>OW964838.1:26666498-27373000 GCA_943142095.1 Ophonus ardosiacus
GTTTCTGCCGTGAAACGAGACGGTAGTCTTTCGGCAATAAAATTTATTCTTCCGTGCTTTAATAAAAGTCTGGCACCACAGTTAGTACAGTTTAAATAAGTTGAGTGTATATCGTCGAAATATTATTGTCAGTACCGGAAAAGTATAAATATTTCGTTTCAACTTAAGTTTCTCCACCTGTGAGGATCAAAGTGTTGTGCGCGTGTGCACTTACGTCACTTCCGTGCGGTATGCCGTGCAGATATAATTTTCACTGTGTCATTTCTTTTAATGACCATGCCTTTTGCCATTGGTCTGTAAATGTTAACTAAATAAATCGGGATACTGAGACAGAAGTAATAAATTCGGGACTGTCCCGAGTGCCTGAATAAACCAGGACGTTTGGGTTCCCTACTCATTCTCATTTTATGCTTGTTCCTCCATACGAGAGTACATTGATGCACAAATTATGTTTGCCGCTCATACTCCTATACGGCTGAGGTAACTTGAAACTTAATTAACTGGAACTTAAAAAAATTATTTGTTTTTTTTTTTATTAAAACCATCAGATGGACGCAATCGACTGTCGAACTTCTTTTATACAAACTGAAACCATCAAAAATAATTAATATTTCCACTATACATCTTACCCTTACACTTTATTTTGCCCAGCTAGACTGTAACCTACTGTAAATGTCTGTTCTATTTTTTTAAAATAAATTTATTAATAATATTTTCTCAATCTTGCAGGGTTAAATGATGACAAATATGATTTCGTAGATGATTTAAGTTCTGAAGAAGAATGTTACGATTCGGATAAAGGTATATTTATATTATTTTCGCTTAAATTTCTAATAAAACGCAGTGAATTATTTGTTTAGAATTTTACGTTGTAATCATAGTCAGCATTCTTTTAATTTTTGTATAACAATATAAGAATATTTAAATTTTTAAACGTTTTTGAATTGAATTTTTCGAGGGATTTTTTTATTGATTTTTCTTTATTTCTTGCATTGAATTATGATTATTTGTTTATTACAGATAAAGAATTCGTACCTTCAGATAGCATATCAAGCTCCACCGATGAGTCAGATATAGAGCCTCTAACTTGTTCGTCAGGAAGAAATGAAATGATGATTAATGAACAATCAAAAAATATGGAAAATTTGTTAGGTATATTTTCCATAAAACATATTTTATAATTAATTGGCTGGGTGTAGTACCCTTATTTGTGATAGATACACTAACACAAATAATATTAAATACGGAAATGTCAGAAAACTAAAAATTACAGTTATGACGTATATGATTTAAATCAATGATTTTTTTTTTTTTAAATCTGATGTGGCCAGCATATAACCTCCCGCCAATTCCAAATTTAATAACAAGTAATAAACCTTAAGCAAAGTATACTTTATAAACAAAATCTGATTTGTTGTTCCAATAAATAGAAAAGTCTGCGTAATACGTTTGCTAGGTACGTTCCTGGGATGAGCTTATTAGATTTTGGTTACAACTGCTTAACCGGAAAACTATAGTAAAATATAACCCAAAACGTTTTCAGCCCGATTCACAAAAAAGTTTAAGCTAATCCTCATTTTTGGATTAGCGAATTCTACTCTAATTTTCACAGTTTATATTTTAAAATATAGTCTAATCTATTCCTAGTATCTACCTTTACTGATATCATGAAAATTAAATTTTAAATGCCGGAATAGAATAGAATTCACTAATCCAAAAATGAGGATTAGCCTAAACTTTTTTGTGAATCGGGCTGTTTAAATATGGTACTTATTTAAAACTTTCATGTCACTGGGAACGATAGTGTAGATTTTGATAAAAAAGATAAACCGGAAGTGGTACTTTAATTTAAGCTCTGTGCAGAATTTTGTGAAAGATATATTAAAATATTATCCAGTACCTTTCAAATTTGGTATTTAAGACTTTCATATTACAGGGAACAATACTGTAGATTTTGGATTTCCTAATAAACCGGAAGTGGTACTTGAAGCTCTAGACAGATTTTCGTAAAAAATAAATATTAAATTATCCAAAAATTCCTAAATTTGGTATTTAAAACTCGTATATGATTGGAAGAAGATATTAGATTTTCAATATATGTGACAAACTGGAAGTTTACTTTACTTACGAGCTCTAAACAGATTTTCGAGGAAAAATATATTGAAAAATAATCCAAAACTTCGTATTATGCAGATTTTTTTTATTTATTGGAACAACAAATTAAAATTTATGTACAAACGATTAATGGAAAGTGATACATTTCAACACTCAAAAAAACGCATTGCACACTTGTTACATAATTTACTATTTCATATTTTAAAATTATTCGTGTTAATTACAGATATGGAAAACACTTCTTCAGATGTTACTTTAAGCTCTACAACAAATAATACAAATGAATCAAATTTAACCTATTTGTCAACATTTAATCACACGGCGGATAATGTACAAACACGAAGAATAATAGACCATGCTACAAGGAATTTGCTAGGTACAAATTCCTCAGAACATACATCACAAATGGTGTTCGATAATTTACATACTATAAAACAGAAAAAAAAATAGTACCAACATCAACAGCGATTGGTACACATACAAAAACATTTTTTTGTGTCTTTTGTGAGAAACTTGTTACTCGATTTGGAAGACACATCACTACATTTCATAAAACTGAAAATCGAGTCTTACAAATATTAGCATATCCAACAAAACATGACGAACGTAAAACTTTAATTAACAAGTTGAGAAATGAAGGCACTCTAATATACAACAATAACAAAAAGTTCAATACTGGGCAGTTGATTGTAACTCGCCGACCAAACAAAAAAAAGAGGAGGTCAGATAAAGACTATTTACCATGCCCAAATTGTTTTGGGTACTACATTTCAAAAAATTTGTACAGACACAGAAAACATTGCTAACCAGATAACTAGAAATGATAATATAAAAATTCAGGCAAATGATATGCAAATTTTAATGAATATTAATGATTTAAATTTAAATCCAAACACTTCTAAATTATTAAATAATTTAAGAAATGATGAAATCTCTCATACAATAAAAAATGATTACTTATTTCTCCGTCACGCTTCTTTTTTATGTAGCAAATATTGCACCGAAAAACATTTAAGAAATCATGCTAGACAAAAGTTAAGGCAATTAGCAAGATTATTTTTGTGTGTGAAAGAAAAGACTCCAGAAATAACAAGTTTCCAAGACTGTTTTCAACCAATATATTTTGAACGTATTATAACCGGAGTTCAGACTGTATGTAAATTTAATTATGAAACCGGAAAATTTGAAATACCTTCTATGGCTGATCATTTAGGCATTTATCTTAAAGAAAGTGCTAATATTTTACTTACACTCTGCATTATGAACCACGATGAAGTGAAAAAGGTACATGTAAATGAATTTTTAAGTTTGCTAAGTATGTCATACGGGACTGCAATATCAAGGGGTGCAAGGAAAACTATTGCAGAATCAAAGTGGAATAAGCCAAAACTGTTGCCACTTATTTCTGATATTAAATTATTCAGAGACTATCTCATACATAAAGCGGAATCGTCATATTCCAAATTAAATGAATTTGGCTTTTGTTACTCTGCGTGGCGAACCTTATTGGAAATTACAGCCGTTATAATTCTAATATTTAATCGAAAACGCCCAGGTGAAACCCAACAAATTTTATTAAAAAGTTATTATATGAAACAAACAATAGAAAATGATACAGATGAGTACAAAACCTTATCTACACTAGAGAAAGTGCTTTGTAAAACTTTTAAAAGAATAGAAATTAGAGGAAAACGTGGTCGAAGAATTCCAATTTTGCTTCGTGAAAATCACATTCGATATATTGATAAATTTTTGGAATTTAGAGAAGACGCTAAAATACCTAAAGAAAATGAATATCTATTTGGTCTAGATGGTATGAATTGTATTCGATTGACTGATGTAGTTAGAAGAGAATCTGGTTTATGTGGTGCATAACAACCAAATCTTTTGAGAGCGACCAGTTTACGTAAACAGGTAGCAACAACTTCTCAGTTGCTTGCCTTAAATGACAACGAAATGCAATTACTAGCAGATTTTATGGGGCATGACTTGTCTATACATAAAGAACACTACAGAACACCGGAACTTACATTGCAAGTAGCTAAACTATCTAAAATGCTTATTGCTGTAGATAATGGAGATTTGGTAGACTACAAAGGGAAAACATTTGAAGACATTGATGTTGAACGATATTTAAATGTTGAAGATGAAAATGAAGATGAAAATGAGATAGGTTAATATTTGTAAATTTAAATTTCAGTACACATTAATTTATCTGTTTTGCAGAAGCTCCTATAGGTATAGAACTTGAAAAAACAAACAATTTAAGAACTGAGATCTTAAATCCAACTAACTTCGAAACTGATGTCATGAATTCCGGTAAGTGAAAAGTGTTATACATATTATTACTATTAAAAACTAAGTAATATGTAGCTAACATGAGGTAGGTATATTTACAAAGTACCAAAATTTTTCAAATAATCTGTTATTTTCGTAAATATTAAAGTATACACTTATTTATTGGAAATGCTCTTAATAATGAATATTTGTTAGATTTATCTAACTATAGAGCATTTAAATAAACGTTTTAGCAGAGAACCTGAAAAACAGACTTACGGACTGTTTTATGAAGAAATTTAATCTTCACTTAAAATTTAGTTGTCAAGTAAATTTAACGAAATGAACAAATTCGAATCAGTTTTTCTTCTCTTATCACATTTAAATCATTAGTGTCAAAAAAATACGTTACATTTTCTCTTTTCATTAAATTTACTTTGAAAGTAAATTTTAAGTGTATATTAAATGTAATAAATGTTTTACATATCAATCATAAAGTTACTTAACTGACTACAAGTTACCTTAGTTACTCAGTAACAATTAATATACAGACTACTTGATGTCGGCTTATTTTGTTCATTTTCAATAATATTCTTTTATAATTTACATAGGTACCAACATTTCTGTTGACGAACCAAAATTTAAAAAATCACAGGCACCTGTAAAAACCGGAAGTCTAAAATCTCCGGTGAAGAAAACGGACAATCAATACAATTTATCTGACGTAGAAAATAAAGCAACTTACTTAAGGGCAACAACTGCAAAGGAAAGTATCAAAATTATTTAAATATCTACATAGTATTTTTTACATATTATGTTGACATTATTTTTCACAATTTGGATGGCAGTATCAAATTATCCTCTTTCTACCCAATTCTGTCCAGTTACAATGGTCGCGTTCAGCCGCACCTAGCTGCTAGCTCGCTAACCTAGCGAACGTCGTTGAACGGTCCGCTGACCGATCGCTAGATTCTAGCTGCTAGTCTAGCGGGCTAGCGAAAACAAAATGCGCTAAATGACCTAGCATACTGCTATAACTGTCAAAAATAGGAAATATGGCGCTAGTTAATTTAAATTCAAATGAAATAATACAATAAGAATATGAAAATATGTCATATTTGGTAAATGAAAGCAGAGAAATTCACCAACATGTTCAATCTGGCAAACTTTTACATACTATATAATATAAAATTTTATTATGACGTGAGAATATGTTTTAATTTTAGATGAACCGGTCGAATTACTACGACCGCTGCTATCTGGCGTTAGCTAGCAGCTAGATAGCTGCTAGGTGCGGCTGAACGCGACAATGGGCTACTTGCGCACCTTTTTTTTATTTCATATTTTTGAAGAGCAGGTAAAAACTTGCTGCCCCTATTTTTTCTTTTGACAAAATTTTATTAATTAGCCAGAAAATAAATAATAAAATTTGATTATTTGAATTACCGCCATGTATGACGTAGAATTACGCCGCACCAATGAGTGATCGTAAAGCCATAGCATTTGTTTGTACGGGTAATGTAGATTTCCTGTTTGACGTTTCAACAATAGTTTGGAGGTTAGTATTTTAGTTTGTTTTTTTCGTATCGATATTTTAAATTACATGTAACTATCTATGTATTTATTTGTGAAGTAATTAATATATTTGAGAGCCCAGAGAGAGCAAAATGTCAAATTCAAATTAAAACTTTCTCGCACGCAATGCCATCTATAAGTTACATTCTTAAACATGGTTCTCTTCCTCGGTTCAATATAATGACGTCACAGAAAATTTTCTTTCTTAATTTACTAAAAAACAAATAACTTTTTTAAAATAAAATTTATATTTTTATATATGTTTTCAACATAACATTACGTATATAGTGATAGAAATCGGATTTTCAGTACCATGCAAGTAGCCCATTGCTTTTGTTTCTCCCACATTAATTATTGCATGTATACATACGCTTTTATTCCTAATACTTGTCACTATGTATATATTTTTAATACAGTCACGTATGTAATAGTCCAGTCATTGGAAAATTATTATTTACAAAAAAATGCATTTAATGTTTAAGAGACCTTGTGCAGTATGTACATGAAAGATGTTTTGAGTTATTATAGGTGTTAATTTCTTATGAATAAATTCCTATTTATTGTTATATATTTGTTTTCCTTTTTTTCAGAAGCAAAAATAAAGCGCGTGACATGGAAAACTCCTGAAAGACATGCAGTCAGGTCATTATTCCGCCATTATTTGGAGAATTCTATGCTTCCTGGTGAAGCTTTTATTATCAAGACAATTAAGAACATCCCAGAGTTAAAGAATAGAACAGCACTGCAAATTAAGGCGTGGATAAACAATGAGAATCGAAGGAAAAAAGCTAGTCGTTCGTTATCATTTTAATAACTTATACTCGTATAAACATACTGGTGCGTTGGAAGACGCACCATAGGATTTTCAATGATAATTTTGAAATATTCGAATATTGGCTCCCCTAAATGTTTTACAGTAGAAAAATTCAATAATTTTAGTAGATAAACATATTCTGTATTTTCTGCTATTAATGTTTTTATTATTTTATTTGTTACTTCAATTATTAATGGAAATATTTAAAGCTAATTTTCTTAAAATCAGTTCTTTCATCAAATAAAAAAAAAAAAGAAAAAAAACATGTAAAACTTACAGGTTATTATTGACATCTGTTATCTGCTATCATATTGGATCGTAGTATGATCACGGTTTTAACCAACGACGAAATATAACTAGACAAAACATAGTTTCATTTGTTTTGATTTCGGCTGGCCAGACAGAGATAGAGATATGTTTTATCTAGTTCGAGCATTTCTCACTAGAGGTGTAATATCATTGACATTTTAGAATAGAAAGTTTTTTAGAATATACATCAAGTTATACATATATTTCGATTATAAGTCAAATTTGCAAGTCTTACAGATCTGTAAATCTGTAAAAAACTTACAAAAACGCATCCATTATGCATATGAGGCGCGGGCTTTGAGATTTGTTTGTATGATCCACCGCAACAAGGTTGCCAAGAATACAGTTTATGTACCTTGCCTGTGTTGCCAAATGAATTTAAGCGTAAAATTAATTTATAATAATATCCAATATGATTTGTTTATTTAATTATTTATAAGCTTTGGTATTAAATAAAAACCAACGTTTCACTCAAAAACAAAACCGCAAATGTCAAATTACACTGATATATTCAAGTGACCTCTAGTGAGAAATTTACGAACTAGATAAAACATATTTCTGTCTCTTTCTGGCCTGCCGAAATCAAAATATTCAGGGAAGAGGGATAGGGAATGTTTTATCTAGTTATATTTTGTTTTAACTAAAACACTGTTTTTAGAAATGTCAAATTCAAATTTAAACATTTAATTTCACCCGTATGTTTAAAGAACGATTTTTTTAAATATTTGTTTGAATACAAACTATGTTCCGCTTCAAAATCATATTTTGATAAATTTCATATTATTTATTATTGTTATTAAATAATGAAATTTGACATTTCTTAATACAGCGTTTTAGTTAAAACCGTGATCATACTACGAGCCAATGGCTGGTAGCACAACACCGGTGTTAACTAGAACCATGTCAACGACTTGACACATACTTCAGTTTAGTTAATAAAACAAGTGTTGCCAATATATTGATCAAGCTGAAAATTTACTGACAGCCATATTCAATAAATCTGCCGACACTATTTAAAATTATTTAATATGATTTGTTTCTAGAAAAAACGGTTTTAAATAATGAGGTCAAATTTATTGAATATGGCTGTCAGTACATTTTCGACTTAATTCAATATATTGGCAACTCTTATTTTGTTAAGAACTTTGAAGTATGTGCGACGTCATTGACACGGTTCTAGTTGATACCGGTGTTAGAACCTTAGACCAGGAATAGAGGGGAGACAGGGCATATTCACGCGTATATTTCCAAATAATCTCTGCGATTTTGACCCTTATTGAATCAGCTGGAATAGCTAGTCGACCAGTTAAATATTGTTATGTTACAGTTGACCAAATCTAAATAAATACTTGATTATCCATAACATAAATAAAACAATTTAAAACTAAGAAAACTATGAATCAAATTAAAGACGTATGTATTCAAGAACGTCAGAAGTCAAAATAATGATTGATAACGTCGGGTGACGCTTGTTGATTTTGAAAACTTATTCGTTCGACTGCACAAGTATGTAACACATATGGTCGATTGGGCTATTGCAGCTGACTTTGACGTTTCAATAAGGTCGAAAGTCGCTATGATGATTTGGAAAGTCTTCTTACGGCGAAATACATAGCATGCCCTGTCTCCCCTCTATTCCTGGTCTAAGGTTAGAACCACTCTTGTGCTACGAGCCAGATGTTTAATGAGAGATGTCACCTGCAATTTTTAAGTGTCAAATGTTTCTGTTATTTAATGGCAGTAATGATTTTAAGAATATTAGTAAAAAATGTTTTTATAATTTTTCCGGTTCCGGTGACAGCAAAATAATAAATATTGGTATTAGAAATAAAGACATTTTTTCTTTGCAAAAAAATTGTTTATCTTTTTTGCTATAAAATACTTAGGAGAGCCAATATGAATATTTCAAAAGTCAACTCTATCAATGCAACCGGAGGAAATTCAGCCCTATCTTCCGCAACGGAGATAAGGGGTGATTCAATAGGCGTTTCATCATGAGAAGTGCTAATAAAATCTAAGGAAACAACATAATATTCGGAATGATAATTTATTTCGTTAGTTTGGTTCATAGCAATTACACGTGAAAGAGTGTTCCAAGGATATGACCAGCACGGCACTCACGAATCCATTTCTCGTAATTTTGGATGACATCTTGGCAAAGTGCCGGCTCAATCAAGGCTATCTCGCGCCGAATTCCAATTTTCAGGTCTTCAAGCGTCTGTGGCCTATCCCTGTAAACTTTACTTCTCAAATAACCCCAGTGGAAGAAGTCCAAGGAGGTCAAATCGCAAGATCTTGGTGGCCACTTGATGTTCGCGCCATACGCGATAATGCGGTTGTCGAACCGTTGACGCAACAGATTAAACACTGCTCGAGTTCTGTGCGGTGTTGCCCCATCTTGTTGAAACCAAAGCTCCTCCTCATCAAGTAAGTCCAATCGGTTGAAGAAAAAGTTGGTCAACATGTTGCAATAGCGAGCAGAGTCAGTGGTTACGGTGTTTCCATCTTCGTCTTCGAAAAAAATACGGTCCAATCACTCCTTCTGACCAAAATCCGCACCAAACATTGAGTTTCAGAGCATGGAGAGGTTGTTCAACAACCTGTCGAGGATTTTCATCCCCCCAGATGCGGCAATTTTGCTTATTAACCCAACCAAAGAGATAAAAGTTGGCCTCATCGCTGAAGATGATTTTGTTCGAAAAACCCTCCTCTTGTTGAAGCATCCAATCAACGAAATTTCGACGATATGCGTGGTCCCTTGGCTGCAATTGTTGAGTAATTTGAATTTTGTAAGGATGCAAATGCAAATCCTTAGTCAAAATTCATTGCGTCGTGGAGTAACTCAAGCCCAATTGCTGAGAACGGTGGCGGATGGAATTAATCGGGTCTTCTTGAACACTCTCACGTACGGCAGCGATGTTGTCAGCCGAGCGGCCCGAACGCGCACTGTGTGTATGTGTTACGTCTACAACTGATCTGGTAGCACGAAATTTCTGCACAATATTGAAAATTGTGCGCACTGAAGGTCGATTATGCGCACCGAATTCACCACGTAATGCACGAAATGTACTCTTCTTAGAACACCCATTTTTATAATATGCTTCCACAACTTTAACGCGTTGTTCGTTTGTGTATCTATCCATCACTAAAATTGCCCACGTCTGTAGTTGAGAACTGTCACACCGAATGTCAAAATCGGTTTGACGTTTAGAAATTAGAGGGCGTTCATATGATGAAACTCCTAAAGTCACTAGATATATAAAGTACCGCAATTGACCGCCATATTGTGTCTCAGATTAAGCGCCAAATTTAAAATGGATTATCTTGAAAAATAATCGGCATTGAAATAAATCCATAAGGTATTTAATTAATATTGGTTTTATGTTAATAATTTTTATAATATGCATACATATAAATACAAAACATAACTGATCAAAATTATAAAGAAAATAATAAAAAAATAAGTACAATTAAGGTTAATTTCTTAAGGTCGTTTGACACGATGACAGCATTAACGCTAAAGTCACCAGATATAGTGACTTTTATAGATACAGCCAACTACAAATAGACTCTGTTTCCGCCATATTGTGTCTAAAGAACGTTCTTCTCTCTCTAACACATTGGTACAATGAATTGCGGTACTTTATATATCTAGTGACTTTAGAAACTCCCATTGAATCACCCATTACAAGAATACATTATCATTTTTATATATGTCATTAAAATAGGATTTGGCTATTTTAAACAAGAAATGTACTTGATTTAAATAAATAAAGGTTATTTTCATATGTACGTATAAATGTTTTTTTTATTGTTGTTCTTATTGTTTATAATATAAAATATAATTGCTACCAATTATAATGTAAGATGTAAAGGATTAATAGCTGCGTTCTTTTTAATAATAATAAGTCAAAGGCTGTTCTTCCACCCAACCGCTAAAGTTTGTGTTATATTTCGAAAATTTGCCAATAAAAAAATATTTTCGTACACCACTGAATGAACAATAAAAATATCTAACTTTTTTATTTAACACATTTTTCTAGATTATCAATTGTTTAAGAATTATTTGAAAATAAAATTTCGACTAAATTTAGTTTTCCGCCATTATTCAGACCTATGAGATTTTTCGGTAAAACAAAAGCACAACAAAGGTGGCCCCCAAAAGGCTCACCACATGTCCCATTTAACTGAAGTCATATTATAGTTTCGGAGATCCTAGTTGTGGCCTTCTAAATCCGGATACCTGTATAACAAAACGATAACATAAAATCCGAAATAATTACATGATATTTTATTTTTAAATTGATAATTTTTACAAAATTAATCAAAACCTTTTTTTTTGTATTCTTTATATTTATCTATAAATATTTAAATTAATAATAAATTTAGGCCCGTGTTACACCTCCACTTTTGAACTATTTGTGCACTAAATTAACAAAATTATATTGTTTGTTGTAAATAATATGCTTTCACATTTTCCTTAAAATAATTATTTGTAGAGTTGGCGTTTGTAATAATAAATTTCTAATCCATTATAAAACATGGAATCATTAGTATTAGATTTGTTATACCTGTCTATATTAAAATTTTGATTATTTCTAGTGTAATAATTATGTATCTCTTTAATATAACTAATTTTTCCTTTTAAATAAATTAGTTCATTGTTTACAATTCTATAAATAAATAAACCAAATCAATTATTTCAACATATTGCTTTACATTAAGCCAACGCAGCTTATTAAGCATATCAGTAATTCTAGTGAGTCTGTTATATTTCATAATTATTCGCATTGCTTTATTTTGCAATTTTGAAGCTTATTTAAATCATTTTTATTACACAAATAGAATGATGCTACAATTCAAATTTATTGCACCCCAGATCATTGGTTTACATTTTGTTCAAGATACCTAACTTACCGACAAACATGTGACATCTTTCGGGAATTATTATAAGTAAAATCGGTCTCGGAAATGCCTATACAATTACATTTCTAGTTGTTTAAATAGCATCGTTAAAATAATAAATACAAGGAGTATAAAATATATGGGTATAAAATTTTTACCAAAGCTATTCATTTTTGTACAAAATATTGCAATTGGAGGTTTGGTCTCAAAAGTGTTTGGCCTCGGAAATGCCCAGATGTCTGTATATATATATATATATTCCGGCAGTATGGCAGTGTGGTTAGAGTGTCAGCTTTGTGATCGGTAAGTCCGAGCAGGCTACACAGCAGCGATATGTTGGATGGGTAAACGTTCAGCAACAAAAAATTATCACACTGCGGCTCGGCGCGCCCGGCACCCTTACGTCGAAAGGTACAACAAAGGTTACAGATTATATAAATATATATAAACAATAACAAAATAAATTTTACATTTTTCAGATGTACCTAAAAAGTACTAAATTCCTATACAAAAATAAAATTCTTACATAACTTGTTTGTGTAACGTTTTTGTATGTTCTATATTTGAATATGCATTAGTGATTTAGAAGCCGATATACAAAAAGAACACATATATCAAGATGGAAGTATTATAAAAAGATATTTAAATGTACTATGTGCTAAACTTAATGTAGAAATCTCTAAATATGATGCTAGACTTCAACATTTTATCATGAATGGTTTTGAAAATAGAAGAATTAGTCAGACTTTGCTTTATAAAATTTTTAACACTATGAACTGTAGTCCATTTTTACAATAACGACTCGATCTAGAGCATTATTACACCCACATAACGCTCTTACTCAAAACCATAAAATTTTCCAATTAATAGACTAATGTCAATATAAAATAATATTTTCATTCACATAGACATTTTTCACACAAATTTCATGACATTTAAAAAGGAAATATTGAAGTCTTTCTGTATTAATAATTAACTAAGCATGTATGTTTGTATGTCATTGTTTTGACATTTATTTGCTCTATTCTTGTATAATCATAGTTTATCTCAATTTTTCATTGTTATTTTTTTGTCGTGCTACTTATTTTATTGTAATTTATTGTTAATATAGATTTATTATTTAGTGGGAACCTATCACTGGATTGAGAAAGCAGTTTGTTGTCTAAATGTTCATAAATAAAATAATAGTATATTATGTGGCAAGTGTGTGAAGCTGAAATTTTTACATGAGGGTGGAGATTGCGACACGAGCCGAAGGCGAGTGTTGCAAACCACCCGAATGTAAAATAGGCTTCACACACGTGTTACATATTATACTTTTTCTACGAACTTGCAATAAAATATATTTTTTCTTCACATTGTCATTCTTTTAACGTAAAGCCTCTGTATTATCGACTTGTGTTACCAACGTTCCGGGTGTTTAACAGCTTTGTTTTATTAAAATAGAATTCAGTTTGTAATATTTAAATTAATGAACGGTGCGTGAAATGCTACTTCACGCACAGTGTGCAAATTGTCAAACTTCACACATAAAAATTGATACGTGTAGTACTCACTTCACGCATGCGAGTAGGAAAAATAAATTTATTTAATCCTAATGCCTTTCTACCCTTCTGGGTATAACACTGGGTGTTATGTACTTGACTATTCTTCTGGTTTTCTTTTCTATATGTTCTTCCATTCTTCTCTTAATTTGGTTAAAGGTCTAGCTTCTTCTCACTTAACACCCCTCTTATCTAATACTTTTTTCACATCTTCAGTCCAGCTCTTAGTTGTCCTTCTTCAATTATATTATCTACAGGTTGTATGTGTATTGTTATCCTAACATCTTTGTTTCTTATTTTGTCCATGATTTTTTCCCTTCTATTTTTATTAGGAATCTCATTTCCGTACTAATTAACTTGCTAGGATGTCTTTCTGCTGTTGTCCAGCTAATGGTTAAAGTTTTCACTTCCATGTTGCTATCTTATTCTTCCGTATCTTTCCCTCTTTAATATTTTCCCCTTTCTTGTATTCCATATTTATGTCCTTGTCCTTTGCTGGTTTTGCATATTTTTTATTTGCTTGTTTTAGTTCTTTGTTTAGGTCTTTATTTCTTCCTGTACTTCCAGTCTCCCTTTAACTCTGTTCTATCTCTATAACTTTCCATTATTTCCACTTTTTGAAACCCCACTTTAACCACTTTTTCCTCATCTCTAGCTTCTTTAGCTTTTTCGTCAATTTCTTTTCTAATTTTTCTTTCCATTATTAGCATGTCGTTATATATATATAGTTCTTGTTTTCATAATTTTTGTTTTATCCTCTTAATTTCCTAATCGTAACAGACATGTTTTTTTCTCCCAGTTTCTTAGTTGACTTTATTTTTGTCTCAATCAGCAGGTATTTTTTTTTCCTTAAAACCTCCCAACAGGATTAAATCCCAATTACAGGGTATGTTTACATACACAAACATCCATGCCTTAGTGGGATTCGAACCCAGAACCCCGAGCGTACTCATGACTAAGAGGCATTGCTTTAACCATTGAGTCACCGAAACCGACATCATCATGTTATGCATTGTATATTTTGTATATATATATATTGCGAAAATAGTGTTTTGCCTATAACGACTATATTGTCTTTTTTGTTTCGTTTTTCTAGAATTTCCATCCTCGAGTTCAAAAAATACATTATTTCTGTAATTTGTGTATATTCATTTTTTTTTAATTTTATCATTCTCCACTTCTATTTTTTTATTTTCTTCCCACATCTGTTTTAGTTCTTAGGCGTACGACTTTTGATCTGTTTCAATTTATTTCACATTAGTTTGCAGACTTAACGGAGTCTTCAATATTTTGTTGAGTTTATCCTCCATTTTTCATTGCCATTTTTATTTGATCCGTTCCCATTTTTGCCTTTCTCTGGTGTTCTTGCTACTTTTTTACTTCTTTTGAAGATTTCGTATAAATATTCTGCTCCTGTGACACGTTTTCTCTTTCCTTCATGTGTAAGACTTTCATCCGAACTCGTTTCGTAATTTGTTATCTTTTTTACTTATTTATCTTATTTTTTTCACGACTTCTATTCACAATACAGAACCGAACTCTCTCTTCAACAAATAAAATAAAATGATTACTAATTAGGTAATACTATTTGTGTAATAAAGTTTGGAAAAAATAGTTTTGATAAATTAAATTCGTTGGTGCTCGCGTAAAGTTGACACCAATAATATTTAATTTGCAACAACTTATTTATCAAAAACGTTTTGAAAATAAAATTATGGATAGTGGGGTACCAAATGGAATCAATTGGGTACTAAATTTCCGTATCATCGTGTTAGCGTCAAGTTTGCATCAAAATAATTAAACACTTACAGCCGTATTCATAGAAAAAATAGTCCAGGTTTAACCTCGAATACTGGTTTAACTGGACACGCCTTATTCAGAGCACAGTTTAATCTCGATCTAACTTTAGTATATGGTTAAACCAGTACTAAATTTTAATCCTAGATGATAGCAGGTTTATCTCGGTATTTTCATAAAATCAATGAGTTGACAGCAAATTTTTCAAGTGTTTTAAAAGAATGGTAAGGAAAATTTATATATTTTTGGAAAAATATCTTTGTCAAATTACCAACAACAATTTTTACTTACAAAAAACAATTCTTTAAATAAGTTAATTTTTTAGTCTGATTTTCAACAAGTTCTTGGAGGATTTGGAAGATATTGAATATGTCAGATATGTACGCCAAATCAGCTGTCTATGAAATCTTCAGGAACCAGCGACTCAATAACGTAGTCCAGATCATCTGGGCTCTTTTTAGGAGTACTGCGCCCTGTTCCCATGTTATATTTTTTAAATGACGAAATATTAGATTCCGCCGACTGCTTCATCCGTTTCCATTGATCTTTAACTTTTTTGTGTCTCGTTGGAAACCATTGGCAACAAAATTATTTGATATTTCTTCCCAACCTAATATTTTCTTTGCATTAATTCTTGAATTAATCGATTTATTTTCTAATATTTGTATTTTAGGGTTGATCTATTCAATTAAGAAGTATTTTTATTCTTCCGTCCAATTTGTTTCTCTTTTGCTTCTAGTAGATATTTTATTATGGTAATTATTTATTAATAGTCTTAAGAATATGTTTAAACTTACTGTAAGGAAGAACTCAAAGCATACAAAAAAATACCAAACCAAACTTTTGTATATGTTACATCAAAATGACATTTCGTAAAATACAAAATATCAATATACGCACGCGCAAATCATAGCTAAGTGTATCGCTTTCACTAGTACAGAGATAGTTCGAATTTACGTAGTCCGAGTCAAATCTAAGATTATATTCGTCTATGAATTGTGACGATAGGCCGTTTCGTCAGTAACGGTTTTCCCTCATTTTGTAAACCTGTAGTTGTACCGTCTCTGTTAGAATGTTTAGTAACTTGTATTTGACAATATACGTTATTTATTTATTGTTTATGTATTGTTTAATTTGAAAAGTAAGATGTATTTATAATATTGGTAAAATATTCAATGAAATACTTACCTGTAAAAGACAATATTTTACCGTCATGATGTGAAAAGATAATAATCACATGTTCAACATAACCGCACTATTATTGTTTCAGCTACAAGAAATGTATTTTATGTAAAAATAGCATTGCGTATATTTGTAATTTAACTTACCATAGTGTTGTGAAACAATGTAACGCTCGTTTACACATTTGATAGCATTATTGTGTTTGTTTACTTCTAGAAGATTCCGACAACTGTAACCTTGTAAATGTTGACGTGTCGTGATTCACAACATGCCTGTGCATGGCGCACTGCACATGTGAATGAAATTGTGATTTATTTGAAATAATATTTGTAAATTATTTGATGTTGTAAAATGGAATTAGGGTAAAGAAATGTGACCAGAGAATTTGTGCAAATTTTATAAAAATATTATTTATCACTTGAGATAGTAACGACCCCTGTGTACTAAGTAAAATCACCCCCTCCGTTGTTTTAATGGGAAGTACCGTTAGATTGGGTTTATAAGCCGCTGCAGAGCTCCGTGAAGCTAGAGCGGGCTTCGCCCGTTCCGAAGAGCCGTCCAGGCTAGGATTCTGATTAGGTCCTCCTGAACGCCTCTTAGTGAGAATTTGAGTCCTTCGACCTGCCGAGAAGTGAGTGCTGTGTGTCAGCCGCCGAGAAGTCTAAGGGTGAGATATCCGCCGTGTGTTTTGTCCGCTATAATGACGTCACCACGCCAGCCAGTTGTGCGTGGCGTCACAGAATAGGAGATTTTAGTCTTAAACCAGTACTACGTAATACAAGTTTAAATAAATAAATAAATAAATAAATATATCATCACGGCATAATACCCATTTCTGGGTGTGCCAGTATCTACAACACATGTAGACATCGGTAATGATGACGATATATTTTACCGTGTGGGCGCTTACCAGGCGTCACCTCACGGGCACTCATAGCTGGCGTGGAGAGTGCACCACAGGGGTCACTTTTGTGCCATTTAAAATTGGAAATATTTGGCGTCTGTCGGGATCGAACCCGGTTCCCCCAGGTTCGCGACCAGACACTCAGGCACACGGCCGCGGGACCCCATAAATCAGAACTAAAGCAGTTTCTATGAATACGGCTGTGAATAACTAACTCTCATGCAGAATAAAAAAAATGAATATTTCGGATATGTATGTAAGTATGTATAAATAAAAAAATATTCACATACGTAATTTCAGCATCAATTACTTCTTTAAATGATCAGATATGACCGATGTTTTATAACATTTTGCCAAATTCTTGTAAAAAAGACAGTTCTTCATAGGAAATTTTGTTATTACCATTATATTAGAAAAAGATAAGAGTAATTCGTTAAGTAATATTTTTGTGTTTAGCATGTGAACTTCAACTGGACAGCGGGCACGGCAAGTGCGATCGGTTCATCCATCTTCTGGGGCTATCTAGTCACCCAGATTCCAGGAGGTTTCCTTGCTGCTAAATATCCCGCCACATTGATCTTTGGTTCTGCCATCGCTTGCTCGTCATTTCTCAATCTCCTCGTTCCCTTCTTTATGCAGAACAACCCCACTGTTTTGATTTTGATACGCGTTCTTCAAGGTAAGAAATTATTATCCTACAACTACAACCGAGCGTAAAGTAAATAGGCATTGCTAAGCAATGTACACATTTGGTTAATTTATCTCTCAAGTAGATAATTAAGTAGTACCTAAGTAATAAAATTTATTAAGAAATACTAATGTATAGCATCCTGTTTGCTCATAAGTTCATATCATGAATCAGAAGCTAACTATGCCCCGTTCGATTATTAATTTATCAGAACTCATTTTATATAAATACAACAACATTTGGATAGACTTCTGCAAAAAATGTATAACGACGTTCCGACAGTGACGTGCTGCTTTCATTAAGTATATGACAATAATTGGTTGTAGTTGAAAGATTAACACTAAATCATTTGTGAATGTAGGTAGGCCTTAATGATCCCAGAAAATATTTTTATCAAAAATTCTTTTCTGGGATCATTAAGGCCTACCTACATTCACAAATATATGACAATAACAAATCGCTCCGTGGTGGACTCTATTTGCGTTCATTGGTTATAAATTAGTTAAACACAAAAGTAAACAAAAATAAGTAAAATATTTATTAACAAAACAAGTTAAATAATAAAGAAAATAATAACCTTATGAAGTTTTGATATGTCATTTAATTATTACAAAATGAGTTTTGAAAAAATAACTGAGTCATGCAATAGTATATTGTATTATTAGGAGTAATAGTGATTCTTTGTGTGGCGAGCATGTAAGTTTGCACGATGAGCGCTAGCGAGTCGGACAATTACATGCGAGGCACGCAATGACACTTTTACTCTGAATGACACCTTATATTTTTTCTTCAAACATACGTATTTAAATAAAATAATTACAACTTGACATTACAATAATTATAAATATTTTACGTGAAGGACGTTTGCTGACTTCCATTGCTCTGTTGCTATGGACATTTTTGTATTTGTTCACTTTTTGTTATAAACATTCAAGTGAAAATTTTCACGTTTTGACGTTTAAATATTTTATTAAGTCCTATAGTATTTGAGAAACCGTGGCTACAACATTCACACACACATCTACACACATCCACACACACATACACACACACACACACACACACACACACACACACACACACACACACACACACACACACACACAGTACATAATCTAAAGCATTTAAATATGGCGGTGACAGCATTATGTTTAGGGTATATTTATTCAGCAGGAGTACGAAAATTAGTAATTATTGCAACAGTGGATAGCAAAGGTTACCTAGATATTTTACAAGCAAATTTAAAACAATGTGCCGAAAAATAGAGCCTTAACAGTCAATTTTAGTTTCATCAGAAAAATTCGAAAAATAATTCGCGTCTTATAAAAGAATGCCTACTGTATAATAATAAAAATATGCTTAATCATCCCTCACGGTCTCCGGACTTTAACCAAATTCAGAAAGTGCGGAAAATTCTTAAAACAAATAAGAATATAAACCAAAAAAGAACTTAAAATAAATTACGAGAAAAATGGCAGAATATGTGATGGGTAACCAAAAATTCGGTAGATTCAATGACTCATCGCTAAGTTACTGGTGGAAAAACTGAACCAAAACCATAAAAATATTATATTTCTTTATGAAACATAAATAAATGGTTTATTATTTAAAAGTTTTGCTTAACGTACGGAGACTTTTTTGTTATGAAATTAAGAATACCTGCTTTCAATGTTTACCCCATAATATAAATAAATTAAGTATATTATTTGTTTATTTTATATTTATAATAACGTAATATAATGTGTTTCATTTTGGATTAAAATAAAATTAAATATATTGGGTTTTAGACTGCTATTTTTCCCAAAATACATTAAAACTATTGTCGTCCGGAGACTTTTTTGTATGACTGCATTTAAAAATCAACCATCTTATTTAACAAATATCCGCAGTAAAAATTTATTAAAACACAAAATGGACTAATAAATATCAGTTATTGTGCGTGATAAAATTACCCCTGTGGTGCACTCTCCACGCCAGCAATGAGTGCCCGTGAGGTGACGCCTGGTAAGCGCCCGCACGGTACAAATATGTCATCATCATTACCGATATCTGCGATAAAGCAGATTGGCACACCCAGAAATGGGTAATATGCCGTGATGATATATTTATATTTATTTATTTTATTTATAAAATTACAAATCAAAGGCAATTATTATAGATATTAAAAAATATAAGATTATTTTATTTTTAACCCGTCTTTATTTAAAATTTTTAGTCATAAATAAAATGGTAATTATATAATTTTTGAATACATGGGTCAGCGTTTTACCACTATCATCCTGAATGAACGCAAGAGTCAATAATGAACGCATATGGTTTCAACATCTCCCACAAAAATCAATTCACATGTCAATTCAAAAAGTCCTAATTAAGTTACAAATTAATTGATTAACGTAAAAAATTGAAGACACTGATGAAGATCACTTTCGTAGGATACATAAATATGTTACCTATATCAATTTTTAGTTTATATATCTGCTCGATGCATTTCCCTTCTTTGTCGTAGGTCTCGTGGAAGGCGTTACGTTTCCAGCTTGTCATGGCATTTGGCGTTTCTGGGCTCCACGATTAGAGCGCTCCCGTTTGGTCACCCTTGCCTTTTGCGGCACGTACGCTGGTGTGTTCTTTGGTATGCCGTTGTCTGGATTTCTCATCTCGTGGCTTACGTGGCAGGCGCCGTTCTACTGTTGCGGTATGATGGGTCTTGTGTGGTATCTTAGTTGGCTGTGGCTGACATTTGAAAAGCCCGCCAAGCATCCAGCCATTTCGGCCAAAGAGTTACTGCATATCGAGCAATCTCTTGGGACGTCCACCCAGAGTGCCATGGTCACCTTATCTACTACGCCGTGGAAGAGTTTCTTTACCTCCATGCCGGTATATGCTATCATTGTAGCAAATTTTTGTAGAAGTTGGAATTTTTATTTGGTGGTGATTTTTCAAGCGTCATACATGGAAACTACTTTTGCATTTCAATTAGAAAAGGTAAGATTTTCGAAAAAAATTTCTTGTGACAGTGTGATATTATTTCATTTACATTCCTAAATTAAATGTTCAGTGCTCGTACATACAGTAAATACAGTAAAATTTTTGAAAGAAGTCCGATCAAGGCCATCTACGAATTGCATCTATGAATTAAGATTTTATGCTGTCAAATTTAGTAGTGTCGTTTACATAGTTTATGAGGTACACAAGATATTATGTACCCTGGTAAAAACTAAGTAAAAGACACTACTAAATTTGACAGCACAAAATCTTAATTCATAGATACAATTCGTAGATGGCCTTGATCGGACTTCTTTCAAAAATTTTACTGTACGTAAAAATATTAATGTGGATAGATTTTCGAAATAATTAACTTTCTAAAAGAAAATTAAATCTCAACCGTAGAACATATCTCTTCAGTGGTTATTTCTTCTTCCTTTCTTTCTTTCTTTCTGTCTTTCTTTCTTTTTTTTCTTTCTTTCCCTCTGTCTTTCTTTCTTTTTTTTCTTTCTTTCTTTCTGTCTTTCTTTCTTGATTTCTTTCTTTCTTTTTGAAATTTATTATTCCAGTAAAAGTAATTGAATTATATTCGGAACGTGAACAAAGTTGAAGTGCAAATAAAACTGAGTAAACTTAATTTAGGGTTTAGAGTACTTGTATACTTTTGTAGTAACGTCGCCGCATCTAAATAAACAATAAATTTATTATACTAAAGGGGTTTTATACCACAGTCCGGTCCTGTGCTATGTGAACAATTTTTCTGACACCTCATTTCAAATCTAAAATTGTGGTAGTAAAAAACAAGAAATAATACAAGTAATACGCATAAACTTTTTCCCTTAGATAACAAAGGAAATCGTAAGTACAAATATACATATTTAACGACCAAATAAATAGTGTAAAAAGAAATTACGCGTATGATAGGTTACCTGTCTCCGAAGAGTCGATCTGCACAGGTGACCTTGCACTAGCGCTTGCCAAACTCTGAAATACATGGGCGTACCAGCCCACTAAGTATTACAGAAATGGATGAAATATTGAATAAACTCCAAGAAATGGATAAAAAACAAATATCAAACCAAGATGAACGAATAAATAAGCTAGAAAGAGATGAGATGAAGAAAAAAAAAATGGAATTTATGGTACAGAAGAGGAAGGAAGCGCGCCAGAAGATGAACTTAAATGTAAAATAAATAAAACAATACAACTCCTAGGAATAAATTCAAACAAACAACAAGATTTTCAAGAAGTTAAAAGGCTGGGAAAACAAGAAAAAGGGAAAAATAGGCCTATATTTACCGAAGTGAGCATACATTTTTTTAGAGACGATATTCTGCGGAACCAGAGGAAACTCAAAAAAATAAAAATGATGTATGGATTGAAGAAGCACGCACAAAAGAGGTAATCAAACAAAGGAAAGAACTGATTAAACGCATGGAAGAGGGGAGGGCAGAAGGAAACAAGGTATTTGTCAAATACAACAAACTAATAGTAAATGGAGAGGTGTACTCTATGGAAGAGAGTGAAGAAGCATGAACATACAATAAATACGAAGCATTGCCGAAACCAACTAAAATCTTTAAAAGAACATTTAGTCAAAGATCTTCAGAAGAAGATGCATCACATTTCGGAAGAGAGAAAATTCGAACCACTTCAAAAACAAAAACAGCTTCAAAAAACTATTAAATAACCGGGGGGATGAAAATACGATGACGCCAGCAATAAATCTGGACATGAATACGGAAACATCTAATAAAATGAGAGAGACTACAATGACCAACAATGAAATAAAACTAAGAAAGAATAAATTCTCAAGGAAAAAGACCGAAAATGAGTTAGACATTCGTCAAACGGTGCATATAGCAAGTCATGACAATGAACGAAATAAGTAAAACAGAACAATTATTAAAGGAAATGACCAGATATGGAATTAGTGTACTAGGAATAAGCGAATTTAGATGGAATGGCTCAGGATAAAAGAGACTAATGAATGGAAACCTACTGTTATATTCGGGCATTACAGAAGAGAATGCAATAAGAGAAAAAGGTGCAGCACTTATGATAAATGTAAAAACAAAGATATTGTTACTAGAATGGGAGCCAGTTGTGAATTTTATGGGCTCGATTTAAAAACAAATACCAGAATTTAACAATCATAGATGTATATACTCCTACAAATGTAAAAGAAAATGATATAAAAGAAGATTTCTATGAAATGCTTAAGTAGTAACACAAAAAATCGAAAATAAATACAGGATGTCTCAGGACGAGCTTACGCTATCTATATTTTAAATACTATTTAATATAATTTAACAAAATTTGGTATCTAGGGGTTATCCAACATGCTCGTTTTAACTAAAATAATTTCAAAGCAGTAGCACTTCCGGTTTGACCGGAAATTGACCTCAACTTTCTTATTTTAAATGGAATGCGCTATATTTTATTTTACCATTGAATGCAGCGGAAAATTTTACATATGAAGCACTAAAAACATTTTACTCATGATCAACTACTTCCGGCATTATTCAACTTTTTTTGATTTTTTGTCTGAAATCCGGCACATTTTCAAAACTCTGTATATCGGGACCGAGATCGAATTTTTATAATATGAAAAAAGCCTTTTATAAAGGAGACATTATCCATAGAAGAATCCTCGATTATTTATAAAAATGTGACGGGTACGTACACCAAAATTACAGTTGACAAACTTCAAAAAAGACAATTTTTTTAAATGGAACCCCCCCCCCTTTTTTTATTACATAAATGTGTACTACGACAAAAAATAAGGGTACTTTATGTAACATGTTTTATGTTGAAAGTTGATAGAATTTCAGTTTTTTTTGTTTGGGGTTACATTAAAAACGTCGTCTATCAAAAACCTTTAACTACTAAAGAAGATTGCCAACATAGGGTACGAACAGCATTTAACAATATGTCTCCTCGGATGATAAAAAATGCTACACAAGAAGAAGTATTGAATAGAGTAACAATGTGCTTACATATGAATGAAGGACAGTTTGAATATGTATTAAATTAATCATAGTTTTGTATTTAGAATTTATTTGTTTTTTCCATGGCTTACTTATCCGTATTAATAAAATAATTATACCCGCATTCAATGGTAAAATAAAATATAGCGTATTCCATTTAAAATAAGAAATTTGAGGTCAATTTCCGGTTAAACCGGAAGTGCTACTTCTTTGAAAATATTTTAGTTAAAACGGGCATGTTGGATAACCCCTAGATACCAAATTTCGTTAAATTATATTAAATAGTATTTAAAATATAGACAGCGTAAGCTCGTCCTGAAACACTCTGTATAAACGAGGCATTAAACTGTTTATTGGTGACTGGAATGCTATAGTGGGCAATAACAATGAAAATTCTGACAAAGTGATGGGTATTTATGGAATTGAAAAATAAAGAATGCCAATAGAGAAAGACTAATAGTATTCACTTGATCGAAACGTTCTGTAACTCAAAAAAATAAAGACAATGAAAGTTCGAAATACTTCTATTATTCATAATAGATTTCTGTAAAATAAATATTCTAGTCATAGGGGGAACTTTATTTAAACATAAAGAAATCCACATACTGACGTGAACAAGCCCGGGAGGCAAGGTTAAAAATCAAATAGATCATACATTAATTCATACTAGGTGGAGGAACGCGCTAAAAGATGTTCGCGTGTTGAGAGGTGCGGATATTGGTTCCGACCCCTTCCTAGTGAGAGCAAAATTAAGACTAAGCCTCAAGGTTAACAGAAAAACAGAGAACACGAGAATAAAATACAATACTAAAAGATTTGAAGAAAATCCACAAGTATTAGAAAATTTCCAAACCATGCTAAGAACTGAACTAGGGAACATATCAAAGCTAGAAGAAAAAGGAATGTAAGAAATTTAGGAATTATACAAAAATGCCCTTCATAAGACAGCAGACAAAACCATTGGAAAACAAATGAGGAAAGATAAGGCATGGCTATCAACACAAACGATAACAGCGATAAACGAAAAAAAAAAAAAAAAAAAAAAACAAATAAAGGGAGATATAAATAGGGAAAAGAATGTTAACCAACTTGCAAAACTGAAAAGAGGCTATAAAGTAGAAATAAAACTTAGCTTGGAATGATAAGCGGAAATATATAGAGGATATTATGGAAAAACAGACGAAGCGTCAGGAATACACAATCTGCGAGAACTATATGAAACAACGAGAAAACTAACAGAAAAGACCCATATAAATATAATGAAATTAAAAGGAGAAAGAGGTGAAATTTACAAAATACATGTAGAAATCCAAAACAAATGGGTAGAATACTTTGCAAATATATTTAAAGAAAGAGCACTAGAAATAGATGAAATTAATAACATTGAAGTAAGAAACCAGTCAACAGTTCAACATAAGTGAAGAAGCACCCAACAAAAAAGAAATAGAGTAAGCTATAAAAAAAAACTTAAAAACAACAAAGCTGCCGGTGGAGATAATTTACCAGCGGAACTTTTTAAAGTAGACACTGAAACAACAGTGCAAGTAATGTATATTCTATTCAAAAAAATATGGGAGGGAGACAAAATTCCGGATGATTGGTCAGAAGGAGAATTATTAAAATTTCAAAAAAGGGTGACCTAATCAACTGTAGAAATTGGAGGCCAATAAATTTACTTTCAATTGCTAGTAAAATATTTTGCCAGAATAATACTGGATAGACTACAGACAGAAGTAGATAAGATTCTGAGAGCACACCAAGCAAAGTTTTCGAAACAAAAATCCTGTATAGACCAAATATTCATCCTGAAAATTATCATAGAACAAACAAACGAAATGGACAGAAACATCTCGGTTTTATTTGTAGATTTTGCGCAAGCATTTAACATAGTAAATAGAAGAAAAATGTGGGAAATTTTATCATACTACGGTATCCCCGATAAGTACATCAAATTAAATCAAACATTCTACAAGAAATGTAGCGCAAGAATAGATCACGCAGGCAAACTGCCATATAAAATAGAAATAAACAGTGGAGTAAGACAGGGTTGTCTTCTTTCCCCGATGATATTCCTTATCATAATCGATTGGGTCATGCTCCATACAATAGATAATAAAACAGGCATAAACTGGAGAATATTTTCTATACTAGAATACCTAGAATTTGCAGATGACATCTGCCTAATTACACACGAAAAATGACATGTAAGCGAAAGCGAATCGACTGAGACAAGCAGCCAGCCAGGTAGGCCTGGCTGGCACATTGCAGATATGTGCGGAATTTTTGTATTTTGCATGAACAAATATACAGTAACTTTGTCTGGTATTTTCCTGTAGTGTAAATTTGACTTTTACGTTTACTCCTTCTGGTTAAAAACAGTATAGTTGTATAGTTTAAAATGATTTTGATTCCAGACCGGCATCATTGGCGTACTCCCTCATCTTGTCATGACCATCATCGTTCCTTGCGGCGGCTTGCTTGCTGACTATCTGCGCGAGAAAGAAATCATGAGCACGACTACGGTACGCAAGCTCTTCAATTGTGGTGGCTTCGGTATGCAGGCCGTGTGCTTTCTCGTCGTGGCGTACGCTAGGAGCGCAACTAAAGCTATATTGGCGCTCACTTGTGGCGTAGCTTTCAGCGGCTTCGCTATCTCCGGTTTTAATGTCAACCATCTTGATATCGCGCCCCGTTATGCCAGTATTCTAATGGGTATCAGCAACGGGATAGGGAGTATTGCTGGACTGATCTGCCCTATTGTGGTGAATATGATCACAGAGAAGAAGGTAAGAATATTAGAATGAATTATCAGATTTAGCTATAAGTTCTGAAAAAAAAAAAAAATAATAGTATTTTACATTACAAAGTAACAATGTGATAATACAAAAAAAAAAATTATTCCATTTTTGTTTAAATCGAACAAGCTTAGTCTAATTTATCTTTCTGTATGATTAAATTATTTTTTATTTACATTTTTTGCTGGTATAAAATTGTTTTGAAGTATGATATTTTCAAAAGTTGCAAAAACCAGCCATGTTGTGACATTAGTAGTTTAGAACTACAAATTCAGACTAATTTCATTGAGACATTACATAAACATAGAATCTAAAAGAAAAAAGTATATGGATAATATATTGAGAATTATGGAAAAAACTATAGGATCTAAAATTGGTATGTCATAGTGTTGCTCGCAAGTAACACGCAGAGAAAGGCCAAAGAGAAGATGGAAGGACATTACTTAGTGTAGCTTATGTTATAATTTTATTGGATTTATAGAACCTTTTCAAATGAACTTTTGGTATGGAATTTGTAAAAAATAGTATGTGTTCGTGTTCGATTTTACATGATATTATATAGAATCTGTTCCAAGGACCTTTTGGTATGGCATTTGTACAAAAAACATGGAATTTACGGAAGGTCTTGTGCTGGCCACAACAGATTTTTAAAAATATTTTCCTAGATATGTTATAATTATTGTACCAAACAATGAAATTTGAAATTAGATAACGAAAAAACAAATATAACTACTTCTTTCATTTAGACATTTAATTTATTATGTATGGCTGATCGGAAGCTGGTATTTATTAGATTATATCGTTACCGATGTCTGTTTATTTAAATCAATAAATATAAATATATCATCACGGCATATTAACCATTTCTGGGTGTGCCAGTATCTACAACACATGTAGACATCGGTAATGATGACGCTACATTTTACAGTGTGGGCGCTTACCAGGCGTCACCTCACGGGCACTCATAGCTGGCGTGGAGAGTGCACCACAGGAGTCAATTAAAATTGGAAATATTTGGCGTCAGTCGGGATCGAACCCGGTTCCCCCAGGTTCGCGACCAGACACTCAGGCATGCGGCCACGGGAACCCATAAGCAAAGCATATTGTTCCACCCAGCAATGTACAATTTGCCGTGATGACATATTTTTCTATTATTAAATATTTAAACAGTACAAACTTACAGAAAATGTTTAATATCGAATACAGCCACTTAGATGTGAGAACGTTCAAGGGTCTTCATGAATAATAAAAAATATTAACAGAATCAGTTTCATCAGTGCAATCATTTTAAAAATACTTAAAGACCGTAATTTTAAATTTAAAGTCGAATATCCAAGGATCACTTTGAGTGATTAACATGGACGAATCAACCAAAGTGAACCGTGTAAATGCTCGATGATCAATAAATAATAATAATAATAATATTTATTAGCCACAACGTACAGTGAAGATACAAGGCATGTCAAGACATTATATTACATCAATTAGATCAAACATTACAATACAATTTAAAATCATTACGGTTGACATTAATAGAAAATAAAAACATTTTCATACAAGATAAAAATCAATCTAATAATACAAGAACATACATTAGTAAAAACATAGTATACCTAGTATACACAACATTGTACAGAATATAAAATACATAAAAATCAAAGGTTAAGAAACGTCATTTAGTAAAAAATTAGACAATAATAACTCTGCATTACACATAAAGTCATTTACAGAATAAAAACAATGAGTTTTGAAGAAAATATGCAACTTTAATTTATATTTTTGGTAGGGTAGCTGTTTGAGTTCACTGGGTAACAGATTATATAATTTTGGGGCACACTGGTACGGTGATTTAAAATTGAGTCTGCTTTTTGTTGACACCATGTTGTTTTTATTTCGCGTGCTGTACAGATGGTTGTTGGAGTTAAGAAGGAAGTCCTGAAAGTTTTTTTTTATAAAGCATAAATTAGTATATAGTATAACTGAATATAGGGACATAATTTTTAGATTTTCAAATATTGGTTTAGAGTGTTCATTTATATTATAGTTCATTATTGCTTTTACCGCACGCTTTTGAAGAACAAATATTTTATTTAAGTTATTATCACTTGTATTGCACCATAATAAGACACCATAAGTTAACACAGAATGGCATATAGCATAGTATACTATTATTGCAGCTTGTTGACCCATATTGTATCGAGTTCTTCTGATCACATAAATCGCTTTAGCAAGTTTAGTGCACAGTTGTTCAATATGGGGTGTCCACATTAAACCGGGATCTAGGTAAAGTCCCAATACTTTGTAGGTATCACTTCTTATTAAGTTTTTATTACTAGTAAACAAGACATGATTAGTTTTAGAGTTATTAAGTAACATTTCATTAGCACTGAACCAGTTGCTCGCTTGTTGAAGAGCTTGATTAGATTTAGTAGTTACATCAGCAACATGTTTCCCTTGGACTGCAATAGTGGTATCGTCGGCAAATAAAATTGTATGAGCTGTGATGTTGTCAGCTAGATCATCAATATATAATAGAAAAAGGAGAGGCCCTAATACTGATCCTTGTGGTACTCCTTGATGAATCCCTATGATGTCACTTGTTGAATTATTTATTTTCACTAACTGCTTTCGATTTGTTAAGTAGGATCGAATGAGTTCACAAGCATTGCCTTTAATTCCAAAATTGTGCAGTTTAGTTATTAATATATCAGGCGAGACACAGTCAAATGCTTTACTGAGATCAATGAAAGAAACATTTGTTAAGATGCGATCTTCATTTCCTTCTGTTATTAAATTAATTAAGTTTAGTAGCGCATCAATAGTACTCCGATTCTTCCTGAATCCGTATTGAACGTCAGATAATAAAGAAAATCTTTCTAAGTAATTGTAGACTTGCTTATGAATAACTTTTTCCAGAATTTTTGATATTGCTGGAAGTATTGCATTAGGTCTGTATTTATTGACATCGGAAGGATCACCTGATTTGTACACTGGAATTATCTTAGATATTTTCCATCTGTCTGGAAAAATGCCTTCAACCATACATGCATTTATGATGTCTGCAAGAGGAACACTTAGAAAAACTGAGGCTATTTTAATTATAAAAGTGGTTAGTCCGTCAACATCTTCGGAGTGTTTTGATTTCATATTTTGGATTATATCATAAATTTCCATATATGTTATAGGAGTAAGAAATATTGCATTTGTCGGTTCGTTAATACATTTGTTTAAATCATCGAATATGATCATGTAACATGAACAGTAAATGAAATTAAACCTGTTCTACTTTTTTTTTCATCCTAGCGAATGAAATCACAGTGTACCGTCTAAAAATACTTTCACTGCTGTGTTTATGTCTCTTTTTCCTATCTCTCTTTCACTAATTATTAAATTTATTAAATTTTGTATTAACAGCACTAGCTATGGCATTTTTGAACAAAAAGTATTTGACATTTTATCTGTCAGAATTTGTTAGCTAAGGTTTTTAGCGTTATTTTCATTTTAATGTTTTATAAGAGAATACAATAAAATTATAACAATAAAATTTGCACAAGTTTTACGTTATAACAAATTTTGACATATAAAACGACAAATATTTATCTTTTTATTCAAATTGCTATTAATACCAAATTGTATAAATTTAATAATTAGGTTATGGATACAAAATATACAACATATTAAATTTCCGTCGAGAAATCTCGGCCGAGACGAGACTCTATTAAACGAGACGAGACATAATTTTATGAATTTGAAACGAGAGGAGACAATAAATTTTTCGTCTCGTCTTATCTCGACCGAATCACTAACTCAAAGTGATGCGTGGAAATTCGGCTTAAGATGTGTTAATTTTTTCCAATCGCGGCCATTATAGCCATATTTAAATCAAATTACACTAGAATTTATAGTCATTTTTCTCAATAAAAATTGCTTTTTTAAGGGTGTGCAAATATTATATCGCTGAATTCATAATAAAATTCACTATCTAACAAGTAAATTAAAAAACATATGGTCCCATTAAAAATAACGAAGTTGGTCACCACAGTTTGAAAATTACTGCTTGGAAAAAGATAATTTTATACTCATTAAAATAGTGTTGTAAAATAGAAACCGTTTGGTAATTTAACCTACCTCGTAGCTCTTATAGTTCTTCAGGTAGGGGATATATATAGGTAATATAATGAACATTCTGTATAATGTCCATAATATATGACAAATTTCAGAATAACTCCTCGAAGTAAAAACATATAAGAAAATTAATAATACTGTTTCTTAACTTTTTTGTTTTATTATGGTTTTAGAAATTAAGTTTACAAATCACTTGCTCTTTTGATCCTATGTACTACGTTAATGTGACACTTAAACTTCCATGCACCACAAAAACAACGAATTCCTGGTCGGCTTAACTTGAATCAACAAGTCACACTTATCGAATTGCAGTGTTGTATAAAATACTTGAAAAAACATATTTCAAATAGAAAATACAAAATACTAAAAAAAAGTATTTCATGTGTTTGGTAAAATACAATTATTTTATTAGTACTTCAAATATACCAATATTTCAAATACTTTCAAGTATTTCAAATACTTTTAATTTTAATTATTTGAAAACAAATAAGATATGTAAGGGTATTTTAAAAATGTTTTTTGTCTTCAACTTAATCGCATAATTTTATTAATATTAAAAAGAAACTCCTATTTTATCATAAGCAAGTGTTTATTTAAGAAAAATATTAAGAGAATTATTCTAAGTTATATTACTATCAGACTACACACGATGGAGGATTTCTATTTCAAATACTTCAGTATTTTACATATAAAAACATATTTCAAACAAAAAATGTATTTCAAATATTGAAAAATAGTATTTGATATAGGTAAATAATAGTATTTTAATGTATTAAAATATAAAATACTTGTGAAAAGAATTTTACTAAAAATACAAAATACTTATATTTTTAAGTATTTCAAATAATTACTTAAAATACTTTATCTTATTCAAATACTTATTTTAATTACATGTATTTTAAATACTATACAACACTGTCGAATTGGAAACAAGACAGCTATAAAAAGTAATAGTGTTTCCGTTGCATAGCAGCGTTTTTATGTTTTTTGTTTGAAATATTTATTAGTAAGCATGTGAATGAATGGAATTATGGTTTCATGTAGGACACGGAGAGTTGGAAGATTGTGTTCATTGTCGCCGCGATAGTCCACTTCAGCGGGGTTATCTTCTATGGTATTTTTGCTTCGGGTGAATTACAACCATGGGCTAAGCCAGTGAGCGATAAAGAAGAGGAGCAATGTAATACGTCTCCCACGGTAAGTCGATAAATATATATATATATAAGTTATAGTGCTACCCTTGTACTACATAATAGACAAAGTGCCGATGTGCCAGAACGTGACTCTCTCATATTTCACTAGTATAAAAACATATGTAATGCTTTAGATTAGTCAGTCTGTATTCTGTTATCATATTATCAAGTAGTTTATAGCATATTATAATTTGTACTCGCAAAAATAAAACTTTTTAAAAACCTATTTGATCGAACGAGAAATTTAAGTGGCGCAGTCTTGGTAGGATTGCCAAAACAATTTAGCGAATATAAATTGTTTCACCTTCGTGATTAATTTGGCAAATTCGAACATCTCCATACTTCGATCACCGTATCCTGCATCTGAGAGGACATCAGAAGCAAGACACATCTCGACGAGCCGAGCGAGCCAAGCTGAGCGGACATCAGTGCAACTCCTGCCTCAACTTCGAGACGAGACCGTGTTCGACTTCAGGGCACATGAAGCCGACACTACTATTTTTGTGAGTACCATATGTCATTCAGAGAACCAGAATCTTTGTCAGATTCAAATAATTCAGAAGCAGACTCCGATCTCGAAACAGAAGATCGTATAATTAATTTAAATACAAATCCTATTAATAGTATCACATTAAGAACGCCATTATTAAACATGGTTACTCCAGTATTAAAAAAGGAATATCTGGACATGGTGCCAGAGTTCCATGGGGAACGTGAATTACTCCCTAGGTTTACTAGCGTTTGTGAAAAATTAGTAACAAAATTTTATAATACCACAAACACAAATGATTTCCAAAATGAATATTTAATGAGCAGTATATTAGCCAAAATAAAAGGTGAAGCTGCTATCAATATTGCAAGTTCCACAATTTCAAAGTGGGAAGATTTGAAAACAGCATTAAAAAATGCTTATTCAGACAAACGTGACTGGTTTACATTAAACATGGAAATAACAGAGTTCAAACAAAATCCTAATGAAAACGTTTTTGATTTTTACGGTCGTTTACAACACCTGTTAAATTTACAAATTTCTTATATTTCAACAAACGCTGCTGCCGAAGCATCCGTAGTAATGATTGACTATTTTCAACATTATGCTTTGCGCGTTTTACTAAAAGGTTTAAAAGAACCTATAGGTCAATTAATGAGGGCAAAGAACCCTACAGACTTAAATTCAGCTTTAAGTATGTTAGCAAATGATTTTCAATTTGAATATTATGCCAAATCCAAAAACACTAATCAGCACACACCCAAATTAAATCAAAAACCACAAATCCACCAACCAAGATACAATATTCCTAAACCCATACCCTACTTTAATTACACACCCAATAAAACTCTGCATCCTTCACCTATGCAACAAACAACATACAGACAACAATATACTCCTCAACAACAAAAACAATATAATCCTCAACAACAAAGACAATATACTCCTCAACAACAAAGACAATATACACCGCAAACACCACGCCAAGGTCCATCCACCAGACAAAACCTTCCTGCACCTACTCCGATGAGTATTTCCACGCGAAATACAACTCAATACCGTCCTGCACAAAACCGCGCAAACACAGCGGGAGAATTATTTAATATCAACGAGTCAGCTGAATCTGCCGTTGACCCATATGTTTATTACGATAACCAAGAACAAACTGACCAAGTATTAATTGATAACAATGATTATGAAAATCCACAAAACCCCTCGGAAACAATAGAAACATTTTTCCCAGAGTCGAACTAATGAACTTAACAAATAAAAGTAAATTACCTTACATTATATTCCCTGAAAATAATTTGAAAGTTTTGATAGACACGGGAAGTACGAAATCTTTCATAAAACCTACCATAGCGCATAAATATTACAAAAATTCAATTTTTAAAGACCCTTTCCAAATTTCAACTGCGCATGGAACTTCAATTGAAAATTACAGCACACTCGTACCTATTTCAAAATTATTTAATTTAAAGAAAAATGCAAGTTTAAAATATCACATTTTTGATTTTCACGATGAATTCGATCTCTTATTAGGATTAGACAATCTGAGTACATTAAAAATAATTATAGACCTGAATAAAAATGTAGTAACAACACCCACCTGCCAAATAAAAATTCAACATCAAAATTCTGAAAATAAAATTAATACAAACAATATTTGTCAGCCAATTAATAAAGTAACATTAGACCCCAAAACCGAAAAGGTAATCAAAATTCAAGTAACTCAACAAAACGGAACCATTTTAATACCAAAACAACAACAGAATAATTTAATCATCCCCGAATGTGTCACCACAGCCAATAATTACCATGCACTTTGTACAGCAATTAATAACTCAGAATCACATATCAACTTCACACAATTAGAACCAATTACTGTAGAAAACATCTCTAACTATGAAACGTACTCATCACCCAATTTTAATTTCATTCAATCAGAAAAAATTAAATTTGATATTTCAAAAATTCGGTCAGATCACATGAATTCGGAAGAAAAATCAGCTATCACTAAATTAATTCACGATTATTCTGATATATTTCACGTAGATGACAAAAATTTAACATTTACTAATCAAATTAAACATTCCATAAAAACAAGTGACGAAATTCCTATTTATACGAAATCTTATAGATACCCAGAAATTCACCGACAAGAGATACGTTCTCAAACACAAAAAATGTTAGATCAAAATATTATCAGACCATCATGTTCGCCATGGTCATCACCTATTTGGGTTGTCCCAAAAAAACTTGACGCATCTGGTGAACGCAAGTGGCGTATAGTGGTAGATTACAGGAAATTGAACGAAAAGACTATTAGCGACAAATACCCATTACCGAACATAACTGATTTACTAGACAAACTCGGACGCTGTCAGTATTTCACTACGTTAGACTTGGCATCTGGTTTCTACCAGATTGAAATGGACAAACAAGACATTCAAAAAACTGCATTTAACACGGAAGACGGGCATTATGAGTTCACTCGTATGCCTTTTGGCTTAAAAAAACGCACCCGCGACATTCCAACGCGTTATGGACAATGTTCTGAGAGGGTTAGTAAACAAAAAATGCCTTGTTTACCTCGACGACATTATTATATTTAGCACCAGCCTACAAGAACACATTCAAAATTTAAAATTAGTTTTCGAACGTTTGAAAAATTCAAATTTCAAAGTACAACTAGATAAATGCGAATTTCTTAAAAGAGAAGTAGCGTATCTCGGGCATATCGTAACCCCTGAGGGCGTGAAACCAAATCCTGACAAAATTTCGGCTGTTCTAAATTTTCCAATTCCAAAAACTACAACACAAATTAAAGGGTTCTTAGGACTTTTAGGCTATTATCGAAAATTTATTAAAGACTTCGCTAAGATAACAAAACCGCTGACTAGACGCTTAAAGAAAAATGCTGTTATTGACATTAACGACCCTGAGTACAGACAATGCTTTGAAAATTGCAAGAATTTGTTGACTAACGAACCACTACTCCAATATCCAGATTACGACAAAGAATTTAACTTGACATGTGACGCGAGCCAGCTGGCTATTGGAGCCGTGTTATCCCAAAGTAGTCTAGGCAACGACCTACCAGTAGCTTACGCTAGCAGAACACTGAACGAGACAGAGATAAACTATTATACCATTGAGAAAGAAATGTTAGCTATCATTTGGGCGACTCAGTATTTTAGAACTCACTTATTAGGACGCAAATTCAAAATCTATACAGACCACCGACCCTTGCAATGGCTATTCTCGTTAAAACAATGTAGCCAAAAATTAATAAGATGGCGCCTCAAATTAGAGGAATATGACTATGAAATAATCTATAAGAAAGGCAAACTTAATACCAATGCCGACGCCTTAAGCCGTATACCTGTTGAAATTAATAAAACTCAAAATTTACAATCACAAACACAAGTAGATGACACTCCACTAGCTCTATTCAAAGACTACTTAGATAAGAAACATTGCCTTAATCACAATAATAACAATATTATTGAATTAATAGGAAATCTATTCGATGCACCATCTGACTCTAGTCTAGCTCATTGCGTGAGCAAAGATTTAGAAATGTCATCGGGTATTGCCAAAAATTTTAAAATTAAATTTAACAACGTACACAAGTTAAAATCTCAAAATCCTCAACTTCATAACCTAGTATATTTAAAAACCCCACAAAGATATCTATTATACTTAATAACGAAGGAAAATTATTACAATAAACCGACTAAACAAGACATATTCTATACCTTACTAAATTTGAGAAAATTCTGTTTACATAATAATATAAAAAATTTAAGTATACCAAAAATTGCATGTGGACATGACAATCAAATTTGGAACGAAATTAAATCAATGTTAAAATATATTTTTGATAATACCAACATACTAATAACCGTTTACAAACTCCCTGAACCCAAAATTCCCCAAACCGAATTAAACATAAACGAAACAGAAAACATGAAACACTTTCATAAATTCATAGAAAATTTTAACACAGAGTTAAGGAATAAAACAGATAACAAAGACGACGATACGCAATCCCTTGCAGTCGAGGTAGGTGACTCACAACATAATGAGATAAACGAGGACGACACAAGCGATAGCGATATCACAATACATTCGAGTAAAGAAAATCCTATTGTCGGAATCCCGATAGTAGAATGCCCCGTAAACTATGGCAAAAATCAAATTATTATAACAGAAGTCGATTTTAATCCCAAACAAGTAAAAATTAAAAAATTATACGAACACAAAAAATTACGAATGGAAGTAGAATTTTCAAAAAATAATTACAAAACTGAAATGATTGCTTTTATTAAAGAATATCTTGTTCCGAAAATAAAATATCATATTTACTTTCAAAACGAACTATATGAAAAATTCAGTTTAATTCTTCAAAATTATTTCAAAAATTCTCAACTATGTTTAGTAAAATGTACAAAATATTTAAGCGACGTTACCAATGAGGAAGAAATCATACACATCATATCGAATTACCACTGCAGCAAAAGTAACCACCGTGGTATTGATGAAACAGAAGCGCGTATAAAACAACAATATTACTGGCCAAAATTAAGAAAATCCGTTCAAACATTTATTAATAGCTGTGAAATATGCCAAGTAACAAAATACGACAGGCGACCCTTAAACGTAAATTTAAACATCACACCCACAGCTACGAAACCTTTCCAAATTTTACATATAGACAGCATTACTTTAGAACAAGCTAAATTTTTGACTATCGTAGATTCATTTTCAAAATATGCACAAGCATACAAATTAAATTCAGGACAAGGCATAGAAGCTTGTAATAACCTAGTCAAATATTTTACACATCATGGAATCCCAGAACAAATTATTTCAGATAACGGGTTAGAATTTAAAAACTCAGTCGTAAAAGAATTGCTGACACTACACAAAATCGACAAACATTTCATAAGCTCACAACATCCAGAATCTAACGGCATAATAGAACGATTCCACTCGACCCTTATCGAACACATAAGACTGTTTAACAATCAAAAAGAATACAAAACGGAGCCTATAGAAGCCAAAGTAAATTATGCGTTATTAAATTATAATAACACAATTCATTCTGTCACAAAATTGAAACCATGCGAAATTATTACCGGCCATTTAGATACCAACTCCCCATTTAATATCGACCTCGAAAAACAGCTTATTAACAATTATATAGAAAGTCATAAGAATAAAACTAAATTACTTTACGAATCAATTAGAGACAAAACCCAGGCAAATAAAGAAAAGGTAATAAATAAATGTAATGAAAATAGAGAAGAATTACCCAAAATCCCCAAAAAGGTATACGTGAAAAATAAACAGAAACAACAAAAAACTAAAAACAAATACAAACCCGAAAAGCTAAAGAAAATTAATAAACGTCTTAAAACACCCACGGTAATACAACAGAGAATATCCACCTCTCTAACATTAAACGTCCTAGAAAAAAAACTTACAATTTTGAACCAATTCCAGGTTGTTCGCATTGGGACAAGGAACAATAATTAGGAACATAACAGAAAACCTCGGAATCCTTCCCATCAATCTCGGTCCTGCCAAACTCGAAAAGACGACTCACACCTTCATACACTACTACAATCTCCAAGCTCTTCTTAATCAGTACAACAATCTAAACACACAATACTCAGCACTAAAATCAAGCATATCTAACCATTCACAGTATTTCAATGAACTCGAAAATTATGATAAAATATTAGAATTTATTCGGACAAAAATTGACACAAAAATTAATAACATCGGATTTCATTCTGATCACCATAAAACTAAACGTGGCTTAATAGATGGATTGGGGACAATATTCAAATCAGTCACAGGAAATTTAGATGGCAAAAGATATAACGAAATGTTTGCACATATGCAAGAAAACGAGCGTAATTTGGAAAGTCAACTCAAACTCATATTCGGTGAACCACCAAATTATTCAAAATTTTAATAAAACAATCTCAGATATTCAGCACAACGAGGAAATATTAAAATCCAAAATTTTACAACTTTTCAAAATTATAAACAGTACGCACATTCAAAGTATACTGTATGGCAAAAATATTTACGATCAACTTACTATATTATACAATTCTATATTAAGCGTCTTACAAGACATTGAAAATTCAATCACCTTTTGTAAATTAAGAACGATGCATCCTAGTATAATACACCCCATGGAGCTACTAGCAGAATTAAAACAAATATCAAAATTTTACCATTTGCAGTTACCATTCGAACCCAGACAAGAGAACCTTTTAGACATCGAATCCTTGTTAAAAATAAATTGTAAAGTAGAAGCGACCCAAGTAATCTATTTCATTTCTACCCCCATAAATTTCGAAAAAACTTTTGAACTCTACTACATGTACCCAATTCCAACCAAATATGAATCAAAATTTATTACAATCATCCCTAATACGAAATATCTTCTTAAATCTGATAAAGAGATCGTGCCCCTGAATGATATGTGTGTTCAAGCAAAAATATTTCAGTGCCCTAATAAATATCACGCCCACTTCTCAGCGATCTGCGAAGAAGAAATATTCCAAAATCAAACTTCGAGTCACTGCCATTACACAAAAATTAACTTAATTGAAAATCATGTCGAAGTAATTCCAGAAATCAACAACTACCTAGCCGTTTTCCCACATGAGGAGAAAATCACCATTAAATGTCACGAAGAAACCAACATCCAAACCTTAGAGGGAATCTTCCTAATCAATAATCAAGACAACTGCGAAATTCACTTCAGACAACAAATACTAATATTCCAAAATGAAAACCATGGCCAACCCCTACTACTTCCTAAACTGAACCTAAAATCCCAACCGTATAAAATTACAAATTTCTCTATTAACCTAAATCCCTTGAAATTAAATGATATCTCCTTGAATCCAATCGTCCCGATAACAGAAAAAACATACAACATGCACATCCCAAGTATATGGTCCATCATCCTGTACGTGGTTGCTGCAATCATCGTTGGGTACTTCATACGTAACCAAATAAAGAAGAGGAAATCAGCCAAGCTGAGGTCATCTCGCACCCCAGAAGACGTCGAACTTCAACTCCCCCAGGAGGCTCGAATCTGAGGAGGGAGGAGTTATAGTGCTACCCCTGTACTACATAATAGACAAAGTGCCGATGTGCCAGAACGTGACTCTCTCATATTTCACTAGTATAAAAACATATGTAATGCTTTAGATTAGTCAGTCTGTATTCTATTATCATATTATCAAGTAGTTTATAGCATATTATAATTTGTACTCGCAAAAATAAAACTTTTTAAAAACCTATTTGATCGAACGAGAAATTTAAGTTATATATATATATATATATATATATATATATATATATATATATATATATATATAGGCCATCCAGCGAATCAAGCGGTTTACGTCATAAATACAATATCACTAGAAACAATGACGTCATATGTTAAAAAGTTTACATGAGCATGTAAAACGGATTAAAATCTGTGGGTTGCCTTCATAAACCCAAATTTTTCTTAAAAACACATCTGGTATAATATTTTTCCAGCGAAATCCAATTTTATTTAAAATATTCTGAACGATACTGCTTACGCTGTTATAAATACTTCATTCTTGTAGTATATGCAACAAATTATCTAGTATTATGTGAGATCCTTAAAAAAATACAGAATACTGCATACCATACAATTTCTCACTGTTTTTGTTTATTGCATATAGCGTTTGCCACACGCTGTACATATAGATTTAATTTTCAAATTATAACTAACAAGTAGAACGAAATATTACCTCAATATTAGATTTCAGTGAAAGTAAAAACCCACCAATCTATTTTTCATTTTCGAAATAAGTCAATAAATTAACTACAAGCTCTTGAATTGACATGACAGAGCATTAGACATTTTGACAATGAACAACGAAACCAAAAACAAAATGAAATCACAATACACGTTGAAAAGTATAATATAGACATATAATATTTAGTAATATACATGTTCAGAATTACCAATATTAAAAAAATATAATCAAACGTCATTTTGCAAAAATTTACAAATTTTACTTAATAATAATATATCCAAATATAATTATTTCTATTAAAGGTGTCAAATACATGATAATAATAAAAAAACCAATAAAATACCGTTAATAAAATATATTTAAAAAAATAACGAAAATTTCAAAAATCCCTAAACGATGACGTAAACCGCTTGATTCGCTGGATGGCCTATATATATATATATATATATATATATATATATATATATATATATATATATATATATATATATATACCGGGAGTTTATTTTATCAGTAAACATAGGGTATATCATTGTCATAGTTACGGTATGAATGTTTGACAGCAATGTATTGAAGCGTTTATTTTATGAGTAAACATAGGCGTATAACATGGGAAGCAGTTTTTGCTAAATACAAAGGTCTGGCAATAAATCAAGTTATGCTATTGAACATGATAATAGTACATTACATCTTGTACATTATTTAATATTAATTAATTTAATAATATTGCAAAAATTGTAATAAATTACAGAAATTGTCAAATAAATAATTGTTTCACTTTTTTATTATGCAATATGAAAAGCTTTACAAATGTCTTCGGTAGTGCAGTGGTTATAACACTGGCGTCTAAAATTTTTGGTTGGGGTTCGATTCCCCGTTGGGGTAATTATTTTATTTTTTTTTACGTAAAAATTGTTGAACTTTTAAAAATCAATTTCTATATTACAATCATTTAAAAATAATAATTACATTATAATAAATAAAGAGAAAATAATTGAGAATAATTGATTACAATAATCAAAATATTGATACAATAATAATGCATTGTATTTCCTTTGATATTAATAAAAATAACTGAAATATAATAAATTTGTGTAGATATTATGTTTTTACTGTATTTATCAAAAGAAAATACAATGAATTGTTATCACATGAATGTTTTGATTATTGTAATCAATTATTGTCAACTATTTTCTCTTTATTTATTACAATGTTATTATTATTATTTTAAAAAGTTCAACAATTTTTATGTAAAAAAAATAAAATAATTACCCCAACGGGGAATCGAACCCCAACCAAAAATTTTAGACGCCAGTGTTATAACCACTGCGCCACCGAAGACATTTGTAAAGCTCTTCATATTGCATAATAAAAAAGTGAAACAATTATTTATTTGACAATTTCTGTAATTTATTACAATTTTTGCAATATTATTAAATTAATTAATATTAAATAATGTACAAGATGTAATGTACTATTATCATGTTCAATAGCATAACTTGATTTATTGCCAGACCTTTGTATTTAGCAAAAACTGCTTCCCATGTTATACGCCTATGTTTACTCATAAAATAAACGCTTCAATACATTGCTGTCAAACATTCATACCGTAACTATGACAATGATATACCCTATGTTTACTGATAAAATAAACTCCCGGTATATATATATATATATATATATTGTATTCCGCGCGGTACAAATATTTCATCATTGCCGATATCAGTGTAGTTAATATTTTAAGGAAAGCAATGCTTCCAATGACTGCGCGCTCCTGCTGTGTACAAAACAGACTGGCACACCCAGCAACGGCTCATATGCCGTGATGATATATATATATATATATATATATATATATATATATATATATATATATATATAATATAATATGTAGATTATAACCCGGTTAGGCAAGAATAATTATAATAATAATAATAATATTATCTACTTACGTTATAGTATAATCGCTTTATATTTTACTATGATTGAATTAAATTGTTAATTAATTAAACCAAGTAAGAATTTATTTGCACTGTTGCTTTGTAGGGGGACGCGCGGCCATGCAGCCTCATTAACTAGCCGCCCTCTGTGTGATACAACCACCTATTCAGCTGAGCAGCGCTGCACAACACGTTCTCTTCTACCTTGACCGCCGGATTTCTTGGGAGCGCAGATATGGCAAACATCAAGCCATGAAATTATTATAAATTATTATTATTATTATTATTATTATTATTATTATATTTTTATGTTGGCTATGAATGTTTTTGAATTTCTATACAGAGAATTTATTTTAAAATGCAACATTATAGTTCATCACTTCCATGGTTACTCACTATTGTCAAAAAATGACAGCAATGTAAAATTTGTCCATTTTAAAATGCAACATTATAACTAGTATTGCAGCACAAGAGATACCTCCTCCAAAACACATCACAAATGGTGTGAATTCTTATTACGACCGACTAGAATATTGCCTCAGAGTGATTGGGGGTATTTTTTAACATTTATTACATGAAAGTTATGAATTTTTGTAAGCTAAAGTTTTTTTAAGATGTACAACATTCATGTTTTGATTATTTGTTAATCGTATGTAGGCTAATTTATGGGAAATTAGTTTTGATAATACAAAACTACAAATTTTGTATGTTGCATTTTAAAATGGACAAATATTACATTGCTGTCATTTTTTGACAATAGTAAGTAACCATGGAAGTGATTCGCCATATGTTGCATGTTAAAATAAATTTCCTGTATAAAAAATATTTGACGGCAACAAAATAAGCAACCGGAAATAAAATTGGTTGCACGAGTTTGCTAGCTGAGTATTTGCTTAATTTGTTCGCAAACAACCCAAGCAACAAATTTGTCGCCTATCTTGTTAATTGTCAAATGTAATGGCGCAAAATACGAATTATACGAAGTTAACTTGTACTGTTTCTATTTTTTTGTTTGGCGTGTTTGTCAATCTTATGTCCAAAAGGCTTTGAGAGTTTTGTAAGAAAAGTTTATAACATTACTTAAATTTGAAATATTTTGTTAGACCTAATATAATTTGTTACAATTAATTCCACTAATCCACTATCTGCTTGTATAAAGTGTGTAGTAAAAATGATGGGCTAACCACACACAACTCGCTTGTAATATTTTATTAGTAAAAACGAAAACGTATTCATAGGTAAAAAAAATTGTTGTCGCCAGCACAAAACCCTCCGTCAATTCGGTGTATTTTGTACATATCCCATACCAAAAGTTCCTTGAAAAAAATTCTATATATCTTGTAAAATTGTTACACGAACACACTATTTTTTCAAATTCCATATCGAAGGTTCCTTTGAAAAGATTCTAAAATCCAATAAAATTATAACACGAATGTACATTATGTAAATTGCACTTAACACTTCCTCCTTCTTCAACTTTTCCTTATTTTATTAGGGGTCGATGTTTCTTACACTTCTCTTCTACTCATTCCTGTCCAACACATCTTCTTGACACAGTTCTTCCTCTCTCAAATCTTCTGCTACACAGTCCTTCCACCTTCTCTATGGCCTTTCTCGTTAGTGATTCTGTCGAGACGAGATATTTCTCGATTCTCGTCTCGTCTCGTACTCGAGATTTCTCGTCTCGGCGAGACGAGACAGAAATGTAAAAAATATTTTACGAGATGAGATCTATTTGCCGAGATCTCGATTCTCGAAATTGTTTCGATATTTCTCGGTTGTTATTTTTCCCATGAGTTATATTTGCAAACTTGTGAAATTTAATATATTTTTAGTGATATCTGTCTCTATTTAGCTATGGCATTTTTTAACAAAATAATAAAGTATTTGACTTTTTATCTATCAGAATTTGTTAAGCGTGCATTACACGATGAAGTTTTTCTTTTCAAGTGACTTGAAAAGTTCTCTCTCGCACAATGCCATGAGTGCAATAGAGACAAAAGAATAGACTTTTAACGAAAAACTGTTAAAGAAAAACTGGAACATGCGCTATGCGCTACTTTTTCTTAAAAGTCTCAACAAATTTTAACTATCAAGTAACTGTCAAATGTCGTTTGTGTTTATATTTTTGATGTATACAAGTAGTGTTATAAGCGATCGATATTAAAATGGGATAGAGAAGTAATTGATATCTTAATGTAAGTATAACTTAAATTTTGACACTTGGATATTTAATTGACGCAAAACTTGATCGTGTAAATATACTTGTAAGGTCACTTATAAAGACTCTTTTCAAGTCACTTGAAAATGAAAACTTCATCGGGTAATCTAGGCTTTAACTAAGATTTTTAGCGTTATTTTCTCTTTAATGTTTTATAACAGATTAGAAAATGCTAGATAAATATTAAATTAATAAAATTATAACATAATAAAATTTACACAAGTTTTAGGTTATATCAAATTTTGACAGATAAAACGACAAATATTTATCTTTTTGTTCAAATTACTATTAATACAAAATTGTATAAATTTAATAATTAGTTCATGGGACCAAAATATACATATTAAATTTCCGTCGAGAAATCTCGGCGAGAATCTCGGAAGAGACGAGACTCTATTAAACGAGACGAGAAAAATTTCAAGACGAGACATAATTTTATTAATTTGAAACGAGACGAGACGAGACAATGAATTTCTCGTATCGTCTCGTCTCGACCGAATCACTATTTCTCGTACTCCTGGCATTATCAGTTCCTATCTTGAGGCAAGGCTGCAACTGCAAGTCACTTGCGAGGGACACACTTGTCACTTATAATACTTTCTGACCCTATACTTTCCATCTTTGGTTTTGCACACTTAACATTGACAACTGTTAATTAGAATTTTTTTGAATATATCTGCTGTTTTCATAATTTTAGCAAAGCTGACCGATTTTCGAAAGGCAGTCTCTCTTAATCTCACTATAACTCTATATATATTGAATATGAAGGAAAATGTATAATCAAACCGTATAGAGTATAAGATATTCTTTCATATTGATAATCACATAAAATGTCGAAAATAGTTATTTTTTATACAAGACGATAAAATTGTATTTTATCAACGAGCGGAAAGTTTAATTCACGAGCGATTTCGCGAGTCGATAATTAAATTTTATCGTCGTGTGTAAAATTCTATTTTTTTCTATAGCAGATTTTAAAGAACAAAAACTAGAAAACCCGATTATAAATTAAATTATTTAAGAACAATTTAAAAATCTCAGTAGCGTGGTAGTTATTGAATTTTTTTGAAAACAATTTCATTTTATTCATGTTTATACAATTGAAGTTATATATAATATGAATAGCCAAAATGTATAATGTGTTTTTATTTAAATAAAAATTAAAGTTCTTTATCTACCCTTGCTGTTAAAGTATTATTTTACCTACTCTTGCGTTTAAAATGTCACTTAGTCAATTATTTCGAGTTGAACAAAGCACACTTTAAAATCTGCTATAGAAAAAAATATATTTAGCTGCGTTTTTTCAAGAAAAACTGTTAAGAACTTCAAATAAGGGTACTTCCGGTGACCAATTATAGCCAAAATCTAATCAGCTCTTCATATGGTGGTAAGAATCATAATTTTTAGAATTGTAGTTTTAGAGTTATCGTCGGAGAAAATATTGTCACAACACACGGACACACACACACACGGACACATACGGATACACACACACAGCACACACACATAGACATCATCGTAAAACCAGTAAAATCGTAGGGACCCTAAAACTTGCTTATTCATTTAAAACTCACCATCGAATTTTTTGACCAAAGATAATACCTTTCTTACCTGAAGATGACGGAAGGTAAAAAGAACAATGAAAAGCGGCCAAACCTTCCCCACATGAGACGCTTCTGGTTGAAATACAGAAACAAAAGAAAGTACAAACATGCATCTAATTAACAAGTATCGTTATATCAAGTTCAAAAATTTTAGAGCACCTCGTACCAAAGTTCTTAAAGAAAATGTGAGATGCACCTGCAAAGGGCTGTAACACTGTAACGCAACGTTGTCGGACAAGTGTGTTTCGCCTTTTTTGATGATATACAGTACCATCTATTAAAAAAAGAAAAAAAATAAGAAGGCCGTAAACACCTTACATATTTTGAAAAATATTCAAAATAGTTATGAATGCATCTAAACTGCAAAAAAATATGCTTCAAAATTAAGAATTTTAAACATAATTTATTTTGTAATAATTTATAATAATACAAATATGGCCATATGTAGCGCACTTTTTACAGGTTTTCTTGCACAAATCGGTACAATGATATAGTCTCCACACTATTTCTAAATTAGTAAATATTGTCAAATTGTCCTATTTCAATAACATTTTACTCATTTATATTACACTATTTCATGAAAAGGCTATGTCGCGCACTAAAGTCAACCAATAAAGTTTCAGGACTAGCCAGAAAAAGTCACATTTCGAGCAGCAGCCTCTTAAACACTTTGGACTCCCGCGGTGGATCAAGCGCGCAATACGAATCCTCCGGTGTTAGAGTGCCCCTCCTCTTTATTTTTTATTTTGCCGTCAAAATTTATAATTTTATGTATTACTATTCCCATTACAATCACAAATATAAAAAAAATATTACGCGTATAATATTTTTAAAGCACCGGAACGACGAATCATCCCTGGATTCTTCTACAAATCGAGAACCTACTACCAAATCTCGTCCAATATTAACAATTGCTTCTCCATCGCTGACAATTCCAACAGTGCTTTCACTGACGTATTGAGATGCCATCATTATTTAGACTTTAGACCTGAAAATTTCATAGTTAATAACGAGTGACATATACGTGGGTGATTTGACAAGTAACTTGTTTCGTATACTAATAGAGGGCGACAGCGACAATAATATACGAGGTCCACATATCTATATCTTATATATTGCAGTTTATTTGCTCTCCGTGAAGCCTAGAAAGGAAGAAAAAATATATTATTTTATCTCACACATGCACCCAAGCTGGGATTATGAGCACGCTCGTAATGTACTTAACTATTTATTTTGTGTGAAATTCTTGAATATAAATATTATACTATATTCTTCATAAGAATGTAGTTAGGAATAAGATAGGGCTTCCGATTACAACTTTCTGATTGGTCTAAATGCGAATCAAGTTTACAATATTGAAAAATTTGTAACAAAGTGTTTCAGTCAGTTACAAATAAGTAAGATAAACCAGGAATATTTTAAATAATATTACGGCACAAAAATAATTCATAAGTTTTTTGTGTGTGAAACCAGTGGGCTCCGCAGCGCCACCGAGTCCATTCTTTCGGAAAATACCTTAAGTAATAATAATGTAAACCAATGAAATATTCAAGTTTTAGGTTTGAATAAAATAATTTAATTCGTTGTCCTGTAAAAACAAAAGGAATACGATCTGATTAGGATTAATTTATTTAGGTAAGATTAAGCTAAAGAAGAATAAATTTATAAAATATTTATTTCTGCATGAGTAATATAATTCAATTAAATTTAGTTTTAATTTTAATTATCTTTCGTGGAGAGTAATTTAGTTTAATGATAGTCTTAGTTTTAAAAATGTTTTAATAATAATTTTCATTATTTGCATTTTGTGGATATCGAGAACTGTAAACAATTTGCTCTTTTACATGCTTTAAAAAATATGTTGTGTTAAAAACGTACATTAAGTATCATGTATTGTTTTAATTTTTTATTTTTAGATATTTGCTCTTGATTTTGGCGGAACACCTTTGAGCCTTTTTGAATAATATCTGTAACGGTAGACTTACCCTCACTACATGTAAAATAAACGCTTAGAAAGTTATATTGTATAACAAGGAGTAAATATTTATGAATAAATTTAGTGATATATACAGAACTAAACCCAAATATTGTTTAATTTTATTAGTGATATGACATTTAAACAAATTACAAAATGATTGATTACCAAATATAAAACATTAGAATTGAAAATATAAATATAAACATCTGTATTGTCATTGGCGACCAACGCCAAGTACAAGAATAAAATATGAAATATAAACATGCTGCTAGATGCAAGATAACACATATCTATTGAGGGGTATCCATCGATTTTTTTTATACCTATTTCTTTTTTTTTCAAAAAATACCATTAAATGCCATTGTTTTGCATTTAACGTAATTAGAAAATTATAGATTATTGAATTTTGTACAGGTATACATTAATACTTTTTCTATATATTTTACAGATTAATTTAAAAATCATTTTTCTTTTTTTAATCCCGAAGCCTAAGATAAATACAATTCCTTTGTTACACAGTTTATTTTTCAAATGAATGTAACTGACAGGTAAACGTCATTGTCAAAAAACTAATCACTTCAAATTAATAATAGTGACATATTAAATAATAAAGAAAAACGTAAATAAAGCAATAGTTATATGCAATGGAACATAATATAGTTTGAAGCATTACTAAATACGTAAGTATGTATTTAAATTAATAAAAATTAAATAGCGGGAGGTTTTGTGTTGGCCACATCAGATTTTTTGTATGCAGATTCGATCTGTTGCACATTTGCATTATTATTAATTCTACCTCGACTTCTAAAAGCGCTAAAAAGTTTGCAAAACGTCCTGAAACAATTTGAACGTTAGTAAAAAAATCTAAATTATATTTTTTGTTCTTCGTATAATTTAAACACAATGACCGGTAGTATTTACTCAAAATTTTAGTTACCCTGACTAACTAATTACCATGACTACCATTTAAAATTACATTGAGGTGATTAAAAAACAAGTGAATTTGTTACTTTAGTCAACGCTTAATCACCCCCTGTTTAAGAGTAAATACTACCGGTCATTGTACTTAACATATTAATCAAAAAACCCAGAAACACAATTTTCCTTTCACTACGGACAACCTTTTTTCCGGTAACATCGGCTATATTATTTACATTTGATACCATTTTTCAGTTTGATTTTTTAAAGTGCAACATTTAACACAAAGTGAATTTTTACATGTTCTACAAAGCTATTGATACTTTCAATACGGATGTTAATGATATGTCCATCTCGCTTTCCTGGCTTCACCTAGTGAAGGATGGGTGCATTAGCAATATATGTATAAATTAATAGATATACAGTTATACAAAAATGTCTCCGTACGATAGATTTAATTTATTTTAGGAAAAATAGCAGTCTAAAACCCAATATATTTAATTTTCTTTTAATCTAAAATGAATCGCATTATATTACCTTATTATAAATAAAAAAATATCTGATGTGGACACCACACGACTTCCTTGTACGCCTGGTAAACTATACGAATTTTTTTTATAACTAAATTAAAAATATTAATTTAAATTTCAAAATGGTGGGATATAGTGTTCGTAAAGGGATATGCAGAACTAGACTTTATACAAGACGTAAATACTAAATTTCAACCTTTTAAGGCTTACAGATTTTGAGCTACCGTGAATATCTCTAAAGCGGGAAGTCTATGAAGAAATATTAAATTGGTCATTTTATAAGCAAGATATTTAATTTTAAAATTATATTCATTTTTTTGGTTTTTGTGATTGAGTTTCCTATGTATTAAGAGAAAATAATGAACAAAAAATAAAATTTTAATTATAAAATAGAATAACGTCATAAATTAGCACGTATTTGACTTAAAATTTAACATTAACAATAAAAAAAATTATTTAACATATCGCGAGCGTAAAGTATAAAAACTAATAAAATGTTTAGTTCTTGCTCTATTTCATATCATACTTAATTACAATAACCAATAAGAAAGTTAATGAATAAAATATATCCAACCTATATAAAATTTCTGTAACAGGAGGCGATGTTAAAATCTTTTCAGAAATATAATGGTTTTTGTACAGAAAAGAACACAGACGTTTCTTCATATACTGAGTACTGATTTTCGATAGGTTATACGTATATACTTTCTGTTTGTATACACATATTACATGCAGAACTTATTTGAGCGTGCACAGCGGCAGCAGTCATAGAGATTTTAAACTAAAAATCATTCAAACCAAACATCCTAGCTTATCTTGTAAACAGTCTATGGTTACGAATTTTTGGGAGGACAGTGGATATAATAAGCACCTAGCTTTAAGGAATTTGCTGTCATAGTTACCGAAAAGATATGTAACTTTCGTTTGACTTTGTTGCCATGGAATAATATTTACTGCATTTATTATTTAGAAATCAATAGCTACATATACAAATTTTTTAAAGCTATTTGCACTATGTATATATTTGCAGAGGTAATAAGTTTCCACACCTCCTTATCTTGAAAAAGACTGAGGAATTATTACACGGAGCGTTACCTTTTATTCGTGTAAGGGAGGTTCGCCAGTAGCCATATTATACCCTTATTGAACCTAAAAATAAATTATTAAAAATCTTTCAAAACACCGTCCCCTAAAACTGTCAGAGAAGTGATTTGTATCAGAGACGCTTTTCGGTAGCGAAATACCGCAGCCGTACTCTTTATTAACATATGTTTCCCAAAGTCTAGCTCCCGTATTGAACCTAAAATTAAATTATTAGAATATCTTTCAGAATACCGTCCGTAGAAATTGGCAGAGAAGTGATGTATATAACTCAGAGACGCTTTTCGGTAGCGAAATACCGCAGCCGTACTCTTTATTAACATATGTTTCCTAAAGTCTAGCTCCCGTATTGAACCTAAAAATAAATTTTTAAATTGTCTTTCAGAATACCGTCCGTAGAAATTGGCAGAGAAGTGATGAATATAACTCAGAGACGCTTTTCGGTAGCGAAATACCGCAGCCGTACTCTTTATTAACACTTGTTTCCAAAAGTCTAGCTCCCGTATTGAACTTAATAATAAATTATTAAATTGTCTGTCAGAATACCTTCCGTAGAAATTGGCAGAGAAGTGATGTATATAACTCAGAGACGCTTTTCGGTAGCAAAATACCGCAGCCGTACTCTTTATTAATATATGTTTCGTAAAGTCTAGCTTCCGTATTAAACCTAAAAATAATTATTAAAATATCTTTCAGTATACCGTCCGTAGAAATTGGCAGATAAGTGATATATACAACTCAGAGACGCTTTTCGGTAGCGAAATACCGCAGCCGTACTCTTTATTAACATATGTTTCCTAAAGTCTAGCTCCCGTATTGAACCTAAAAATAAATTATTAAATTGTCTGTCAGAATACCTTCCGTAGAAATTGGCAGAGAAGTGATGAATATAACTCAGAGACGCTTTTCGGTAGCAAAATACCGCAGCCGTACTCTTTATTAACACTTGTTTCCAAAAGTCTAGCTCCCGTATTGAACTTAATAATAAATTATTAAAATATCTTTCAGAATACCGTCCGTAGAAATTGGCAGAGAAGTGATGTATATAACTCAGAGACGCTTTTCGGTAGCAAAATACCGCAGCCGTACTCTTTATTAATATATGTTTCGTAAAGTCTAGCTCCCGTATTAAACCTAAAAATAATTATTAAAATATCTTTCAGTATACCGTCCGTAGAAATTGGCAGATAAGTGATATATACAACTCAGAGACGCTTTTCGGTAGCGAAATACCGCAGCCGTACTCTTTATTAACATATGTTTCCTAAAGTCTAGCTCCCGTATTGAACCTAAAATTAAATTATTAGAATATCTTTGAGAATACCGTCCGTAGAAATTGGCAGAGAAGTGATGTATATAACTCAGAGACGCTTTTCGGTAGCGAAATACCGCAGCCGTACTCTTTATTAACATATGTTTCCTAAAGTCTAGCTCCCGTATTGAACCTAAAAATAAATTATTAAATTGTCTGTCAGAATACCTTCCGTAGAAATTGGCAGAGAAGTGATGAATATAACTCAGAGACGCTTTTCGGTAGCTAAATACCGCTGCCGTACTCTTTATTAACACTTGTTTCCAAAAGTCTAGCTCCCGTATTGAACTTAATAATAAATTATTAAAATATCTTTCAGAATACCGTCCGTAGAAATTGGCAGAGAAGTGATGTATATAACTCAGAGACGCTTTTCGGTAGCGAAATACCGCAGCCGTACTCTTTATTAACATATGTTTCCTAAAGTCTAGCTCCCGTATTGAACCTAAAAATAAATTATTAAATTGTCTGTCAGAATACCTTCCGTAGAAATTGGCAGAGAAGTGATGAATATAACTCAGAGACGCTTTTCGGTAGCTAAATACCGCTGCCGTACTCTTTATTAACACTTGTTTCCAAAAGTCTAGCTCCCGTATTGAACTTAATAATAAATTATTAAAATATCTTTCAGAATACCGTCCGTAGAAATTGGCAGAGAAGTGATATATACAACTCAGAGACGCTTTTCGGTAGCGAAATACCGCAGCCGTACTCTGTATTAACATGTTTCCCAAAGTCTAGCTTCCGTATTGAACCTAAAATTAAATTATTAGAATATCTTTCAGAATACCGTCCGTAGAAATTGGCAGAGAAGTGATGTATATAACTCAGAGACGCTTTTCGGTAGCGAAATACCGCAGCCGTACTCTTTATTAACATATGTTTCCTAAAGTCTAGCTCCCGTATTGAACCTAAAAATAAATTATTAAATTGTCTGTCAGAATACCTTCCGTAGAAATTGGCAGAGAAGTGATGAATATAACTCAGAGACGCTTTTCGGTAGCAAAATACCGCAGCCGTACTCTTTATTAACACTTGTTTCCAAAAGTCTAGCTCCCGTATTGAACTTAATAATAAATTATTAAATTGTCTGTCAGAATACCTTCCGTAGAAATTGGCAGAGAAGTGATGTATATAACTCAGAGACGCTTTTCGGTAGCAAAATACCGCAGCCGTACTCTTTATTAATATATGTTTCGTAAAGTCTAGCTTCCGTATTAAACCTAAAAATAATTATTAAAATATCTTTCAGTATACCGTCCGTAGAAATTGGCAGATAAGTGATATATACAACTCAGAGACGCTTTTCGGTAGCGAAATACCGCAGCCGTACTCTTTATTAACATATGTTTCCTAAAGTCTAGCTCCCGTATTGAACCTAAAATTAAATTATTAGAATATCTTTGAGAATACCGTCCGTAGAAATTGGCAGAGAAGTGATGTATATAACTCAGAGACGCTTTTCGGTAGCGAAATACCGCAGCCGTACTCTTTATTAACATATGTTTCCCAAAGTCTAGCTCCCGTATTGAACCTAAAATTAAATTATTAGAATATCTTTCAGAATACCGTCCGTAGAAATTGGCAGAGAAGTGATGTATATAACTCAGAGACGCTTTTCGGTAGCGAAATACCGCAGCCGTACTCTTTATTAACATATGTTTCCTAAAGTCTAGCTCCCGTATTGAACCTAAAAATAAATTATTAAATTGTCTGTCAGAATACCTTCCGTAGAAATTGGCAGAGAAGTGATGAATATAACTCAGAGACGCTTTTCGGTAGCTAAATACCGCTGCCGTACTCTTTATTAACACTTGTTTCCAAAAGTCTAGCTCCCGTATTGAACTTAATAATAAATTATTAAAATATCTTTCAGAATACCGTCCGTAGAAATTGGCAGAGAAGTGATGTATATAACGCTTTTCGGTAGCAAAATACCGCAGCCGTACTCTTTATTAATATATGTTTCGTAAAGTCTAGCTTCCGTATTAAACCTAAAAATAATTATTAAAATATCTTTCAGTATACCGTCCGTAGAAATTGGCAGAGAAGTGATATATACAACTCAGAGACGCTTTTCGGTAGCGAAATACCGCAGCCGTACTCTGTATTAACATGTTTCGTAAAATCTAGCTGCCGTATTGAGCCTAAAAATAAATTATTGAAATATCTTTCAGAAAACCGTCCGTAGAAATTGGCAGAGAAGTGATGAATATAACTCAGAGACGCTTTTCGGTAGCTAAATACCGCTGCCGTACTCTTTATTAACACTTGTTTCCAAAAGTCTAGCTCCCGTATTAAACTTAATAATAAATTATTAAAATATCTTTCAGAATACCGTCCGTAGAAATTGGCAGAGAAGTGATGTATATAACTCAGAGACGCTTTTCGGTAGCGAAATACCGCAGCCGTACTCTTTATTAACATATGTTTCCTAAAGTCTAGCTCCCGTATTGAACCTAAAAATAAATTATTAAATTGTCTGTCAGAATACCTTCCGTAGAAATTGGCAGAGAAGTGATGAATATAACTCAGAGACACTTTTCGGTAGCTAAATACCGCTGCCGTACTCTTTATTAACACTTGTTTCCAAAAGTCTAGCTCCCGTATTGAACTTAATAATAAATTATTAAAATATCTTTCAGAATACCGTCCGTAGAAATTGGCAGAGAAGTGATGTATATAACTCAGAGACGCTTTTCGGTAGCAAAATACCGCAGCCGTACTCTTTATTAATATATGTTTCGTAAAGTCTAGCTTCCTAAAAATAAATTATTAAAAAATCTTTCAGAACACCATCCGCAAAAAATGGCCGTATTCTGTATTAACAGATTTTTCGTAAAGTCTAGCTAAAATTGTATACATATTACACATATTTATAACTGGAAGACTTGCGCGACTAGGTTCTAAACCGTCACAATGTTTGAGATTATTATTCTTGGAAACTAATAAAATATTACGGAACGAAAACTAAAAAGGTTGTATTAATCCTAAAAATAATTGTTTGTTCTCTTCTTATTTATTCTAAATTTATAACATTTGTCACTACAGTTTGTGAATTTTCAGTAGGCCTTACATCTCTTCTATACTTTGGTTTTAAAAGAATAGCATTCAAACTTTTTGGTAAAATTGCAGAATAATGAGCAATGTTTGTTCCACCATCTGTATATAGCACGGATATAGGCTTTAAAGACTCTGAATCATTGTCATTGTTAAAAGTATGTTTGGTTAATAAGAAATGATTTTTATTCAGTAGCCCTGAATCACATCTATCTTGCAATTCCCGTAAAGACTTTCTCTTATTCATGTCGCCACTATCTACTTCTTCATAAACATAAATATCTCTTGAAGCTGCAATTGCTATCGCTTTTGTATGTACTTCATTTCCCCAAGTTTTAATGTTTGCAGTATTATTTATTAATTCTATTACGCTTGCATATTCGAACAAAAAATTCATTCTATCAGGGTGTTCAAAGTATAACCAATTTTCGAAAAAAATATAGCAACATAACATTCTAATACATTTGTGTAATTTTTGTGTCTCGAATAAACATAACGATAACGAACGGAATAAACATGATCCATCACCTTCTGTTTTCACTACTGAGAAATTTTCTCTTAAAGCATCATAATTTTTTTTGTTTCTTTGAAAATCAATAGGTTGAGACATTAAAACTGCATTATTTTCTGTAAGAACACTTCTTTTTGACATATTTACAAAGTCTTCATATCGTAAAAATATCATTTCTAAACGATTGTAATAATTTTCCGTAGACAACGCTGCATTTATTTTATGAATCTCGGACAGCATTATATCAGCAATTTGTAAAATTGTATCATCTAGATTTAAAAGTTCAATCGAATTTAGTTCAATACTTTCTTTCAAGATACTAACTTCATGATTACTAACAATAATATTACAATCTGAAAGTGTGTTTTGTATCATTAATGATGATTGTACATTTTCATCATAGACAGGATCATTACTCTGTAAATTAAATTTGACAAATATTGGTTTATGGTAAGAGAAGTACGTTTCATACACGCCTGTTGCCACAGAGGCACTTGTAGAAAATATAATATCTACTTGCGTATTTAAATCTGTAGTTGATAAATCAGATGGCAACACAGATTTTAAGTTACAATTCTTAAAAATATTAATTACATCAATTTTTCTTTCACATTTCATATCAAAATTGAAGTCTCCAATAACTATTAATTCATTGTCATTTTTATATATTTTTTCATATATATATTGAAAATTTTTCTGAAACATTTTATTTGTGCAAGAAGGGGATTTATAACCACTGATAATGTAATAATTTTCTACTTTAATGCCAAATAATTCTACATGATATGCAGTTTTATTTTGATTTTCTTGTATTTCAAGTGTATGATCCAAATATAACACACTAATTCCTTTTCTTGCAAAACAAATAACACCTCTTGATGAACGATGTACGTTGGATCGAAATATTTCAACAAAATTAGGAATTTGAAATTTGTCAGTGGATTTTGACAGTGTTTCCGAAAATATTAAAATATCACTTCTACAATACCACTGATCGCTTAATATTAATTTAAACTTTGTGGATAGTGAGTTTATATTTTGGTATGTGACCGTAATTCCATTAGCTACTTTTAAATTGTCAAAAGATAATTTTAATGTTTTTTCAGTTCGTAATCTGTGTAATTCTAGCAAAATTGGATCATTTGATTTGATTAATTTTGGTGGTTTAAATTTACCTAAAATATATAACCCAGATAACATTGTAACCCTACTTAATGCCACATACAGCATAAACCGTGTAATTCTCTTTGATTTATTAAAATCTACACATATTTCTTGGTAAGTCTGACCTTGACTTTTATATATTGTTAATGCTTCCGCAGGTACTACTGGAAATTGTTTTCGTAATATTTGGTACTGTAATTTATTAGAAATGTTTAATGAAATACTGGTTTTCACTACAGGCGTTAGATTGGAATCGATATTTTCGGATTTCATGAATTCTTTATACGGAAGCCTAGCTTTTTTACCAACAACGCTGGATGCAAAATCTATCCATATTATATACGGATCTGTAGAATTTGGATTAAATGTTACGTGCTTTAAGCAACCACAAGCTCCGTTCACAAGCCCGTCTTCGACATCAATGTTACTAGTTATCATATATTTAATATTTAATTTTAATCTCACTCTAAAGGGTAAACCATTCGTCTCAGTTATACTTTTTGTTTTTAATGTTTCTATTACACGATTTCTATTTGTATCTGATAGTTTACCTAAAATCGTGTCCTTTGCTTCAGAAATGTATTCTGTGCCGATTTGTTTTTCTATTTTCATCTGGTTGTAATTGTCGACATTAACATTTTCCGCAAACAAACGTATTGCACTTTCAGGAACATCTGATTCTTGAACCTGTCTTGATTTAAATAGGTCTATATCATTTGCAGTCATTTGGCCTACAGCTAAGTTATTTAATGCTTCAATAAATAGTTTCTCATCTTTCTGTCTCATAATTTGCGTTAGTTCAAAAAATTCAAAATCTTGCCATAAAGGATTTATGTCAAAAAGCCTAAACATTTCATTATTTTTCGATATTTTATAAATGGGTGAATCCATTACAGGTGGTAACTGATTCAAATCTCCAACTACAATAATTGATAGGTCACCAAAAGGTTTATTTATTCCTCGTATTTGTCGCAATCTTGTATCTACACGACTTAGAAGTGTACTGCCTACCATTGAACTTTCATCTATAACTAGTAATTTTAAATGAAACAATTTTTCTCTTATATTGTTTGCTAAATCAGCAGATAGTTCTGGCATTTGGCCACCGAACTGTACTACGGGTAGAGCAAAAGCGGTGTGTAACGTTACACCGTTTATTAAAAAGGCAGCTTTACCAGAAGGTGCACAAAGTAAAACAACTAATTTATCTTTTTCAGAACCAGGTAAATTATCGTGGTAACTAGTAATCATTTGGTAAATACATTTAATAACAGTAGATTTTCCAACTCCTGCGGAACCGCTTAAGAATATTTTTAATGGTAATTTGTGTGTTTTGAAACAGTTCAATACATGCATTACAAATTCACGTTGTAAATTATTTAACTTAGACATTATATTTATCAATTCTTTAGGTGATACGCGTTTGGGGCATACAAAACGATTGAAAAATTTGTCTTTACAAATCTCTTTGCCATCTTGTTGTAAAATATCAATTCGTTGATGCCTTGATAATTCACCCTCCAAGAAACTACTAATTTCTTCATCTTCTACATTCTGAATATCATTTTGAGCATTTTCTAAAGCTTGATCTAATATATCGTCACCTATAACCGAATATTTTTGTCGATTTCGTTCGATTGTTTCTATATTATTATTGTAAACTTTTTCTGTATCTACATTTTCTACTTCGTTAGTTTCATTTCTCCACGGCAAAAATAACAAAATTTGTTCGCGATAATAATTGAACGAGTCTTGATCTAACTTGTACCGCCTGTATCTAATAATAGCAATTTTTTCTTTGGATCGGTATTCAAATAATTCATCATCATTTTCATTATTTTGAATTTTCCGTTTTGAATAACTAGAAACAAAATCTGCTAAACATGTATTTTTGAGTGTTGGTGGTCTTTGGGCATATTTTATCATGACGTTTTCCATAAATATTTCGGTAGAATCAGAATTCAATTTTCGTAATTCAGCCGGAGATTTTAACATTAAAGCGCGTTCATTTATTGGACTTGTATTAATATAAATTGTTTGTCTACTACTTTTTGACAATGGCAAAGATAAAACGTGATATACCGCTTCTTGTGCCGACATTAAATTACTGTTCAAAAATACATTAGCGATTTTTCGAAATTTTTCTTTTACACTAATATTACCACTACTGACATCTGATTCTGCATCACGTAAAAGTTTAGAAAGGCCTGCATCCACTTTTCCTACGTAATTAATTATGTAGGATGCTATACCGTATTCTTCCAACACAAACTGCACGTCTATATTAGCCTCAAATAAATGTAATATGGTTTTATTGTAACAATTAATATTTACTTCTAAACTATTGCGTTTTAAAAACACTTGCGTTCTTTTTAATGAACTCCTTAAAGCCAAAAATATATTGATCTTCTGTTTTAATTTTATTAAAATATCGTCAAAAGTAACAAATTCTTGCTTTTTTGAAAAATATAACATTAAATTACGAATTTCAGATAAAGTTTTTGAAATTTTATCAGTCTTCTCATCATTATTTAATGGCTCTAAAATCATTGTCCTATTCATAACAGGCTGAGGAAAATTAAATCGACATTTCATTTTATTTTTGGTACCTTTGTAACATGTATGAGTATGCCTATGTCTTTGAACTGTCATAAAAACATCATTTTCATCATATGAACAAGTTATAAATCTATCTATAAATCGAATGCATTCATCTATACTTTCACTATTCGAAGGCTCATATTTAGGAGCCTCTTTAATCCAAAGAAAAATGTGTTCATGCGGAGATCCACGTACTTGAAACTCTACCCGTTCATAACTGTCCTCAACTAAATATTCGTCAAAAACACTGTTTTCTCGCTTTAAAAGTAACATTAATTTATTTGCTTTATAATCAAAATACCGTGCACAGGTTACTGGATCTCGCGTAACTAATTCTGATTTTTCTGCGTCATCTAAATGTAAAGCCTGTTCAATTGAAATTTCTTTGTTCAAATTTAATTTACTTAAACATTGTAATAATTCTGGCCAAATCTTTTCGCCTGCCGAAAGTGTTAAGAAAATTGTAGGCTTGCCTAATTGCCTGATCATTGCCATTAGGTCACGTTTCTTTGATTCCCAATAAGACGGCGAAGATCTAATTTGTTTTAAAATTTTATGACCTTGATCCAATTTTATCATATTGTCTAAATACGCCGTATCTAAAACATTTTTCACTTGCACATCTGCGGTTCGCTTTGTTTTCCTCAAACAAATATTTAAACTAGCTATGCATGATTTTTCTAATTTCTTTTTAGCCATAAAAAGAACCCTAGTAGATATACAAGACCTTCGATCCCAACGCCTAATCTCTGATTTTGCCCGATCACTATACGAAATAAAAGTAGGAATATTCATTTCATAACCACCAAATATCTTAGGAAAACATAATTCGTCTATATCTTCCACCGCATGCCAAGGTACAGGAACTTTTCCTTGTCCTGGAGCAATAATTCTAACATTGTTAACTATCTCTTCATTTCTATCAACTAACATAACTTCTTCATCTGATTCTACCTCTAATTCAAAATCTGAATCAAAATTTACTTCATGCAAAATACTTAAATTATTTTGGCTATTACTTATTTCTATGTTATCATTAAAATCAGAATGATCTACAATGAAATTAACTTTTTCATTGTAATTACTCTGAAACTGGTGTAAATATTTACCATCAATATGTATATTGTATTTCTTGTAAAGTGGTGTTTCAATGAGATGTTTTAGAGCTTCACAAACAACAGCAGGGCGAATCGTTTCAAACATGTAATTGCTCTTGTGATCAAAATGTCTTTTCAACTTTACCTGTAATCAGTGGCGTTTTCTCCATGCAAGCAAGGCAAGCAGTGCTTGCCTTTATATTTTGTTACTTTTAATATATTTTTACAATTATATTTATATTTTTAGAACTTTAATATATCAAAATTTAAAAGCAAAGACACAAATGTATTTGCTGTTGCCTACAGCACCGTTAATCTAATTCTATCACTGGGATACGTACTATTACGATCTTACCATGTTGTACAAAACGTGCTGGTAAGCAGAACACTCCTTACACCGCCTATACCTACACTATACCGAACATTGCCGAACATGTAGCCTTCTATACTGAAAATATTTCGCTGTTTAGGTTCATCTGCAAGCAGTTTTTATATTGCTTCCATGAACAAAATTTAAGTGAAATAGATAGTAAATGTTAAAATAGGATACGAATAAAAGTAAAATTTATTTATAAGGTATCTATATTTTATATTTCTACATTTATTTTGTTTCAATTAAATTTTGAAAATAATAATACTCCTTATATTTTTATACAGAATGGATAACACTTATGCAATAATAATAAAAAAAATTACAAGAAAAGCCATTTTGAAGAAAAAAAACCTTTTTGCAAATGGCAGACCAGTTCCTCCTATGAAGTTATTAACAACAACTGTTAAACATATAACAAGGCATTTCAATACCAATTTATATGACAAACATGTGTGGCTATGTGATAGTGAAACATTACTAAAATTATATTGTTGACCATGTTTATTATTTAATAAAGAAAAATCAGTATGGAATGATATTAAGCGAGGCTTTTGCGACTTAAATAATATACATACGCAATATCACGTCAAGTCTGTAATCTGGCAATTTTTGTTTTTTGCACATGAAAGGGGAAAAACATGCATTTGCACATCCCTTCGAAACATGTAAGTCAATTATAAGGCATTATTATAAGGCATTTGACCTTACCTACGCCATTCCTGCTTGCCTTCTTATAAAATGCACGAGACGCCACTGCCTGTAATGTCGCCATTTGATCGAAATTTCTCGGCAATACCCTTAACACATCATTTATTTCAATTGGTATATTTACTACACTACCTTTTAAACCAAGTTGTGGATTTACTGAAAAAGATTTTAAAGATCTAATTTGCATGAAATTGATATAAGGTGCAACCATTCTTTCTTCAAGTGGAGATAGAATTTGCAGACAATTCGGAATATCAACAAATTTTAATCCATTACTAGTAGATAAATTAGGTATTTTACCTTTACTTATATGCGAGTTACATGTTTTACAAATAAATTTTGAATTATAATTGTAAATTTTTGAAAAAATGTCTTCAGAAACACACTCTTTAATTTTATCTAAATTAAAGTTAACTACAGAGTGGCTGAAAAATAGGCCCTCACAAGAACAACATATACATTGAGGCATACATGCACGATCTTTCATAAATTGCAAAAAATACTTATCTTTTTGTTCATTACTTCTCTGATATTGTCGGGCAATATTCTCTGTAAGTCGGAGCTGATCATCATATCGTTTATTTGCTTTTTGTTGCCTATCTTTTAATCGCTCTTTGGTTTTATATAATTCTTGAGATCTTAAATTGTGTATACTTTCTTTGGTTCCCACATTTTCTCTCTCTTTATATTCATCATTTTCTCTTAATTTTTTAATTCTTTCCTTGGTCTTAACATTTTCTTTCTCTTTATATTCATCATCTTCTCTTAACTTTTTAATTCTTTCCTTGGTCTTAACATTTTCTTCCTCTTTATATTCATCGTCTTCTCTTAATTTTTTAATTCTTTCCTTGGTCTTAACATTTTCTTCCTCTTTATATTCATCATCTTCTCTTAATTTTTTAATTCTTTCCTTGGTCTTAACATTTTCTTCCTCTTTATATTCATCGTCTTCTCTTAATTTTTTAATTCTTTCCTTGGTCTTAACATTTTCTTCCTCTTTATATTCATCATCTTCTCTTAATTTTTTTATTCTTTCCTTGGTATTAACATTTTCTTTTTCTTTATATTCATCAACTTTTCTTAATTTTTTTATTCTTTCCTTGGTTTTAACATTTTCTTCCTCTTTATATTCATCAACTTCTCTTAATTTTTTAATCCTTTCCTTGGTCTTAACATTTTCTTCCTCTTTATATTCATCATCTTCTCTTAATTTTTTTATTCTTTCCTTGGTCTTAACATTTTCTTCCTCTTTATATTCATCATCTTCTCTTAATTTTTTAATCCTTTCCTTGGTCTTAACATTTTCTTCCTCTTTATATTCATCAACTTCTCTTAATTTTTTTATTCTTTCCTTGGTGTTAACATTTTCTTCCTGTTTATATTCATCATCTTCTCTTAATTTTTTTATTCTTTGTTTGTTAGTAAAATTTTCGTTCTCTTTATATTTATCATCTTCTCTTAATTTTTTTATTCTTTCCTTTGCCATAACATTTTCTTCCTTTTTATATTCATCATCTTGTCGTTTTTTAGCAATATATTTCTTCATCCTATCCTTCTTTTGCCTGTATGACTGTTTTTTCCCCATCCTTTTATTATTCAATAAATAATCCTAATACCAAGGAAGGTGCACAACAACACACAGGATTTTGAAAGTTATATGAGCCGGGCGAGCGAACAGAGATGGCTTGTTCTTTTGCGGGGCCCCTAATAATAAAAATTGACAGGCTTAGACCGACCCCGACAAATATTTTGATACAGAACAAAAAATAATTCATTTATCAATATTATTATTTAATTAACATTATTCTACCCCGGTCTTCTTTGAGAGAGTTTTGATTAAAACAAAGAAATACTTGATTACAACAATTAAAATGACTAATTTCATAAAAAATATAATAAATGTTATTGTACTTTTTTACTTTAACTCGGACAAACAAATATCCAATGGTTTTTTTAAGAGATCTTTGATTGCAACAAAAAATTGTTTGATTGCAATAAAAAAATATTACAATAACGAAAATGACTAATTTCTTAAAAAAATAATAAATAATGATTCTTATTGTAGGTTTTTAACTCGACCATATTGTACTATAGTTCTTTCTTTGGAAAATTCTTGAATTCATTGTTTCACGAATACTAAAGTTGATTGCGGGACCCTCGTAATGTTTTTCGTACTTATAAATAAATTATTGTTGTTAATTATACTTACCTTATTTTGTAGATGTATACTAACAATACTAGTATTTCTTTTCCAAATCTACTATCGAATCACCAGGTATTTTATAACACTATGGTTAAAAATCACTTTACAGACAAAATGCAATTATCTGCAAACTAATGGTGTTGTTACCAACTTTGAGGTAACAAACTCTAATGTAACTAAGACAGGGAATTTCAAATATCATTATTTTTAATTTAATTAATTACAATAACTGATGTCACGAGTGATGTATTTTGGTGTTTTCGCATTAGGTGCGAGCTTATATAGGTAAAGGTATTTACATGGATGTCATATTGTGCGACCAAGCGATATGTGCCCCTGCTCTTGATGCGCTAGGCACGCGCTGGCGTAAATACTCAACCAATAACATTTAAGAATTTTGCCGCGAACGCGAAAGTACATACAGAATAAAAGTAGAAGTGTAGTGGTGGCAGGCGTACTAATAAATGAATTATAAATATGTCTATAATAAATGACATTTAAAGATATGTATTTCATTTGTATAAAATGGATTGAGTTAGACTAAATCCATTTTATACATAAACCGCTAAAATTTGTATAGAAAACTTCTGTCTCCGACTCTTAATGATTTCATGTTTTGTGGTTACTTTAAATCCGCTGAAGTATTATTAACATTTAAATTTGTTTATTTATTTCTTTTATTTAAACAAACAATAATTTTCGTATTAAAATAATATAAATTGTTTTATTTTTGGTAAAACACACGCTACAATTCTTGTCGAATGCATAATTTTTCCGCAGATAATTTCATGTTTGCCCTAAACTACACATTTGTGTTTACTATTATTTATCAAGAATAAAAGACTTGATTTTAATAATAAAGTATTAATATAACAATGACATAAAGGAAAGGTTTATTGTTGTAATCAACCTTACAATATAGATATTTTTATGAAATAAATACAGAAAATTGATTACAATAATAAATTATTAATTACATGTATGTTTTCAAAATTATTAAACAAATAATAACTTATTAAATAATTTAAAAAATTAAGAAAATTTATTATAATAATAAAATACTGATTACAAAGTGTATGAAAGGATCATTGTTGTAATCAATATTAATAAGCAGATACTAATTTTATAAAAATAAAGAAAATCTCTAATATCTTTATAAAAATATATAATTTATAATAACAAAACGTCAAAAAATAATATTTAACTAAAACTGTTAAAAACTTCAAATAAGGGTATTTCCGGTGAATCAATTATAATCAAAATCTAATCAGCTCTTCGTATGAACGTAAAGAAAAGGAATATGAAAGAATTATAATTTTTAGAATTGTAGTATTGGAGTTATCGTCGGAGAAAAATTTGTCACACACAGACACACACACACACACACACACACACACACACGCACACACACACACGGACATCATCTTAAAAATAGTAAATTCGTATAGTAGGGACCCTAAAAAGTGCTTATTCATAAAAAATACCACCGAATTTTTCCACCAAAGACAATACCTTCCTTACCTACAGGTGACGGAAGGTAATCATAATTAATGTTTTCGACGCAGAATTCAATTCTCTAAAACTTTTATTTGAAGCATTTATTACTAAAAGCAAAATAACACCATTTTTTCAAGAAAAACTGATAACATCTTCAGGTAAAGTATCACTTTCGGTTAGACTATTTTAACCAAAATCTATTATGTTATTCCCATTGATATAGAAGTCCTATATATCAAATTTGAAAAGTTTTGGATTATATTTTAATATAGTTTTCCATTAAAATCTATTATAGGCTTCAAGTAAAGTACCACTTCCGGGTAAACCATTTTAACCAAAATCTATTATGTTATTCCCATTGATATAAAAGTATTAAATACTAAATTTGAAAAGTTTTGAATTATATTTTAATATAGTTTTCATTAAAATCTATTATAGGCTTCAAGTAAAGTACTACTTCCGGGTAGACCTTTTTAACTAAAATCTATTATGTTATTCCCATTGACATAAAAGTCTTATATATCAAATTTGAAAAGTTTTGGATTTTATTTTAATATAGTTTTTCATTAAAATCTATTATAGGCTTCAAGTAAAGTACCACTTCCGGGTAAACCATTTTAACTAAAATGTATTATGTTATTCCCATTGATATGAAAGTCTTATATACCAAATTTGAAAAGTTTTGGATTATATTTTAATATTGTTTTTCATTAAAATCTATTATAGGCTTCAAGTAAAGTACCACTTCCGGATAGACCATTTTAACTAAAATTTATTACGTTATTCCCATTCATATAAAAGTCTTATATACCAAATTTGAAAAGTTTTGGTTTATATTTTAATATAGTTTTTCATTAAAATCTATTACAGGCTTCAAGTAAAGTACCACTTCCGCAAGTTATGTAATGACCAAAAAGGGAGGTGCACAACTAGATGTTATAACAGTTCTAAATACAAAATTTTAACATTCTACGGCTTCCCGTTTTTCAGTTATGCGAGATACGTACATACGTACGTACGTACGTACGTACGTACGAACGTACGTACAGACGTCACGTCGAAATTAGTCAAAATGGATTCAGGGATGCTCAAAATGGATATTTCCGTTGAAATCTGGAAACCGAAATTTTTCGCGATTACAATACTTCCTTTACTTCGTACAAGGAAGTAAAAACAATTAGCGTTGTCTTATTTTTACAAATCTCCATCGTTGTACAAATACATGCGTCAAAAATCAAAAATTACACTGTCGTCTGAACGAACTATACGACATTGGTTATCGTTTTTTCACCTGCCTACAGGAATAGAAACAGCATTATTTAAAAATTTGCTTTACAAAGTACAAACTATGGAACTAAAGGAACGCGAATGTGTCCTTTTATTTGATGAAATGAATATCAAGCAGTATTTGCAATTCGATTTTATTCAAGATTTGGTGGAAGGTTATGAAGATTTAGGACAAATTGGCAGAACAAATAAATATGCCAATCATGCAACTGTATTTATGGTTAAAGGAATGATGCATAGCTGGAAAATTCCTATTTCATATTATTTTAGCCATGACAATATAAAAGCAGTTAATTTAGTTACATTGGTTAAAGATAATATTACAAAATGTATTCAGATGGGCCTGAATATTCGCGCTATTGTTTGTGACCAGGGTTCTAATAATAGAGCTACTTTTAATAAATTGGGTGTGTCTAAGGAAAAACCATTTTTCGAACTTGACACTCGTAAAATATATACCATGTACGATGTACCACATTTAGTAAAAAGTGTAAGAAATGTATTATTATCATCCGATTTATTCATGAATAGTACAGAAAGAGTATCTTGGAACGATATTCGTAAAATTTATCAAATTGATTCCAGTTCTAATCGTTCTAAGATTTTACACAAAATTACAGATACACATATTTCCCCAAACAATTTCGAAAAAATGAATGTTAGACTAGCTACTCAAATTTTTAGTAGCACGATGTCAACAGCAATCGAAATAGGAATACGCACGAAAACATTACAATCAAATTCAGCTCAAAATACTACTTTATTTGTTAAAAGAATTAATGACCTATTTGATTCATTAAATAATCATGTACTAAATGATTCAAATCCCCTGAGATGCGGCTTATCAGACAAAAATATAAGAGTAAAAAATAATTTAGAACAAGGAATATCATTTTTGGAAAATTGTAAATTATTCAATAAAGATGGCAAGGAAAGAAAAAATATTTATTGTTTTGATGGTATGGTTCAAACTATACGTGCCATATTGAATTTGTTTGAAGATATTAAACAAGAAAATTATTTATTTCTTCTAACAAGCAGATTTCAACAAGATGCTTTGGAGAATCAGTTTTCCGTTATAAGGAACAGAGGCGGTTATAACCCTAATCCCACTGCTAAAGAATTCCGTCAATCTTTATAACATTGTATGCACATTAAAATATTAGATACAGTGAATTCAGGTAGTAATTGTGAACCTGACGAAGATGAAATGCTGCCAGTATCTCTAACAGAAACAGATCAAATTAATCTGGAAACAATTAATGTAGTTGTTGATAGTAATGTAGATGATAGCAATGAAGCTGAAAGTACTGCTGTTTGTTGCAGTGTTGAAAAAATTTATTTCAAAATTCTGGAAGAATGTTCTTTTATTTATTTTGTTGGCTATTTGGTGTACCGATGTTTGAAAAAATTTAACTGTAATTCATGTGCAGAATTTTTACAAAAGAAGGGTGAATTATTGAATGAAAAAAATGAAATATTAATTTTATTAAAAGACTACGGCAAAACAAATGAAGTTAAGTTTCTTACGCGACCAGCAGATTTTTTAGTAAACATAATGAATGAACTTCTTCAAATTTTTCACGACATTTACGACACAATGAAACATTGTTCTAACCTGATCAAAAAAATTAAAGAAAGTTTTCTTAGTCATGTGCGATCTAATTATATTAATTGGTTAGAGGACTGTTCTGACCATAAAATGTTTATTTTGGATTTATTTATAAGAGTAAAATTATTAAAATGTCTGCGTTGAGAAACTGATGCGATTAAAAGCAAAAATCGTTCAACTCGTAACAGGAAATTGGATATTTTAAAAAGTTTATAATAATTAGGTACACGTTTACTTAGGGTGACCAGATCTTAGATCACGAAAGGAAGGACACAACAGACAAAAAGGATGATTTTTAGTAGAAAAGGATGACAAAATAATAATAGCAAAAAAAACATGTATTTTATTAAACACTTGAAAAGAAATAAAAAATAACATTTATTTGAACTTAACAACAATGGGGAAGTTTAGCGATTTTTTTAAAAAAAATTTATTCCATGGGAAATGACTTGAAAAATGATGTAACATGTTTTTTTTTTTCAAAAATGCCCAGATTTTCCGGAAAAGCCGATTTTAAGCTGTGATGGCGTCGGTAGAGGCTTGGCGCAACGTATGTCGACTGATACACTGACGCACGCGGTTACGGTTATCAGTGAAGCGCTTTTACGCTTTGTTACGACCTACGTTCAAGTGGTTCGATTTCACCGTTCTGTCTGAGTTTGCGCATAACTGACTTGTGACGTACTTAGAGTTTACCTAAAGAATATTAATTATAAACAAATGGAGCAATAATTTTAATTTTTAATTTCAATTTCAGCAGTCATTTGTGTTATATTTGTGAGAAAATAGTATGTTATGTAGAATTTTTACCATGCTAAACTTCCCCATTTAGTTGGTCGACAGCGCGAGTACCGAGACTCAACGAACAAATCCGATTTTTATTAGACGGCAATGCGTGCGACGAATTCAGCACGTAAGAGTGCGGAAAAAGTTGTGTTCTAGTACTGTGAGGTAAAAACGATTTTTTTCATTATTTCGGGAAAAAGCCGGACGTAAATAAAAGCCGGCCGGACATTCATATTTTTGTTAAAAAGCCGGACAAGTCCGGCTTTATCCGGACGTCTGGTCACCCTAGTTTACTTTATATTTTATTATGTCTGAATATGCATGTATTTTTTTTTTCTTATATTGTTTTTGTTTATATATTTCAAGTACTTACTAAGCACTTTGTACTTTAAAATAAAAATTTATAATAGATATTATGTAATATTTTTCCTATCCTAGTCTTGTTCAAATGTTTTTTAGATATCAAATATATAATAATTTTTTAAAAAATAAAAGTAATTCTGTAATTTTTTGCAATGATGATATATGTATATTGCAAGTTCTTATTTTCATTCATTATTAATTTTTAATTTGTTATGTCTCTCATAATCTCATTTCATAACATTTATTTTATTGCCAAACAAAAAACAAACACAATCTCTCCCAACACAAGTCTTCGCCTAGCGCTGAAGCCGAGCTAGCAATAGGCGGAGCTATTATGAACGAAACTTGCCGAGGTATTCCGAAATAAATTAAACAAAGTGAAACCCCTGCATTTTAGCAAAATACAACCAGATTCACAGATATGTAGGTGAAACGAATATTCCCGTTTGGTTGCCAATCTATTTGTACTTCTCAATCAACGCTACAATCCGATTATAACATTTTTCAAATTGTGTCTGGATGTTGTAGACACGATTCCTCAAAAACTATAAGACTTAAAAAATATTTAACTGCAGTTTCCTCAATCTGACATTCCTGGGAAAAGCTGAAAAGGTTTTGGTAACAATTGAACAACCGGAAGTAGTAGTTTCTTAGAAAAATCTTCTAAATATAATTTTTTGGGAGTTTTTTTTATTAAATATTGAAGAACATAAAATTCTCCATGTAATACTCTTAAAATTTTTATTATATCTTGTATAGATTTAGAGATAAAGACACTATAATTTATAGAGTAAACTAATCGCAGAGGCCAAGGCACTAAGGAAACCAGTTGACAAATTCCAATGTTTATAACATGACACATGTCTTTGTCAAATATCAACAGTTTTAGTGACATTCTGATAGCTTTTTCTGGGAAGTATATTTAATTTTTCTTATTGTTTTATTAATTAAATATTTGAAATTATAGGTAAAATTGTGGTAAAATGAATATATCCGTCAGAAATACCGCCAAACTGGTTAATGAATTGGAGCAATCTCTGACATGAAAATGATGTAAAATAGATATAATTAGAATTATATGTGTGCAGAAGACATGTTAAATACAAAAAAAAAAAACAATATTTGGGTAAAGTTCTGTAATATTTTGTTATAAAACGACGGTTCGAAAGCGAAGTGCAATACAATACATATAGCCTAATATGGAAATGGCGAGAGGTCTTGTGCTGGCCACAACAGATTTTTTTTATTTTTTTATCTTGAACTACATAAGTATGTAAGACAATATGTGAAAATCCGAGTTTAAAATTCCTCCAAATAAGCGAGATATTGAGGTATGAATTATAAATTTCATTTGTGACGTAGGTAATGTGGGTATACCAGAAGTAAACAAACAGTGGTTCAGAGACTTACGAAAAAATGTTGAGCAAATTACAAAATAATGTATATTTGAATTGTAATATTATATTTTATTATTAGGGAAAGAAAATATATTATTGCAATTAATTTATTTTACTTTTTTTCTTATTTTACAAAAACATTTTGACATTCTCGAAGTTGGTAGCGCACAGCGCATGGTTGGTGACTCACGATCAAACAAATTTCAAAGGAGTGCGGCAGATAGATCAACGAACATGCAAAGACAAGAAAATCACCCGAACAGCATCCGAACATATCCGACACACCCGAATAATTATATTCTTAGTTGTAGCGAAATGAGAGCAGAGCTCCATACAGTCGGTGTTCAAACTTAAATCCTATTTGCTTAAACGACCGTCCACATGTCTTACGTCAACAAAAGTAGAACTCCCCGTATTTTTTACAGGGAGTAATTAAAAAAAAAATAGTTTGTATTTTGCTTATCATTTAACTGTTATCTTTCATATTTTTGATAAACTTTTACTCTTTTCGATTACAGTGGAATAGCCTGTTAGAATTTTTGCGTGTGTACCAGAAATGTTAAATACAATATGTACTTATCACTGACCATCTACACTATTTCAAATTTCTAAGATCCCACAGCCCTAGTGCGTATTCTATCACAGCTCCTGTAGTTCTGTAATTCGCCACCCAGCATTATAATTTAAAAAAATCTATTGTGGTCAGCACCATTTCTATTTTATGTTATATAAGTATTGTATTGTACTTCGCTATCGAACCGTCGTTTTGTAACAAAAAAATTACAGAACTTTAACCAAATATCGTTTTTTATTGTATTTAACATATGTATCTTCTGCACACATACAATTCTAATTATATATATATTTTTCATTGTATGAGGAAGATCCTAAATGTCGGAGATTCTGCCAATTCATTAACAAGATTGGCGGTATTTCTAATGGATATATGCAGGTTACCTATAATTTTGGTTACCTATAATTTTAAATATTTTATGTAACTAAAACTTTTGATTTTTGACACTGACATCTGTCATTTACAAATTATGTTATAAAAATTTGATTTGTCAACTGGTTTCCTTAGTGTAGTTAGCCTACTCGACTTATTACATCCCGTTATTCTATACATTATATCGTCTTTATCTCTAAATTTATAGAAGATAATATAATAAAAAATATAAATGTATCAGATGGAGAATTTTATGTTCTTCAATATTAGTAATATCAACAATTTTCAAAAAATAATATTTAGAATTTTTTTTAGAAACAACTACTTCCGGTTGTCCAATTGTTACCAAAACCTTTTCAGCTCTTCCCAGGAATGTCAGATTGAGGAATACATAGTCAAACAGGTCTTAAGTCTTATAGTTTTTGAGGAATCGTCCTTCCAACATCCAGACATACACACACACACACACACACGCACACACACACACACACACACACACACACACACACACACACACACACACACACACACACAGAGAGAGAGAGAGAGAGAGAGAGAGAGAGAGAGACAGAGACATCATTGTAAAAATATTAAAATCGGATTTTAATGACCTTGAAACGTGCTTATTCACTAAAATCTGGGTATGTGATTTTTAGCATGATTCCAATACCTCTCTTAACAAGAGGTAAAAATCTGTTGTGGCCAGCACAAGACCTTCCGTCAATTCGATGTATTTTGTACAAATTCATTGGAAAAAAATCTACATATTCAGTAAAATTGTAACACGAAGACATACTACTTTTTACAAATTCCACACCGAAAGTTCCTTTGAAAATATTCTATAAAACCAATAAAATTTTAACACGAACATACACTATGTAAATTGCACTTGACCCTTCCTTCTTCTTCAGCTTTTCTCTATTTTTTTAGGGGTCGCTGTTTCTTACTCTTCTCTTCCACTCATTCTTGTCCAACGCATCTTCTTCACACAGTTCTTCCTCGCTCAAGTCTTCTGCGACACAGTCCTTCCATCTTCTCTTTGGCCTTCTTCGTAATTCCGACATGGAAAGTTCCAATCCTGAGGCGAGGCTGCAACTGCATGTTACTTGAGAGGAACACTTATTCCACTTTCTGATCCTATACTTTCCATCTTTGGTTTTGCATTTGGACACTGACATCTGTCAATTAGAATTTTTTGAATATTTCAGCTGATTCCATGATTTTAGCAAAGCTGATTTTTGAACGTTAATCCTTTTTATAAATCTTTAACTCTATATCTATTGAATATGAATGAAATGTATAATGAAACGAAGAATAAATATGTATTCTTTCATATTGATAATCAAATAAAATGTCAAAAAATTATATTTAACTGCATTTTTTTCAAGAAAAACTGTTAAGAACTTCAAACAAGAGAACTTCCGGTTCACCAATTATAAACAAAATCTAATCAGCTCTTCATATGGATGTAAAGAAGCGGAATACGAAAGAATCATAATTTTTAGAATTGTAGTATTGGAGTTATCGTCGGAGAAAAATTTATGACACACACACGCACACACACACTGTTATAATATTTTTTATGTTCTACTGCATCATAATCACTTGGTTTATGGTTGCATTTAGTGTCCATAATGTGACACTTTTTTGGACTTAGTACATTTAATTCATTTTATTCAATTTTGACGTTTTAAACTGAATAAATAATATATAAATTGGCTTTGAATAGACTGGGCTACTTGCATGGTACTGAAAATCCGATTTTTATCACTATATACGTAATGTTATGTTGAAAACATATACAGAGTCTCTTAAATAGGGGGACATGGCTTAACCATAGATTCCTGAGGCTAAAATAAGACGATTTAACCAAACTTGCTTCTACCGGAAAGTGTACCATTTAGCCAGAATTCTGCTTCAAAGTTCTTCGAAAAAAAATTAATTTTGCTTGTAATAATCGGACGCTTTATTCGATTTGGATGAAATTTGGTATGACAGTTTATATGGCTATAAGTCATCTTTTAAGGTGATACTTGTTATTATTAGTGAACCACTAGTGTATGAAAGTTAGGTCTCCCAACATAAATTAGACCGTAACTTTTTAATGGCAATGCCGAAAACGTGAATTTATTTTTCTTCAGAAAGATACATTCAATAGTAAACTTTTCTCTCTGTGTGTAATTTGTGATATCTCTTACGGTTCACACAGAAAAAAATAAAATCTGAGTGTCTGCACTGCAAAATTTTTAAAATAAATTTAATCTAGCGGTCTATCCAAATGTCAAACAAGTAATTTTTAATGACAGTAACGAGTTGTCAATCTTCACAACTTGGTTAGGGGTAAGCTGACATATGTAATCGTCTTATTTATAATAATGGTAATAAAATATTATTAGGCCGAACAAACGGATGTTACTAATTTTAGAATATTGCGAAGAAAATTTTTGACAACCCGTAAAACAATTGTTGCTGACATTAAAAATTACTTGTTTGACATTTGGATAGACTGCTAGATTAAATTTATTTTAAAAATTTAGCAGTGCAGACACTCAGATTTTATTTTTTCTGTGTGAACCGTAACAGATATCACAAATTACACCGAGAGACAAAGGTTTACTATTGAATGTATTTTTCTGAAGAAAAATAATTTCACGTTTTCGGCATTGCCATTAAAAAGTTACGGTCTAATTAATGTTGGGAGACCTAAGTGTCATACACTAGTGGTTCACTAATAATAACAAGTATCACCTTAAAAGATGACTTATAACTATATAAACTGTCATACCAAATTTCATCCAAATCGAATAAAGCGTCCGATTATTATAAGCAAAATTAATTTTTTTTCGAAAAACTTTGAAGCAGATTTCTGGCTAAATGGTACACTTTCCGGTAGAAGCAAGTTTGGTTAAATCGTCTTATTTTAGCCTTAGGAATCTGTGGTTAAGCCAAATAAACACTTAGGTAGTTACATGTAATTTAAAATATCGATACCAAAAAGACAAACTAAAATACTAACCTTCAAATTATTGTTGAAACGTCAAACAGGAGATCTACATTACCCGTACAAACAAACGCTATCCGGGAGAGCCACATCCTAGAGATGGCAGCACTAATGACCGACTTATAGGAAAAGCATTCTATTTTACGTTTTCGGTAGTTGTATTTTGATGCTTTGTTTTGAGGATATTTTGTTATTTTTAATTGAAATTACATATGTTTATCACAATGTCAGACATATACATTTATTTAAATGGTGTTGTGCGGCCTATGGTCGAAGGAGAAGCAGTATCCGCGAAAAAATCTAAATGTAGATGGCAGCAAAATCGCTTACCGTAGTGGGGAAAACAAACTTCAGATAACCGTTGTGGTAAACGAACGTATTGTGTTGTTAAGTGTTATTTTTGTATTTTTTTGTAAATATCTGTAATTATTAAAATTTTCTGATATGGAAATATCATTAGCAGATAGTCTTTCATATTTAAATGGAAAAATACGGCCGATTGTAGAAAGAGAAGCTGTATTTAAAGGTAAATATATGTGGTACACAAAATATAACCTGTAAATATGATGTTATTAATATTTTATAGCGAGACATATATTATGTGGATTAAAGAAAGATATCGACGAGAAGGAATTGTTAGGATTGTGTCTTCACCACATAATATTAATATTAAATTAAAAAATAATGTTAGCGAATGGCGTGCTACCTGTTCTTGCAAAGCTGGTCTAAGTGGTTCATGCAAACATATAGGCTGCTATTCACAGCTCTATACTAAAGTTCTATACTAGGCTGTATTAGTTAAAACATGTATTAGCGTAAAAACGAAATTTAAAATATAGGCTATTCAGAGCTCTATACTAGGGTGTTCTAACTAATACAAGTGATTAGTGAAAAATGCACTTGGCAACATCGCAAATACGCAAATTCTAGTAAATTGGCGGGAATAGTTTTTGTTCTTATTATTCTGTCAGAGCTGTCAAATTCTCTGAAAAAATCAATAAGAATATTTTTCTAACGTAAAGTGAGTATAAATTATAAGTTTTTATTTCATTAAAATTAATAATTAATTAAATTAATCATTTAATCACATATCTAACCTACATTTCGATGAAATGAAAATACAAATATTTAAAATTTTAGGAGTTGCAAGTTAAAACTGAAGATGAGTTCTCTGCAAGTGAAGCAAAAGAGAGAAAGAACAGAAAATTGGGGACTGGACGAAAAGAATTTGTTAATAGAGTGTGTGAGTGAAAGGAAGAATGTGATAGAGTGTAAAACGAATGACCCCAGAAGTATGCAGCAGAAAAGAAACGCGTGGAAGGACATTGAGTGCGTGTTTCGCGCAAATGGGTTTGAAAGAGAAATGAACAGAATTAAAGAACAATGGCGAAGAATGCAGTGCCAATCAAAGAAAAACGTTGGTAGTTTCGAAAGGAAAAGAAAGGCTACCGGTGGAGGATCTCCTCCAGAAACCCCAACTGCCCAAGATTGGAAAATTAAAGAGATTTGTCCAGACGATTTTGTAGTAGACAGCAGCAAGTACGATTCAGATGCTGCAGTAACAAAATCGGTAAGACCTGTTTATTAATATTACTTCTTTAATTAGTCAAATTATTATTTCAGTCTGAACAAATATTTGAAGTAGAAGAAACAAGAACCGTGTGGGAACAAGGACCGGTGCAAGTCTTAAATCCAGTCACTGGGTATGTATTTATTCTCATTTTAAAATTTTATGCACATTTGGTTCTAGAGCAACAGGCATATCGTAAAAGCCCAAAATAAATAGAATAAGGGGTAAGAAATTATATTTGTTTGCGTAAATAGGTATTTCTTAATACTTTTAGTAAAATTCATGGTTAAATATTATAATTATGCTGGTTGTAATCAGATAATGGCAACAATTGACTTTGCGTCAGAGCTGGGCATTGTGTGAATCAAAAGGAATTGTACATTAATTTAAATCAAATGAATTGTCTTTTCCAAAAAGTCGCACATCAGGCTTATGATTTAGATTCTTTAAATCAAACTGATTTGGGTTGTAAGTAAACTCGTACAGCCCGATTCACAAAAAGATTTAAGCTAATCCTCATTTTTGGTTTAGCGAATTCTATACTAATTTTGATAGTTTATAACTTAAAATATAGTCTAATCTATTTCTATTATCTACCTTTATTGATAATACTCGTATCATGAAAATTAAATTTTAAATACCGGAAAAGAATAGAATTCACTAATCCAAAAATGAGGATTAGCTTAAACTTTTTGTGAATCGGGCTGGTAAATATTAAAAAAAAAAATAGTTTTAATTCAATTTAATGGGCTTAAATCAAAATCTGTGGTCTTAAATAATTTTGATGAGCGTCTTTAGACAATACAGTTCACAAATTTATTTGAATTGAGAGTTAATTAACTTTAAAAATAAATTGAAATTATTATTTTGTCAGACAACAAATTTTCATTAACTTGTAAGTTGTTGTTTACAATAATTCCTTTTGTTCATGATTTTGTCCAGTTTTTCTTTTTATAGGTTTATTTCACTTTTTTAAAAATAAATATGTTAATGATATTTATCGTTTTATTGTAGTATATTTGAACCTGAATATATTCCTCACCATGAAACCCAGGCCCTTATCCAAACCGTTCCTGAAACCTCCCAAACCCAATATGATCTACCGAAGGAAAATAAAACTAAATGTAAAAAAGCAAAAGTATTACCCATGTCGGAATATGAGTAGTAATTATTGAAAATAGAAAAAGAATCTTTTCTACGCAGAGAAGAAAGAGAAGAAAAAATTATGAATATGAAAATAGAAAACATGAGAAAGCGAACTGCGTTGGAGGAAGAAATTTTAGTTTTAAAGAAGGAGAAAGAGTTATTAGAAATAAAATTATTAAAAAATAAAATAAATCAATGTCAAGAATATAAAAATTAATTATTAAATAAATAAATATTATTTTTATTTTAAATTTACAAGTTATTATTTTTTTTTGTACTATAGCATGTTATGCAAAAATCAATTTTGAGAAATAGGAAAAAAAATGAAATCTGCAAAATCATTTCTATGATTACGCGGAGTTGGGATCTAAATGACGATACTGCTTATCAAAGGACACTGCGCAATTTCTTGTTCAACTTGTGAAGCAACTTGATGGGAAATCAAAATCGCCGTCTTTGTGTTTCAGCAGAATTGCAGGTGTTATAGGTATCTAACTACTGGAAATGACGTTCAATGAATGCCGATCTAAACGCAGTTCCTCGAATATTGTTAAATTCCTCTTGCACTGGCACCGCTGCGCGATCCTCGATATCATTTTCATCGGACAGTGATTCTTCATCAGAGCTCTCATGTGGTTCTAAGGAGTTAAATCATTTACAGATGTAGATATTTCTAAATATATTAAACAATTTGTTGAATTTGGAAACAGTTTGTGGAACGTTTATTGTGTGATATTACGTAAGTATGTAGGCTTTATATAATCGTTCTTCCTTACCATTATCCATATCCTTTCGAATATTATACAATACTGCCATTGCTGCTATAGCAGCCTTAGCAGTATCTAAGGATATGATTAATCCATGTCGGAGAGCTCTAAACATGGACTTCCACTGCCCGAAGCACCTTTCGATGGAACATCGAGTTGCTATATGGGCTGAATTATATCTACGCTGCGGACGTGTCTGGGGATTTAAAATGGGAGTTAACAGAAAATGGCGACATGGGTAGCCACTATCTCCCAATAAAATTCCATTTAAGTCTCCTTGCTGCAAAAATACACACTTAAAAATACTATTTAACATATGATTTTAAATAATTTACTTCAAATCTCCGCGCTAGACTACTATCAGCCCATATTCGCGCATCATGTGCACTTCCACGCCATCTAGCGTTGATATCGAGGATCCTACAATTTGCATCGCAGACAACTTGGACGTTAAGAGAGTGCCATCCTTTTCTGTTGCAATAAAGGAGTGGCCTCTCTTTATCGGGATTTTTTATTTTTATATGGGTGCAATCAATGCACCCAATTACTCCCGGAAATCTAGCTAGTTCGTAAAATTTTCTTTTATCCACGTCCAAATTTTCTCCAAACTTCACAAATTGGGGAAGTTTTTGTGCCAGTGCAAGGGAAACCCGACGAATTATTCGACTAACAGTCGGCTGGCTAATACCATGCAAATCTCCTGTAAGATATGTAGAACATTACAAAATTGGTAGAAATTATAATTTAATTTTACCGCCAGAAGAAATACACATGCGCCATAAAGCATAAGCAAACGTATGGTATAATATCGATCTGATATGGATGAGAAGTGAAAATGGCGATGAGTTTATTAGGATAGATAAAAATGGGAGTAAAATGTTTATTTGAATGTAGTAAAATAATATTCTATTAATTTATGAACACAATAAATAGTTATGTAGTTTGGTAGGTAAGTATTTTATGTGATATTACTGTACATGGTTTTTATGTTTAGAAAAGACTAAAGATGTGAAACTTACCATTATCAGTTTGATATAAACATTTTGCAAAAAATCTCAGCGCTATCAACACTTGCAATTCTGGTGACACGCAATCACGACGATTTTGATTCCCCATTATGTCGTTCCGTACAAGTTGAACAACAAAACGAGCGGCGTCCTTAGATAATCGGTACCTGCATTTAAATTCCATCTCCGTGTAATTATTGAATGGGTCTGTATGTATTCTGTATCTTTTTATTCTTCTATTTCTCAAATTTCGTACATTGCGCGCTCGAACAGCAGCCCTAATCGCTCTTTCAGCCATTTTAGACAAATGTCAAACAAGTTAAACACGGTACTACCTTGTTTTAAGGTTTCATACTAAAAAAGAAACTTAGTATTGCTTAGTAACGGCTAGTATAGAGCTCTGAATAGCCTAAATATTAAACTCCTAATACAAAGGTCTTAGTACAGCCTAGTATAGAGCTGTGAATAGCAGCCATTGTCGCTACATTAATTTATGCCAATAGGTAAACTAATTAGAATGTAATTACAGTAATATTTAATTTATATCAATTATCAGAATGCAACTTAAAATAATAATTTGTATTTTTATTATGGATTAACAATTTTCATGAGTGATTCGTAGTTATTTAATTTAAATTGCATTTAAAAGTTTAATGTTGTTGATAATAATTCGTGGACACAAATATGTTTGTAGGCATGAAGAATTGCAAGAAATTAGTTGCACTGAGTCTCCGAATACTGTCACCCCGAAGTGAAGAAAAAGAAACCAAATTCTCCATCCAAAGAAGTATTATATGAACTTCAAGATAAAGTTTTTGAAACGATGACAAGTAGTGGGAGGTATTTTTTTACTCCAATTAATATTAAATATGTTCTTTAAACCGAGTATCAATTTGTCTTTTAGTTTGCCCGATATAAACTTTATTACAATCTTTACAGTCAATTTTATAAACACCGGATTTTTTATTATTATCTATTTTATCTTTAGGGTTACCTAATAACGATTTAATGGTGTTATTTTTGTTTAAACCTTTGGTGGCATTATCAAATGGTAATGTTATATATATATAATATATTTATTATTTTTATTATTAATTGGCGTTAAAGTTGTGAAATCTAATACGGATTGACGATTTTTTAAATTTATAGACTAGTTTATCTATAATTTTAACCGGGAATCCATTATATTTAGCTATTTCTTTAATATATTTCAATGGGGGATTACGGCTCAATCGAATTAAAGGAAAATAGTAAAAAAATACGAATGTATATGCTGTATAATGAATATTGTTAAAAAAATTAAATGGTATAATTGAGATATTTCGGAAATAAAGGGTTTTGTGTTATAGCGCGTCGACACTAATATGAAAATATTTTGATTGGCGACCGAGAGACCACCTATACATGCATTACAAATAGCATGTTAGGAGGTGGGGATTACTACCAATGGAAGTTAAGAAATTCAAATTCGAAAGGAGGAGCTAACATTCCTGTACAGCAGTTTTCAAACAGTTTTTATTTTAACATAAATTTTTTGCATTAAACTTAATAATTTAAATACACCTGTAATTATAAAGTATGTAGACTTATACAGTGTTATAATATTCATTTATTTTTATGTAAATATAATAAATAGCATACATTTCAAGAACATTTAGGTCCATGATGAAAACAGTTTGATATAAAAACACATAAATGTGACGTCACGTCAATCTTTTCAAAATTCGGGAGACCATAACTCGCTTATTAATAGGAATTTTTTCACCGGATTTTCATCAATAGTCTTAGTTGTCCTAATATTTTCAGATGAAATTATAAAAAAAAAATGGTGTAATCCCCCATTCATTTTCAAAACGTGTTTTGATTAACGGAGTTTAATCTTAGTTACCCAATTAGGTATCCATTCACCTATGACTCCTGTCCCTATATAACCCGTGTTCTCTCCCTTATTCCTCAGAGCTGTTTTGACCTCTGGCATGGTTTACATGCTGAGTAATCTTAACTTCTCTGTTTTTACTTTGTAGTTTCTACTGATGATGAGAACTTAGTTCTCGAAATACGTATATAGTTTTTAAATTTATTGTTAAGGTTAAGGGGTTTTTTCTTGAGTTATAACTTTACCTTAAGACTCCATTTTAGTTTTATAATTAAATAGTTTTAATTAATTTTAACATTGCCGTTTTAAATTCGATTATAATTTCGACGACTTGATGGAAATTTACTATGTAAGTAAGTTTAAGTGGAGAATAAACATTTATGTAAAATCAGATATTAATTTATAAGTAATGTTATATAGTACGATAGAATATTATTGTAATGAAGATATACATGGTGTTCATACAAATACATTCATATACTTTGTAACCTTTTTCCCTATTTTTAATACATGAATCCATGCTTCTCGCATCTTTAAATCATTAGGAAAATAATGTAACGATATATTCTCACTTGAATAATTGTTACATTGTGGAACTGAGCAATATCTTTTACATTTACTCATTTTCTTTATGAAACGCGTATCTCTTTCAATGTAAACAACTTGTTTTCCTTACTTGGGAACTATTAAATTTTGCCACCAGATGTCAGCTACTTTGAATTTTTTCGCGGATACAACGGTAAAATAAGATTCAAAATTGAAGTTATCTGCATGTTAATTACCTACGTATTTAATTATTTTTAGCTGGACATACTTGTGCGGATATAAGACAGATAAACAGAATAATATAGAAATAAATGGACTGTGTGTTCAAACATCTAATTTGAAAGGGGCTCCTCATTCAATCGTAATAACATTAAATACAAATGCACATCAAGTTCTTTGTTTTGCACGTCTTCCTCTTGCTGTTGCTTCTCTATCTTTCCTATAAACAATTTAAAATAATTGTATAAATATTAAAGAATAATAGTTACTACTTACAGGTGAATTTATAAGTACAAAATCACTGGAACAGTTATGTTTAGTAATAGGAATGATTGTACACAGATGGCGGTAGGATAGTTGCGAGTCATACTGACATCTGATCTCTAGTTAACTATTTATTTTGATTACAATAAAGTTATTAGTTATTTCGTTACTTAAATAATTGCGAGAAGTCAGTCAATGCACATACATGTCTATATAATCACAAATTCCTTGAAATATTTGTTAATTTTTTCAGTGTGACAGGCGTGACAACTAACCACATATTTTGCTACAAAAACTCATCAAATCATCACAAATCCTTGCTTCCACGCTCTAATTTTTTTTTTTTTTTATGGAATAATGGCTAATGTAACGATATAATCATTTAAAAGCCTTTTTAAGTTTAAACCGTATCTTTTGTGTTAGCCAATCGTTATTTATTCAGCAGTACTGTAAGTATAAAGTGTACATTTTATTATTTTTTGTTATGGTGGAGGACCCCATTGTGGCAACTGTAGAAAAAATCTTGTGTGTGTTTCGAGCGCAAATGGACATTGTCGATTTCGAGAGAATACCGCGCTCTTAATATTAACAACAGAACCAAAATGGAAAAATAGAACAAAATATCTGTTTCATAAGACATTTTAGCGCACTTTTCCGTTAGAAAACTTGTGACAAGCCGCTTGTTACTTCTTTGTACGAAGTAAAGGTAGTATTGTAATCGCGAAAAATTTCGGTTTCCAGATTTCAACGGAAATATCCATTTTGACTAATTTCGTCGTGACGTCTGTATACGTACGTATCTCGCATGACTCAAAAACGGGAAGCCGTAGAAAGTTAAAATTTTGTATTTAGGACTGTTGTAACATCTTGTTGAGCACCTCCCTTTTTGGTCATTACGTAACTTTCGGAAGTGGTACTTTACTTGAAGCCTATAATAGATTTTAGTAAAAAATTATATTAACATATACTCCAAAACTTTTCAAATTTGATATATAAGACTTTTATATCAATGAGAATAATATAATAGATTTTATTTAAAATGGTGTACAAGGAAGTGGTACTTTACTTGATGCTTATGATAGATTTTAATGAAAAACTGTATTAAAATATAATCCAAAACTTTTCAAATTTGGTATACAGGGTGTAACACCTACACCGACCACTGCCATTATTACCTTTATTATTATATTCCTTTTGTTTGGTACCTTGGATGATGAATATGTGGAGAGGAAATTGATTTCGCCTTTTCAAGGTTCAATGTAAAACTTAGTTTTTATTTGATATTTGGACGTTTCGAGGGACCCAAGGCCCTCATCATCAGCAGAATTAAAAATTTATTTTAAAATAACAGTTTGCTTAAACATTGACTCAAGGGTCAATTTTAGAGATATGTTTGCATACAAGATTCCCAACTGCTAAAGCATCGGGGATGCTCCAAAAAGTTTCGCTTACTGGTTGTCCTCGGGTCGGAGACACGATCAAGTTTTAATCCCTCAAGTAAATAGTATGGAGGTGAAGTGGCTTTAGCAGTTGGGAATCTTGTATGCAAACATATCTCTAAAATTGACCCTTGAGTCAATGTTTAAGCAAACTGTTATTTTAAAATAAATTTTTAATTCTGCTGATGATGAGGGCCTTGGGTCCCTCGAAACGTCCAAATATCAAATAAAAACTAAGTTTTACATTGAACCTTGAGAAGGCGAAATCAATTTCCTTTATTATTATAGTTACAAAAAAATACTATAGAACAAAGTTGTAGGGGACCAAGGGGGACATTCTTTCAGAGAAGAAAATATTTTTTTAAACCAGTGGTTCTCAAGTTGCAACACAAAGTTATATTTTTTCAAATGTGATTCTACATATTTTTTATGCCTATTCGATAGCATATTTTTTTCTGAATTCAACCATGTATTAGTTTTATATCCTTACATAATAAAAATATTGAAAAAAATGAAATTATTTATAAGGAGTAATTAACAATTATTAATTTTCAATTTAAATTTATCACTCTTGTTTCTCATCCAAGGCCTACTTTACAATAATATTAAAAATAAAAATTTATTTAAATTTCAATCGCATTTTTTTCAATATTTTTATTATGTAAGGATATAAAACTAATACATGGTTAAATTCAGAAAAAAATATGCTATCGAATAGGCATAAAAAATATGTAGAATCCCATTTGAAAAAATTTAACTTTGGTTGTAACTTGAGAACCACTGATTGAAAAATTTTTTTTCTTCTCTGAAAGGATGTCCCCTTTGATCCCCTACAACTTTGTTCTATAGTATTGTTTTGTAACTATAATAATAAAGGTATTAATGGCGGTGGTCGGTGTACGTGTTACACCCTCTATAATACTTTTATATCAATGGTAATAACATTATAGATTTTAGTTAAAATATTATAACCAGAAGTGATACTTTACTTGAAGCTGTTATCAGTTTATCTTGAAAAAAATGGTATTATTTTGATTTTAGAAATAAATGCTTCAAATAAAAGTTTTAGAGAATTGAATTCTGCGTCAAAAACATTACGTATGATTAAATTGGTTCGTCGTATAAGCGAGATATGTAAATTTAAAAATTATGTACTTTTTGGTTTCTGTAATTAAGTTTGCTATGAATTAAGACAAAAAATAACAAAAAAATAAAGAATTTAATGTCAATGTCAAGTTATGTCAAATACGGGGGAATTTATTTTAACATGCAACATATAGCGAATCACTTCCATGGTTACTTACTATTGTCAAAAAATGACAGCGATGTAATATTTGTCCATTTTAAAATGCAACATACAAAATTTGTAGTTTTGTATTATCAAAACTAATTTCCTATAAATTAGCCTACATACGATTAACAAATAATCAAAACATGAATGTTGTACATCTCAAAAAACTTTAGCTTACAAAAATTCATACATATATACATGCATACATAAAATCACGCGTGTCCCACTTAGTGGGTTAGCAAAAAACCCGAAAACAATAAGAAAAGGGATAAGAGTAAGGGCTCAGCTGAATCACTTAACTCTTTAATAACATTCTTCTTTCGCCTTGTCCAAAATCATCATAACATTCATACAAAGAACATATTAAAGTGACCGATTTTCGGTAGCGAATAACCGCATCCGGACCACAATAATAGTTACGCAACAATCATCCTTCGCCACACATTCCTATCCATGCACACTTCTTTCACCTCAGCCACATTCATAAACGTATTCATACATAAGAAAATATTAAAAATTCATAATTTTCATGTAATAAATGTTAAAAAAAATCCTCCAATCACTCTGAGGCAATATTCTAGTCGGTCGTAATAAGAATTGACACCATTTGTGATGTGTTTTGGAGTTATCTCCTGTGCTGCAATGCTATTTATAATGTTGCATTTTAAAATGGACAAATTTTACATTGCTGTCATTTTTTGACAATAGTGAGTAACCATGGAAGTGATGAACTATAATGTTGCATTTTAAAATAAATTCTCTGTAGTTTAACAGACGTACAAGGAAGTCATGTGGTGTGCACATAATATATTTTCTAACAAAAACATGTGCGCAAAAATCATGTCTTATGAAACTGGTATTTTAATGTACTATTAGGAAATTGCAAAGAATGGGAGTCAATGAAAACAAGTAGAATTATCAAACTGAAAAATATTTATTAGTAGTTCTTGTTGACCTGAAGATGTACATACACTTCAGGATTAGTGAAAAATTTGTCATTGTTACACTCGATCTTCCAGTCTGGCCGAGCATTATATTCTGTATTTGATGTATGTGTCCGGGTGTTGCCTGCGCACTCCAGCCGCACCTCGCAGCGATGCAGGTGGAGCTGCTCACAAAGCACAGGGGCATACACCCAGAGATAGAAGTTGTGCTCAGTGTAGTAGCAACTGCAGAGCACATGGGCCGCAGCAGTCTCCACCAGGAACCATTGCCAGCCATTGTTGCGCTGGACGAGGAACTTGGAGCCGGCCGGGACCACCTTGATGTCCTGGCAGGTTGTATAGTGCTGCTGCAATTGCGTGCCGAGCTGCAGGACAGCACCGCACACATAACAGCTGGTGCGTTTCTGACAGAAATACCAGCTGTGGTTGTCCCTTTTCCACCAGCCGATGTCCTGCAGACAGAAGAAATATTTACACTCCACTCACACCCTCCAATACCAACTAAATATTCCGAATGTTTTGTGAGAATGCGGGGTGTCCATTATTCAAGCTTCGCCATTGGAATCTCGCTTATGTTAAGAGATACGAAGTCGATTAAATTAGACTACAGGGTGGGATTCTATAACTCGTCCGTTATCAAAATGTACCGTTATCACTATAAAAACGTATTTTTTACAAGATGATTGGTATGTTTACGTCATACTTATCAAATGAAATGTGATCTTCTATGTAATCATAGTGATAACGGTACCGTTTGATAACGGACGAGTTATAGAATCCCACCCCAGGTTATATTATAAGGCAATCCAAAACTTTTCAAATTTGGTATTTAAAATAGTCTACCCGGAAGTGGTACTTTACTTGAAACCTATAATAGATTTTAATAAAAAATGATATTAAAATATTATCCAAAACTTTTCAAATTTGGTATATAATACTTTTATATCAATGTGAATAACATAATAGATTTTAGTTAAAATGGTCTACCCGGAAGTGGTACTTTACTTGAAGCCTGTAATAGATTTTAATGAAAAACTATATTAAAATATAATGCAAAACTTTTCAAATTTGGTATATGTACAGTGTGTCCCATTTAGAGGTGCCACCATTGGGATCTCGAGAACTATAAGAGATACGATGTCGGTTAAATGGAACTTTTTGTGCGCCTTTGGGAGGCAATCTCAGATGTGCTTTTATTTTTCCAAAAATTCTCGTAGGGCAATAGATAATGACGAAAAACTGAATATTGTTGATTTTTTCTTTTTCAAATAACTTCTAAACTATTAATAATTGAGAAAAAAGTTTCAAATATAAAAGATAGATATTTTTATTAATTAACCAGTGGCGTACGGAATAACTTTTTATATCCTTAAATTTTTGAGATATAACACAAACTTATATTTTTTTAAATGGAACACATATCTGATTTTAGTATCAAAAAAATTAATATTTTTTTCTCTTTTCAACGATGTAAGTGTTATTATGTTTTATATTTGTTTTGCCTTCAAAATTATTATTTTTGCCTTATTTTGTATTAAATTTACAATTATTTTGAAAATATTGGTAGATTTCTATTTGGAAATACTCCTTGTATTTAAATAATTTATTTCGTTAGATAATTTTGCTCAAAATTCGTATCAAATTAATTTTTATAATATTTTGTATCAGGTCGCCCTTGGCTCACCATAGTGTAATTTGTAATTATGTAAATATTACGTAATAAAAGCATAAAACAAATTATTTTGATCAAATAAAATATAATTAATAAAAATAATAAGGTTTTTTTTTGGGAAATAATAAGAAAATTCAGGAAAATAAAGAGAAAAATTAAATTTTAGGAGCAAAACAAATATAAAACATAATAACCCTTACATCATTGAAAAGAGAAAAAAATATTGATTTTTTTGATACTAAAATCAGATATGGGTTTCATTTAAAAAAATATAAGTTTGTGTTATATCTCGAAAATTTAAGGATATAAAAATTTATTCCGTACGCCACTGGTTAGTTAATAAAAATATCTATCTTTTATGTTTGAAACGTTTTTCTTAATTACCAATAGTTTAGAAGTTATTTGAAAAAGAAAAAATCAACAATTATCAGTTTTTCGTCATTATCTAGTGCCCTATGAGAATTTTTGGAAAAACAAAAGCACATCTGATATGGCCTCCCAAAGGCGCACAAAAAGTTCCATTTAACTGACATCGTATCTCTTATAGTTCTCGAGATCCCAATGGTGGCACCTCTAAATGGGACACACTGTATAATACTTTTATATTAATGGAAATAACATAATAGATATTGGTTAAAATGGTCTAACCGGAAGTGATACTTTACTTGAAGCTGTTATCAGTTTTTCATGAAAACAATGGTGTTATTTTGATTTTAATAATAAATGCTTCAAATACGATGTACGATTAAATTAGTTCTTTGTATAAGCGAGATATGTAAATTTAAAAATTATGTACTTTTTGGTTTCTGTAATTTTGTTATGAATTAGGACAAAAAACAAAAAAATAAAAAAATTTAATGTCAATGTCAAAATATGTCAAATACGTGCAATTTTATGATTGGGTCTGTTATAATACATATTTTAACTATTAACAAAATATGTACAGTGTAACAGGCGTACAAGGAAGTCATGTGGTGTCCACATCAAATATTTTCTATAACCAATAGATAGCAAGCTATAGCGTTTAAAACCATTAGACATTGTCAAAATTTACTGAATTTCATTTTTGTAATTAACTTCCACGAAAAAAAGATAATTGTACATTGTTAGAAATTATGTTTATTCAAATATTCTAGGTGGCTATGTAAAAATGAACAAAATGTACCAATGGAATACAACGAAATAAGATAGAAATTTAAATGTTACTTGTTTAACGTGTTTTTTTTTTATTAAGAAATTTACTTTTAAATTTATTAATAAAAATAGCCACCTAGAATATTCGAGTAAAAATAATATCTAATATTGTTCAATTTTCTTATTTTGCTCAAATTTTTTCATACATATTTGATATACAAACATCGTTCAAAAGAGAAAAAAATGGAGGTTTATATTTTAGTAAAATAATTATAAGTTGCTATACAGTGTGTCCCATTTAGAGGTGCCACCATTGGGATCTCGAGAACTATAAGAGATGCGATGTCGGTTAAATGGAACTTTTTGTGCACGTTTGAGAGGCCATCTTTTTCAAATAACTTCTAAACTATTGGTAATTGAGAAAAACATTTCAAATATAAAAGATAGATATTTTTATTATCTAAACAGTGGCGTACGAAACAAATTTTTATATCCGTAAATTTTTGAGATATAATACAAACTTATATTTTTTTAAATGGAACCCATATCTGATTTTAGTCTCAAAAAAATAACTATTTTTTTCTCTTTTCAATGTTGTAAGTGTTATTATGTTTTATATTTGTTTTGCCATCAAAATTATTATTTTTTCCTTATTTTGTATTAAATTTACAATTATTTTGAAAATATTGGTAGATTTCTATTTAGAAATACTCCTTGTATTTAAATAATTTATTTCGTTAGAAAAATTTGCTCAAAACTCGTATCAAATTAATTTTTATAATATTTTGTATCAGGTCGCTCTTGGCACATTATGGTGTAATTTATAATTATGAGTCTACAATAAAAATATTAAGTAATAAAGGCATAAAATATATTATATCGATCAAATACAATATAATTAATAAAAATAGTAATTTTTTTTTGAGAAATAATAAGAAAATTAACAAAAATAAAGAAAAAATTAAATTTTAGCAGCAAACCAAATATAAAACATAATAACCCTTACATCAATGAAAAGAGAAAAAATAATTATTTTTTTTGAGACTAAAATAAGATATGGGTCCCATTTAAAAAAATATAAGTTCGTGTTATATCTCGAAAATTTACGGATATAAAAATTTATTTCGTACGTCACTGGTTAGTTAATAAAAATATCTACCTTTAATATTTGAGACGTTTTTCTCAATTACTAATAGTTTAGAAGTTATTTGAAAAAGAAAAAATCAACAATATTCAGTTTTTCGGCATTATCTAGTGCCCTATGAGATTTTTTGGAAAAACAAAAGCACATCTGAGATGGCCTCTCAAACGTGCACAAAAAGTTCCATTTAACCGTCATCGTATCTCATATAGTTCTCGAAATCCCAATGGTGGCACTTCTAAATGGGACATACTGTATAAAAAGTAAAAGTTGATGGCCATATCTTGTAAACCTGGCTTTATAGAAAAATTCTGTATCTGCCATTAAATAGCATATTTAAAATAATAAAACTTTTATTTGAGCTATTTTTTTCTATTCCGTGTTTCAGACTCACTGTATATAATACTACTATTTACATATATCTTTAACAAATACCGCTAATACGGTCAATGAATTTGAAGAATTTTGATCAAATTAGAACAGCATGACAAAATTCTTCATAGAACGAAAAGATAGAGACAATTTGAATTATTTGTGTGTACAAGAAATTTCACTATCGGGCGTGTCACAGTTTCTCTGAACTCGCATTCTCACCTGGAAGTTGCAGCCCTCGTTCCTGCACGTCTGCTTCTCTGGAGCACAGCCCGCACACAGCCACCCCTGTTTGTCTCGGTATACACAAGGCGTATGTGTTCTGCATTTGATACACTGCTCCCGCTCTTGCTTCGCCTGTCTGCCCTGTGCCTGTTCTTGTTCGGGCTCCGCCTGTGCCCCCCAAGCCTTCACCTCTACTGAGAGAGAGGCACCGTCCCAGCCGCCCAGCATGCCCAGCAAACTGTTGGTGCTTAAATTCATAGCGGAATGCTCCTGCAGCACTAACAGTTCCTGCGGAAGAACATCCCGAGACAAACAGAATACATTCCTATCGCGTTGGACTGTAACAGTATAGGAGTAATTGGAGGCCAATTGCGGGTCACCAAACAGCCGCACTGCATAGTACAGCTTGGCTGTTGACACGCAGACCCGGGTATGTAAGAGGAACACGAAGTGGAAAGCATATATAATATAGTCTTTGATTTGGGAACTGCGGATGTCGGGGGTTATTTGGGAAGGGTTGGGAAGAACGCGGTCAGGATGTTTGTCCTGGCAGTGCTGTAGCAGCTGGTTTCGGCGGCCCGCCCAGTCGCAGAGGTTGGAGCCGAGCACCGGACACACATATTGCCGGTACTCGCAAGCGTCTTCGTGAGTGAATCCCATGGAGTCAGCAGGCACGAAGGGGACGGTGGCAGGGCAGCCCTCTTCCCTATAGCGACACGGGAACCGCAGCAGCTCTGCCGTGGCCTCGTACAGGAGGCAACGGGAAGCCGGCTGCGCATCCTCGCGCGCCTGACACGGGCCGCACACCGCCGCCCCGTCGTGCTGCTGGAACACGGGGCCCCTTTTGAGCAATTGTTCACATTTACTGCAAACAACGGCAGCAAGAATGTGGGCAGCAGTTTCCATTATGGCTGTAACAGCAAGCAACAATTCGTAAACTCTCATGCCATTTTAGAATAGGGGTTTCCAAGTTTTTTTCATTTTTTAATATGTTAATCTCTATATAAAAATATTAGACCCGTGTTTTTTATTTTCGCCGAAAAAGAGTCTATAAATAAGGATGTGAACCTACTCAGTAATTGGGATTTAATCCTGTTGAGAGGTTTTAAAGAAAGAAAAAAAAAGAAAGAAAAAATTATCGGTGCGTGTGACGTCATCGACTCCGCGAGAACATACGTTTCTAAAGCTGACTGAGACGGATATATAACAAACACGGTGGGTATGTCGTTTCGCACATAAACATGTAAACAAATGATACATAACCCAAGAATTAATCACTTGTTGAATTCTGTTCCTCAGCTTATTTTGTAATACTAAGAGAAGAAATTTTTAAAGAAATTGTGATTGTACATGCAAATCAGGTAAAACTTCAGTACTTATAGTAATTTTGGAGATAATTAAATATTATTTTTCTATTTTAAGAGATGGACGATTTTTTTATTTGCTATTCTGGTTACTATAGCTCTAATAATGAGCATTTTTGTGGTGGTGAAATACTGTTTCGTACCGGGCTGCTACAATTCCTCGGCAAATAATCCAAAGAAAATATATGTAACGGTTCCAAAAAATGAAGAAAAACGTGCAAGTTATAATGACTAAAAATAAATATTCCGTATTATAATGGTATTATATCTAAACATGTTAATTAATTTACTAATTTAATTATTTTGTATTCGATTTACAGCCAAAAAGTAAAAACGCTGTTCCTTATTCTTGTCCTATCCTGTTATCATTAAAATTATAAAATTAGCACGTTTCACTTTCTAATTAATAATAAATTAAACTATTGGTAAAATGATGTTTTATTTAAGACAAAGAAATAACAAACAACTATGAAACTATTTATTTGACTTCATAAATTTGGGGAATACTGCAATTTTCCAAAATGTTGTTGCCTCTTCCATCAACTGCTGACACAAGTCTTTGTCGAATTCAACTTGTTGTATTAAATAAATATTTCATAAATCTGCGTACAAAACATTACATACCTCTGGGCTGTCACATTTCTTATTTCTCCACTAACAAAACTAGGATCGTCTTTGTAAAACAAATGCACATGACTGTATCTAAATACGGGAAATTTCGACTGTCTGCTTTCACAAATTCAGGATCCATATTCTAAAGAAAATGAACAGTTTTAATATAAACAGCATTATTGGTTATTTACTTCACTTACTTGTTTTTTCAAAAGATTCTTCAAAGAAACTAACAGGAAATTCAGTAAAAATTTCTTGTAACCTTAAATTTCATCAAAATAACAAATATTCTGGCTTGAATGTCACGTCAGGTCACAGCACAGCGCGAACATGATCTGCGCGCTCGAAAAGCCGTTAGCCAATCAGAATTTTCAGAGTGCCGTTGACGTCACAAAGATGGCCGATACTGAATTTTATGCACTCAATTTAAATGCATTAAATTTTAATTTTGATTTTAGAGTAATAAAAATTAGCAAATTAACGATTATATTCATCTTAATATTACTTATACATGATGAACACTGATATTCAATAAGTATTTCTTAAAAAGCTGTAGCCTTGGAAACCCCTATTTGAGGGTTGCAATAATAGAGTGTTGTACTTACTTAGATCGAAGTTAATTAGATGCAGATGCAAGTTCTGGGTTCGTTTTCTGCTCAGTGGCTGACTGATCCATTGATTCAATGCTCGTGCTATTTATCCTGTACTCCATTATTTGCCTATCTCTTATCAGATATTGACAAATCCACGACTTATCTATGTGGAAATGTTCGAATGTGGCGTGATAACAGCAAAGCAGTCAAGGTTATTTTTTAATGAATGTGGAATTCAAACCATATATTGTTGTTGTTGCTACATAAATCTACGTTTTCAGACTTTTAAAACCCATCTATAAAAAGACGATAGCTGAAAATATGAAAATAGTACATAATTTTTACTTCCTTGTACAAAGTAAAGGAAGTATTGTAATCGCGAAAATTTCGGTTTCCAGATTTCAACGGAAATATCCATTTTGACCATCCCTGAATCCATTTTGACTAATTTCGTCGTGACGTCTGTATGTACGTATCTCGCATAACTGAAAAACCCTTTTTGGTCATTACATAACTTGCATAAGTGATACTTTACTTGAAGCCTATCATAGATTTTAATAAAAAAATCTGATGTGGCCAACACAAAACCTCTCGCTATTTAATTTTAATTAATTTAAATACATAGGTACCTCCGTATTTACTAACGCTGCAAACTGTTCAATTGCAGAAAACTATTGCTTTATTTACTATTTTCTTTTTAAAATGTCACTATTATTAATTTGAAATGATTAGTTTTTTGACAGTGACATTTACTGTCAGTTGCATTCATTTGAAATATGAACTGTGTAACAAAGGAATTATGTTTATCTTAGGCTTCCGGACTAATAAAAAAAATCTGATGTGGCCAGCACATGACCTCCCGCAAATTCCATGTTTAAAATAGTAATGAGCTTTAAGTAAAGTATCTTTTTCCGTTCCGGTTGATCATTCGTAAACAAAACTTAATTTGTTGTTTTAATAAATAGAAGTCTGTAATACGAAATTAATTTCGTGCCAAAAATAATCGATTATCATGTACCTATAGCGCTCACCATCAACTATAACAGTTCGACCTTCATTTTCGAAAAAATAAGTTCCAATGACGCCACCTGACCATAGTGCGCACCAAACAGTCTCATTTAGACATGTAATGGTACCTCGTAAATCACATGAAGATTTTTCTCTGTCCATATCTGGCAATTTTGCTTATTAACATACCCAGAAAGGTGAAAATGTGTCTCACCAAAGAAAAAGATAATCCACGAAAAATCATCATCAACTTCTAAGTGCTCTAAAAACGTAATATGTGTCAATTCTTTGCTGTATATGTTCCATGTCGTAAATGTGTAGTTGTAAACCAATATTTGACATTTTGAAAACACGTTCTTATACTGACAGATTTATATTTACAAATCAAATATATTTCTACTTCATTCTTTTTAACACGGTTTCATTATTGTAAATGTGACAGTGACATTTGTTTAAAAACGTCAAAATTGGTATTAAAGCATTATGTTTTTGTTTGACGCATGGGTCAGATGATGAACAAAATTAAATTATTAAGTTGTTTAAAGTTATATTATCGTAGAATTGAAGATTGTACCATTCTATTATATTTTTAATAGTAAAAGTTGCTGAAAAATTATATTCAATGCATTTTTTTCAAGAAAAACTGGTAAAAGCTTGTATAAGTGATACTTCCGGTTATCTGATATACACTAAAACCTAATCAACTCTTCCCACATTAGTATAGAATGGGTATAAAAAATTTCAAAATTTTCTGATTGATAGTATTTGAGTAATCGTGTCCACAGGATCCACACATCCACACACACATACACACACACATACATACCCACAGACATCATCGTAAAATTCTGGGGACATCAAAACGTGCTTATTCACTAAAATCTCTATATGCGATTTTTAGCACGATCCCTATGCCTCCCTTACCTAGGGTAGCGGGAGGTAAAAAAATATTTTAAAATTTATCTGTAAAATATATAGATAAAGTATTAATGCATAATGCATTCCTGTAGAAAATTCAATAATCTTTAAATTTCATAAGACATAAAATGCGAAAAAATGGCATTTAATGGTATTTTTTGAAGAAAAACTATTATGAGCTTCAGGTAAAGTGCCATTTCCTTTTATCCGATTTACACCAAAATCTAATGGCTTCTTTTCATATTAGAATAGGATAGAAATACAAGGTTTCAGAATTTTCTAAATGATAGTATTTAAGTTAGAGCGAAGACAAAATCCATACACAAACATACACACACACACACACACACACAAACACACACACACACACACACACACAAACACACACACACATACACACACATACATACATACATCATCGTGAAAATGTTAAAATTGGATTCTAGGGACCTTAAAACGTGGTCATTTACTAAAATCTCGATATGTGATTTTTAGCACGATCCCTATACCTCCCTTACCAAGGGTAAATTTAAATTTGGTATATAAGACATATCAATAGGAGTAACATAATAGATTTTGGTTAAAATTGTCTAACCGGAAGTGGTACTTTACTTGAAGCTGTTATCAGTTTTTCTTGAAAAAAATGGTGATATTTTAATATTAGAAATAAATGCTTCAAATAGAGAATTGAATGAGATATGTAAATTTAAATATTATGTACTTCATTTTTGTAATTGTTTGTTATGGATTAGAACAAAAAATAAAAAAAAAATTAAAATTTTAATGTTAATGTCAAATAATGTCAAATACGTGCAATTTTATGATTGGGTCTGTTATAATACATATTTTAATTATTAACAAAATATGTATATTTTAACAGGCGTACAAGGAAGTCATGTGGTGTCCACATCAGATTTTTTCACTACTAGCCTAGGAACCCAGTATTATTTACCTTTATTTGACATGAGAAATTGTTTTCACTACCGCTTGCTTGCTACCATGGTAACCTAGGTCAATAATAAATTATTATTAACGTAGGTCTATAATGCAAACTGTCACGTTTCAATCAAACTCAAGCCTCCAAATCCAAATATTATTTAACTCATTAAACTCAAGAAAAGTAAATAATTAATTAATTTGAAATTGAACTACACTGCCGCCTTGCCTCGCCTGGTCACTGTGCTGTTTTGGTGAAAATGTAAAACATGTGTGGATATAGGAATGAATAAATCACTATTTTTACCTTCCGTCACCCTTAGGTAAGGAAGGTATTGTCTTTGGTCAAAAAATTCGGTGGTGAGTTTTTAATGAATAAGCACGTTTTAAGATCCCAAGAATACGATATTACTAATTTTACATTGATGTCTGTATGTGTGTGTGTGTGTGTGTGTGTGTGTGTGTGTGTGTGTGTGTGTGTGTGTGTGTGTGTGTGTGTGTGTGTGTGTGTGACAAATTTTTCTCCGACGATAACTCGCAAACTAAAATTCTAAAAATTATGATTTTTTCGTATTCCTTTTCTTTACAACCATATGAAGAGCTGATTAGATTTTGGTTATAATTGGTCAACCGGAAGTACCCTTATTTGAAGTTTTTAACAGTTTTTCTGGGAAAACCGGAGTTAAATATCATTTTTTGACATTTTGTGATAATTAATATGAAAGTGACTTGCAGTTTCAATGCCGGGAGTACGAGGAAGGCCAAAGAGAAGATGGAAGGACTGTGTAGCAGAATATTTGAGAGAGGAAGAAAGGTCTGAAGAAGATGCGTTGGATAGGAATGAGGAAGTGTGAATTGCAATTTACAGAATGTACATTCGTGTTATAATAATATTGGTTTTATAGAATCTTCCCAAAGGAACTTGCAATATGGAATTTGTAAAAAATAGTGTGTTCGTGTTACAATTTTACAGGATATATAGAATCTTTTCCAAGGAACTTTTGGTATCGGATTTGTAAGAAATACATTGAATTGGCGGAAGGTTTTGTGCTGGCCACAACAGATTTTTTTGTATATGTACATATATTTCAATAGATTTATTTAAAAATAATAATAAACTAATTACGCTGCTGACTATAACAGCACAAAGTGTTTTTATTAAATAATTAAATCAAAAACAATTCAAGGCTCATAAGTGAGGTTAACAAACCAGCGAAATGAACGAAACGTCAGATATAAAAACAAATGCATTCTACTTTGTTTTTGTGCAAGCAAGTAACGTAATTATTCATGCCAAATGATTGTTATTATGGGGCCCTGTGGCCGCGTGCCTAAGTGTCTAGTCGCGAACCTGGGGGAACCGGGTTCGATCCCGACAGACGCCAAATATTTACAATTTTAAATAGCACAAAAGTGACCCCTATGGTGCACTCTCCACACCAGCTATGAGTGCCCTTGAGGTGACGCCTGGTAAGCGCCCACACGGTAAAATATATCGTCATCATTACCGATGTCTACATGTGTTGTAGATACTGGCACACCCAGAAATGGGTAATATGCCGTGATGATATATTTATTTATTTTATGATTGTTATTATCAATAAAAAATATTCAAATAGGATTTATGTGCTAGTAGTGAAAAAAACAGTATATAAATCACGGTTGAGCTGATCGTTATTGACCAGGCGCCTTGTATCCCTCGGGCTTCGCCCTCGGGTTACAGTCTTGGCGCTGGGTCAATAATGATTATCTTCTCAACCTTGGCGTATAATATACTATTATATAAAGTTTGATAGTCCCTATAATACAGTTTTAATATAAATTCTAATTGTTACTATAGCGGACGACCCCATTACTATACTTGTTCTGTAGTTGGGATTATAAGATTGTTATTTTCCTACTGAATGAAAAAAAAAATAATAGAATCTTTATTTCAGTTCAAATAGCTATTTTTGTATTAAAAGGGCAAAATGCGACATTGTCGATTGAGAGGTTGTTGAGAGAGTGTTAGCAATAAGAAATGAATCTATATTTTATTGTGTTTGAGCCTGACCGGCTGGTTATTGCACGCTTGTTCATGTTTTTGTATCCGGTCCGGGAAGAATTTCCGGCCGCAGATCCGACAGGGCACCATCTCGGACAGATGGTTCCCTCAAATCCGATTGAATGTCCCTACGAAGTCTATGCCTCCAGATGCTGCAGCAAACGCACTCTTTCAGTTTCCAGAAAATAAATTGTCCTATTTAATTAAAAAATTATTTATTTCAATTGTTAGTCAAACAATATTTATAATATATACATTTAAAACAAAGTTTAAATAATGTTATTTAACATTTAGCAGTTTATTTATAAATATTTAGTAGTGCTGTTTATAAATTAGAATGTTTATTGTTACATTTTTTAAATGCACATGACAATATTTCGTACATACAGGCTGTAAATTTTAAAACGGGTCATAGGGCTATAACATAGAAAAACAGTTTTTTAGTCGCCAAAAGTTTCTATCTTAATTTATTGAAAAAATAATAGATGCATATTATAAAGAAAAAAATCTGATGTGGCCAACACAAAACCTCCCGCTATTGAATTTTTATTAATTTAAATATATACTTACGTATTTACTACCGCTGCAAACTGTTCCATTGCAGAAAACTATTGCTTTATTTACTATTTTCTTTTTAAAATGTCACTATTATTAATTTGAAGTGATTAGTTTTTTGACAGTGACATTAACTGTCAGTTACATTCATTTGAAATATGAACTGTGTAACAAACGAATTATTGTTTCTCTTAGGCTTCGCGACTAATAAAAAAAATTATTTTTAAATTTATGTGTAAAATATATAGAAAAAGTATTAATGTATTCCAGTAGAAAATTCAATAATCTTTAATTTTCATAAGACATAAAATGCGAAAAAATGGCATTTAATGGTATTTTTTGAAGAAAAACCATTATGAGCTTCAGGTAAAGTGCCATTTCCGGTTATCCGATTTACACCAAAATCTAATGGCTTCTATTCATATTAAAATGGGATGGAAATACAAGGTTTCAGAATTTTCTGAATGATAGTATTTGAGTTAGAGTGAAGACAAAATCCCTACACATACACACATACATACACACATACACACACACATACACACACACATACACACATAAACACATACACACATACAGACATCATCGTGAAAATGTTAAAAATGGATTCTAGGGAACTTAAAACGTGGTCATTTACTAAAATCTCGATATGAGATTTTTAGCACGATCCCTATACCTCCCTTACCAAGGGTAGCGGGAGGTAAAAATTACGAATTTTTTAATATTAAACACATTACATTTCTGTTTCATATAAAGCCAGAAAATAAATTAAAAAATTTGCAAAATTAAGAAAAAATATCATTAGCCATGAAACTAACAAGGGTCGGCGCTAACTATTTTGCCGCCCTAGGCGAACTTTTTTTATTGCGCCCTACTGAGGGGGGTGGGTGTAGTTTATTTAAAATATAAAATTAAATAACTACTTCTACAGGCTCGCCTTTACGAAGTCGGTTAAATTAGGGTAAAGTTGCCCTATTAGTAGACCATTTAAAGACGTATTTGTTTTTCCGGAAAAATCATAGGTCACTAGATAAATGCAAAAAAATTTTGATTTTTATTTAGGCAAACAACTTCTGAAGGTTCATTCAGACTTCCGAAATCACAAGCTTGAAACTACAAATTCAATCTTATGCAATCATTCGGCCAATAGTAATGCGTGTGCAGTGGTTTCGTGCAACGAATCTGTTTCAAACGAAAATATGCAAACGCTAAACATTTCAATCTTGTGCAACGCTCTTGTCACTGATTGCACCAATCGTAACACAGTTGTAGTTTTGTTGACAGTTTTGCAAATAACCTTATTTTCAAAGTTGGAAATAAAATGAATAATGAATTAGTTGGGGTTATAATGAGGCGAAGAATAGTGTGTGCTGCATATCTATGAAGCGAACATTTGTTAAATCTACAATGTAGACGTTACCATTTCATCTTCATTTTCTCTACTCATCTATTGAAATGACATGTATTAAAAACAATATTGCAATAATTATATTAGGTTTAGGTAATACGTTTACTCACTTTTTTCACGAAAAATCACGCACAACAAATACTGACAAGTGTCGTTTACAAATTTGACGTGAATTTGACAGTTTATATGTAGAATTATAGAAAGCCTCAATAGACAGCGCCACCACCAATATCGAAAATTTTGACGTGATTTCGGTACTGTGAACGCGTTTGAATTTGTTGCGCGGAGGCGTTGCACGATGGCTTTGCACAGGATTAAATTTATAGTTAGTTTCAAGCTGGTGATTTCGCAGGTCTGAATACGCCTTTAATCTTAAATAATATGTAATTTTGGTTTACACTTTTTACGATACTTTTTTATTTTCTTTTGAACGACTATGCTCAATTTCTTTTATATATATTAAATTTAGAGTTAATTGATTAAAATTATGATTTTACATTGACGCTATATTGAAAATTTACACCATTGAAAAGAATTTATTTAGATTTTTAAGGATGTTCAACTTATCGAAATCTAATAGTGATAAAAAAATTAGCTTAGGAGTGGTGTAGGAAATAAGTATTCTAAAATATTCAGTTAAAATATACTTATTTCCTACACCGCTTCTAATCTGAATCACAGCTTATGCAAACATAAATTAATCGATTTGTTGTTTTAATTTGTGCCCAGTTATTAATTATTTCATCATGTTTGTCATTATTGTGCTTTTCTTGAAGCAATGAGATCCGTATGTGTGTTAAAAAGTACAATTTTTTCATTAAAATAGATTGCATAAATAACTATGTACCTATTTAGTAATTTTAAGTTTGCAGTAATTTTTGTGTTTAGGTATTAATAAACAAAAAATATTTCCAAATTAAAAATTTCTTTCTTGCCGCCGATCGAAAAAAATGCCGCCCCTTAAATAGTGCCGCCCTAGGCGGACGTCTCGTCGCCTCGCCCCCAGCGCCGGCCCTTACTAACAGTAACAAAACATAGTCAATTTTCACTAACATGACAGGGGACAATTAAAGATTAAAGTTATTAATTTATGAACTAATACAAAATACCACAAAATAAAGAAAACGCTAGTATATTTATTTAAGAAACAATTATTATTTATTGTAATAGATATTAACACATTATAGGTGATCTACATGCAACAATTAAAACCATTTAATAATTAGTAATTTTTCTTCATGAGACAAATTATCCATGATTTCTTCTTAATAAAACGAAAATAATAATAATAATTTGCAAAAAAACGTTTATTAATGAGCGTCTTAACTCAACAATTGTTTTGTTTCTGTCAGTTTCACGACTAATGATATTTTTTCTTAATTTTGCAAATTTTTAAATTTATTTTCTGGCTTTATATGAAATAGAAATGTAATGTGTTTGGTACCAAAAAATTCGTAATTTTTTTCATTGTAATATGCACCAATTATTTTTTCAATAAATTAATATAGAAACTTTTGGTGTGTAAAAAACTGTTTTTCTATGTTATAGCCCTATGACCCGTTTTAAAATTTACACCCTGTATATGCACATGGACAATAAAAATATTAAATTTGCCGCTTTCAACAATATTGAGCACCGGGTAAACATAACCAACGAAGTCACATCAAAATAAAGCATCTTTTAATTGGTCAATATTATTTTTATTCATTTTTACCTTCCGTCACCTTTAGGTAAGGAAGATATTGTATTTGGTCAAAAAATTCGGTGGTGAGTTTTTAATGAATAAATACGTTTTGGGGTTCCTTTTATACGAATTTACTATTTTTAAGATGATGTATGTGTGTGTGCGTGCGTGTGTGTGTGCGCGTGCGTGCGTGTGTGTGTGTGCGCGTTTGTGTGTGATAATTTTTTTCTTCGACGATAACTCTAATACTATAGCTCTAAAAATCATAATTCTTTCGTATTGCTCTTCTTTATATCCATATGAAGAGCTGATTAGATTTTGGTTATAATTGGCCAACCGGAAATACCCTTATTTGCAGTTTTTAACAGTTTTTCTTGAAAAAACGCAGAGAAATATTATGTTTTGACTTTTATGATATTATAAATATTAAAGAAAATGCTCTTCTCTATACGGTTTGATTATACATTTTCCTTCATATTCTAAAGATATAGAGTTAAAGAATTATAAAGAGATTAAATTTCAAAAATTAGCCAGCTTTGCTATTTATCATGGAAACAGCTAATATATTCAAATAATTCTAATTGACAGATGTCAGTGTCATGTGCAAAACCAAAGATGGAAAGTACAGGATCAGAAAGTGAAATGTCATAGTGTTCCTCACAAGTGACATGCAGTTGCAGCCAGTCGAGAAAGGCCAAAGAGAAGATGGGAAGACTGTATCGCAGAAGACTTGAGAGAGGAAGAACTGTGTGAAGAAGATGATTGGACAGCAATGAGTGGAAGAGAAGGGTAAGAAGCAGCGAGCCCTAATAAAACAGGGAAAAGCTAAAGAAGAAAGAAGGAAGTGTCAAGAGCAATTTAAATAGAGTATGTTTATGTTATAATTTTATTGGATTTATAGAATCTATTCAAAACAACTTTTGGTATGGAATTTGTAAAAAATGGTATGTGTTCGTGTCACAATTTTACATTATACATATTACAGAGTGTATCTGGGAAGACGAGCCCCGAGCCCCTACCTTAACTTCTTTAATATAAGGAATAGAAAAAATTTCTTCATATGGTGACAAGTACGATATTTTTTATAAAGTCAGATTTACATGATACGACTATCAACTTTTATTTTTCAAATGGGAAAAAAATTCTGTACTTGTCATCAAATAGTATATTTACTATAATAAAACTTCCATATGAAGAAAATTTGTCTATTCCTTATAATAAAAAAGTTAAGGGGGAGTTCGTTTTCCCAGATATACCCTGTATAGAATCTTCTCCAAGGAACATTTGCACAGAAAAAACAAATCTTCTAAATTGTAGTTAAATTAACTAAATAAATCTGTGATTTTCAGCCTTCTAATATGTTTTCAATAAATTTTCTAAATTTGTAATAACAAATTATAGTAAAATTAAATACAAAATTACATTAAATGACTACATTTAGTATTGAACTAAACATAAATAAATAAATTAACTAAATATATATTTAAATTTTCTATTTGCTTACCTAATTCATTAGATAAAACAACGAAAATTGAAGGACACAAATAATGAAGCCAAAATATAGTAAAATTAAATAAAATAAGTAATTAAAATAACTACTTACATATTTAAATTAACGATTTTTTACCTTCCGTCAAAAGGAAGGTATTGTTTTTGGTCAAAAAATTCGGTTGTGAGTTTTCAATGAATAAGCACGTTTTAAGATCCTTAGAATACGATTTTACTAATTTTACATTGATGTCTGTATGTGTGTGTGTGTGTCTGTGTGTGTGTCTGTCTGTGTGTGTGTCTGTGTGTCCGTGTGTGTGTGTGTGACAAATTTTTCTCCGACGATAACTCCAAAACTACAATTCTAAAAATTATGATTCTTTCGTATTCCTCTTCTTTACAACCATATGAAGAGCTGATTAGATTTTGGTTATAATTGGTCAACCGGAAGTACCCTTATTTGAAGATCTTAACAGTTTTTCTGGAAAAAACCCAGTTAAATATCATTTTTCAACATTTTATGATCATTAATATGAAAGAAAATTTTATGCTCTGTAAGATTTGATTATACATTTTCCTTCATATTCAATAAATATAAAGTTATAGAGAGATTAACAGAGGTTAACTTTCAAAAATCAGTCTGCTTTGAAAAAAATATGGAAACAGCAGATATGTATATTCAAAAAATTCTAATTGACAGATGTCAGTATCAAGTGCAAAACCAAAGTGGAAAGTATATGACCTAAAAGTGATGTAAGTGACAGAGTGTCCCTCGCCAGTGACTTGCATTTGCGGCCTCGCCTCAAGATAGGAACTTATAATGCCAGAAGTACGAGAAAGGCAAAAGAGAAGATGGAAGGACTGTATAGCAGAAGATTTGAGAGAGAAAGACCTATGTCACGAAGGTGCTTTGGACAGGAATGAGTAGTAAAGAAGAGTAAGAAACAGCGACTTCTAATAAAATAGGGAAAAGTTGAAGTAGGAGGAAGTGTTAAGTGCAATACATAATGTACGTTCGTATTCGTTTTAAAATTTTATTAGATTTTAGAATCTTTTCAAAGGAACTTTCAGTATGGTTATGTAAAAAATAGTGTGTTCTTGTTACAATGATACAGGATATATAGAATCTTTTTCAAGGAACTTTTGGTATAGGATATGTACAAAATACATCAAATTGACGGAAGGTTTTGTGCTGGCCACAACAGATTTTTTTATAAAGTATTTATTATCTATTTCGGGTTAGTTAAAATGCTAAATTAAGATTTGTAAATTATACTAAATTATTAGACATATTGCCCAATAAAATAATATCTAATTATAATTAGACAAAATTTCAATTCTTTTTACCTTCCGTCAAAAGGAAGGTATTGTTTTTGGTCAAAAATTTCGGTGGTGAGTTTTTAATGTATAAGCACGTTTTAGGGTCCCTACAATACGAATGTACTATTTTTAAGATGATGTCTGTATGTGTGTATGTGTGTCCGTGTGTGTGTCTGTGTGTGTGTCTGTGTGTGTCTGTGTGTGTGTCTGTGTGTATGTCTGTGTGTCCGTGTGTGTGTGTGTGACAAATTTTTCTCCGACGATAACTCCAAAACTACAATTCTAAAAATTATGATTCTTTCATATTCCTCTTCTTTACAACCATATGAAGAGCTGATTAGATTTTGGTTATAATTGGTCAACCGGAAGTACCCTTATTTGAAGTTTTTAACAGTTTTTCTTAAAAAAATGCAGTTAAATATTATTTTTTTACATTTTCTTATTATATTTATTAAAGAAAATACTCTTCTCTATATGGTTTGATTATTCATTTTCCTTCATATTCAATAGATGTAGAGTTAAAGCATTACAAAGAAATTAATTTTCAAAAATTAGTCAGCTTTGTTATTTATCATGGAAACAGCTGACATAATTATTCCAAAAAAATTAATTGACAGATGTCAGTTGCAAGTGCAAAACCAAATATGGAAAAAAGTATAGGATCTAAAATTGGTATGTCATAGTGTTGCTCGCAAGTGACACGCAGAGAAAGGCCAAAGAGAAGATGGAAGGACATTACTTAGTGTAGTTTATGTTATAATTTTATTGGATTTATAGAACCTTTTCAAATGAACTTTTGGTATGGAATTTGTAAAAAATAGTATGTGTTCGTGTTCGATTTTACATGATAGTATATAGAATCTGTTCCAAGGACCTTTTGGTATGGGATTTGTACAAAATACATGGAATTGACGGAAGGTCTTGTGCTGGCCACAACAGATTTTTTTTCTGTGTGGTATAGGATATATTTTAAATGAATGTTTATAAAATATTTTCCATAGTAATAAAAAAAAATCTGTTGTGGCCAGCACAAAACCTTCCGTCAATTCGATGTATTTTGTACAAATCCCATACCAAAAGGTCCTTGGAACAGATTCTATATAATATCATGTAAAATCAAACACGAACACATACTATTTCTATTCTATAAATCCAATAAAATTATAACATAAACATACACTAAGTAAAATGCACTTGACACTTCTTCTTATTCTTCAGCTTCCCCTATTTTATTAGAGGTAGCTGTTTCCTCTTTTCTTCCACTCATTTCTGTCCAACACATCTTCTTGACACAGGCATTCCTTTCAGTCTTCTGCGATACAGTCCTTCCATCTTCTCTTTGGCCTTTCTCTGCGTGTCACTTGCGAGGAGCACTATGACATACCAATTTTGTGATCCTACACTTTCCATATTTGGTTTTGCACTTGCAACTGACATCTGTCAATTAGAATTTTTTTAATATATCAACATCAGCTGTTTCCATGATAAATAGCAAAGCTGACAAATTTTTGAAAATTAATTTCTTTATAATGCTTTAAATCTACATGTATTGAATATGAAGGAAAATGTATAATCAAACTGTATAGAGAAGAATATTTTCTTTAATATGTATAATAACAAAATGTCAAAAAACAATATTTAACTGCGTTTTTTTAAAAAAAAACTGTTAAAAACTTCAAATATGGGTACTTTCGGTGGATCAATTATAACCAAAATCTAATCAACTCTTCATGTGGATGTACAGAAGAGGAATACGAAAGAATTATAATTTTTAGAATTGTAGTATTGGAGTTATCGTCGGAGAAAAATTTGTCACACACGGACATACATACACACACACGGACACACACACACACACACACACACACGGACACACACACACACACACGGGCGCACACACACACACGGACACACACACACACACACACACACACACACAAGCAATGGAAACAAGCAACAATCATTCCCATAATAAAACCAGGTAAAGAAAACTCCAGCTGTGCAGGAAAATTCCGGCCCATAAGTCTCATCAATGTAGGTGGAAAATTACTTGAAAAGCTAATGATCAACAGGATAATGACATATTTACACAAGAACAATATGTTAAACAGTAATCAGTTCGGTTTCATGAAAAGAAAAGGTACAACTGAAGCAATACTGGAACTAAAAAAATTTGCAGAGGACAGTTTCAAAGAAGGTAAAGTAGTTGTGATAGTAAGTCTTGATGTCAAAGGTGCATTCAACGCTGCTTGGTATCCTGCGATAATGAAAGAACTGCAGAAGTCTAAATGCCCCAGAAATTTGTTTAACCTAGCGAAAGACTACTTCAGTAATAGAACAGCCGAATTGACATCAAATGGCATTAAAATAGTTAAACCGGTAAATAGGGGGTGTCCACAGGGGTCATGCAGCGGACCAGGATTTTGGAACATTCAGTATAACTCACTGCTGGAACTCGACTATTCACATAACGCAAAAACAATAGCTTTTGCAGACGATTTAGTTCTCCTAGTTAGGGGGAAAACAGTTCTTGAGGCTGAAAACGAAGCAAACATAAATTTAGTAAAGATAATGAAATGGGCCACAGACAATAAGATAACATTCAATGAAACGAAGTCTCAGGTAATGCTTGCCACAAGAAGAGTATCATTAATTAAAAGCAGGATAAAAATATTCCTAAATTATAAGATCCTGAAACAAGTACTCACCATAAAATATCTTGGTATACTTATCGATAAGCAGCTAAACTTCAATGAACATGTAAGTTACATCACGAACAAGTGCCTTAAATTAATAAACATACTGTCAAAATCAGCGAAAATCAAATGGGGATTAAGACAAAAGGCAATACATACAATATACAAAGGAGCAATAATACCAATCTTGTCGTACGGTGCACCAGTTTGGATAACCGCCCTTAATAAAAAGTACAATCAACGCAAAATAAAAAGAGTGCAAAGAATAATCAATATTAGGATTTTGAAAGGTTTCAGAACAATCTCAACTGAAGCTTCCTGTATCCTAACAGGAAACACACCAATCCTCATAAAACTTCGAGAAATAGTATGTGTACACGACAAACTACAAACTACCAATGATATGACAATTTCCCGGGAAGAACACAATGTGAAGAAAAAAGTTGTTACGCGCGAAGAACAAAAACTCAGTGAACATTTATGGGAAAGTGAGTGGAGAAACACCAGCAAAGGAAATTTAACAAAATCTTTTTTCCCAGACGTAAATTCAAGATTACAAACTAAACTTGTGTACTCGCATAAACTAACAGTGATTTTAAGTGGACATGGTCGAATTAAAAATTATCTATACAAGTATAAAATAAGTGAAAGTGCGGAGTGTATTTGTGGCTGTGAAGATCAAACTGTAAACCATGTTATATATAATTGTGCAATACTAGACAGTGAGCGACAAAAACTCATAACACAAATCAGGAGCAGAGGTAGAAGCTGGCCAGAATCAAAAGAAGATCTAATCAAAAGACACTTAAGTGATTTTATTGACTTTGTAAATTCGGTAGACTTTGATAAACTTGTTTAATATAAACAAAAAAAAAAAAAAAAATAAAAAATAAAAGGGTAAAAAAAACAAAATAAAATTAAATAAAAATAATATATTTAAATAAAATTTTATATGTATGTTGTACAGTTTAAAAGTATGAAATGTATATGGCATGTAGTATTGAAAAATGGAGCATGCTAAACACACACACACACACATACAGACATCATCTTAAAAATAGTAAATTCGTATTGTAGGGACCCTAAAACGTGCTTATCATTTTTTTGACCAAAGACCTTCCGTTACCTTTAGGTTAGGTTAGGTTAATTTGTTTTTATTTTCGTTAATAATTAAATAAAAAGATTAACGTCAAAAATAGTCATAAAAAACAAACCCCTTCAACTCATGTGACGTTAAATGACATACAGTACGTCATTCATACCCAATGGGAAAACAGTTTGTCTTTGAAGTTACGTTATGTTTCAGATCAATTGCCTTTTTCAAAATACTCGTATTACACAAATTTCAATAATTAATTGTAAAATATCTAATGAATATTTCGTAAATATTTTCAAAAAAACTGCGAGTATTTAAAGAATAATATTTTTCAAAATTTAATACTTAGAAACAGAGCTGGGCAAGTTACTTTTAAAATGTAACTAGTTACAGTTACAGTTACCTCCAAAAAAAAGTAACTAAGTTACTTAAGTTCCAGTTACTTTGGTGAAAGAACTACGTTATTTACTAGTTACTCATTAAAAGTAACTTAGTTACTTTGAGTTACTTTTAATGGCGTGAAGTGTAGACTTAGACTGTTGACTTAGTTATTGTGTAGGATACATATCAGGGAGTTTTTGCACTAACTACGTTAACCTATATTTTAACGTTATTGCTTGGCAACACCCAATCAGATTATTATTGTTAATATTAACGGACCTACAGGGCCTTATTACCGCCTAGGCCCACGAGGCTACGGCCTAGGACCCGCTTTGACAAGGGGCCCGCAGGGCCCGGTTGCTGTGATTTTTTTAAAATTTATTAATTTATTTTTCAATTTTGATTTCTTATTTATTTATTTATTTATTTATTTATTTATTTCCGCTCAACAGGATAATAATTATCCCAATTACAGAGGGAGAATATAAATACATATATATATATAAATGAAATGTTGATACACGAAGAGAAAAAATTACACAAATATTTACTTAAATATCTAACATATTTAGAAAAGAAAAATGAGCATATTAGTTATTAACAAACATTAATTAATTAGATGAATATATACTAGTCAATTTATTTTTAACAGAAGTCATTGAATCATGGAAAATATCAAAATGAGAGCATATAATGTTGTAAGATTTACATATTTGTATTATTGGTGAGTTTAGTTGATAATTTCTTACACAAAATGGTATAGCAAAAGTTATATTTTGTCTGGAACATATCCGAGGAATATTAAGTTTAATTTTATTTAACGAAGTAGTATCATCTATTTTATTGTGAATTAGTTTATACAGATATAAAACAGACAGAATATTTCTTCTTGACTGAAGGCTGGTTTGTTTAAATTCGTTTAACATTACGTTATAACTGATTTCATATGAGTAGGATTTAAATTTTTTAAACCAGCAATATCTTAAGAATTTTTTTTGAATATTTTCGATTTCAATGACGTATTTATTATACAATGGATTCCATATTTGTATGCAGTATTCTAATTTAGATCTTACATAGCAGTAATACAAACTCATAATTGTATTTACATTAGTAAATGATTGAGAACTCCGTATAATAAATCCCAGATTTCTATATGAAGTTTTACAAATGTATGTTACATGCTGATCAAATTTCAATTTTGGATCAAATATAATTCCGAGATCTTTAAATTTATCTAAACGTGACAAGATATTTTGATTCATGTGGTAATTTGATTGAATTACAGTTTTTTTATTTGTAAATGAAAGAACATTACATTTATTGAAGTTAAAATATAATTTAGAAGACTCTGACCATTTTACTAAATTGTCTATATCATTTTGTAATTTTTGACAATCATCAACCGTATTTATAGTTTTGTATATTTTAATATCATCGGCATAAAGCAAAATATTAGAATGTTGTATACACATAGTGATATCATTTATGAATAATATAAACAAAAGTGGCCCAAGATTCGACCCTTGCGGGACACCAGAAGTAGAAGTAAATGGAGCAGATTTGTGACCATATAAATAGACATAATTCTGCCTGTCGGTAAGATATGATTGTATGAGCTGACATAAGTTTGCAGAAAAATTGAACTGTGTATTTAGCTTATTCAATAATATATGATGATTGACTTTGTCAAAGGCTTTGGAAAAGTCTGTATATATTGTATCTATTTGACGAGAGAGTAACATATTTTCTGATACAAAATTGGTAAAATTCATAAGATTTGTTGTAGTTGATCTACCTTGCATGAATCCGTGTTGATGAATAGATATAGAATTAGATACTGATGAATAAATGTATTTATAAATTATTTTTTCATAGATTTTTGACAATGCTGGCAAAATACATATGGGTCTGTAATTTGAAACATTATTTGTCTCACCAGATTTAACTATAGGACATATTTGTGCTACCTTTAATAACTTAGGGTAGATACTATTCCTGAGAGACAAATTAAAGAGATAGTGTAGCGGTTTAATAAGAATATTTTTGCAACCTTTCAAAATGTACGCAGGAATATTATCCGGACCAGGGTTACATTTAGGTTTTAGTTCATTTATTGCATCTAATATATCATTTTCTGTTATATTATCAATTTTGACTACATCATGCTGACATAATATATTTCCAGATTCGTGTACAATGTCACATGTGTTTGAGGTTTTAGTGTACACTTCAGAAAAATAATCAGCGAAACTTTGTACTATATCTGGTGGATTAGTGCAATGTTTGTTGCCATGAAACATATTATTGGGTATTCTACCTGTTTTCTTTTTAGTATTTAAAAATGTCCATACTTTTGTAGGATCAGTTTTGATTTTATTTTCAATATCAGAAATGTACTTTCGGAAAGCAACTTTAATATCTTTTTTGATTTTCGCACGTAAGAATTCGAAATCACGTTGACATGTATCTATATTGTGACGTTTATATAATAATCTGTTTCGTTCTTTGGCTTTAATGTCAGAAATTATTTCACTTGTGTACCAGGGAGGGTATTTGGATATAGTACTATGTTTTTGAGGTACACATAACTTAAAAATATCATAAATAATATTATAAAAGTATTCGTAGGCTTCATTAACATCATTAATTCCAGATAATAGGCTCCAATCTACCCTCTCTAATAATTTATACATCAAAAAATAGTCTGCAGATTTAAAATTATGAAAAGTGTTGTTTTTAAAGGTAACAGATGACATATTTTGAGTAGAGACTGTATAATTTATACATAATGCAGGATGATGAGAATCCTCTTTCACAAGTGGACAAGGATCCCGAGTGACAATACATTTATTATTCGCCAGTACCAAATCCAGAATCTTTCCATTACTATTAACAATTTCATTGTGTTGTGTAGCATTAATATAATTACTGAAATGTAAGAAACTATTAATAAGATTGTTAGTAAAGTTATATTTATAGTAGTTAATTAATTGTGATATATTAAAATCACCTAGTATTAAGAAATTATTGTCAAATACGAATGGTTGTGATTCAATACATTGGGTGATATAATTTAGTTCTTCAATGCAAATTGGCGGGGGAAGGTATACTACGAGAATATACAAAAAAGAACTCATAGAAGTTCTAATTTTCACACAGACTATATCAGATTTTGAATTTTCATCTAATTTTAAATCAATTTCTGAAGATTTAAATTTATTATTAACTGCACAAATCACTCCACCACCTCTTCCTTTTCCAGCATTAGCATAATCTCTGTCTTTCCTGTAGACTACATAATTATTATTAAATAATTCAGTGCTATAAACAGAATCATTTAACCACGATTCTACCACACCAATAATGTCATATTCAGTAATGCAAGAATTATTGTAGAAATTATCGACCTTTGTATTTAATCCACGAACATTTTGTAAATATATATTCATGGCTTATGGATTAATATATAAGTGTATACAAAAATAATACTAGTAATAGTAACAAATCTAATTTAGTTAATGATTGTTTCAGTTGCAAGGAGATAAAAATTATTTATGAATGAAGTTTTTTCTTTTCAATAAATGTTTATTCTAATGTATTCAAGGACAATGAATCAAAAAATTATAAGTCAAGTCAATGAACTTATGTTAACTTAAGTAGCAAATATTTGCAAGATTTATGATGTACAATTCAGAAATAAATGATATACAGTAAAATCAGAGATAGAATACTCTGAGAGACAAAAGAATAACGAGAAGTACAGAAATCAAAATATGCATAAGATAAATTAACGTTGCCCTGATATTAACATATATGTGTATATAAAAAAAACTAAAGTACAGTGATACATGATGGTTTATTAAAGTTCGATATCATCACAACTAGAGATTTTCTTCGGTTTATTATTGCCAGAGTTAACAAATATATTGCCGTCATGTGTCCACACATTTTTAAAGCCGAATTTGAGTATTGCAGATTTTAATAATTCAACACGAGTTTTGGTTAAATCTTCTTTTATTATAATTTTGGAGCCTTTTAACTGCTTTCGCGATTTTAAAACTTTTTCACGGGTTTTATATGAAATAAATTTCACAATGACAGGGCGAGGTTTTTTTTCACTGTTTTGTTTACGACCTATGCGATGGCACCGGTCAATTTCGGAGGGATTAATATCCAAAGAAAGTTTGTTTTTGAACACATCACGTACCTTTTGTTCAGTATCTTCTGCACTATTTACCTCAGCGTTTTCCTCCAGTCCAAATATACGCAGACATTTCCTTCTCGAATATTGTTCTTGATGATCCAGTTTCTGCTTAAGGATTTTGTTTTCCCGAGTCAGATCTTCAATCATCACTTCGTAGTAGAGTTTTTGTTCACTTAATTTTTCAGACATTCGTTCAAATAATTTATCCGCAAATTTTTCAATGAAGGAATCATCACTAAATATTTTATTTATGGATTCTTGTACGAAGGTATTGAGGCGTGTATTTGAACCCATAGTTGTAGATAGTAGTTGACGTATTATAAATTCACTAATAATTTATTGGCAGGAACTCAATGAAAGCAAAAAAAAAATAACTATGTACTTATCGTAAATAAAATAACACAGAGCAACGGTAAGACACGTCTACTCTTCTTGACGACTCATTGAATATTTATATACCAAGATATAAAGAATCTACTTTCTTTCTAACATGACATGACCATTATTTTTTATCTATTATGGCTTGAAATCAATCAACAATAATATTGAATTTAATTATTACATACATTTATTTAAAACAAAACAGTTTTAGTTAGTGTTTCTAAAAAAGGCACCAGCCTCAACAAAATATTTCTTAGAAATTTAAATCCCCCCGTTACTTTTTATGGCTAAGTTACATTCCACTTTTTAAGTTACTTTGACTAACTTAAGTTACATTCTAGTAACTTAAGTTACTCAAGTAACTAGTAACTAAAAACCGGAAAGTTACCAACTACTTTACCGCAGCAAGTTAAGTTACAGTTACAGTTACCATATTTTAAAAAGTAACTAAGTTACATTACAAGTTATGTAAAAGTAACTAGTTAGTAACTAAGTTACTAAAGTAACTAGTTACTGCCCAGCTCTGCTTAGAAAGCATATAAAAAATATTGCAACAGTTAAACTGTTTTATAGTATGAAATAAAATAGTTGTTTTCTTAACAAGTGCGGGAAAATAGTAGAATCGTCCACAAAAGTAAGAAAGCTCCATTAACTAAATCACATTAATTAGCTAATTTAAATTATGTTTATTATTTAATTTAGAGTAAATCACAATAGGGTCCTCCACCATAACAGAAAATTGAGTGAAAAGTTAGTTATATTGAAAGTAGATAAGATAAAATCATGATGGAGACGATAAAAGTTTTTTAAAAATTGTTAGTTTTTGAAATATTAGTGATTTTAAGCATCTATGCATCTACGTCACAACGATTTCTATCTTTCTCGCGCAGCCTACTACAGAAACTGGTGCGAGAAAGATAGCTACAGGTTTCTTTAAAAATCAAATGCAGTTGAACTAAAAACAATTATGACTTTTTAATACTACATATTGCTTCAAAATTAAACAGTTTCATTTAAAATAAAAAAAAAAATTAGAGTGGAGGACCCTATTTGAATCTTACAAATTTAAGTATGTAATCTACCTCTTTAAAAAATAATAGATAAATATTAAAATAAAATTTAAATGACTTTTAAAAATTGTTTCATTGAATTATCTGTGTTTATGATTGTAAGAAAAATAGTTCCACTATGTACATTCATTTGAGATGAGTAATATTGACGATAAACGCATTGTGTGTGTGTTTTATTAAAATTACAACATTGTTCAAACACAGCAAAATAAGCAATTTACCACGAATTTTATCTTATCAGCTCACAAGGTGATAAGATAAAACTCGTCCAGGAAATTATTTGAACATATGAACTTTTCTTATCACTTTAATTCTAATTATTCTTACCGTCATTACCAATATGTAAATCTGCTATTTTATAATATGTTATTTCGTTAAATATACACTGTTTATATTTCAATTCGTAGGTTATCAATTTAAATTTGACAGATGTTGAATGTTTTTAGTAACTTTATTTTTAAGTTATCTAGTGTATAGTGCAACTCAGAGCTGAGCAAGTTACTTTTAAAATGTAACTAGTTACAGTTACAGTTACCTCCAAAAAAAAGTAACTAAGTTACTTAAGTTCCAGTTACTTTGGTGAAAGAACTAAGTTATATACTAGTTACTCCTTAAAAGTAACTTAGTTACCTTGAGTTACTTTCTAACTACTTTTAATGGCGTGAAGTGTAGACTTAGACTGTTGACTTAGTTATTGTGTAGTATACATATCAGGGAGTTTTTGCACTAACTACGTTAACCTAAATTTTAACGTTGTTGCTTGGCAACACCCAATCAGATTATTATTGTTAATGTTAACGGACCTACAGGGCCTTATTACCGCCTAGGCCCACGAGGCCACGGCCTAGGGCCCGCTTTGACAAGGGCCCATCAGAGCCCGGTTGCTGTGATAAAAAATCTGATAAAAAGGCCCTTCGGACCTATATTATAATATAACATAAAAATTAAAAGTAACATTTTATCTTGTGAGAAGGGAATTTGCAAAAATGAAACGAATCAACCCTTGGAACAACGAACAAAATACACTATTTTTTGTATAACCTGAAAATTGGAATAATTTTGATGATTTACTGGCAGTTTAATTATAATTTATTAAAACGTATCATTTGTAAGCGAGGAAAACATTTGAAAATAATATATTTTATAAGTCAAATTTAACATTTAGTGACTTTTTAATTCTAGAATTAAAAGTTAAAATAATGTGTTATTTTTAGTTTTTCTGTTTACCGTACAAAAACTCTATTATTAATGAATATAATTACTTATTTTATTATCTATTATGGCTTGAAATCAGTCAACAATAATATTGAATTTAATTATGTATTAAAATAAAAGTTACACATTACAGAAGGTATGCGCGATGCTGCGCTCAACAACTCCACTTTTTAAGTTACTCTGACTAACTTAAGTTACATTCTAATTTCTGAGTTACTTTAAGTAACTTACGTTACTCAGTTACTCAAGTAACTAGTAACTAAAAACCGTAAAGTTACCAACTACTTTTCAGCAGCAAGTTAAGTTACAGTTACAGTTACCATATTTTAAAAAGTAACTAAGTTACGTTACAAATTACGTAAAAGTAACTAGTTAGTAACTAAGTTCCTAAAGTAACTAGTTACTGCCCAGCTCTGGTGCAACTTGAGGCGATATGACAGGTTTCTATTTTACAAGTTACTTCTTATTCGCTTATTTGCTATGGATATTTATTTATTTCATTTCTATCTTGTAAATCAAGTCACAAAAGATGCCATTTTTATGACGTTTGAAGAAAAAATATATTTTTATTATTGACAAAGTTTGGTTACACGAATTTAAATGATTTATTTAATATACAGGTGTCTCTAAAATAGGGGGACATTGCTGGGGCTAATGTAAGACGATTTAACTAAACTTGCTTCTACTGGAAAGTGTATCATTTAGCCAGTATTCTGCTTCAAAGTTCTTCGAAAAAATAATAATTTTACTTATAATAACAGAACGCTTTATTCGATTTGAATTAAATTTGGTATGACAGTTCATATGGTTATAAGTCATCTTTTAAGATGATACTTGTTATTGTTAGTGAACCACTAGTGTATAAAACTTAGGTGTCCCAACATTGATCAGACCGTAACTTTTTAATGGCCACACCGATAACGTGAAATTATTATTTTTTTACATTCAATAGTAAACTTTTCTCTCTGTGTGTAATTTGTGATATTTGTTACGGAAAAAATAAAACCTAAGTGAATGTACCGTGATTTTTTAAAATAAATTTAATCTAGCAGTCTAACCAAATGTCAAACAACTAATTTTTAATGACAGTAACACTTGTTTATGTGTTGTTAAAAATTTCCTTCGTAATATTCTAAAATTGGTAACAAATTACACAGAGAGAGAAAAAAGTTTACTATTGAATGTGTTTTTCTGATAAAAAATAATTTTACGTTATCGGCGTGGCCATACAAAAGTTACGGTATAATGAATATTGGGACACCTAATGCCCGGTTTCTCCACAGCAACTTAAGTTGTTAATTATTAAAGTGCTACTTAAGGGGGGGTTTCGAAAAAGCGACACGAAGTAATATCGGCCAAGCCATGAACTATTTCACGTTTGCTTATAATATTAGCCAAGAGTGGGCGATGGAATGGTTCGGGTCTCTACTTAGGTTTGTGCCTGAGATAAAAAGATGAATGTAAACTAGTGCTGTGAGGATCCGACAAAACTTGGATCCGAGTACCCGGATCTCAAAATATCCGGTTCCTCGGATATCCGATGTTCGGATATTGAAGCGGATACCCGAAAATTTAATTCGGATTTGGATCCGGATCTGGATCCGGATCCAGATTTAAGTCCGGATCCCTTTTGGATTCGGATCCGGATCCGAATTTTAATTCTGGATCCAATTCTATTAACTATATCAAACAAAAATTTATTGTGGATTATTTCATAATCAGATTTATTTGGTTTTGAAACTCCATGATAATACTTATACATTCAAATATTATCATCGGGTTCAATACTGAGAATATTCGAATCCGAGAACCGATGTGGATTCTGAAATTCCATATCTAATATTCGGATCCGAATCCAAAATCCAATACTCAGATTTGGATCCAAAATCCGATTCTCAGATCCAGATAGTTCAACAATCAATTATCCGGATATCTGGATATTTTTGGATCCGGATCCCACCACTAATGTAAACAAGAAGATACAGTTTCTTTAGGTCAAATTTTACCCTAGGCCTGGGGTTTTATGACTAGTAAATAAAAACTTTTATAACCAGTGACAAAGCAACAGCAAACTATGCATTTTTGTAGCATTTCACTTTCAACGAATGATTTCTAGATATGTACGACAATTTTCCTTTTTAGATTTGTGTATAGGCATGATTACTGCCCAGTTTCATAAATTTCTAAGTATTTAATTAATGATAAAATAAGTAATATTACATGTACTTCTCAGAAAAAGCCTTCAGAAATGTCTCTGGATTTTTAACGCTGACATTACAAACATTTTAATTTTTCAACTGATTTCCATGAATTGTAATTCTCTATCTCTAAATCTATAGGAGAAATAATAAAAGTAAGTAAGTAAGCCTTATATCCCAATTGCGTTGCTTCAGCAAATTTAAATGCGAACTTAACTTATGCTATAAATTACATTGGCAACAGTGTAATGCTGCTCTATGATTGGTCAATTTAAAATTTAGCGATTTAAAATAAAATACCATCTGTCAAACGTCAATGCTGTTATTGTGTTTCTCAGGGTTTATGTTTGCATTCATTCAAGAATATTCGATATGGATTTACAGAATTTCCCTAATTTTGAAGACGTTAACGTCGTGGATACTGTGAAGGAAGTCGAAGACAAATAAGTAACAGAATTGATTTGTTCCAAATTTATTTTTAATATTTTTATGTGGGCCACCGCCAATCCCAACGACCAAAAATACAAATAGACAAAACATGCTCTATACTTCTCTATTGTTTGTTATGTTCTTGGTTGGACAGAAAGAGACAACTAGAGATAGCGATATATAAAGACTACTCCAAAGTCTGTCGATAGATGTCACTACGTTCCTTATAATATATTTGTGACATTTTGCTACTTTGTTTGGAAGTTGTCAAGTTGTTTTGTCTTGTATATTTAAAGTTTTCCAGTTTTATTCTTTATAAATGTACCTTTTTTAAGTAAGTATTGAAATAAGATGTGCTTAATTCTAAAAACTCATAACGTTGTTATTAATTTTGTATTTTTAGGGCAACGTTATTGATATTTATTATTTGTCTTGTTTATATTTAAAATAAGTTGTTGAATATTATCATAAAAATAACTAATGAGTTTAATATTATTTTTTTGCATTTTTCAGACCCAGACAATATATTTTCGTAAATTAGAATGGTACGAACGTGTTGTGCTTATCGCTGTAATTTATAGTTTATAAGAGGGGAAAAGTGTCTTTTAAAACTAGAACTTTAAAACATGATGCCGTACCAACAATTTTTTTATTCGACTCCACCCCCTAAATAATCATGGTATTCAATTGCTAAATTTAATTTTAGATATTTATTTCAAAATTAGGATTCATCATGAAACCAAAATTAATTTAGAAAAAAGTACAAGTAGAATAAGAAGTATGTACACAAAAACAATATTATTTAAAAATCAATAGAATAAAATAAATAATTACCTATATAAAATTATTTTTATCCTTTCCTTATACTAATATTAATATGCTTCATGCATTTTATAATTTGTTTTCGTTAATTGTAACTCAAATGTTTCAAATATAGTAAAATACATGTTTACAGAACAAGCAGTGACATCTAGCGGTTACTTCAGAAGGCGACTTTGTATATCTCTATCCTTAGCTGTCTCTTTCTGTCCAGCCGAAAACAAAACAAATGCTATGAAGTTCTGTCTATTTGTATTTGTGGTCGTTGGCCAATCCTATAAACAGAAGCCTTTTTCTTCGATGTCGTCTTCCTTTCATCATTCATTCAAATGCTGCGGCAATTAATTTCCAAGTGTTATCTTTTTGAATATTGGACATGGACACCGCAATAATTTTTTATTTTCAATATTCTCTTTAAATCTTTGTTTCTACAATCTCACAGAGAAATTTTCTTCTTCTTCGCTATGATTTATTCGTTTCTTCTTCATATCATTTAATTTTTACGCCGTAACAGCCCAAAACGAAACAAATTTACCGCGACTTAAGTGTACGATACAAAGGTGTATCAGGACTAGTGTAAAAAAAATTAATGACATATTCCTGAGCTAATTTTGAGTAAAAAATGTCATATGAAGGTATGTCCGAAAACTTTTCGTTACAGAGTTACAGGCCTTTAACAGTGCACCTCATCTAACATATTTTTATTAATAACTCTGATACTAGTTACACTAAAATATTGAGATTTGATACGAGGATACTACTTATTGAGATGTATATTTAAACTTTCTTTTGTTTTTTTTATCCTTATTTTTTACCTATTAACATTTTTTCATTTTTAAATACAAAGTATTATAAACAATTTAAAAATACACAAAAATGTACTTTAGATAAAAATTGATAAAAGCAGTAGTTTTTGAGATATTTTAACTTTTAGAAAATGTCACGTATCCAAAATAGTTAGTTAACAGTTAAAAATCAAAACAAAATCGATTTATAACTATTGTTTAATTACCTTATTTTCAATATTAGTAATTATTTTACAAATTAAAAAAAGTGTAAAATGTTAGTGTTGGTGAATATGTAGATATGGTGTTTATTTATAGATATTGTAAAAGTAATGGTTGTCGTGGTCCAGAGAATATCGACGTGGACACCAAAGAATAAATTTGTGTGAATTTCATTGTTTCTTTTTCTTTTCTGCATAATTGATTTTAATATATCTCAAAAACTACTGCGTTTATCAAATTTTATCGAGAGTACTTTTTTGTGTATTTTTGTATTGTATGTAATATTTTATAGGTAAAGTGGAAAAAATGTTAATAGATCACAAAATAACGATAAAAAACCTTCATGACTTCCCCATATGAGACGCCTCTGGTTGAGGTACAGAAATAAAGAAAGTTTAAATATGCATCTCAATAAGTAGTATCCTCGTAACAAGTTTCAAAATTTTAGTGTAACTAGTATCAGAGTTATTAATAAAAATGTGCTTGACGAGGTGCACTTTTAAAGACCTGTAACTCTGTAACAAGCAGTTTCCGGACATATCTTCATATGACATTTTTTACTCAAAATGATGTCAGGAATATGCTATTAATTTTTTTTATACTTGTCCTGATACATCCTGTATAATATTTATTTATTTACTAGCTGACGGCTTCGCACGCGTAAAGCTAGAATAACGATTAGCTTCACGTGTATCAGTAATTTTTCACATTTACTTCGGAGATAATACATGTGCTGCGTCAGGAGCCGGCAACCTGCCTCACATCGTACATGTAACAGGATCCGCCCACTGCCCTCCCGATCCCCGCACCGCACCTAACAGCGCCCTTTTCTAAACATGTCTCGGGTACTTTTACTTATATACCTATGATGCAAACTATCTCTCCGACAAATATCGAAAATCTGCTAATTGTTAAAACTTAATTATAGATACAAAGATAAAAAATAATTGAAATCATCCTTATTGTACCGCCTTGAGGGATGATTTTTCAAAAACGCTAAAACACTCTTTATTTCTTACTAAAGGCATAAATAAGAATTTTTTATCTTTTATAACTTGAGAAATAATAGGTTCTCCATACAAACTTTTATCCCCTATTTCACCCCTTTCAAGTCTTATTTTCGCGACAAAAGGTAGCCTATGTGCTTCTCCATGGTCCAATCTATCTCTAATTCATCAAAATTGGTTCAGCGGGAGAAATGATGAGTTCTCCACACAAACTTTCATCCCCTATTTCACCCCCTTCAAGTTTTATTTGCGCGACTAAAGGTAGTCTATGTCCTTCTCTAAGGTCCAATCTATCTCTATACCAAAATTCATCAAAATTGGTTCAGCGGAAGAAATGATGAGTTCTCCATACAAACTTTCATCCCCTATTTCACACCCTTCGAGTTCTATTTGCGCGACTAAAGGTAGCCTATGTCCTTCTCCAAGGTCCAATCTATTTCTATACCAAAATTCATCAAAATTGGTTCAGCGGAAGAAATGATGGGTTCTCCATACAAATTTTCATCCCCTATTTCACCCCCTCAAGTTTGATTTTTGCGACAAAAGATAGCCTATGTCTTTCTCCAAGTCCAATCTATCTCTATACCAAAATTCATCAAAACTGGTTCAGCGGAAGAAATAATGAGTTCTCCATACAAACTTTCATCCCCTATTTCACCCCTTCCAAGTTTTATTTGCGCGACTAAAGGTAGCCTATGTCCTTCTCCAAGGTCCAATCTATCTCTGTACCAAAATTCATCAAAATTGGTTCAGCGGAAGAAATGATGAGTTCTCCATACAAACTTTCATCCCCTATTTCACCCCTTCCAAGTTTTATTTTGCGCGACTAAAGGTAGCCTATGTCTTTCTCCAAGGTCCAATCTATCTCTATACCAAAATTCATCAAAACTGGTTCAGCGGAAGAAATGATAGGTTCTCCATACAAATTTTCATCCCCTATTTCACCCCCTCAAGTTTGATTTTCGCGACGAAAGATAGCCTATGTCTTTCTCCCAGGTCTAATCTATCTGTATACCAAAATTTATCAAAATTGGTTCACCGGTTTAAGCGTGAAAACGTAACAGACAGACAGACAGACAGACAGAGTTACTTTCGCTTTTATTATATTAGTATGGATTGATTTATACACCTGGGATACCCCTAATTACAGAATAAATATACAAATAATAATGCATAGAGTATAGAAATGTTTAAATACCCAGAATATATATCCAAAGAAAAATACGAAAGGAGCATAAACCTAACAGCAATAATTAACAATACACATTATAATTAGATAATTTGGTCAAGCATTTATTTTAAATGTAGACAGTGTGGAAGAAAAATCTAGTCCCTTCAACACATTGAAAAAATTGGCGAATTAAGAACGAAATTTTTTTGATTAAAAAATTATCCAATTGAATCCCTGTATTTCTGATCACGTTTGCGAAAGTAACGAATCAAAACAAAGTTACACTGAAAATTTTTTGGTTAAAAAATTATCCAATTGAATCCCTTTTATTTCTGACCACGTGTGCGAAAGTAACCAATCAAAACAAACTTATACTGATAATTATCCTAAGACAATTATCACTTATATCACTAAGTTGCTAAGTAACAAACACTTTTTGACATATAATTAAAGATTAATTGTTTTAATTTGAAAATGTCATTTTCACGCTGTCAATGAAAATGACGTTTTAATCACCAAAATTATAGAAGAAAACACATCAAAAAATACGGTATTAAATAAAAAACTAAATGTGGAGAATATTTATGGACTTTTGTATGTTTTATCTTCTTCTCTTTGGTCTCACTCAAAGAGGTCTCATTCTCATTGCACACTTCACACTGAACATATTCATAGCCACATTCACGTTCATAGGTACTAGTGACATCTACTGGGCTATGTTAGACACAAAAATTCTGTCAAATACAAATTTTAGGCAAATTTAATGTTAAAACTGTAAAAAAAAATTCTCACCGAATACCCCTCGATCATTGATAAATACTTATAATTTTATCACACTTCCTCAAGCACGTTGATTTTAGGTAACACCACCTCCGCCTTCGGCGTCGGGCAAGCAACGCGCTTTCGGTAACTGTCATAAAATTATTTCGTAATTATCAATGTCTTCGGGATATTATAGCTGATAATTATACTAGGACAATTATCACTTATGTCATTAAGTTGCTAAGTAACAAACAGACACATAATTAAAGATTAATTGTTTTAATTTGAATAACGCTTCAATTAATAAAATACACACTCACACTCACTCACAATAAAACACTCTATTATAAATCAAAAATTAGAAAATATCATTCTATTATTATTACTATTAAACGTTTGTATAGGGCGACCAAGCAATATGTGCCCCTGGTTTCGACTTGGGAGGTGTGGTCTGTCATTAAGTGTACATTCGGAGACAGAAGTTTTCTATACAAATTTTAGCGGTTCATGTATAAAATGGATTTATTTAGAACACAAATGAAACACATAAACATTTCTTTAAATGTCGTTTATTATATACATATTATACCTTCTCCATAATGGGGTAATGCCACATTTTCTGTTTTATTTTTTTCCTGGAAGTCTACCGGTCACAGTATACGTAAATAAAATTTTCACGCCATTTATGTGCATTGTTTTGCAGATATAATTTTTTAAAAATAGGGGTCAGTTTCAAATCTCAATGAGGTCACGTGAGCCCATACGTCATGTATCTGAACGATTCCAGTTCACCCTGGCGGATAAAATGTAAATTAAGATTGTTTATAGTTTTTTTGGGTTTTTTAATAAATTGTTTCCACAAGTTGGAACTGCACAGTTCTTCTTCACCATGTTTTATCATTATTATCATTATAAATGTACAATTATTGCACTTTTATGTATTAAATTATATATCAAGCACACAAACCTGCAATTAAAAATAATATTTCTCTAATGAAATAATTAAATCTTTATGAAACAAAAAAGATTGAATAGAGCGCACTTTTACACTGCCAGCTTTATAAATATTTGGTTAGTTTACTCTGATCTGATCTTACCTTCGCATTTGAAGTTTGTGACATTGTGACCTTCATGTACGTGTGACTAGTGTCGTTGTGTGAGTAGCCGATACATGACGTCACAGAAAATCGTAGCGCGAATATCTTTTAAGTAAATTATGAATGAAAAGTATTATATTTTGGGATGTTTTATGTTGCAGTATGGATAATAAGTGTCATAGATTCTATTTTTATAAAAATATTAGCAACATTTTTTTTTTTTGGCATGACCCCATTATATTTCATTTATAAGTACGCCTGCCGCCGCCGCCACTACACTTTCTGATGCTTTTTTTAAACATAGCGATTAGTTTAGACGAGAAAAAGGCGCTGATGACGTGAGGCTGAGGCACCGGGTTTTAAAACCCGACGGGTCTTTCACCTAAAAATTAATTGTACAATTTAGTAGGAATTGGCATTAATTAGCTTGCAATGGGGGATTACACCATTTTTTTTTTATAATTTCATCTGAAAATATTAGGAAAACTAAGACTATTGATGAAAATCCGGTGAAAAAATTCCTATTAATAAGCGAGTTATGGTCTCCCGAATTTTGAAAAGATTGACGTGACGTCACATATATATGTTTTTATATCAAACTGTTTTCATCATGGACCTAAATGTTCTTGAAATATATGCTATTTTAAGTTATATTTACATAAAAATAAATGAATATTATAACACTGTACAAATCTACATACTTTATAATTACAGGGGTATTTAAATTATTAAATTTAATGCAAGAAATTTGTGTTAAAATAAAAACTGTTTGAAAACTGTAGTACAGGAATGTTAGCCCCTCCTTTCGAACTTGAATTTCTTAACTTCCATTGGTAGTAATCCCACCTCCTAACACGCTATTTGTAATGCATGTATAGGCGGTTTCTCGGCCGCCAATCAAAATATTTTCATATTAGTGTCGAAGCGCTATAACAAAAAACCCTTTATTTCTGAAATATCTCAATTATACCATTTCATTTTTTTTTATTAATATTCGTTATTCAGCATATACATTCGTAATTTTTTACTATTTTCCTTTAATTCGATTGAGCCGTAATCCCCCATTAGAGAAATTTATATGAAATTAGAGGAATTAAGATGGAATTTGAGGAATTCCATAGGAATTGAAGGAATTACCCAGGAAATAACAAGACCTTTAGGGGAATCCACTAAAATTTGACTAATTACTTCCACATAATGACTTTACTTTAACTTTTAATTATAGATATATTTAATAAGAGCGTATATTGTAAGTGTCGCAAAAATTGATTAGATTTTATTTTACGTAATTTTGAAGTACAAATATTTAAGAAAGTAGTGACACCTATACTCATACACGGAGCTGAAACATGGACATTAACGCAAAGACAAAAAGAAAAAATTACGGCTATCGAAATGAGGTTCTTGAGAAAAAATAGAGGGAAAAACAAGACTGGACAAAATTGAAAACACAACCCACAGACAAAACTTAAAAGTAAAAGCAATAGAAGATAAGATAGCAGAAGGACAGATGAGATGGTATGGGCATGTAGAAAGGATGGGAGAGGAGAGAATAGTTAAAAAAGTGTTTGAAGCAAAAATTGGAAGAAAGAAACCACGAGGACGACCAAGAAGAACGTGGCTGGAAGAAGTAAAGGAGGCAGCGCAAAGAAGAGGTTTAACTTGGGAAGAAACGAAGACAGCAACACAAGATAGAGCAGAGTGGAAAGAAATATGGAGAAGACCAACGAACCAGAACTCAACCTCCTCCCCCGCAAGCCGGGGGAACGCCTTACACCCGTGAGGGTAGAAAGGTGCAGGATTAAGTAAGTAAGTTGAAATTACTAAGAAGAAAAGCATTAAAGTTTTCTGTAACGGGAAATTACTTCGAGAATTAATTCTTTTGTTAACAAAAGTTATAAGAATTACCTAGGAATTATTGGAATTACCGGAATTACTTGGGAATTACTGGAATTACATAAGAATTAGCGGAATTACATGGGATTTCCGGAATTATTTGGGAATTAGTGGAATTACCTGAGAATTACTGGAATTACCTAGGAATTAGCGGAATTACCTGGGAATTGCCAGAATTACCTAGGAATTAGCGGAATTACCTGGGAATTACCGGAATTACTTCGGAATTACTGGAATTACTTGGAAATTGCCGGAATTACCTAGGAATTAGCGGAATTACTTGGGAATTACTGGAATTACCTAGGAATTAGCGGAATTACCTGGGAATTACCGGAATTACTTAGGAATTACTAGAATTACTTGGGAATTGCTGGAATTACCTAGGAATTAGCGGAATTACCTGGGAATTACCAGAATTACTTGGGAATTACTGGAATTATCTAGGAATCAGCGGAATTACTTGAGAATTACTGGAATTACCGGAATTACTTGAGGAGTAGCGGAAGTACCGGAATTACTTGAGGAGTAGCGGAAGTACCGAAATTGAAAATTAGTGGAATTACCAGGGAATTAATGGAATTACCTGAGAATTAATGGAATTTGTTAAGAATTAGTTAGTTGATCTGTAGTCTTATAGAATATGAGAAACCGTCCCTGCAACATCCAGACACATACATAGACATCCACATACACAGACATCATCGTAAAAATGTTAAAATCGGATTGTACGGGCCTTAACACGTGCTTATTCATTAAAATCTGGATATGTGATTTTAGCATGAATCCAATACCTGTCTTAATGTGAGGAAATAATTAAATCCTCATAAGCATTACCTAATGCACGAAACTTACACTTGGAAAACTCGGCCTGGTTTGTTTGTTATTACATGCTTTTAAATAGGCTGTACAACAACGGTCCCGCGTTCGGATTTTCTTTTATTTTGCATAGTTCCGAACGTGTCTGCGCTTGAGAGCCGATACATTAAATAAATAATTTAAATTTGTCAATATCTAATCATTTTGCCTGTCAAAAGCTAAATGCAAATTTTTAAAAGTTTACCATTCATGACCTTAGGTATATGAAACGAAAATAGACCGAAAATATATTGGCATTATGGGAATAGTGTCTCACAAGGACGGTTTTTTCGTAGTAACTCATAATAAACGACAGATGTGTACAAACAACTACTTAACGACAATTCAAGTGGCATTTTATACATGTGTAAAAAATCTGTTGTGGCCAGCGCAAGACCTCTCGCCATTTCCATATTAGGCTATATAAGTATTGTATTGCACTTCGCTGTCGAACCGTCGTTTTATAACAAAATATTACAGAACTTTACCCAAATATTGTTTTTCATTGTATTTAACATGCCTTATGCACACAAATAATTCTAATTATATCTATTTTTCATTGTATGAGGAAGTTTCTAAATGTCAGAGATTCTTCCAATTCATTAACCAGATTGGCGGTATTTCTGATGGATATATGCATTTTACCACAATTTTACCTATAATTTCAAATATTTAATTAATAAAACAATAAGAAAGATTAAATATACTTCCCAGAAAAAGCTATCAGAATGTCACTAAAACTGTTGATATTTGACAATGATATGTGTCAAAATTTAAAGTGTATTAGATGTAGTATTTTATGTTCTTCAATATTTAATAAAAATAACTCCCAAAAATTATATTTAGAAGAATTTTTCTAAGAAACTACTACTTCCGGTTGTTCAATTGTTACCAAAACCTTTTCAGTTAAATATTTTTTAAGTCTTATAGTTTTTTAGGAATCGTGTCTACAACATACAGACATATACGAGCCCAAATTCATAATAGTTGGACTAGTAAAAATATTGTATATTTTTTTGGCGTTACATCATTTATTTGGCTTCTATAAACATTTAAGAGTAAAAATATTACTGTAGAAATAAACTGACATATTTAGTCAATAAATAAAAATATATTATATTATATTAAACTATTTAAGAAAAATATTATTTCATAAGTAATTGCAACTAGGTCGCATCATAATAGTTGGACTATTAAATATCCATTTAAAATTATTTTTTCGTTTTAATCGAAGTCGTCTTATTTACATGTTATACCAGGTAAACCTTAGGTAATTGTTTAACAAGTCAAAGAATAAATATTTCAATATTTCGTTGTAATTATGGCTCGTGGTAAGCCGTTATCTACAGATCTGAGAAAAGCTATAATTAATTTAGCAAATAATGGTAATTCTACACATAAAATAGAAACAGAATTAAATTTATCACGTTCAATAATTCGAAATATTACAACAAATTATAAAGAAAATGGTTCAACTGATTTAAAGAAAAAAACTGGTCGGCCATCAACATTTTCGTTCGCAGATTATCGCATTTTGGGTAAAATAATTAGATAAAATCGTCGTTCTACTGCGGCTGAAATCGAGATAAAATGGGAAAATTCGCTCGGAAGAGAAGTGTCAAATAGCACAATATTATGATCTTTTAAGAAAATCAACTACGGATTTTATAAGGTAAGTTTCATAGAATTTATGAAGGTAGAAATATGCTAAAACATTTTAATAAAATTATCAGGCAAAATCCAAACCATTATTGACAGATTTACAACGTAAAAATAGATGAAAATGTGCTAAGAATTGCAGAAATTGTTGTCAACGTAAATGGGACTCCATTATATGGAGCGATGAATCTCGTTTTGAGGTTTGCGTGGGAGACGACAGAAGTAGAATACTCAGAAAAAAGAATGAGCCATTTGGAAAGGATTGTTTAAAACGAAAAGTTAAATTTCCTGCTTCTGTCATGGTATGGGGATGTATGTCGGCAAGAGGAGTAGGCAGTCTTCATTTTGTTGATGGCATTGTCTATAGTGCCAAATATATAGAATTACTCAAAGACAGTCTTTTGCCATCTATTCGTCGTCTACAATCTTGCTACGGAGAATACACATTCCAGCAGGATGGTGCAGCATGCCATACATCTCAAAAAATTAAGAACTAGATTGAAGATAATAATATTCCTTTATTGAAATGGCCATCATCAAATCCAGACCTGTCTTCAATAGAGACAATATGGGGAAAAATGAAGAAAGAATTAAGAAAAAATCCAGTACGCACAAAGCACGAGTTAAAGTATAAATAAATTAAAAGCTACCTGGAACAGTTTTACTCCAGAATTGTGTCAAAATCTTGTAAATTCGATGCAAAAGCGTATATTAGAAGTAACTGCATCAAAAGGAGATGTAAACAAGTATTAATATTAAAATATTGTCAAATTTTCTGCTGATTTGTAAATAGTCCAACAATTATGACGTGTCCTAGTTATGTGTCGACTCATAAATATATTTTTGTTAATTTAAGAAATTAAATTAAGTAATTATAATATCAAGTTAATAAGATATTTCTTGAAATTACATAAAAAAAATTAGAAAAAAACCTCTGTGTCTGCGGTAATTACCACTTCATTTAGAAAATGTGAAAAAGTACTTACTAGTCCAACTATTATGAATTTGGGCTCGTATACACACACACACATATATATATATACACATCCACACACACACACACAGATATCATTTTAAAAATGTTATAATCGGATTCTAGGAACCTTAAATCGTGCTTATTCAATAAAATCTGGATATGCGAATTTTAGCATGAATCCAATACCTCTTTTAGCAAGAGGTAAAAAAGCGTCCTGTTACCAGCTATTTTTACAGTAACTCTCTTCGAAAGCTGGAAAAAATGTGGTGTATGTGTGTGTGTGTGTGTGTGTGTGTGTGTGTGTGTGTGTGTGTGTGTGTATGTGTGTATGTGTGTGTGTGGTGTGTGTATGCAGGGCCGGATTATCCACTAGGCAAACTAGGCTACTGCCTAGGGGCGCTATGACGTGAGGGGGCGCTTCAAAATTTTGAAAACATTACAAAATTTCATTCAAACTTCAATGTTATCATATTGTTACTAATAGCTGTTGTATTTTGGACTATTTCTGAAATTTGCAAAGTCTAATCGAGTTGGACGGGATGTTACGACAGATATCTTTCCCATCCTGACTCCCCGAGCAGCCAAACCCAAACCATGAGCAAACGCGAGTGGTGAGAGGTCATTCTCTACATTAAAGAGGACGAAGACATATTTACGAAATTCTATTAGTCAGGAATGACTTACGAATTTGGCAGTTCTGTCTATAAACAGTCCAATAACCAACGCTCTGACTTTCGATAATATAATTGCCAAATTCAAAAGCAAAAAATCAAGAAAAAGAATTTAATTTAAAGATAATGGGTGAGATTCAGTGGGTTGTATTAGCGTGTTTTAAGCTAAAACAGTCCTTTGTCAAAAATATTTTGGCAACTTTGTAATACCTGTCAGAAAAAAATAAGAGACCAAAGGATCAAATAAAGAAAAAAATATTATTAACAGAAGTAAGAAAAAAAAGGTGTGTGACAAATGTCAAAACTGATCAAAACGGGGGTTGAGATATTTTAAAATTCATTAACGTTCAGGTATGAAATATTTGACACATAAAATTTGACATATTTCTAACCTAATTTTGCAATAAAGAGTTTCCTTTTACACCTTTCATTTACAATAATACTTCCTCATTTGACTAAAGGATACCTGTATTACTTTTCTCTGTGGTAAAATTTCTAAATCACAATTGAATCTCATGGACAGATGTGGAAAATATTACAATGTTGCCATTTACTTAATACAAGTTTTAATACAGACCTTAATACAACCCACTGAATTCTACCTATTGGTTTTTACCTCTCGGTGAGAGAGGTATTGGATTCATGTTAAAATTCGCATATCCAAATTTTATTGAATAAGCACGATTTAAGAATCCTAGAATCCGATTATAACATTTTTAAAATGTCTGCGTGTGTGTGTGTGTGTGTGTGTGTCTGGATGTTGAAGGGACGATTCCTCAAAAACTATAAGACTTAAAAAATATTTAACTGCAGTTTCCTCAATCTGATATTCCTGGGAAGAGCTGAAAAGGTTTTGGTAACAATTGGATACCGGAAGTAGTAGTTTCTTAGAAAAATTCTTCTAAATATAATTTTTTGGAAATTTTTGTTATTACAAATATTGAAGAACAAAATTCTCCATCTAATACACTTAAAATTTTTATTATATCTTGTATAGATTTAGAGATAAAGACACTATAATATATAAAATATTCTAAACGCAGAGGCTAAGACACTAAGGAAACGACTTGACAAATTCAAATGTTTATAACATAGTTTGTAAATGACATATGTCAGTGTTAAAAATCAACATTTTTAGTGACATTCTGGTAAAATCGTATATCCGTCAGGGGGGGGGGGGGGGGGGGGCGCAAGAATATTTTTGCCTAGGGGCGCGTTCAAATCTAATCCGGCACTGTGTGTTTGGCTGGATGTTGGAGGGACGATTCCTCAAAAACTGTAAGACATATAACCAGTTTAACTATGAATTCCTCAATCTGACATTCCTGAGAAGAGCTGAAAAGGTTTTGGTAACAATTGAACAACCGGAAGTAGTAGTTTTTTAAAAAAAATCTAAATATTATTTTTTGAAAATTTTTGATATTACTAATTTTGAAGAACAAAATTCTATATCTGACACATTTAAATTTTTTATTATATCTTCTATAAATTTAGAGATAAAGACGCTATAATATATAGAATATCGGGATATAATAAGTCGAGTACGCGAAACTACGCTAAGGAGACCAGTTGACAAATTCAAATGTCTATAACATAGTTTGTAAATGACAGATATCAATGTCAGTGTTAAAAATCAACAGTTTTAGTAATATTCTGATAGCTTTTTCTGGGAAGTACATTTAAGTCTTTCTTATTGTTTTATTAATTAAATATTTGAAATTATAGGTAAAATGCGTATCAAATACCGCCAATCTGGTTAATCAATTGGAAGAATCTGTGACATTTAGAAACTTCCTCATACAATGAAAAATAGATATAATTAGAATTATATGTGTGCAGAAGACATATTAAATACAATAAAAAACAATATTTGGGTATAGTTCTGTTATATTTTGTTATAAAACGACGGTTCGATAGCAAAGTGGAATACAATACTTATATAGCCTAATATGGAAATGGCGAAAGGTCTTGTGCTGGTCACAACAGATTTTCTTCTATAGAGTTGAAGATAGAGGAATATAAATATATAAAATAAATCTTGCAGCCCATGGGAAACAAGTGGAAAAATTAAAATGTTTGTAATTGACAGATAAATGTGTGTCAAAAAACCAGAGACATTACTGTAGACTTGTTCTGGGAAGTACATTAAAAATTTCGTATTTTATTATTAATTAAATATTTATAATTATAGATATATATTATATTATATATACTCTTCAGAAATACCGCCAATCTCATCCATGAATTGGAAAAATCTCGAACATTAGAAGAATAAACGTGAATAGAATGAATTAAAAATATGAAAGAGTTACGATTTTGATTAAATGAGACTTTTTGTTTATCTTTCAAAGATCATCTTAGATATGTTTTTGTTTTTCAAAAAAAAAAAAAATCAAATAAATGTACTATGACAAATAATGTTGTGGCAAAAAAATGTTTCATATAAAATTTTATTGTTTTTTTATGGTCTACTTACTGACATAGACAAAATTCATTCATTATCTTTGTCTGTTTTTCTTCGATTCTAATACAAAAACAGTTGAAGATCGTACCAATGTTAATTAAGCTTTTCTTACTCATTTTGGTAAGTACTATATGCCTTCATAATTTTTGACACTTATTTTTAACACCCTTTATAAATAAAAGTAGGCGATAGTTTGTCACATGTTAAACTGTGTGTACTCTGACGTCACATTTCAGATCATTTGACTTTTTCAAAATATTACAAATATCATCACGGCATATTACCCATTTCTCAGTGTGCCAATCTGCTTTATTCACAGATTTCGGTAATGATGATGACATATTTGTACCGTACGGGCGTTTACCAGGTATCAACTTACAGGGGTTACTTTCGTGCCTTTTAAAATTCGAACTATTTGGCGTTGGTCGGCATCGAACCCAGTTCTCCAGATTCGCGATCAGACACTCAGGCACTCGGCCACGGGACCCATTAAAATAAAAAATAAAATATTACACAAATTTTAATATTTAATTGTAAAATATCTAATGGATATTTCGCTAAATTTGAGAATCTTTAAAGGACAATATCTTTTAAAATTTAATACTTAGAAGTCATATAAAAATTCTTGCAATAACCTGATTGTTCATTTTTTTGTGATACACAGTTAGTCACACGTGTTTTTATCGGCTCTTTAATAATATTGATTTTTTTGTGGTTTTTGTGTTCTTTCTGAAATTTTGCATCCAGCTTTATAAAAATGAGTTTCACACAATAGCGGTATTCTAATACTCGTGACCTTCATCACTTCCAAGTAATACAGTTTTTAAATCTAGTGCATCTAGTTAAGTATAAATCTAAGTAAAATTCATATACCCAAATCATTCAAGCAGCCAATGCACGTCATCACTTAGTGTAAAAACCTTAATGCATTAAAATCACTAATAGTGAAAAATGAAATAAAATTTCAATCATTTTTAACCGTCAAAAAGTGTATAGCCTTATATAATTATTATTAAGATGAGTAGTACAGTTTATTACTTATCGTATATGACATGAATAATATATAAATAATGTACATCAATGTCATATTATTCGATTAATTGTTGGCAACATTGATAATTTGTATGTTCATACCAACGACCAAATATAACTAGACAAAACATAGTTTCATTTGTTTTGATTTCGGCTGGCCAGACAGAGATAGAGATATGTTTTATTTAGTTCGAGCATTTCTCACTAGAGGCGCAATATCGTTGACATTTTAGAATAGAAAGTTTTTTAGAATATACAAGTTATACATATATTTCGATTACAGGTCAAATTTGTAAGTTTTACAGATCTGTAAATCTGTAAAAAACTTATAAAAACGCATCCATTTTGCATATGAGACGCGGGCTTTGACATTTGCTTGTATGGCCCACCCCAACAAGGTTGCCAAGATTACAGTTTGTGTACCTTGTCCGTGTTGCCAAATCAATTTAAGCGTAAAATTAATTTATAAAAATATCCAATATGTTTTGTTTATTTAATTATTTATAAGCTTTGGTATTAAATAAAAACCAACGTTTCACTCAAAAACAAAACCGCAAATGTCAAATTACACTGATATATTCAAGTGGCCTCTAGTGAGAAATTCACGAACATATCTCTGTCTCTTTCTGGCCAACCGAAATCAAAACATTCAGTGAAGAGGGATGAGGAATGTTTTGTCTAATTTTATTTCGTCGTTGGTTCATACTGTCAAAGTTATTATTTGAAAAATATTTGTATCGTGTTTGAAACATTTTTGTGCGTTGTAAAGGCCTATTTATAATAAAGTAATGTTAAACGCAACGCAACGACGCAACGTGACCGTTAACGCAAACACAAAATCTGTGAATCTGCCGAAGATAGCACTTCTAATCAATCAGAAGAATTCGGTATATTTCTTTGAAATTCGGCTCACTTTTATTTATTGCCTTTATATGGCATACATAAGTATAAATAAGGTTAGTATTATAAAATAATTTAAATAGAAATGGACAGTGACGAAAATATAGTATTTATTTTGTAGATGTGACAGTTCATGACCATGTCGATAATACAGATTGCAATCTGTTTTAACTCTTTTCATAAAGATTCTAAAACCTACTTTTATTCAATTTTTATTAATGAAGTGCATTGGCTGCTTAAATGATTTGGGTATAATAAAACTAGTTAAGTCAACTCAGTGCATCATGTCAAAGCAGTGCGGCAAGTGTCAACGACCTGCGAATAAAAGGGGCGTGCAAAGTGTTGATTGTTGGAAGTGCCAAACTTCGTTTTATTTGTCGCGCGTGAATATTACTGAGCAACAACTAGAGCTTTGTTCGATGGGGAGAACTAGATGGTTCTAGGGTACAACTTATTGCACTATTCCGTTCTATAACTAATAGTGTAGTTTAGAACTTGACGTTCGATGAGAAATATTTTTAAACCTGTGGCGCACTTATCTACACTGACTTTTGAAGTAGAGTAGTTAGTGCAAGATGTAGGAGTGGGGATATTGCTCATTTCTCATCTATCCTGTTCAGCCAGCTGTGTTTGTTAGGTTATACATAAAATAAATGAAAATTCTAAAATGTTTAACGAATTCTTTATTTATATATGAAGGTACAATCTCCTCAAAGTAATTTTTTATGCAATTACGTTTCTTCTTGTTGTAATTGCTGAGCTCTGCAAAAATCTCATCGTCTGTTTCAGATGATGAGGAATTTAAAAAATATAATGATTCTTCGCCACTAGATTCATCCAAAATTTCAGTACTGATGTTCTTCGCTGTAGCTTTCATTTTCAAAACACCAAAATAAAATTATAGTTTATGTTACTGCCATAATTAGGCTGACCATATGTACTTATTTTAATAGGACAGTACTTTCTTTTTGAATGATGTCCTCATTTATTTGTATTTGTAAATATATGTGTTGCGTCTTACACTGATCAGATTCGGCGTCGATCGAGTAAAGTATTTTTCGTTCTTCCCCCTTATCACCAAATATTAGTTCTAACATTAATTATTTAAGTATTTTATTCATTTCTGATTTGTTTAAAATTTTAAAGCAACAAAAAAAATTGTTTCAACATGTCAGTGTCTCGACAAAAGTTTTATTTCAATCTAGAGTTCATTTTTTGTTTACCTGGGACAAACGCATCAAATGCTGAAATACTGGAATGTTCTATTTACTCCAGAGCAGTCCTCAAATTTTAAAGGCGATTTTAAATTCCCAAAAGTACTGGTATCAAAAGACTGGTACAAACATGATGCGGAACGTAATAGGATTTTTTTGTAACAATCAATTTTTGTATTATTTTGTTATATTTTATGAAACATTATGTTTTACTTGACTTATATGTGCTTATTATTAATTACTTTTTACGTCAAAATTGAACTAAAACTAAATAAATTTCTCATTTTTATTTTCAATTCTGCCTCTAGTATTTTTGTACTTTTTTTTTCTAAAAAAATTATGGTCACCCTAGCCATAATGCACTGAAGTATTCTATGACTTTCAATGAACCAGTGTACACTCTTTTGTAATGTCTTACACTGCATTATTCTGCCATAATTTTCTTGCACTATTCATCAAACAAAGCTTAGGCGTGCTTAAAACATTAGACTCTTTTGTGGGGATGCGAGGCGTGCCGCGCATCACTCATATCGACATCGACAAATTATGATAGTGAAGAAACTGAAAAAGTAAACATGCACGCGCTCTTCAATGAATTTAAAAAAGAATTAACAGCTGAGTTTGATGAAAGATTTAATAGGTTAATCAAATCCACTGAATTCTGCTCGAATAAGATAACCGATTTTGAATTAAAATTAAAAACATTTGATGAAAAAGTTAAAGAAATGGAAAATTTAAGAACAGAAAATAATGTATTAAAACGCAAGTTATTAATTTAAATCAATGTATTAATGATCTTGAACAGTATTCAAGATTAAACAATTTAATTATTCATAATATACCGGAAATGCGTTATGAAAATGTTAATAACATAGTTATAAATCTGGAAAAAGCAGTCGGTGTTGAGCTAAATGAATGCAATATAGATGCCTCGCATTTCGCATAGACTTCCGCAAAATTCAAAAACATCAGTGCGTTCAATTGTTGTGAAACTAACGACTCGATGTCTTAAAGATAAACTCTTAGCTGCAGTAAAAGCTAAAAATGTTCTTAAATCAACATTTCTATTTCCTGATAAACCAGAGAATAAAATTTTTGTCAATGTACATCTGAGTCCAAAAAATAACAACTTATTTAAATTATGCCGCGAACAATTAAAACTAAAAGAGTTCAGATTTATTTGGACCAGAAATTGTAAAACTTACGTTCGTAGAAATGAAAATACTGCAATACATTTAATTCGCACAGAACAGGATTTAAATAAATTAATTTAAAATCCAAAATAAATACTCCACTTAAATTTATTAATATCTTTAATTATAAATACGAACTTATCGGTATATTACCAACATGTAAGAGGTCTTCGTCTAAAACAAATGACATTCGTCTAATTCGGTATTGTGCGATATTGACATTGTTTGTTTAACAGAAACTTTTTTAAATTCTTCGGTGTATGACTCAGAAATTTTGTGCAGTGAATAGAATATAGTTCGACGCGACAGGAGTATCGATACATCAAAGCTTGATGGAGGTGGTGCGCTTATTGGAGTCCACAAAACACTTTTCTACCTCGAAATAAATGACTGGTGTTCGAGAGCTGAAGACGTCTGGATTAATAAGGGACGATTTTTCAATATGTGATTAAAATTTATAGTTAAGTAAACAATATTGTATCATTCTGTTGTCACGAATGACAAATCTGTCATTTGACAGTTCATTTCGTTTCAATTTTGTTTATTTATCTCAGTTAAAATTTTAACTAGATATTGAAAAACCAACCCTCAGTAATATCTATGATAGATACAGTGCTTATTTTGTTCTGTTGTGAGTCTTATTGATGAATATAATTTTTAGATTTGTCATGGAGTGGTTTATTTTCTAAAACATGGAAACCTACTTTGAAATACCCACAAACTAAATAACAGCATATAGAAAATCCTGTATTTGACTAAAATCAAAAAAATGTTCGACCCCTAATATCAAAATGTGTGCCAAATATGGAACAACTATGAAATTAAAATTGATTGTTACTGTAGTAAGTATAGGTAAAACAATATTTTTTTGTGTTATTTTCGAACATAATTTATTTTCAAAGATTCTTTAGAGAAAACATGGAAAAAAGCAGCAGAGGCGGATTAAACCACTTGTTCTAAAAACCATATAGTGAAAACAAAACATTATCCAGAAATATACGCACTTGACACAAACGAAAGCGATAAAGGTAGTATGTGTTATGAATTTCAGTACCTTTCTGCTAATCCGAAATTTATTTTAGAATTCTCCACTTCACCTCTGCCAAAATTCCCTAAGTCAAATACTAACAAATTAGCTTCTGCTATAGTCCGATAAGATAATAATTCTAATTCAGTAGTTAATGATTTTATTTTAGTTGAAACAGGTAAGTTATTGTAATAATATACAGGTGTTAAAAACAAGGGTAAATACATTTCGATGTGCTGCTGCTCAGTCAGATAAAAATTCACAAAAATTCAGCAAATTATTTCTTACTATTTACCTTTCAGTGTTCATTTTTAATGCGCCACTGCTGACAAATTTAATAATAAGGAATTATCTAATCTCGATATTGAATGGTTGAATAGATAAATAAATTAATTCGTAATTATTTTAATAAAAATCGGCTAGTGGTACAAAGAAATGTTAACTTTAAGAATTAAATAAAAAAATAAATAATTTTTTTCCGAATTTTAGAAAAATTCTTTTCGATTGCGAATCAGCATATCGAAATACATACCCAAAAAATGTTTACCGTTCTTTTTAACACAGTGTATATTACAATAACTTACCTGTTTCCATGTTTGTTTTTGTTTTTATTTATAAGGTAAATACGAGTCACTATTTCGTAAGAATGTACCTATGTCTTGTTCATAATCGATTATTTTAAATTTTATCTCTGGTTTAAATTGTAGTTGAGATGTTGTTTATATAAGTTTATAAAAAATGGTTTATAGTCATATGGCACAGTTTCAAAGTCAAGTAAAAAATATATTTTGTGAACTGCGACCACGAAATATCAATATTTGTATCTTTAGTAATGTTTTTTTGTGTCTCGAACAATTATCAATAATTTTGAATTTGTAAATGATATCCTTCAAAAATTTTAGCCAGCCTGTACATACCGTTGCTTTGTTGTTCGTTTTTAATATTGTCATAAAATATGTGACATCCATCTACAAACTGACTTAGTTTATGGCATCGCATAATCTATGTTATGTATATTGTTTATTATTATTGTGAATTTTCTTGTAACTAAAGTATTCTTAAAATGTTACACACATCCTTTATTATGTATATTGTTTATTTATTATATTGTATATTTTTTGTGAATAAAGTATATTTTAAATGTTACACATTTTACAAAAAAACCCATTCTACCCTTTTAGATGTAGTGACCATTATTGAATTATGTAATTTTAATATAACACCGCATTACAATACCAATTATTAAATTATATTACATGTGTATTACAGAATATAGAACAATTATATGAAAAATAAATAAAATAAGTATCTTTCAACCTTTTACGTAAACATAAATGAAATATATTTGCTATTAGCACTAGTTTAAATGTATGTAACATAGCGTACATAAGCTTTGTGGAGGACATCCCGAGCTTTGTGGAGGACATCCCGTTGTACAAGTAAATAACACCTAACAAACAAATAATATTACAAGTAGTGTTAAAGTAACAGCTGTCATAAAACTGTAATATAAATAATATATATCTGTGTTTCCTGGGATGTCTTTTTCAACAACATGAAAAGAAAAAAGTCAACAATTTTGGAACTAATTAAGTTGATATTCTTTTCATGCGGTCTAGTAAGGGACTATTCCGCTCCAAAAATAGTGATTCGCTTTAGAGGCCCAAGAAATGATTGATAGTTCCATATTCCGTTATTCGTAACTATGGTAACTAAGTGTGACATTATTGACCGAATTAAAATAGACATTCATGTATTACACCTCCATTGTTATCAGTGTCAACTATCTGCTCTCAGGCGCAATCACTATTCAAAATCAAACCGTAAAATAAATAATAATAATAATAATAACTAGATACAAGTTGCTTTAGAAATTTATTTCAATCATCAAAATAAGAATAAACAGAATTTTGGCCCAATAATAATAATATTATTGTTAATTGTTTTACTACAAATTTGCGCTTCATGTTTTCTTTATTTCTGTTTCTTTTTTCTTTTTTACGTATATTCCTGCGTCCATACATTTTATTTCTAGCAAGGTTAAGCCATGTAAAACTAAGGCACCACCGGAACATTCTATTATTCATCGTAAGTTACATGTAATGTTTTTCTTTCGCCGACCAATACTTCGCACCGTTAAGAAGTACGCGTTTATTTAGGCTTCTAAATAAAGTATGTAGCGTTTACTCTATTTCTTATTATATTATAGGTATATTATCTATTTCTATAGTTAGATTTAATGCCCGCAGAGGCAGGTTCACTATCGTGCTCGCCTTCCTCCAGAGGTACCGTTGATGAGACTTCCCCGTTGTCCGCCCACAATGAGGTAAAATAACTCGGCAATGGCCACGTCCATAACTCTTCGAACACATACGTGTTTATAACGCGGCCCTACCAAGTCAGTCCTAGAACACATCAGGACTACTGGACGTACCATGGCCTACTATATTTTCGCCTTCAAGTGGATGGGCTTCAGGGTAAGACTCGGGGTCAATGCGTAATAGTACAGCAGAACTGGATGGTCTCAGTAAGATATTGAGTGTCTTGCTGCCGTCCGATTTTCAACCGCACTTTACACATTTAAAGTTTTTGTTGCACTATTCATAATTAATAAACTAGTTGAGCTAAACATATTTTTCTATATAACGATTAAAATATTAGTTAAATAATATTTTCTTGTTAGCAACGATTTCAAATATTGCGATGATTGCGTACTTCCTTGCGATATTATTATTATTATTATTATTATTATTATTATTATGACATAAATTTTGATGATTTCCAGTGGACGGTCTTAACCACGCATGAACATGTAATAAAAATTAAAAGGATGGGCCAAATTATTCTTGTAAATTTTGAAATTATATATTTTAGAAATCGGACTCCAAATACTTGCGGATGGGTGGATCTTCCATGGGAGTGGTTGAAACTACCCGAGGGGTAGATGGATTTTCTCTGGGGGTGAATATATCTTCCCTTGGGGTGAGTTGGACTTCCCTGGGTGTGGATATATCTTCCCTGAGAGTACTTGGATCATCCCTGTGGGTGGGTAAATCTCCCATAGAAGTAGAAGGATTTTCTGCGAGGATGGGTGGATATTCTAGTATCCAACAATTTTGAGCTTTGTTCATCTCATTCTAAAAGATACAAAAAAATAATTAGTGGGTATAATAATAAAGTTGATTGAAATACACATATATCGTTATATATCATCATCCATCCCAATCAAGTAATCAAAAAGATCCCAAAAAAAAAAAAAATTAATCACGGAATATCTTTCCTAATTTGAGATAGTATTTAAAGTAATTTTGCTTCTCTATACATTAAATTTTATAATTTGTAGAAATAAGCCCAATAAATAGATTACGTAATTAAATTTTATAAAGAAGGATTTGTGGAAAATTTGTGTCCATCGCTGGATTTTGAACCCAAAATCCCCATATATGTAAGTGAATATCTATTCCGTGTTCTCAAAATGTCCACATTGATTTAATCTCTTTATTTTATTTTTATTTTTATTTGAATATATCTGTCCTACAGAGAAACCAATTACAGGACAGGTAGATTGAATGAAAAGAACAATAACATCAGTCAAACCCAAACATTACAAGTTATAAGTAACAAAACAAATAACAAAATAGACAGTTTAAATTTAAAGCGGCAAGTATTAAATAAATAAGTCTGGTTGGTCTTGAAGAGAGAGAGAATTATAAAGTGCACACATACGGTGGATGGGAGATTTGTATAAAATATTGGTGTGAGGTATGGGCAGGTGAAATAAATTAGTGCTCCTAGTTCTTACGGGAGTGGCTTTAAAACATATCAAATTAAGGCACAAAGGATCATCCACTCGGTTGTTGATAAGTTTATTAAGAAACAGGATGGAAGAATGTGTCCTACGGTCACACAGCTTTGGCATTGAAAATATGTTGATGAGAGTATCACAAGACAAAGTTTGTGGGGGATAAGTGCGCATTATTTTGAAATAAACAAATTTCAAAAATTTCTTTTGAATATTTTCTAATAAAGTAATTTGATTAGTATAAATTGGGTTCCAGATTAAGGCACAGTAATCAAGTTTCGATCGTATGAAAGCATAGTATAAAGTAAATATAGTATGAATGTTATTAAAATTGCGACTGTTACGCATAATAAATCCAAGCATTTTTAGAGAAGAGGATACAAGGTTTTGGATATGTGGCGTAAAAGTAAGTTGAGGATCAAATATGATTCCTAAATCAGTCGATTTCATACATCTTTCAATAGAACTGGATGACACATTGTAGTTGTGAGTAACATATTGCTGTTTTCTAGTGAACGTCATAACTTTACATTTTGAAATATTAAGTTGAAGCTTGTTTAAATCACACCAGTTACTTAAATGATTCAGATCTTGTTGAAGGGAAAAGCAATCATCAATATTATCTATATTTCGAAAGATTTTTAGATCATCAGCGAAGAGAAGTTTATTGTTATGAATGCACTCCGTAATGTCATTTATAAAAATAAGAAAAAGTAAGGGACCCAGGTTCGAGCCCTGTGGTACACCTGAGGTGACCCGAAGGGACTGAGAGGTGCAACCAAGAACATATGTAAAAAACAATCTATTATCAAGGTATGAGGCTATTAATTGAATGAGGGAGGTGGAAAAACAGAAGGAATTTAATTTATGCAGAATAATTTTATGGTCTATGCGGTCAAAGGCCTTTGCAAAGTCGGTATAAACAACGTCAACTTGACCGTTTCTGTCTAAGGAATTTGATAAAAAATGTGTAAAGAAAGTTAGGTTAGTAAGGGTCGATCTTCGTTGCATGAAACCATGCTGTGAAAATGATAGACGATTATGTATGTGGGAGTAGATTACGTTATAAATGAGAGATTCAAATATTTTACTAAAAGTAGATAAGACAGCGATAGGTCTATAATTAGAAATTAAAGAAACGTCACCACTTTTGTGAATAGGAGTCACACGAGCAATTTTCCAGGCAGTTGGAAAAGTAGATGTTTTAAGTGAAAGATTAAATATGTGAAATAAAGCTATAGAAAAAGGATATGCACAGTCTTTTATAACAAGATTAGGTATAAGGTCTGGGCCACAAGCAAGAGTAGGTTTAATTTTTTTAATTCGCGAGAGGATGTCATCAGTAGAAATATGTGTAAGGAAGATAGGTAGGTTGCTGTATATATGCAAAGGAGGGAGTGGATCGTTGTTAGGAGTAGTGTACACGCTATGGAAGAATGATGCGAACGCTTCGACAATCTGTTGAGGAGAGTTGTACATTTGATCACTGTGGTACATTTTATCAGGAAAACGAGAGTGATTTTTCAAAGAGCGCATATAATTCCAAAATTTATTAGGGTCGGATATAATAGAATTTTCGCAATTTTGTATGTATGAATTATATGAGGTTTTGATATTGTATTTAATTTCACTTCTTAAAGTTTTATACTGATCATAATAAAAGGTTATATATGGATATTTCCTGTGCATTTTTAAAAAATAGTTTTTCCTTTTAATGAGATATCTAATTTTCGAGGTGAACCATGGAGGATAGGTTAGTTTAGAAGGGTATTTCATAGGTACGCATAGTGCAAAAATTGAATATATTGTGTTATAGAGAAAACTACATTGTTCATTAACATCGTTAAAAATACTAAGAACGGACCAATCAAACTTATTTATTTCTGAATAGAGCTGTATAAAATTAGCTCTTCTAAAATCGAAAATAGGTGTACAAACATTAGGAGAATATTTAATATTATTAACAGGCTTACTAACTAAGACATGTAATGGATTATGGTGAGTATAATTTTGCATAAAAATGGGACTTTCATCCAAAAAAACAGAACAGTTTAGATTAGATATCACCAAATCCAGAAGACGATCATTTCGGTTCTGTATACAGTTATATTGTACTGAATCTGTATAATCTAAAAAACTTTGTAATAAAATTACTTTATCGGAATTAGGATTATCTGTATATTCAGGTATATTGAAGTCGCCTAAGATTATAAAATTATTTGTAAATATAAATGGTAAGGACTCAATATAATCAAATATACAGTTGTAACATTGAGGGGTTGAAATAGGAGGAATGTAAACATTAAATATATATAAGTAATTATTGCCTAAATATATTTTACTGCAGATGATATCAATGTTAGCAGGAACATAGTTATGAAAATCAATAAGAGAAACACTGGATGCACTTAAATGACTTTTCACTAGTAATAACACACCACCACCACGGGAAAGATGACACAGTTCAAAATTGCGGTCAGAACGGAAAATTGTATAAGAAGAATCACAAATCTCAGAGTCGTATACACTGCTGTTTAGCCAAGTTTCTGATAGGGCTATAATGTCGTAGTCAAGGGATGACAACATCGGGTACATCTGATTTAGTTTATTGTTTAGACTTTGAATGTTCTGGTAGAATATAGACAGTTTACTGAGATCAGAGGTATGTATGTGTGAGACAAAATTTAGTTTTTTGGCTTAATTAGATATTTTCCATTTCTAAAGACGATGTGCAGGTTCTCTTCGCCATGTTTTACTCTGTCATCGAGCTCTTGTCTTATACGTTTGTAAGATGACATTTGTAGAGGAGTTTTATCAGCGTTGATATAAATGTTATCAAGTTCACGATATTTACGGGCATTTTTAGCATTCCGAATGATTTTTTGAGCAATATCTGTGTTATCAAAACAAACTTTTATTAGGCGAGGGCGACCGGACACATTGTTACTTTTACCAATTCGGAACACACGGGAGTGTTGAGTGTTGGGTCCAGATCCGGGTAGAATTTTATCTAAGATACTCGATACTTGAGTTGGTAGATCAGTAGAGGTGTTTTCAGGGACACCGGAAATAATAATATTTCGTTCCCGTACTCGTCGGTCATTTGTCTCACTAATTATTGTTTCAATAATATGATCATCAAGGTTAGGGCTGGGTGAATTAGTTTTATCGAGCATAGTAGAAATTTGAGTTTGCATTGCAGAGATTTGCGCCTGCAAGCCCGCGATTAGTTTCTTCAAACTACTAAGTGTGTCAACATCATCCAGGCAGGGTTTACAATATATTTTTATAGATTTAGTATTAGCTCTGGTGAAACGTGTAACATCATATATTTAACATCGTTATTCCATTAATTACCAGAAGATTATTAAAATCTTCAACATGAAAGAACGGCAGCAAATATAAGTGGGTTACAGAATGATAATAGATAATTAAATCGTTAATACTATTCGAAAATATCTATGTATGTATGTTCTTACCAGAATCCAGAATTTGATGGTTCCATATACAGGCGGTTGTCTGAGCTGCAGCTCTAGCCTCTTTAGATGAAATCGCTTAAAGTTCTGTTCTTTTCTCTTTACTTCATCCCAGTTAACCAGGTCGTTCTCGAACTACGAGAACTAAAGCAAAGGAAAGTAATACACTTACAGTCAAAAGTTTCATGACAATAATCACGAACTCAAAAAATGCAAACATATTTTCGTATTGAAAACTGCGTTGCACTATATTCAATGCAAAATTTGCAAGTAATATTTCTATGGTTTTTACTTATAATGAAAACTTCGACATTGTTGAAATTTTTAGTTTCTATAGATACTGTTCATTATTGTAATGTTTCATTATTTGAATAATGTTCAACGTTCATTGATTTTGCTTTTATTTTCTCTATGTTCACAAAACAATGTTCTATCGATGTATTTTTCATCACCAGAAAAAGAAAAAAGTCAACAGTTTTGGAACTAATTACATTGACATTCGTTTCATACCCAAAATGATAAAAATTACATTGTATGAATAGTATGAATTACTAACATAATCAGTAACCTCCATTAAAATGCCTATAGTCTATTTGAGAATGACTGGCAGTAATAAATCATTCTGTCAAAGACATTCCAGTGGCGCGCCAATAATTGTTTGCACAGGGATAGTCGAAATGACTAAATTCGGTAGAGAACTATAGTTTTAGGTCTAAGTTGTTTTTCAGGGTCAGGTAAAGTCATTTAAATAATTAAGATGAAACTACCTGAATAGAACAGTGGCTATCGTCAAAAAATATTGATTTTGAGATGGGAATTGTCAAAACTGAGCTTTTGGCTATAGCTAAATTACATAGACATAAATTTATTCATCATGTTATTGATGATATGGCAGCGAATCGCGGTATTACTGTCCTTCGTTTACCGCCCTATCACTGCGAGCTCAATCCAATTGAATTAGTTTGGGCTCAAGTTAAAGGTGAAGTAGCGCGAAACAACACCACTTTTAAATTGGACAATGTGAAAAAACTTTTTATGGATGCATTAAAACATGTGACTGCCGATAATTGGAAAAACTGTATTCAACATGTCATAAAGGAAGAAGACCAAATGTGCAAACTTGACCATCTGATAGACGAAACGATCGAGCCATTTATAGTTTCAGTAGGACAAGATTCAGAATCAGATTCTGATTTTTAATAATTTATGTATAAATATATAAGTATATGTAATGTAATATGTATATTTAATAGAAATATGACAGGTACCAATATCTTGACAACACAAATGAAATAAGTATAAATTTTAGTATGTAACAAATAAAAATGTAAATATTGAATGTATGTATGTAAATATTAAATGTATGCAATATAATAATAATGACTGAGAAAGTTATATTTAAATATTAAAAACTTTTATTTTTAGTAAATGTATAAACAGATCACTCTACAAATCCTATCTACGTCTATGACACAGTCCGACGGGGATTATCGGACGGCATTTCTATTGTTCGACAAGTAAGTTTCGTTCCAGGTACAAAGCGTGCGGCTTATTTTGACCATCCTAGTGTAGTTACAACTGATTTTTCTGGTAGTTTTATTTGCCGCATTGCTGGCAAAAATCCAATACTACTCTTGCAAATAATGATTTATTACTGCCAGCCATTCTCAAATAGACTATAGGCGATCATTTAAGGCCAATATTTTAAATTTTTGCCATATTTTCATTTGTCGTTGTGGTTGGTTTGTTGGGACACCCTGCTCTTTTGTCATCCTCCAAGTTTTTATGGTAAACGTTTATAGTACCATTCATAAACCTTTGGTTTTTTCGGAGTGGTACAATATATATTATATATTCTACATCAATTGCATTCTATAAAAATGAGATCTTGTCTTCATATTCAAATTAGAATACATTGGTCTTGTTTATTTACAATTCATACGTTATATGTATCTTGTAATACCATTACATAAAAACTACACCTTTTCATATTACAAGATTAACATAATTTGATATTATGTTATGAAAAAATTCGTGCTAAATCGGGTCCGTTAATTCATTATTTATTTTGCTTGAATATTATTTGCCAAATAGATTGTTTTTATAATATTATAAGATATTTGCCTATAGTTCAACAGATGTATTGCATCTTTTAATTGTATTTTTTCTAAGTCAATGAAGCACATAAAAACTTACATTCAACTGGTTTTTCAGTGATTTATCTTATTAACGAATAAGGAACACGGCATCCGTTCACGAACTTCTTGACATGATCCCTTGTTGTTCGTCTGTTATTGTTATGTGTTGGTTATTTTATTTGTTATTATTTTGGTTGTTAATTTCAGTTGTTTTTCTGCTATTTTTTGTCACCTTTTTTACCTCTCTCTAAGACAGTCCAGACTGCACCAAGGAAACTAGTTGCCAAATTCATATGTTTACTGTACAAGATTTATTAATTTCAGTTATAGCATTTGCGAAAATTATATAAAGAATTCAGAACTTAACGTACCTACAGTATATCTAAACGACAAGGAGCTCGTATTAGTGAAAGCACTTATTTAGATAGCTTAAATGTAGTAAGTACTAATCTATGTTTTCAACAACATCATATACAAAATTATATTCCCATTTAAGGACGGAACGCACATTAATCCATTATATTACCGATAGTTCACTAAAGTAGACCAATGCGAACATTTGGGCTCCCTAGGTTCCTATATCTATACGCTTTTATGTTAAACCCTTTGTGTCAAGTTAGATAAAGTGATCAAACTCAACTCAGATATGTTCATGTAATTTTTGTTGTGAATCAATATCATCAGTAAGTTACAATTAAACTGTTATGACTGTGGCAAAACCCTCCCTAGTTTTGAAGGTTAATTTAAAAAATCTGATGTGGCCAGCACATTACCTTCCGTCAATATCATGTATTTTGCACAAATCCCTTACCAAAAGTTTCTTGGAAAAGATTCTTTATATCCAGTAACACTGTAATACGGACATAACTATTTTCTACAAATTCTATACTGAAAATTCCTTGGTTAAGTTTCTATGCACCCCATAAAAATATAACACAGACATATACAATGTAAATTGCACTTGACGCTGACATCTGCCATTTAGAATTTTTTAATATATATCGCCAGTTTCCCTAATTATAGCACGCTGACTGATTTATGAAAATTAATTTCTTTAAAAATCTTTAACTCTATATCTATTAAATATGAAAGAAAATGTGTAATCAAACCATATAGACAATCAAATGTGCTTATTATAACATAAAATATCAAAAAAATACTTATTTAATTGTGTTTTTCCATAAAAACTGTTTAGTACTGCAAATAAAGGTACCTTCGGTTGGTCAAATATAACCAAAATCTAATCAGCTCTTCATATGGGTGTAAAGAAGAGAAATATAAAAGAATTATAATTTTTATAATTGTAGTGCTGGAGTTATCGTCGGAGAAATTTCTGTCATACACACACCCACACACAGACACACACACACGTACATACACAGACACACACACACAGAACACACACACATACACACACACATACATACACACACACACACACACACACACACACACACACACACAGAGAGAGAGAGAGAAAGAGAGAGAGAGAGAGAGAGAGAGAGAGACATCACCGTAAAATTAGTAAAATCGTATACTATGAACCCTAAAACGTGCTTATCCATTAAAAACTCACCACCGAAGATAACTAATATATGGCAGAGAAGAACTAAAGAGCAGTTAATGTAAAAAACCAAATGCATGGCGAACCAGTGCTGTAGTGACTATCATTTAAAAATCTCTGTTATGGCTAGCTCAGTGCCTCTCACCATTTCCGTTTCGTTACATAAGTATTGAATTTAACATTCCTTGTATGCACAAATTATTCTAATTATATCTTTTCTTTCATTCAATAAGGAATTTTGTCCAACTCTTCTAAAATGTTCAAGATGGTTCCAGTTCAGTATAGGGTATTTCTTAAGGATATATACCTAGGCACCTATAATTGTAAATATTTAATTAATAATTCAATAAGAAATATTAAGTGTGCGTCTCAGAAAAAGCTTTCAGTAATGTCAGCAAAACCGTTGATTTTTTACACTGACTTTTATATGGCAATTATAAACATATGAATTTGACAACTAGTTTCCTTGGTGTAGACTGGACTCTCTTACTGAGAGGTAGAAAGGGTGACAAACAGTAGCACAAATTTATAGAGTTATAAAGTACAACTGAAATTAACAACCAAAATAGTAACAAATAAAATAACCAACACATAACAACAACAGACGGACAACAAGGGTTCATGTCATAAAATAATACCAAATTATATTAAACTTGTGTACTTTTTATGTAATGGTATTACAAGATACATATAACGTATGAATTGTAAATAAACAAGACCAATGTATTCTAAGATGAATATGAAGACAAGATCTCATTTTTAAAGATTGCAATTGATGTAGAATATATAATATATATTGTACCACTCGAAAGAAACCAAAGGTTTATGAATGGTACTACAAACGATTACCATAAAAACGTGGAGGATGACAAAAGAGCCGGGTGTCCCAACACACCAACTACAACGACAAATGAAAATATGGCAAAAATTTAAAATATTGGCCTTAATCAAGGCCGAGGCACTTAATGGAGGTTGCTGATTATCTTAGTAATTCATGCTATTCATACATTGTAATTTTTATCATTTTGGGTAACGAATGTCAATGTAATTAGTACCAAAACTGTTGACTTTTCTCTTTTTCTGGTGATGAAAAAGACATCGATAGAACATTGTTATGTGAACATAGAGGAAATAAAAGCAAAGTCAATGAACGTTGAACATTATTCAAATAATGAAACATTACAATAATGAACAGTATCTATAGAAACTAAAAATTTCAACAATGTCGAAGTTTTCATTATAAGTAAAAACCATAGAAATATTACTTGCAAATTTTGCATTGAATATAGTGCAACGCAGTATTCAATACGAAAATATGTTTGCATTTTTTGAGTTCGTGATTATTGTTATGAAACTTTTGACTGTAAGTGTATTACTTTCCTTTGCTTTAGTTCTCGTAGGTCATTATTGTACTACAAAGCACAATTTGTTCTACGGTTACACCTACGAGAACGACCTGGTTAACTGGGATGAAGTAAAGAGAAAAGAACAGAACTTTAAGCGATTTCATCTAAAGAGGCTAGAGCTGCAGCTCAGACAACCGCCTGTATATGGAACCATCAAATTCTGGATTCTGGTAAGAACATACGTACATAGATATTTTCGAATAGTATTAACGATTTAATTATCTATTATCATTCTGTAACCCACTTATATTTGCTGCCGTTCTTTCATGTTGAAGATTTTAATAATCTTCTGGTAATTAATGGAATAACGATGTTAAATATACCAAAGAGACTAAATCAATGTATATATATGATATATGCAATCGTAAGTACAAAAATAATTTGGACGTTTCGACCGAAACATGTGCCCATCCCCAGCATAAGATACGTATATTAGTTTGTTACATGTTACATTTTAATATGAATTTTGATTTCGAATTATCTTGATAACATATGTTCTTACTGAAGGTAAAAAACTTTTAGAGGAAAATGCAATGTAGGATCTTCAAAAGCTTTGATACATAAATAGTTTACATAAAAAAATCTCTAGTTCCCACATTTCTACAAATTATAAAATTTAATGTATAGAGAGGCAAAATAAATTGTCGACAGCATCACTTTAAATACTATCTCAAATTAGGAAAGATATTCCCTGATTAATTTTTTTTGGGATCTTTTTGATTACTTGATTGGGATGGATGATGATAGATAACGATATATCTGTATTTCAATCAACTTTATTATCAAACCCACTAATTATTTCTTTGTATCTTTTAGAATGAGATGAACAAAGCTCAAAATTGTTGGATACTAGAATATCCACCCATCCTCGAAGAAAATCCTTCTACTTCTATGGGAGATTTACCCACCCACAGGGATGATCCAAGTACTCTCAGGGAAGATATATCCACACCCAGGGAAGTCCAACTCACCCCAAGGGAAGATATATTCACCCCCAGAGAAAATCCATCTACCCCTCGGGTAGTTTCAACCACTCCCATGGAAGATCCACCCATCCGCAAGTATTTGGAGACCGATTTCTAAAATATCGAATTTCAAAATTTACAAGAATAATTTGGCCCATCCTTTTAATTTTTATTACATGTTCATGCGTGGTTAAGACCGTCCACTGGAAATCATCAAAATTTATGTGATAATAATAATAATAATAATAATAATAATAATAATAATAATAACAATATCGCAAGGAAGTACGCAATCATCGCAATATTTGAAATCGTTGCTAACAAGAAAATATTATTTAACTAATATTTTAATCGTTATATAGAAAAATATGTTTAGCTCAACTAGTTTATTAATTATGAATAGTGCAACAAAAACTTTAAATGTGTAAAGTGCGGTTGAAAATCGGACGGCAGCAAGACACTCAATATCTTACTGAGACCATCCAGTTCTGCTGTACTATTACGCATTGACCCCGAGTCTTACCCTGAAGCCCATCCACTTGAAGGCGAAAATATAGTAGGCCATGGTACGTCCAGTAGTCCTGATGTGTTCTAGGACTGACTTGGTAGGGCCGCGTTATAAACACGTATGTGTTCGAAGAGTTATGGACGTGGCCATTGCCGAGTTATTTTACCTCATTGTGGGCGGACAACGGGGAAGTCTCATCAACGGTACCTCTGGAGGAAGGCGAGCACGATGGTGAACCTGCCTCTGCGGGCATTAAATCTAACTATAGAAATAGATAATATACCTATAATATAATAAGAAATAGAGTAAACGCTACATACTTTATTTAGAAGCCTAAATAAACGCGTACTTCTTAAGGGTGCGAAGTATTGGTCGGCGAAAGAAAAACATTACATGTAACTTACGATGAATAATAGAATGTTCCGGTGGTGCCTTAGTTTTACATGGCTTAACCTTGCTAGAAATAAAATGTATGGACGCAGGAATATACGTAAAAAAGAAAAAAGAAACAGAAATAAAGAAAACATGAAGCGCAAATTTGTAGTCTTAGAACAATTAACAATAATATTATTATTATTGGGCCAAAATTCTGTTTATTCTTATTTTGATATATGAAATAAATTTTTAAAGCAACTTGTATCTAGTTATTATTATTATTATTATTATTATTTATTTTACAGTTTGATTTTGAATAGTGATTGCGCCTGAGAGCAGATAGTTGACACTGATAACAATGGAGGTGTAATACATAAATATCTATTTTAATTCGGTCAATAATGTCACACTTAGTTACCATAGTTACGAATAACGGAATATGGAATTATCAATCATTTCTTGGGCCTCTAAAGCGAATCACTATTTTTGGAGCGGAATAGACTTTTTTCTTTTCCTGGTGATGAAAAAGACATCGATGGAACATTATTTTGCGACCATAGAGGAGATAAAAACAAAGTCAATGAACGTTGAACATTATTAATGAAACATTACAATAATGAACAGTATCTATAATAACTAAAAATTTCAACAATGTTGAAAATTTCATTATAAGTAAAAACCATAGAAATATTACTTGCAAATTTTGCATTGAGTATAGTGCAACGAAATTTTCAATATGAAAATTTATTTGCATTTTTTGAGTTCATGATTATTGTCATGAAACTTTGGACTAAAGTGTATTACTTTCCTTTGCTTTAGTTCTCGTGGGTCATTATTTTAAATACAAAGCACAATTTGTTCTACGGTTTAACCTACGAGAACGACCTGTTTAACTTGGATGAAGTAAAGAGAAAAAAGCCCAACTTTATCATTTCATCATATCATTTCAAATTAATAATAGTATCGTTTTAAAAAGAAAATAGTAATAGTAAATAATACTTTATATTTATATTATACGAATGTTAAGGAATATAATTTCCAGCATCAATAAATATGTAGATATGTTTTTAAATTATTAACAACACTCGGTTTAATTTCACAAGAAAAGTATATTTTTACTTTATTGTACAATTTCGCCAGTTACGGCATCATCAGAAGTACTAGCGGGAGGCATAGTGCTGGCCACAACATGTATGAATGATTTTGGGAGTTACTGTACACGCTAAAGGCATTATAAACTCATTTTTAAAACTAATAACTTTTTCATACTCTCAAACTCTCATGGCAAGTTAGGAAGAAACATTAATTTAGAAAATCTATTTTGCTAAAAATTCGTCGACAAAATGCTCGTAATTTATTTAAATCTATTTGGAATTGCTATCGCCGTTGCTATCGATTGCTTGTTAATGATAATAGCGACAGTTTTTGTGTTGTTTGTCATTTGCATAAATTAATTAAATTTTACCGTTTACTTAAAGTATGATAAAATTTTCCAGCAATTTGAAATGTACTATTATTAGTTTTCATTCTCCTTTTTCGCCATAATATTAAAAGCTAATACGGAGAATTAATTAAATATTGTGAAATAGATTTTCTTGGAAAGGTTATTTTCATTTTGTATACTATGTTGAACATCTATAATTATCTACATTGACACATCGTCTGCTTAAAATACTTTAATGATGTATTGACTACTTATTTGTAAATATTAATTTTCTTTATGATGAGAAAAATGTAAATTACTGACATCAAACAGTTTTTTGTGCCTCTGTCCGATATAATAATCGTCTAGACTCCAGACGTACTTTTTTGCCAGCCTTTTTAACTCTCGCTAAGAGAGGTATTGGATTCATGCTAAAATTCGCATATCCAGATTTTATTGAATAAGCACGATTTTAAAATGATGTATGTGCGTGCGTGCGTGCGTGTGTGTGTGTGTGTGTGTGTGTGTGTGTGTGTGTGTGTGTGTGTGTGTATGTATGTGTGTGTTTGTGGATGTGTGTATGTGTGTATGTATGTCTGGATGTTGTAGGGACGATTCCTCAAAAACTATAAGACTTAAAAAATATTTAACTTCAGTTTCTTTAATCTGACATTCCTGGGAAGAGCTGAAAAGGTTTTGGTAACAATTGAACAACCGGAAGTAGTAGTTTCTTAGAAAAATACTTCTAAATATAATTTTTTGGGAGTTTAAATTAAATTAATTAAATATTGAAGAACATAAAATTCTCCATCTAATACACTTAAAATTTATATTATATCTTGTATAGATTTAGAGATAAAGACACTATAATTTATAGAGTAAACAAATCGCAGAGGCTAAGGCACTAAGGAAACCAGTTGACAAATTCCAATGTTTATAACATAGTTTGTAAATGACATTGTCAAATATCAACAGTTTTAGTGACATTCAAATAGGATTTTCTGGGAAGTATATTTAATCTTTCTTATTGTTTTATCAATTAAATATTTGAAATTATAGGAAAAATGTGTGGTAAAATGCATATATCCATCAGAAATACCGCCAATCTGGTTAATGAATTGGAAGAATCTCAGACATTTAGAAACTTCCTCATACAATGAAAAATAGATATAATTAGAATTATATGTGTGCAGAAGACATGTTAAATACAATAAAAAACAATATTTGAGTAAAGTTCTGTAATTTTTTGTTATAAAACGACGGTTCGAAAGCGAAGTGCAATACAATACTTATAGCCTAATATGGAAATGGCGAGAGGTCTTGTGCTGGCCACAACAGATTTTTTTTTACAAGTATTAATACTAAATTGTTAATTGTATTTTAAATGAACACATTTTAAGCTAAATATAAGTAATTATATTTGACCTTGAAATACAAAATCAATAAAAAATATTTGCTGATGTGATGGGCGCCACGTAATTTTTGCTGATAATTACGAAACGGAATATTAAAAAAATACATAGGTACTGTGGATTCTGTCTCTATAATAAAACTCAAAGCTTTCAAGAAAAAAATTTCATATATAAAGAATTATATAAAAAATTAAATGACAAATTAGAAATGACATTTGCAAAAATGCACTGCAATGCAATGAGCCCGTAACCCGATAGACTTCTTATTGTAGACCAACTATGGACACAAGGCTAATTATAGCCAGTTAATTTCGGGGCACGAACAATCTGCAACAGACAAAGTAATACAAATATAATTATAAATGTGTAGTTCGATCTGAGTATTTTAAATGCGTATTAGAAAACCAATAGAACACCAATTACTCCCTACCAAAAGCTTCTTGCAACCAACGAACTTGTAAGATTATTTTTCTACAAGCGTCATAAAAATGGCACCTTTTGTGACTTGATTCACAAGGTAGAAATGAAATAAATAAATATCTATAGCAACTATATAAAATGAGCGAATAAGAAGTAACTTGTAAAATAGAAACCTGTCATGTCGCCCCATGATGCACTATACTATACACTAGATAACCTACGAATAAAGCTCTGAAAACCTCCAAAAGCTGTCAAATTTAAATTGATAGTCTACAAATTGAAATATAAACAGTTTATATTTAACGAAATAACATATTATAAAATAGCAGACTTAATTAAAGTGATAAGAAAAGTTCATATTGTTTTCAGCGATTCCTGGACATATCATATCGTTCAGCAGTATTGTTGAACTTCCATCCAATTGAACAACTTCAAGGGCCGTACATGGCAATACTTCAAATTCTGATATAATTGCACATAAGAAGAATATAAAATTGCATAGTTTTTATTTAAACGTCAAAACGTGAAAATTTTCACTTGAATGTTTATAACAAAAAGTAAACAAATACGAAAGTATCCATAGCAATAAGAAAAATATATATGTACTAGCTGTACCCGTTGCAAATATTTGCAACAAACAATATGGGTAACGTCATTAAATTATAAATTTTCTGTACTTATATTCAATGTTTGGTACTCTTCTACACTTTTTTAACTACCGCTGCTTTGCTGGCAGATAGAAATAGGGAGATTACTTGACACATCACTGATATGTAAATTATTTAGGGTCGGTTTGTTAATGCAAAGTTAAAAGTAAAGTAATGGTAACTGTTAGTTAGGTAAATTAAATGATTGATTGACTGTTTATAAATATAAAGTTATAGGCTATCTACCAGTTTATAAACTTATAGTTAACTGTAAATTGGGAACTGAAACTGTTTTGACAGATAAGAAATACAGGTCTTGCAACATAGGCCCAGGATAGATTTTATTGCTAGGTAATTATGTGATGAGAAACTTTGGATATTATTGTACATATTTTACAACAAACTACAGCAATGTTAAATTGTTTAACAGATAAACATACGTATTAAAAATATGCAATTTATATAGAAAAATAATAATAATAAAAATTATATAGGACCAACAGTAGGTATTCATTTAATTGACCAGTTTATGGTTTAAAGGTTTGATGCTAGTGGTAAATTCGACATTTCGTCTGAAATTTTAATTTTTATTTTTTTTTTGCTGTTATAAATATAAAAGAAGAAAAAGGTAAAACATCTAATATAGAGATTATCCGCATATTCGACGTCTTTCAATGTTATATTTTATTGTTATAAATTATAATTATGAATCAATATTGCAGTCATACTTACATCATTTATTTCCACTTTATAATTTATAAAATTTATTGTCACCAACAAATATTGTTATTGTCGTAATCAATGTGTTTAATTATGATTTCAAGTTCAATTATTGTAGTAATAATTTATTGTACACAAAATTTTTATACATTATTGTAATGTATGAGGAATGAACGTGTTTTTATTTTTGAAATTAACATCTTTATTCAGTTTGAAACAATATGCTTAATCATTGCATATCTATACCTTCTCCTGTATGATTTCACATTAATGAAACTTGATCTCACTCAAAGGAAAGCTGAATTCACAGCAACGAAAACTAATTTATTACTCTTAAATACCTATTTTGCAATAATAAATACAGAATTCACAATTTTAAAAACCAATTTCAACTAAATGAAAACAGATTTTACATAGGAAATTAAAATAGGCACCGCCAAGGAAGGGCTAGAAGGGGCAGCAGCCACCTTTGGAAAGGAAAAAAAAATAGAGTAAATGTATTGTCTCTAAAATATATGAAAATATTTTTCTGAACTTATAAAATATTAAATAAATAATGAATAGTATTTTTAAGAAACTTAACTTAAGATTAAATTTGATTACAACAATGAAAGAATTTAATTACAACAATGAGAGAGCTTGATTAAAACAATAATGAAACTTGATTACAACAATGTGAGCTACGTTAGAAGCGAGAATAAGTAACTCGAGTGTTTGAAATCTGTTTTCGTTTAGTTGTAATTAGTTTTCATTGGTATGAATTCAGTTTTCTTTTACGTGAAATCAGTTTTCGTTAATGTGAAATCATGTTGCAAAAGTGTGAAATCATATTGTAAAATGTAGAATTAAGGGGCGTTAAAGAGCGGGAAAATAGAGACATCCAACTCAGTTGTATTTAATACTTTCGTTATTTAAAAACCTGTAATTGTACACCTGTTCTCTTGCCCATTTTTCAATAAATTTTTAAACTTTAGGTTAAAAAAATTATTATATTATAATACAAAATCTTTATAAACTTTGCTCAATATTATTAAATTACTTACCATATTAGAATTAAAGAATTAACTATTATATTTATTAAGTTTTGAGAGCAAAAATTTCTTGTGTTTCACTTAAGTTGACATGTTGACATATTTATCTGTCATTTAAGGTTGACTTTTGACTTTTGTATGATAAAAGCTTTGCACGTTTCAGGATATTTACCTGTTAAATTATTTAACTTTGCATTGATAAACCAGCCCCAGCCCTAAATAACACAAAATATTATTCTTGTAGCAATTTTCACAAATTGCATGTATTTTACATCATTCTCTTCATCTGCATGTTGTTCAGTGCTGCCATCTATCGCTTGACAGCGGTACTTTAAGGCCTTTTAAAAAAATAGACGGAATCGAAAATCTTAACATTTTAGATTTTTGTGCACATCTATATGCTAATAGCTTTCATTTAAAAAAAGAATCATCAAAATCGGTTCGGTAGAAGTCCATAACTAAGGCCCCAAAGAAAAACCTTATTTTTTTACTTCCTTGTACGAAGTAAAGGAAGTATTGTAATTGCGATAAAATTCGGTTTCCAGATTTCAACGGAAATATCCATTTTGACCATCCCTGAATCCATTTTGACTAATTTCGTCGTGACGTCTGTATGTACGTACGTATGTACGTACGTATCTCGCATAACTGAAAAACGGGAAGCCGTGGAAAGTTAAAATTTTGTATTTAGGACTGTTATAACATCTAGTTGTGCACCTCCCTTTTTGGTCATTGCATAACTTTCAGAAGTGGTATTTTACTTGAAGCCCATAATAGATTTTAATGGAAAACTATATTATACTATAATCCAAAACTTTTCAAATTTGGTATACCTATATAAGACTTTTATATCAATGGGAATAACATAATAGATTTTAGTAAAAATAGTCTACCCGGAAGTGGTACTTTACTTGAAGCCTATAGTAGATTTTAATGAAAAACTATATTAAAATATAATCCAAAACTTTTCAAATTTGGTATATAATACTTTTATATCAATGGAAATAACATAATAGACTTTGGTTAAAATAGTCTAACCGGAAGTGATACTTTACTTGAAGCTATTATCTGTTTTTCTTGAAGAAAATGGTGTTATTTTGTAATTAACAATAAATGCTTCAAATAAAAGTTTTAGAGAATTGAATTTTGCGTCGAAAACTTCAAGTATGATTAAATTAGTTCTTTGTATAAGCGAGATATGTAAATTTAAACATTATGTACTTTTTGGTTACTGTAATTAAGTTTGCTATGAATTAGGACAAGAAATAACAAAAAAATAGAAAATGTCAATGTCAAATTATGTCAAATACGTGCAATTTTATGATTGGGTGTGTTATTATACATATTTTAATTATTAACAATAGCTATTTGTGTATTAAGAGCGCAAAATGCGACATTGTTGATTGAGAGGTTGTTGCCGCGCGACGAAGGAGCGCGGCCTTCTCTCGAAATCGACAATGTCCATTTGCGCTCGAAACACACACAAGATTTTTTCTACAGTCGGCACAATGGGGTCCTCCACCATATCAAAAAATAATAAAATGTACACTTTATACTTACAGTACTGCTCAATAAATAACGATTGGCTAATACAAAAGATACGGTTTAAACTTAAAAAGGCTTTTTTAAATGATTATATCGTTACATTAGCCATCTATTCCATAAAAAAAAAAACAAAATTAGAGCGTGGAAGCAAGGATTTGTGATGATTTGATGAGTTTTTGTAGCAAAATGTGTGGTTAGTTGTCACGCCTGTCACACTGAAAAAATTAACAAATATTTCAAGGAATTTGTGATTATATAGACATGTATGTGCATTGACTGACTTCTCGCAATTATTTAAGTAACGAAATAACTAATAACTTTATTGTAATCAAAATAAATAGTTAACTAGAGATCAGATGTCAGTACGACTCGCAACTATCCTACCGCCATCTGTGTACAATCATTCCTATTACTAAACATAACTGTTCACACAATTTATTTTATATTTAATTTTATTTTATCGTTATTTTCCATTCTTCTTGAGTTTTTATTCAATCTAATCTAAGCATTTTATACTTTCGTTTTTGTAAATGAATGCCCTATTTCATTTTCACAGCTATGTGGCATTTTGTTAGGTTATGTTATATACTGACAGAACATTATGTCAAATTGACTTGTGAACGTGATAAATATGTAATTACAGTGCCATTAGTTCCTAACTAAACATTTTCATTAAGAATGTAGACAAGTGACATTTCTCAACATTGCATACTTAGAAATTTGGACAGCGAGCGTTTTTTCTACTTTGTCGCGCATGAGCGGCAAAGTGACATTTTGCGTTGAAAAAAGAGAGCGCAAATGGCTACTTTCTATAGTGACTGTAGAAAAAATATGTATAGTGTAACAGGCGTACAAGGAAGTCATGTGGTGTCCACATCAGATATTTATATTTATATATATATATATATATATATATATATATATATATATATATATATATATATATATAGATATAGTAAATAACACAATAATAATTATAATAGGTAAGTAATCTAATATAGTGAGTGATTAACATACATGGAATATACTAATCAGAGTTTGTTTCCAACGTATATGGTAACTGATAACAATTATAATAAGAATAACAACAGATAATACATAATATAAACATAATGGGTGGAATTCAGTGGGTTGTATTAAGGTCTGTATTAAATCTTGTATTAAGTATATGGCAACATTGTAATATTTTCCATATGTATCAATGAGATTAAATTGTGATTTAGAAATTTTACCACATGGAAAAGTTATACAGATATCCTTTAGTCAAATGAGGAAGTATTATTGTAAATGGAAGGTGTAAAAGGAAACTCATTATTGCAAAATTAGGTTAGAAATATGTCAAATTTTATGTGTCATATGTTTCATACCTGAATGTTAATGAATTTTAAAATATCTCAACCCCCGTTTTGATCAGTTATGACATTTGTCATTTTTTTCTTACTTCTGTTAATAATATTTTTTTCTTTATTTGATCCTTTGGTCTCTCACTTTTTTCTGACAGGTATTACAAAGTTGCCAAAATATTTTTGACAAAGGACTGTTTTAGCTTAAAACACGCTAATACAACCCACTGAATCTCACCCATTATTTATAACTTAATATGATTAATAAAGAGTAAATAACAAATAATAATACTGAATGTAGGTAAAATTTAATGTAACTTCTCAAATTATACAATTTTATTTAATTCGGAGATTTTTTTACTCGTTTCTGGCAAAACAACATAGTTTAAATATATTAATTGTAAAGTATACAATTTGATTTATTTTATCTATATCGAGGATAGACGAGACATAATTTTTTTAATTTGAAACGAGACGAGACGAGACAATGAATTTTTCGTCTCGTCTCGTCTCGACAGAATCACTAATTTTTAAAGAGATTAACTTTCATAAATCAGTCAGCTGTGCTATAACCAAGGAAACTGGCGATATATTAAAAAAATCTAAATGACAGATGTCAGCGTCAAGTGCAATTTATATTGTATATGTTTGTGTTATAATTTTATTAGGTACATAGAATCTTAACCAAGGAATTTTCGGTATAGAATTAACCTTCAAAACTAGGGAGGGTGTTTTGCCGCAGTCATAATAATATAACAGTTTAATTGTAACTTACTGAAGAGGTTGATTCACAACAAAAATTACATGAATAACCATATCTGAGTTGAGTTTGATCACTTTCTCTAACTTAAGACAAAGGGTTTAACATAAAAGCGTAGATATAGGAACCTAGGGAACCCAAATGTTCGCATTCGCAGTAATACAGGGTGTTATGTAAGTAAGTGTTCAACGCTTAACCCATGGTAGATCTGACCCCAGAGATAGTAAATCTGGCAATAATTTTTGTTTAACATACTTTCTACAAGAACTAGAGGCATTTAAAACTGACCAATCACGTCATAGATCAAAACTTTATAAAAAAGTAAAAATTAATGTGTTCTCTGGAAAAAATGTGATACCTGTCACATATGACATATAAGATCATTGGCGTCGCAACAAATTTCAGATTATGTCTATGTATGACAAAAATTCATTGTACGAACATGATCTTCTGATTGCAAAGCTTGCACGCGATAGTAGTGGTGAGGATGTAAATTTTCTTTTTTAAATAAATTCCAGGATGTAAATGTAGATGTTCAAAAAAAAAAAAAAAGTTTAACGTGAGATTGACAATCATTATTTTTTCCAGAGAACACATTGATTTTTACATTTTTATAAAGTTTTGAACTATGACGTGATTACTTACATAACAGCCTGTATAATGGATTAATGTGCGTGCCGTCCTTAAATGGGAATATAATTTTGTATATTATGTTCCCGAAAACATAGATTAGTACTTACTACATTTAAACTATCTAAATTAGTGCTTTCACTAATACGAGCTCCTTGTCATTTAGATATACTATACGTTAAGTTCTGAATTCTTTATATAATTTTCGCAAATGCTATAGGTAACTGAAATTATTAAATCTTGTACAGTGAACATATGAATTTGACAACAAGTTTCCTTGGTGTATACTGGACTCTCTTAGCGAGAGGTAAAAAGGGTGACAAAAATATTAGAAATTTATAGAGGAATAGATTTTCAAAGTACAACTGAAATTAACAACCAAAATAATAACAAATAAAATAACCAACACATAACAATAACAGACGAACAACAAGGTTTCATGCCAAGAAGGTCGTGAAAGGATGCCGTGTTCCTTATTCGTTAATAAAGCAAATCACTTTAATGGAGGTTGCTGATTATGTTGGTAATTCATACTATTCATACAATGAAATTTTTACCATTTTGGGCATGAAACGAATGTCAATGTAATTAGTTCCAAAACTGTTAACTTTTTTCCTTTTCCTGGTGATGAAAAAAACAGCGATAGAACATTATTTTGTGACCATAGAGGAAATAAAAGCAAAATCAATGAACGTTGAACGTTATTGAAATAATGAAACATTACAATAATGAACAGTATCTATAAAAACTAAAAATTTGAACAATGTCGAAGCTTTCATTATAAGTAAAATTCTGATGTGGACACCACATGACTTCCTTGTACGCCTGTTAAACTATACATATTTTGTTAATAATTAAAATATGTATTATAATAGACCCAATCTTAAAATTGCGTATTTGACATTGACATTAAATTCTTTATTTTTTTGTTATTTTTTGTCCTAAAACATAGCAAACTTAATTACAGAAACCAAAAAGTACATAATTTTTAAATTTACATATCTCGCTTATACAAAGATCTAATTTCATCGTACTTGATGTACTCGACGCAGAATTCAATTCCCTAAAACTTTTATTTGAAGCATTTATTTCTAAAATCAAAATAACACCATTTTTTCAAGAAAAACTGATAACAGCTTCAAGTAAAGTATCACTTCCGGTTAGACCATATTAACCAAAATCTATTATGTTATTCCCATTGATATAAAAGTATTATATACCAAATTTTGGTTTATATTTTAATATAGGTAGTTTTTCATTTAAAATCTATTATAGGCTTCAAGTAAAGTACCACTTCCGGGAAGACCATTTTAACTAAAATATATTATGTATGTTATTCCTATTGAAATAAAATTATTATATACTAAATTTGAAAAGTTTTGGATTATATTTTAATATAGTTTTTCATTAAAATTTATTATAGGCTTCAAGTAATGTACCACTTCCGAAAGTTATGTAATGACCAAAAAGGGAGGTGTACAACTAGATGCTATAGCAGTCCTAAATACAAAATTATAACTGTCTACGGCTTCCCATTTTTCAGTTATGCGAGATACGAACATACGTACGTACAGACGTCACGACGAAATTAGTCAAAATGGATTCAGGGATGGTCAAAATGGATATTTCTGTTGAAATCTGGAAACCGAAATTTTTCGCGATTATCTACAAAACTTCCTTTACTTTGTACAAGGAAGTAAAAACCATAAAAACAATTCAATATTCGAAAATATCTATGTACGTATGTGTCTACCAGAATCCAGAATTTGACGGTTTCATATTCATCCGGCGGTTGTCTGAGCTGCAGCTCTAACCTCTTTAGATGTAATCGCAAAAGGTTCAGCTTTTTTCTCTTTACTTCATCCCAGTTAACCAGGTCGTTCTCGTAGGTTAAATCCTAGAACAAATTGTGCTTTGTAGTACAATAATGACCCACGAGAACTAAAGCAAAGGAAAGTAATACACTTATAGTCCAAAGTTTCATGACAATAATCAGGAATTCAAAAAATGCAAACATATTTTCATATTGACAATTGCATTGTACTATACTCAATGCAAAATTTGCAAGTAATATATCTATATTTTTTACTTATAATGAAAGTTTCAACATTTTTGAAATTTGTAGTTTCTATAGATACTGATCATTATTGTAATGTTTCATTATTTGAATAATCAACGTTCATTGATTTTGTTTTTATCTCCTCTATGGTCGCAAAATAATGTTCCATCGATCCCAGGAAACGCACACATACATGATATATAATTATCCAGGATAAATCACAGCACAATGTTATATTACACTGTTTCATAAATGTTAAATCATAGATCTCTTATTTTAGGTATATATTTCGTATATATTACGTTATGAAACTTATCATTTATACATTTTTATATCAATTTTATGAAATTAAGTAATATTATTTACATAAGTTTGCAGTTATAATAATGTCATATTACAAAAGTAATACTATATAAATGTTTTCAAATTTATATTGTTTTTATGTAATAATCACAACAAAAATACTATGTTTGAATAGAACGTAACATTTATATACATATGTATTAATACATTAATTTTATGAAACTAGTAATGTCAACCACAGTTATAAATTTCACATTACACGAGTAATGTTTTGCACATATAGGGTCTATATGAAATCTATAACATCAGTATTATGTTTGACAGTACGTCATATTATTATATTTTTTTATATGAAAAACTTAACGTTAGTATTGTTTGTAAAATAAAATTTCAATTATACTAAAGTTAATTAGGAAAGAGTGAAAAGATGTCAGCCACCGGGATTTGAACCCAGACCCACTGTCTTGCCGGGACAACGCGCTACCAATTGAGCTATGGCGGACTCCTCACGTTCTCTTTACGAGAATACTTAGCGTCACGTATACTAAAGTTACTTGAAAAGAGAAATAAACCTCCTCATTTGATTTTAATTACATTGTTTTTATATACATAATACTCTGCCACAACTTAAGATATTTGGAATTTGGATTTATTTTACTGTTAGGTACATAATGTATAATGCTATTACGTGGCATTTTATTCGATAGTGTTTTGCAGGTATAATAATATTAAGTAGGTAGTTACTCATTTTTATTTCTTGTCACATTTTCCGTAAGAAATACAATATAATATTTATTCGTAGCTAGCATTATATACAATATTTACGGTAAATTATAATCTAAAATTTCAAATATATTACAAAGTAACATTTCCGACTTTTAATTTTAATATTGTGTATACTGGTGCTCTGCGCATGCTCTTGGGTGCTCTACAGAGGGTTACAGCCATTGCTTGTGTTATGTGTATTCATTAGAATATTTATAGTGGAAGAAAGAAGTTCAATAAGGTAAGTTATATAACATAATTTATTATATTGTATTAATAAGGGCCGAGTTTTCAATGTTAAAATTTTAACGAGATATTGCAAAACCAACCATCAGTAATATCTATGATATATAGCATTATGTCTAGGGGCTATAGCTCCTCAGTGGGAATACGAAAATTAGTAATTATTGCAACAATGGATAGCAAAGGATATTTCGACATTTTAAAAGCAAATTTTAAACAATGTGCCGAAAAATAGGGCCTTAACAGACAATTTTAATTTCATGCATCAGAAAAAATCGACAAATAATTCGCGTCGATAAGAAAATGCGTACTGTATAATATTAAAAATATGCTTAATCATCCCTCACAGTCTCCGGACTTTAACCGGATTGAGAAAGTGCGGAAAATTCTTAAAATAAATAAGAATGTAAAGCAAAAAATAATTTAAAATTAATTACAAGTAAAATGGCAGAATATAATGCCATCGGTGATCAAAATTTTGCTAGATTCAATGACTTATCGCTTAGTTACTGCTGGAAAAACCAAAGGAAAACCCTCCAAATATTATATTTCTTTATGAAACATAAATAAATGGTTCATTATTTAAATGTTTTGGTTATCGTACGGAGACTTTTTTGTCATGAAATTATGAATACTTTCAATGTTTACCCCATAATATAAATAAATTAATTAAATTATTTGTTTATTTTATATTAATAATAACGTAATATACTGCATTTTATTTTGGATTAAAAGGAAATTAAATATATTGAGTTTTAAACTGCTATTTTTCGTAAAATACATTAAAACTACTGTCGTACGGAGACTTTTTTGTATGACTGTATATATAATTTTTAGATTCGTCATGCAGTGGTTTATTTTCTAAAAGATGGAAACCTACTTTGAAATACCCACAAACTAAATAACAGCATATAGAAAATCCTGTATCTGACTAAAATCAAAAAAATGTTCGACCCCTAATATCAAAATGTGTGCCAAATATGGAACAACTATGAAATTAAAATTGATTGTTACTGTAGTAAGTATAGGTAAAACAATATTTTTTTGTGTTATTTTCTAACATAATTTATTTTCAAAGATTCTTTAGAGAAAACATGGAAAAAAGCAGCAGAGGCGGATTAAACCACTTGTTCTAAAAACCATATAGTGAAAACAAAACATTATCCAGAAATATACGCACTTGACACAAACGAAAGCGATAAAGGTAGTATGTGTTATGAATTTCAGTACCATTCTGCTAATCCGAAATTTATTTTAGAATTCTCCTCTTCACCTCTGCCAAAATTCCCTAAGTCAAATACTAACAAATTAGCTTCTGCTATAGTCCGATAAGATAATAATTCTAATTCAGTAGTTAATGATTTTATTTTAGTTGAAACAGGTAAGTTATTGTAATAATATACAGGTGTTAAAAACAAGGGTAAATACATTTCGATGTGCTGCTGCTCAGTCAGATAAAAATTCACAAAAATTCAGCAAATTACTTCTTACTATTTACCTTTCAGTGTTCATTTTTAATGCGCCACTGCTGACAAATTTAATAATAAGGAATTATATAATCTCGATATTGAATGGTTGAATAGATAAATAAATTAATTCGTAATTATTTTAATAAAAATCGGCTAGTGGTACAAAGAAATGTTAACCCATTAAAGCCGGAATTTTTTTTCTGGAAAAAAGTGATGGGAAATGTTAGCAAGGGTGTTAGAAATGACGAAATTACACATTATTTACAATTATTATTGTTTATTATTAAAAAAACAGAAAAAATAATATGTTACCATATGGTAACACTAGGCTTCCATGAAGTACAAAATTAAAAAATATATCGCAATAAATATAATATATGATTTTCTTTGTAACTATCTAATCTGTATGAAATATTTTAAAGCATTCAATGCAAAGACCTACGTTGCATTTGCAGCACTGTGTTCTTCCAACTGAAAAGCACCCTTCACCTGCACATCGTCTTCGTTTTGAATTTGGAACTGCTTCAACTAAATGACTTATATTGTCGTATCGTATGTCGTCCGAAATTCTATTAAGACTTACACTGTTTTTTGAAGTACGCGAACGTCCGGATCCTTTGGGCATATTTTTATATTTAGTTAAATATGTAGTTACAATTTCCCTTCTAAATTCTAAATTTGTCATAGCTCTTCCTGAACATTTATATAAAATCCACGCATTTTGAATAGCAGAGTCTATTAGCCAGGTGAATAGCGGCCAGTACCACTTCTTACCCCGAATTCCTATTCTGTATCTGTTAAGATCCTCGTCCATTCGGTCTGTTCCACCCATATACTTGTTGTATTGCGCAACAACATGTGGTCGTTGGACTTGAATAATTTTTTTTGTGCCTGGGAATATCGTTTTACAGATGATATAGGTGAAATGCCAAACGTCGAAGATATCATCGAAACCATTGCATTGTCCATCCATCTGGTTAGCATAATACCATCTGTTTTGGATATTGAGGAATCAAATGAGCCTCTACTTTGTTTTGTAAATGTTTTTTTATCTGGCAATGGACAACTTTTCGGAATACGATTTTGTCGAATCGTACAGGTAGCACCATAACCACGTTCTCGTAAATGAGCAAATAATTTGAAGCTGCTGAACAAATTATCCGTATAAATCTGATATCTTAATTGTTTATGTGGCATTTCATCTAACATAACAACCAACGGTGCAGACGATTTTCCAAATTTTAATTCATAATCTGTATTTGAATTGGGATTTTTACCCTGGTAAATTTCAAAATTGATGAGGTATCCATTTTCTGCGTTCAAACACCAAACTTTGTAGCCAAAGCGGATAGGCTTTCCTCGGATACACTGCTTGCATCCATGTCTTCCATAATACCTTACCATACTTTCATCAAAATTTATATTTTCAACAGGTCTAAAATATTTAAGAAAATTTTGTTTTAGTATTTCTGCCAAGGGTCTGATTTTCCAAATTTTATCCTGTCTGTTTATTTTTGTGTTATCTGCGCAGTGTACGAATCTCATAATTTGTATAAACCTATCCCTTCGCATAGCTTCACACACCATTTCGTTACGCATATCTAGACCTGAATCCCAATATCTTCGTTTGCCTGGAAGTTCGTTGTATCCACTAAGTATTAGAATCCCAATAAAACATTTTATTTCTTCAACAGTAATTTGTGGATCCGGACAATTGAGGAATAATGCATATTTTTGACTCTCTGTAACTAACAAATTGAAAACGTTGTCATCCATAAACATTTCAAATAATTGGACGGGTGATTTATCCCAAAATTCAGAAAAGTTCGGCTTTGGAAAAGAAGTAGTTTTTTCTAAATCTCCCCTCATCCATTCCTTCTCTGCCTTATTTTCTTCTTCTATACTCTGTATCTCTTCAACACGCCTTTTCGTACCCGCATATCTTATTTCAGCTGGGGCCGATAACTGACGAGCTGGTAAATTATCTACTAAACCTCCTTCATCTTCCTCTGCTGAATCCTCATCAGTATTTTCATTCGGTTCCGGAGGAGCAATATAAATTCCTGGTGCCGATGTATCTTCATCTGAACTATATATCATATCTAGGGCCTGTTGCAAGGAAAACCCAGGTCTAAAAAAATGCACCTATATTAGCCTAGTGTAACCATATGGTAACTCATTGAATTGGTACGTAATATTTCAAATTTATAGTCAATGGAAATATTTTGCAAATTACAGTTTTGTAGCGCCATATTTTCCAAACATAGAAAATAACATCTTCAGTAATTACAACGTAACACAAAAAAAATATTATACTTACGCAAACTTGAGGTCCATGGTTTTTGACGTGATGTTGCGTACACTGATTTTAGAGTAGCTTATTTTGAAATATAATAAATAATATAACGAAATTTTTACACTATACGTACAACACAGTATCTAGAATACGAATAATAGCACTCCAAACCAAAGAATGAAATGCAACTACAATAAACAAGAAACAAGTATGAACAAGTCAGTGTCACCATATGGTAACTCTAGGACTTAATGGGTTAACTTTAAGAATTAAATAAAAAAATAAATAATTTTTTTCGAATTTTAGAAAAATTCTTTTCGATTGCGAATCAGCATATCGAAATACATGCCCAAAAAATGTTGTAATATCTCACCTATCAACCCCTACAAGGTAGATACAAGGTAAAACATAGATGTAATGTAAGTTAATGTATTTTTATATAATAGAATAAGAAGTGTTTGTGTTGGTAACAGTGTGCCGTGAAGGCAATGACAAGTGAATTGGGAGGGATATAGTGCAAGAAGGCGGGAGAGAGTAGGAAGGTGGTAGCGAGTGTGATCGGTCGTGTGTGACCTGTGCGCTCTGCATTTGTGCCAGAAAGGAACGAATTTCCAATATTGTATGCAGTCAGAGGGAAAGTTTTCAAGTAGTGTACGAGTTTGTAAGCGGCCAGCACGTGGTCGTTGGAACAACGACAAAGCAACGTCGACCTGACGGTTATAAACCGCCGACCAACTCTGGACAGCCACATGTTTCCTCCATTTTTACTTAAGATAAGTTCTTATATATTTGTATTGTATAACTTTCTTGTACCTATATTTTGTACTGGACGAGAATTTTTGTGTATAAGCAACAATATATTATCCATTTGTTAACCAGGAATCCACGATTATCATTTATTTTTAAATGTAACGAACCCTGAGTGAGTTTTTCCTTGAATAAAGCTCAATTTAGATTTACGGGATCATCACAATGTTTACCGTTCTTTTTAACACAGTGTATATTACAATAACTTACCTGTTTCCATGTTTGTTTTTGTTTTTATTTATAAGGTAAATACGAGTCACTATTTCGTAAGAATGTACCTATGTCTTGTTCATAATCGATTATTTTAAATTTTATCTCTGGTTTAAATTGTAGTTGAGATGTTGTTTATATAAGTTTATAAAAAATGGATTATAGTCATATGGCACAGTTTCAAAGTCAAGTAAAAAATATATTTTGTGAACTGCGACCACGAAATATCAATATTTGTATCTTTAGTAATGTTTTGTTGTGTCTCGAACAATTATCAATAATTTTGAATTTGTAAATGATATCCTTCAAAAATTTTAGCTATCCTGTACATACCGTTGCTTTGTTGTTTGTTTTTAATATTGTCATAAAATATGTGACATCCATCTACAAACTGACTTAGTTTATGGCATCGCATAATCTATGTTATGTATATTGTTTATTATTATTGTGAATTTTCTTGTAACTAAAGTATTCTTAAAATGTTACACACATCCTTTATTATGTATATTGTTTATTTATTATATTGTATATTTTTTGTAAATAAAGTATATTTTAAATGTTACACATTTTACAAAAAAACCCATTCTACCCTTTTAGATGTAGTGACCATTATTGAATTATGTAATTTTAATATAACACCGCATTACAATACCAATTATTAAATTATATTACATGTGTATTACAGAATATAGAACAATTATATGAAAAATAAATAAAATAAGTATCTTTCAACCTTTTACGTAAACATAAATGAAATATATTTGCTATTAGCACTAGTTTAAATGTATGTAACATAGCGTACATAAGCTTTGTGGAGGACATCCCGTTGTACAAGTAAATAACACCTAACAAACAAATAATATTACAAGTAGTGTTAAAGTAACAGCTGTTATAAAACTGTAATATAAATAATATATATCTGTGTTTCCTGGGATGTCTTTTTCAACAACATGAAAAGAAAAAAGTCAACGATTTTGGAACTAATTAAGTTGATATTCTTTTCATGCGGTCAAGTAAGGGACTATTCCGGTCCAAAAATAGTGATTCGCTTTAGAGGCCCAAGAAATGATTGATAGTTCCATATTCCGTTATTCGTAACTATGGTAACTAAGTGTAACATTATTGACCGAATTAAAATAGATATTTATGTATTACACCTCCATTGTTATCAGTGTCAACTATCTGCTCTCAGGCGCAATCACTATTCAAAATCAAACCGTAAAATAAATAATAATAATAACTAGATACAAGTTGCTTTAGAAATTTATTTCAAACATCAAAATAAGAATAAACAGAATTTTGGCCCAATAATAATAATATTATTGTTAATTGTTTTAAGACTACAAATTTGCGCTTCATGTTTTCTTTATTTCTATTTCTTTTTTACGTATCTTCCTGCGTCCATACATTTTATTTCTAGCAAGGTTAAGCCATGTAAAACTAAGGCATCACCGGAACATTCTATTATTCATCGTAAGTTACATGTAATGTTTTTCTTTCGCCGACCAATACTCGCACCCTTAAGAAGTACGCGTTTATTTAGGCTTCTAAATAAAGTATCTAGCGTTTACTCTATTTCTTATTATATTATAGGTATATTATCTATTTCTATAGTTAGATTTAATGCCCGCAGAGGCAGGTTCACTATCGTGCTCGCCTTCCTCCAGAGGTACCGTTGATGAGACTTCCCCGTTGTCCGCCCACAATGAGGTAAAATAACTCGGCAATGGCCACGTCCATAACTCTTCGAACACATACGTGTTTATAACGCGGCCCTACCAAGTCAGTCCTAGAACACATCAGGACTACTGGACGTACCATGGCCTACTATATTTTCGCCTTCAAGTGGATGGGCTTCAGGGTAAGACTCGGGGTCAATGCGTAATAGTACAGCAGAACTGGATGGTCTCAGTAAGATATTGAGTGTCTTGCTGCCGTCCGATTTTCAACCGCACTTTACACATTTAAAGTTTTTGTTGCACTATTCATAATTAATAAACTAGTTGAGCTAAACATATTTTTCTATATAACGATTAAAATATTAGTTAAATAATATTTTCTTGTTAGCAACGATTTCAAATATTGCGATGATTGCGTACTTCCTTGCGATATTATTATTATTATTATTATTATTATTATTATTATGACATAAATTTTGATGATTTCCAGTGGACGGTCTTAACCACGCATGAACATGTAATAAAAATTAAAAGGATGGGCCAAATTATTCTTGTAAATTTTGAAATTATATATTTTAGAAATCGGACTCCAAATACTTGCGGATGGGTGGATCTTCCATGGGAGTGGTTGAAACTACCCGAGGGGTAGATGGATTTTCTCTGGGGGTGAATATATCTTCCCTTGGGGTGAGTTGGACTTCCCTGGGTGTGGATATATCTTCCCTGAGAGTACTTGGATCATCCCTGTGGGTGGGTAAATCTCCCATAGAAGTAGAAGGATTTTCTGCGAGGATGGGTGGATATTCTAGTATCCAACAATTTTGAGCTTTGTTCATCTCATTCTAAAAGATACAAAAAAATAATTAGTGGGTATAATAATAAAGTTGATTGAAATACACATATATCGTTATTTATCATCATCCATCCCAATCAAGTAATCAAAAAGATCCCAAAAAAAAAAAAAATTAATCACGGAATATCTTTCCTAATTTGAGATAGTATTTAAAGTAATTTTGCTTCTCTATACATTAAATTTTATAATTTGTAGAAATAAGCCCAATAAATAGATTACGTAATTAAATTTTATAAAGAAGGATTTGTGGAAAATTTGTGTCCATCGCTGGATTTTGAACCCAAAATCCCCATATATGTAAGTGAATATCTATTCCGTGTTCTCAAAATGTCCACATTGATTTAATCTCTTTATTTTATTTTTATTTTTATTTGAATATATCTGTCCTACAGAGAAACCAATTACAGGACAGGTAGATTGAATGAAAAGAACAATAACATCAGTCAAACCCAAACATTACAAGTTATAAGTAACAAAACAAATAACAAAATAGACAGTTTAAATTTAAAGCGGCAAGTATTAAATAAATAAGTCTGGTTGGTCTTGAAGAGAGAGAGAATTATAAAGTGCACACATACGGTGGATGGGAGATTTGTATAAAATATTGGTGTGAGGTATGGGCAGGTGAAATAAATTAGTGCTCCTAGTTCTTACGGGAGTGGCTTTAAAACATATCAAATTAAGGCACAAAGGATCATCCACTCGGTTGTTGATAAGTTTATTAAGAAACAGGATGGAAGAATGTGTCCTACGGTCACACAGCTTTGGCATTGAAAATATGTTGATGAGAGTATCACAAGACAAAGTTTGTGGGGGATAAGTGCGCATTATTTTGAAATAAACAAATTTCAAAAATTTCTTTTGAATATTTTCTAATAAAGTAATTTGATTAGTATAAATTGGGTTCCAGATTAAGGCACAGTAATCAAGTTTCGATCGTATGAAAGCATAGTATAAAGTAAATATAGTATGAATGTTATTAAAATTGCGACTGTTACGCATAATAAATCCAAGCATTTTTAGAGAAGAGGATACAAGGTTTTGGATATGTGGCGTAAAAGTAAGTTGAGGATCAAATATGATTCCTAAATCAGTCGATTTCATACATCTTTCAATAGAACTGGATGACACATTGTAGTTGTGAGTAACATATTGCTGTTTTCTAGTGAACGTCATAACTTTACATTTTGAAATATTAAGTTGAAGCTTGTTTAAATCACACCAGTTACTTAAATGATTCAGATCTTGTTGAAGGGAAAAGCAATCATCAATATTATCTATATTTCGAAAGATTTTTAGATCATCAGCGAAGAGAAGTTTATTGTTATGAATGCACTCCGTAATGTCATTTATAAAAATAAGAAAAAGTAAGGGACCCAGGTTCGAGCCCTGTGGTACACCTGAGGTGACCCGAAGGGACTGAGAGGTGCAACCAAGAACATATGTAAAAAACAATCTATTATCAAGGTATGAGGCTATTAATTGAATGAGGGAGGTGGAAAAACAGAAGGAATTTAATTTATGCAGAATAATTTTATGGTCTATGCGGTCAAAGGCCTTTGCAAAGTCGGTATAAACAACGTCAACTTGACCGTTTCTGTCTAAGGAATTTGATAAAAAATGTGTAAAGAAAGTTAGGTTAGTAAGGGTCGATCTTCGTTGCATGAAACCATGCTGTGAAAATGATAGACGATTATGTATGTGGGAGTAGATTACGTTATAAATGAGAGATTCAAATATTTTACTAAAAGTAGATAAGACAGCGATAGGTCTATAATTAGAAATTAAAGAAACGTCACCACTTTTGTGAATAGGAGTCACACGAGCAATTTTCCAGGCAGTTGGAAAAGTAGATGTTTTAAGTGAAAGATTAAATATGTGAAATAAAGCTATAGAAAAAGGATATGCACAGTCTTTTATAACAAGATTAGGTATAAGGTCTGGGCCACAAGCAAGAGTAGGTTTAATTTTTTTAATTCGCGAGAGGATGTCATCAGTAGAAATATGTGTAAGGAAGATAGGTAGGTTGCTGTATATATGCAAAGGAGGGAGTGGATCGTTGTTAGGAGTAGTGTACACGCTATGGAAGAATGATGCGAACGCTTCGACAATCTGTTGAGGAGAGTTGTACATTTGATCACTGTGGTACATTTTATCAGGAAAACGAGAGTGATTTTTCAAAGAGCGCATATAATTCCAAAATTTATTAGGGTCGGATATAATAGAATTTTCGCAATTTTGTATGTATGAATTATATGAGGTTTTGATATTGTATTTAATTTCACTTCTTAAAGTTTTATACTGATCATAATAAAAGGTTATATATGGATATTTCCTGTGCATTTTTAAAAAATAGTTTTTCCTTTTAATGAGATATCTAATTTTCGAGGTGAACCATGGAGGATAGGTTAGTTTAGAAGGGTATTTCATAGGTACGCATAGTGCAAAAATTGAATATATTGTGTTATAGAGAAAACTACATTGTTCATTAACATCGTTAAAAATACTAAGAACGGACCAATCAAACTTATTTATTTCTGAATAGAGCTGTATAAAATTAGCTCTTCTAAAATCGAAAATAGGTGTACAAACATTAGGAGAATATTTAATATTATTAACAGGCTTACTAACTAAGACATGTAATGGATTATGGTGAGTATAATTTTGCATAAAAATGGGACTTTCATCCAAAAAAACAGAACAGTTTAGATTAGATATCACCAAATCCAGAAGACGATCATTTCGGTTCTGTATACAGTTATATTGTACTGAATCTGTATAATCTAAAAAACTTTGTAATAAAATTACTTTATCGGAATTAGGGTTATCTGTATATTCAGGTATATTGAAGTCGCCTAAGATTATAAAATTATTTGTAAATATAAATGGTAAGGACTCAATATAATCAAATATACAGTTGTAACATTGAGGGGTTGAAATAGGAGGAATGTAAACATTAAATATATATAAGTAATTATTGCCTAAATATATTTTACTGCAGATGATATCAATGTTAGCAGGAACATAGTTATGAAAATCAATAAGAGAAACACTGGATGCACTTAAATGACTTTTCACTAGTAATAACACACCACCACCACGGGAAAGATGACACAGTTCAAAATTGCGGTCAGAACGGAAAATTGTATAAGAAGAATCACAAATCTCAGAGTCGTATACACTGCTGTTTAGCCAAGTTTCTGATAGGGCTATAATGTCGTAGTCAAGGGATGACAACATCGGGTACATCTGATTTAGTTTATTGTTTAGACTTTGAATGTTCTGGTAGAATATAGACAGTTTACTGAGATCAGAGGTATGTATGTGTGAGACAAAATTTAGTTTTTTGGCTTAATTAGATATTTTCCATTTCTAAAGACGATGTGCAGGTTCTCTTCGCCATGTTTTACTCTGTCATCGAGCTCTTGTCTTATACGTTTGTAAGATGACATTTGTAGAGGAGTTTTATCAGCGTTGATATAAATGTTATCAAGTTCACGATATTTACGGGCATTTTTAGCATTCCGAATGATTTTTTGAGCAATATCTGTGTTATCAAAACAAACTTTTATTAGGCGAGGGCGACCGGACACATTGTTACTTTTACCAATTCGGAACACACGGGAGTGTTGAGTGTTGGGTCCAGATCCGGGTAGAATTTTATCTAAGATACTCGATACTTGAGTTGGTAGATCAGTAGAGGTGTTTTCAGGGACACCGGAAATAATAATATTTCGTTCCCGTACTCGTCGGTCATTTGTCTCACTAATTATTGTTTCAATAATATGATCATCAAGGTTAGGGCTGGGTGAATTAGTTTTATCGAGCATAGTAGAAATTTGAGTTTGCATTGCAGAGATTTGCGCCTGCAAGCCCGCGATTAGTTTCTTCAAACTACTAAGTGTGTCAACATCATCCAGGCAGGGTTTACAATATATTTTTATAGATTTAGTATTAGCTCTGGTGAAACGTGTAACATCATATATTTAACATCGTTATTCCATTAATTACCAGAAGATTATTAAAATCTTCAACATGAAAGAACGGCAGCAAATATAAGTGGGTTACAGAATGATAATAGATAATTAAATCGTTAATACTATTCGAAAATATCTATGTATGTATGTTCTTACCAGAATCCAGAATTTGATGGTTCCATATACAGGCGGTTGTCTGAGCTGCAGCTCTAGCCTCTTTAGATGAAATCGCTTAAAGTTCTGTTCTTTTCTCTTTACTTCATCCCAGTTAACCAGGTCGTTCTCGAACTACGAGAACTAAAGCAAAGGAAAGTAATACACTTACAGTCAAAAGTTTCATGACAATAATCACGAACTCAAAAAATGCAAACATATTTTCGTATTGAATACTGCGTTGCACTATATTCAATGCAAAATTTGCAAGTAATATTTCTATGGTTTTTACTTATAATGAAAACTTCGACATTGTTGAAATTTTTAGTTTCTATAGATACTGTTCATTATTGTAATGTTTCATTATTTGAATAATGTTCAACGTTCATTGATTTTGCTTTTATTTTCTCTATGTTCACAAAACAATGTTCTATCGATGTATTTTTCATCACCAGAAAAAGAAAAAAGTCAACAGTTTTGGAACTAATTACATTGACATTCGTTTCATACCCAAAATGATAAAAATTACATTGTATGAATAGTATGAATTACTAACATAATCAGTAACCTCCATTAAAATGCCTATAGTCTATTTGAGAATGACTGGCAGTAATAAATCATTCTGTCAAAGACATTCCAGTGGCGCGCCAATAATTGTTTGCACAGGGATAGTCGAAATGACTAAATTCGGTAGAGAACTATAGTTTTAGGTCTAAGTTGTTTTTCAGGGTCAGGTAAAGTCATTTAAATAATTCAGCTTCTGGTTTCAGCGGCCGTTTTTATATTACCGAAGCCTATTTAATTGTTAATTTTGGTCTTTACGCCGTCAGCAACTACCAAGTTTTTAAGATAAGTGTTATCTTTCTTATACATTTCATATTAAGTTAAATTTTTAATATTATATATATTTGAATTTTCAAAAATTTGAATTTGTTTATTAGTTACGGTTTTAGCATAACTAGATTATAATTTATTATATTTTTGACAGTTTGACAGCTGTCAAATACAGAATTATATACATACATAAATTCATTTTATAGTTTTTTATTTTTAAAATAAGGATAAAGAAATAAATAAACAAAAAAGTAATTAATTCCAAATTTTATAGGAAACTATTGTTAAAATGAAAGGCTAACTTAAATACTTTTCTTATACTTCAGTCAAAGACGAGTCTGGTAAACTGCTTTGACTTCTACTCTTACCGAAAAAACCCGTTTTCTGTCTACTCTGTCCTTCTTATCTTTTATGTATAGTAAAATGAAGAATAAATGGAGAATGTATGATGAGTGTAAATTCGGGACATGGAATGTCAGAAGTGTGAATGGCAAAGAGAATGAGTTGATGAATGCAATGCGAATGTACAGTGTAGATGTTTTGTGTGTAACTGAAACAATGAGGAAAGGTTGTTGTGAGGAAGAAGTGGATGGCATTTTTTGTTTGTGGTCGGGAGTTCGAGAGATTGAGCATGCTAAGCATGGTGTAGGTATACTTGTGAGTGAAAGAATGAAGCCGTTTATACGAAATTATGGTTGTATTTCTTCGAGAATTTCTTGGATGAGATTCAAGGTAGGCTATATACGAATCTTCGTTGTGTCTGCTTACGGTCCAACAGAATCTGAAAATGACCTTGAAAAAGATCAGTTTTGGATGTCGATAAATAATGTAATTGATTTGTGTGATCCGGGTGAGAGGGTGATAGTATGTGGCGATTTGAATGGATGGGTGGGTGTAAAACGAAGTGAATCAGAGAATGTGTTGGGACGTTTCGGTGATTGTCGAGTGAATGACAATGGTAAGAGAATTGTTTCATTTTGTTTGGAAAGAAATCTCTTCATTTCAAATACCATTTTTAAACATAAGTTAGCTCACATATACACCTGGGAAAATGTGGTTCAGAATAAACGTAGTGTAATTGACTTTGTAATCTATGATGAGCGTTTGAGGAGTATGATTGTAGATACGCGTGTGAAAAGAGGCGCTGAATTGGGTACGAATGATCATTATTTGGTCGTGTCGCGAATGCGGTTAAATAAATTTTGGCGAATGAAGGAGAAAGGTTCTGGGCAAATGTTTCGTGTGAAATCCTGTGCCCTTTTAAATGAAGATGTTAGGATAAAATTTGTTGATAGGTTGAATGAATCCATGCCTGAATGTGAGCCTAATTATGAATGTAATATAAATGAAGTTTGGAAGAAATTTAAGGATTCCCTCCTTAAATGTGCAAAAGAAGTTTGTGGTGAAAGCAGATTAGGCTGTTGTCCGAAAAATGCGTGGTGGAATGAACAGGTGAAAGAAGCGATTGCTGAGAAAAAGAGGGCGTATTTAAAGTTATTAAATGTTAAGGATTCGCCTGGGAGGTTGCGCGAAGAATGTTTGATAGAGTATAGAAGGAAGAATAAATGGGTGAAGCAAGTGGTGAGAGAAAGTAAAAAACAATTTGATGATTTGTTGAGTGAAAGGTTGACAAATGATTTTAGTACAAATAAACGGTTGTTTTGGTTGAGTGTGAAGAGACTGCGGGGTGGAAGTGGTCGAGTTGTGAAAGCTGTGAAGAGTGCGAATGGAGAGTTATTGTGGAATGAATCAGATGTAAGGAATAGATGGTGTGAGTATTTTAAGGGTTTGTACGGAGGTGAGATTGAGAGGGATGATAGTAGCGAAGCTGCAAGTGAAAATGATAGTGAAGATGATTATGATATAGATGAAAGTGAAGTATGTGATGCATTAGCGCGTGTAAGGAATGGTAAGGCTGCGGGTTTGGATGGGATTACAAATGAGATGTTGAAGTATGGGGGAGAGAAAGTATTTGATTGGTTAGTGTATTTATTTAGATTTTGTCTAAAACGTTGTGTAGTTCCTGATGATTGGAAAAAAGCTGTTATTTGTCCTTTATTCAAAGGCAAAGGCAGTTCGAGTGAATGTACAAATTTTCGTGCAATAAGTCTGTTGAGTGTGGTAGGGAAACTCTTTGGTAAGGTTTTAATTCATAAGGTGCGAACCTTAACAATTTCAAAAATTAGTGACGTTCAGGGTGGTTTTTTGCCTGAGAGGGGATGTGTCGATCAATTGTTTGCTCTTCGTATGATTGTAGAGAAGTCACTTGACAAGAACAAGAAGGTGTTCTGTGGCTTTCTAGATTTAAAGAAGGCGTATGATAGTGTTCTTCGAGATACTTTGTGGGGTGTACTAAGAAAGTACGGCGTGAATGGAAACTGGTTGGGAGCGATTCGAGCGTTGTATGAGGGTAGTGAAGCTGCTGTGAGAATAGATGGTAGGTTGAGTAGTTGGTTTCGTATAAATGTAGGTGTTAAACAGGGTTGTGGTATGTCTCCGTGGTTGTTTAATTTGTATATGGATGTGTTGTTGCGGAAGGCGTTGAGTGGATTGGATGGTGTACATATTGGTGAAAGTATTGTGCCTGCGTTAGCGTATGCGGATGATGTAGTTGTCTTAAGTGAAAATGAAGAGCAACTGAGAAGAATGATAGAGAGAATAAACGAAGTTGGAAGAAGTATGAATTTAATGTTGAATGTTGATAAATCTAAGGTGTTAGTATTTGAAAGGAGTGAATTGGTGACTGAGTGCAATGTGTTGGTGAATGGAGTAAAACTGGAGCAGGTGAATGAGTTTGTATATTTGGGTAGCATGATGTCGAGGGATGGACGAATTGACCGTGAAATTGATAGGAGGGTGAGTGCGGGATGTAAGGTAATGGGTGCTCTGGGCACGTTTGCTCGTAACGTAAACGTATCTAGAGAAGCTCGGTTAAGTGTTTATAATGGAGTGCTGGTGCCTGCTTTGATGTATGGAAGTGAATGTTGGGCATGGACGAGAAAGCATAAAAGGAAAGTGACTGCTGTGGAAATGCGGTATTTACGTGGTGTTTGTGGGTATACAAGACGGGATCGCGTGAGGAATAATTTGGTGTATGAAGAATGTATGGTTAGGAAGAATGTAGTTAAGAGAGTTGGAGTGAGTCAGTTGAGATGGTTTGGTCATGTGGAGAGAATGATAAGTGAACGACTTGTAAAACGCATATATGTTGGTAAAGTTGAGGGTGTTCGATTGCGTGGCCGTCCAGTGTGTAAGTGGATGGATGTGATTGGTAGTGTTTTGAAGGAGCGTAAGTTTCCGAGTGGAAAGAGAAGAAGAGCATGTATGAATACGATTATGAATGTGGCTGAGGCGAAAGAAGTTTGCCAGGATAGGAATGTGTGGCGTAGGATGATTGTTTCGTAATTATTGTGGTGTAAAGATGAATGGTTAGTAAGAATGTTTTGTGAGAATGGAGAGACAGCTGAACTTTTATGTGGACGAGAAGAATGAAGTATGTTTGTACAGGAGTGTGTAGCGAACGATGATTTTTGTGTAACTATTATTGTGGTCCGGATGCGGTTATTCGCTACCGAAAATCGGTCACTTTAATATGTTATTATGTATGAATACGTTTATGAATGTGGCTGTGGTGAAAGAAGTATGCATGGATAGGAATGTGTTGCGAAGGATGATTGTTTCGTAATTATTGTGGTGTAAAGATAAATGGTTAGTAAGAATGTTTTGTGAGAATGAAGAGACAGCTGAACTTTTATGTGGACGAGAAGAATGAAGTATGTTTGTACAGGAGTGTGTAGCGAAAGATGATTGTTGCGTAACTATTATTGTGGTCCGGATGCGGTTATTCGCTACCGAAAATCGGTCACAATAATATGTTCTTGAATGAATGTTATGATGATTTTGGGCAAGGCGGAAGAAGAATGTTTTTAAAGAGTTAAGTGATTCTGTGGAGCTCTTGTTTTCATCCCTTTTCTTATTATTTTCGGGTTTTTGCTAACCCATTAAGTGGGAAATGCGTGATTTTATGTATGTATGTATGTAAATAATTAAGATGAAACTACCTGAATAGAACAGTGGCTATCGTCAAAAAATATTGATTTTGAGATGGGAATTGTCAAAACTGAGCTTTTGGCTATAGCTAAATTACATAGACATAAATTTATTCATCATGTTATTGATGATATGGCAGCGAATCGCGGTATTACTGTCCTTCGTTTACCGCCCTATCACTGCGAGCTCAATCCAATTGAATTAGTTTGGGCTCAAGTTAAAGGTGAAGTAGCGCGAAACAACACCACTTTTAAATTGGACAATGTGAAAAAACTTTTTATGGATGCATTAAAACATGTGACTGCCGATAATTGGAAAAACTGTATTCAACATGTCATAAAGGAAGAAGACCAAATGTGCAAACTTGACCATCTGATAGACGAAACGATCGAGCCATTTATAGTTTCAGTAGGACAAGATTCAGAATCAGATTCTGATTTTTAATAATTTATGTATAAATATATAAGTATATGTAATGTAATATGTATATTTAATAGAAATATGACAGGTACCAATATCTTGACAACACAAATGAAATAAGTATAAATTTTAGTATGTAACAAATAAAAATGTAAATATTGAATGTATGTATGTAAATATTAAATGTATGCAATATAATAATAATGACTGAGAAAGTTATATTTAAATATTAAAAACTTTTATTTTTAGTAAATGTATAAACAGATCACTCTACAAATCCTATCTACGTCTATGACACAGTCCGACGGGGATTATCGGACGGCATTTCTATTGTTCGACAAGTAAGTTTCGTTCCAGGTACAAAGCGTGCGGCTTATTTTGACCATCCTAGTGTAGTTACAACTGATTTTTCTGGTAGTTTTATTTGCCGCATTGCTGGCAAAAATCCAATACTACTCTTGCAAATAATGATTTATTACTGCCAGCCATTCTCAAATAGACTATAGGCGATCATTTAAGGCCAATATTTTAAATTTTTGCCATATTTTCATTTGTCGTTGTGGTTGGTTTGTTGGGACACCCTGCTCTTTTGTCATCCTCCAAGTTTTTATGGTAAACGTTTATAGTACCATTCATAAACCTTTGGTTTTTTCGGAGTGGTACAATATATATTATATATTCTACATCAATTGCATTCTATAAAAATGAGATCTTGTCTTCATATTCAAATTAGAATACATTGGTCTTGTTTATTTACAATTCATACGTTATATGTATCTTGTAATACCATTACATAAAAACTACACCTTTTCATATTACAAGATTAACATAATTTGATATTATGTTATGAAAAAATTCGTGCTAAATCGGGTCCGTTAATTCATTATTTATTTTGCTTGAATATTATTTGCCAAATAGATTGTTTTTATAATATTATAAGATATTTGCCTATAGTTCAACAGATGTATTGCATCTTTTAATTGTATTTTTTCTAAGTCAATGAAGCACATAAAAACTTACATTCAACTGGTTTTTCAGTGATTTATCTTATTAACGAATAAGGAACACGGCATCCGTTCACGAACTTCTTGACATGATCCCTTGTTGTTCGTCTGTTATTGTTATGTGTTGGTTATTTTATTTGTTATTATTTTGGTTGTTAATTTCAGTTGTTTTTCTGCTATTTTTTGTCACCTTTTTTACCTCTCTCTAAGACAGTCCAGACTGCACCAAGGAAACTAGTTGCCAAATTCATATGTTTACTGTACAAGATTTATTAATTTCAGTTATAGCATTTGCGAAAATTATATAAAGAATTCAGAACTTAACGTACCTACAGTATATCTAAACGACAAGGAGCTCGTATTAGTGAAAGCACTTATTTAGATAGCTTAAATGTAGTAAGTACTAATCTATGTTTTCAACAACATCATATACAAAATTATATTCCCATTTAAGGACGGAACGCACATTAATCCATTATATTACCGATAGTTCACTAAAGTAGACCAATGCGAACATTTGGGCTCCCTAGGTTCCTATATCTATACGCTTTTATGTTAAACCCTTTGTGTCAAGTTAGATAAAGTGATCAAACTCAACTCAGATATGTTCATGTAATTTTTGTTGTGAATCAATATCATCAGTAAGTTACAATTAAACTGTTATGACTGTGGCAAAACCCTCCCTAGTTTTGAAGGTTAATTTAAAAAATCTGATGTGGCCAGCACATTACCTTCCGTCAATATCATGTATTTTGCACAAATCCCTTACCAAAAGTTTCTTGGAAAAGATTCTTTATATCCAGTAACACTGTAATACGGACATAACTATTTTCTACAAATTCTATACTGAAAATTCCTTGGTTAAGATTCTATGCACCCCATAAAAATATAACACAGACATATACAATGTAAATTGCACTTGACGCTGACATCTGCCATTTAGAATTTTTTATAATATCGCCAGTTTCCCTGATTATAGCACGCTGACTGATTTATGAAAATTAATTTCTTTAAAAATCTTTAACTCTATATCTATTGAATATGAAAGAAAATGTGTAATCAAACCATATAGACAATCAAATGTGCTTATTATAACATAAAATATCAAAAAAATACTTATTTAATTGTGTTTTTCCATAAAAACTGTTTAGTACTGCAAATAAAGGTACCTTCGGTTGGTCAAATATAACCAAAATCTAATCAGCTCTTCATATGGGTGTAAAGAAGAGAAATATAAAAGAATTATAATTTTTATAATTGTAGAGTTGGAGTTATCGTCGGAGAAATTTCTGTCATACACACACCCACACACAGACACACACACACACACGTACATACACAGACACATACACACACACACATACACACACACACACACAGAGAGAGAGAGAGAGAGAGAGAGAGAGAGAGAGAGAGAGAGAGAGACATCACCGTAAAATTAGTAAAATCGTATACTATGAACCCTAAAACGTGCTTATCCATTAAAAACTCACCACCGAAGATAACTAATATATGGCAGAGAAGAACTAAAGAGCAGTTAATGTAAAAACCAAATGCATGGCGAACCAGTGCTGTAGTAACTATCATTTAAAAATCTCTGTTATGGCTAGCTCAGTGCCTCTCACCATTTCCGTTTCGTTACATAAGTATTGAATGTAACATTCCTTGTATACACAAATTATTCTAATTATATCTTTTCTTTCATTCAATAAGGAATTTTGTCCAACTCTTCTAAAATGTTCAAGATGGTTCCAGTTCAGTAGAGGGTATTTCTTAAGGATATATGTATTATTATACCTAGGCACCTATAATTGTAAATATTTAATTAACAATTCAATAAGAAATATTAAGTGTGCGTCTCAGAAAAAGCTTTCAGTAATGTCAGCAAAACCGTTGATTTTTTACACTGACTTTTATATGGCAATTATAAACATATGAATTTGACAACTAGTTTCCTTGGTGTAGACTGGACTCTCTTACTGAGAGGTAGAAAGGGTGACAAACAGTAGCACAAATTTATAGAGTTATAAAGTACAACTGAAATTAACAACCAAAATAGTAACAAATAAAATAACCAACACATAACAACAACAGACGGACAACAAGGGTTCATGTCATAAAATAATACCAAATTATATTAAACTTGTGTACTTTTTATGTAATGGTATTACAAGATACATATAACGTATGAATTGTAAATAAACAAGACCAATGTATTCTAAGATGAATATGAAGACAAGATCTCATTTTTAAAGATTGCATTTGATGTAGAATATATAATATATATTGTACCACTCGAAAGAAACCAAATGTTTATGAAAGGTACTACAAACGATTACCATAAAAACGTGGAGGATGACAAAAGAGCCGGGTGTCCCAACACAACAACTACAACGACAAATGAAAATATGGCAAAAATTTAAAATATTGGCCTTAATGAACGCCGAGGCACTTAATGGAGGTTGCTGATTATCTTAGTTATTCATGCTATTCATACAATGTAATTTTTATCATTTTGGGTATGAAACGAATGTCAATGTAATTAGTACCAAAACTGTTGACTTTTTTCTTTTTCTGGTGATGAAAAAGACATCGATAGAACATTGTTATGTGAACATAGAGGAAATAAAAGCAAAGTCAATGAACGTTGAACATTATTCAAATAATGAAACATTACAATAATGAACAGTATCTATAGAAACTAAAAATTTCAACAATGTCGAAGTTTTCATTATAAGTAAAAACCATAGAAATATTACTTGCAAATTTTGCATTGAATATAGGCAACGCAGTATTCAATACGAAAATATGTTTGCATTTTTTGAGTTCGTGATTATTGTCATGAAACTTTTGACTGTAAGTGTATTACTTTCCTTTGCTTTAGTTCTCGTAGGTCATTATTGTACTACAAAGCACAATTTGTTCTACGGTTACACCTACGAGAACGACCTGGTTAACTGGGATGAAGTAAAGAGAAAAGAACAGAACTTTAAGCGATTTCATCTAAAGAGGCTAGAGCTGCAGCTCAGACAACCGCCTGTATATGGAACCATCAAATTCTGGATTCTGGTAAGAACATACGTACATAGATATTTTCGAATAGTATTAACGATTTAATTATCTATTATCATTCTGAAACCCACTTATATTTGCTGCCGTTCTTTCATGTTGAAGATTTTAATAATCTTCTGGTAATTAATGGAATAACGATGTTAAATATACCAAAGAGACTAAATCAATGTATATATATAGGTGATAGGTAATTACGACTGTAATTAGTTAAGGAAACTGGATAGTGGGTTTGACAAAATGGTGTTGTACACGTGTTTACGTCGACAACTTGTGCACAATTTTAAAAGTTTAACATTATTTTAACAAAATTGTTCGCTTTATTAGTTTGTAATTTATCAATTTTACTGTGATAACTACTTTGGCCAAAAAATTTTAATATGTAATTCAGTTATTTCGACGCATTATTTGACTAAACCATGCGCGTGTGCATGTTTCAAAATTACATGTCTGTAAATGCTGTTATTCTACAAAAAAAATCTCAACTAATTGTCCTGAAGATGGTTAAAAATATAACCGAAAGCTTGACAAATTAAAAAGAGTGTATTACACTGAAGCCTACAAATTGACTGTCAAACCCACTATCCAGTTTCCCTATATATATATATATATATATATATATATATATATATATATATATATATATATATATATATATATGATATATGCAATCGTAAGTACAAAAATAATTTGGACGTTTCGACCGAAACATGTGCCCATCCCCAGCATAAGATACGTATATTAGTTTGTTACATGTTACATTTTAATATGAATTTTGATTTCGAATTATCTTGATAACATATGTTCTTACTGAAGGTAAAAAACTTTTAGAGGAAAATGCAATGTAGGATCTTCAAAAGCTTTGATACATAAATAGATTACATAAAAAAATCTCTAGTTCCCACATTTCTACAAATTATAAAATTTAATGTATAGAGAGGCAAAATAAATTGTCGACAGCATCACTGTAAATACTATCTCAAATTAGGAAAGATATTCCCTGATTAATTTTTTTTGGGATCTTTTTGATTACTTGATTGGGATGGATGATGATAGATAACGATATATCTGTATTTCAATCAACTTTATTATCAAACCCACTAATTATTTTTTTGTATCTTTTAGAATGAGATGAACAAAGCTCAAAATTGTTGGATACTGGAATATCCACCCATCCTCGAAGAAAATCCTTCTACTTCTATGGGAGATTTACCCACCCACAGGGATGATCTAAGTACTCTCAGGGAAGATATATCCACACCCAGGGAAGTCCAACTCACCCCAAGGGAAGATATATTCACCCCCAGAGAAAATCCATCTACCCCTCGGGTAGTTTCAACCACTCCCATGGAAGATCCACCCATCCGCAAGTATTTGGAGACCGATTTCTAAAATATCGAATTTCAAAATTTACAATAATAATTTGGCCCATCCTTTTAATTTTTATTACATGTTCATGCGTGGTTAAGACCGTCCACTGGAAATCATCAAAATTTATGTCATAATAATAATAATAATAATAATAATAATAATAATAATAATAACAATATCGCAAGGAAGTACGCAATCATCGCAATATTTGAAATCGTTGCTAACAAGAAAATATTATTTAACTAATATTTTAATCGTTATATAGAAAAATATGTTTAGCTCAACTAGTTTATTAATTATGAATAGTGCAACAAAAACTTTAAATGTGTAAAGTGCGGTTGAAAATCGGACGGCAGCAAGACACTCAATATCTTACTGAGACCATCCAGTTCTGCTGTACTATTACGCATTGACCCCGAGTCTTACCCTGAAGCCCATCCACTTGAAGGCGAAAATATAGTAGGCCATGGTACGTCCAGTAGTCCTGATGTGTTCTAGGACTGACTTGGTAGGGCCGCGTTATAAACACGTATGTGTTCGAAGAGTTATGGACGTGGCCATTGCCGAGTTATTTTACCTCATTGTGGGCGGACAACGGGGAAGTCTCATCAACGGTACCTCTGGAGGAAGGCGAACACGATAGTGAACCTGCCTCTGCGGGCATTAAATCTAACTATAGAAATAGATAATATACCTATAATATAATAAGAAATAGAGTAAACGCTAGATACTTTATTTAGAAGCCTAAATAAACGCGTACTTCTTAAGGGTGCGAAGTATTGGTCGGCGAAAGAAAAACATTACATGTAACTTACGATGAATAATAGAATGTTCCGGTGGTGCCTTAGTTTTACATGGCTTAACCTTGCTAGAAATAAAATGTATGGACGCAGGAATATACGTAAAAAAGAAAAACGAAACAGAAATAAAGAAAACATGAAGCGCAAATTTGTAGTCTTAAAACAATTAACAATAATATTATTATTATTGGGCCAAAATTCTGTTTATTCTTATTTTGATATATGAAATAAATTTTTAAAGCAACTTGTATCTAGTTATTATTATTATTTATTTTACGGTTTGATTTTGAATAGTGATTGCGCCTGAGAGCAGATAGTTGACACTGATAACAATGGAGGTGTAATACATAAATATCTATTTTAATTCGGTCAATAATGTCACACTTAGTTACCATAGTTACGAATAACGGAATATGGAATTATCAATCATTTCTTGGGCCTCTAAAGCGAATCACTATTTTTGGAGCGGAATAGACTTTTTTCTTTTCCTGGTGATGAAAAAGACATCGATGGAAAATTGTTTTGCGACCATAGAGGAGATAAAAACAAAGTCAATGAACGTTGAACATTATTCAAATAATGAAACATTACAATAATGAACAGTATCTATAATAACTAAAAATTTCAACAATGTTGAAAATTTCATTATAAGTAAAAACCATAGAAATATTACTTGCAAATTTTGCATTGAGTATAGTGCAACGAAATTTTCAATATGAAAATTTATTTGCATTTTTTGAGTTCATGATTATTGTCATGAAACTTTGGACTAAAGTGTATTACTTTCCTTTGCTTTAGTTCTCGTGGGTCATTATTTTTAATACAAAGCACAATTTGTTCTACGGTTTAACCTACGAGAACGACCTGTTTAACTTGGATGAAGTAAAGAGAAAAAAGCCCAACTTTATCATTTCATCATATCATTTCAAATTAATAATAGTATCGTTTTAAAAAGAAAATAGTAATAGTAAATAATACTTTATATTTATATTATACGAATGTTAAGGAATATAATTTCCAGAATCAATAAATATGTAGATATGTTTTTAAATTATTAACAACACTCGGTTTAATTTCACAAGAAAAGTATATTTTTACTTTATTGTACAATTTCGCCCGTTACGGCATCATCAGAAGTACTAGCGGGAGGCATAGTGCTGGCCACAACATGTATGAATGATTTTGGGAGTTACTGTTAGTTAGGAACAATATCTTTATAAACTTTGCTCAATATTATTAAATTACTTACCATATTAGAATTAAAGAATTAACTATTATATTTATTAAGTTTTGAGAGCAAAAATTTCTTGTGTTTCACTTAAGTTGACATGTTGACATATTTATCTGTCATTTAAGGTTGACTTTTGACTTTTGTATGATAAAAGCTTTGCACGTTTCAGGATATTTACCTGTTAAATTATTTAACTTTGCATTGATAAACCAGCCCCAGCCCTAAATAACACAAAATATTATTCTTGTAGCAATTTTCACAAATTGCATGTATTTTACATCATTCTCTTCATCTGCATGTTGTTCAGTGCTGCCATCTATTGCTTGACAGCGGTACTTTAAGGCCTTATAAAAAAATAGACGGAATCGAAAATCTTAACATTTTAGATTTTTGTGCACATCTATATGCTAATAGCTTTCATTTAAAAAAAGAATCATCAAAATCGGTTCGGTAGAAGTCCATAACTAAGGCCCCAAGAAAAACCTTATTTTTTTACTTCCTTGTACGAAGTAAAGAAAGTATTGTAATTGCGAAAAAAAGCCGTGGAAAGTTTAAATTTTGTATTTAGGACTGTTATAACATCTAGTTGTGCACCTCCCTTTTTGGTCATTGCATAACTTTCAGAAGTGGTATTTTACTTGAAGCCCATAATAGATTTTAATGGAAAACTATATTATAATATAATCCAAAACTTTTCAAATTTGGTATATAAGACTTTTATATCAATGGGAAAAACATAATAGATTTTAGTAAAAATGGTCTACCCGGAAGTGGTACTTTACTTGAAGCCTATAGTAGATTTTAATGAAAAACTATATTAAAATATAATCCAAAACTTTTCAAATTTGGTATATAATACTTTTATATCAATGGGAATAACATAATAGATTTTAGTTAAATTGGTATACCCGGAAGTGGTACTTTACTTGAAGCCTATAGTAGATTTTAATGAAAAACTATATTAAAATATAATCCAAAACTTTTCAAATTTGGTATATAATACTTTTATATCAATGGAAATAACATAATAGACTTTGGTTAAAATAGTCTAACCGGAAGTGATACTTTACTTGAAGCTATTATCTGTTTTTCTTGAAGAAAATGGTGTTATTTTGTAATTAACAATAAATGCTTCAAATAAAAGTTTTAGAGAATTGAATTTTGCGTCGAAAACTTCAAGTATGATTAAATTAGTTCTTTGTATAAGCGAGATATGTAAATTTAAACATGATGTACTTTTTGGTTTCTGTAATTAAGTTTGCTATGAATTAGGACAAGAAATAACAAAAAAATAGAAAATTTAATGTCAATGTCAAATTATGTCAAATACGTGCAATTTTATGATTGGGTGTGTTATTATACATATTTTAATTATTAACTATAGCTATTTGTGTATTAAGAGCGCAAAATGCGACATTGTTGATTGAGAGGTTGTTGTCTCTCGAAATCGACAATGTCCATTTGCGCTCGAAACACACACAAGATTTTTTCTACAGTCGGCACAATGGGGTCCTCCACCATAACAAAAAATAATAAAATGTACACTTTATACTTACAGTACTGCTCAATAAATAACGATTGGCTAATACAAAAGATACGGTTTAAACTTAAAAAGGCTTTTTTAAATGATTATATCGTTACATTAGCCATCTATTCCATAAAAAAAAAAACAAAATTAGAGCGTGGAAGCAAGGATTTGTGATGATTTGATGAGTTTTTGTAGCAAAATGTGTGGTTAGTTGTCACGCCTGTCACACTGAAAAAATTAACAAATATTTCAAGGAATTTGTGATTATATAGACATGTATGTGCATTGACTGACTTCTCGCAATTATTTAAGTAACGAAATAACTAATAACTTTATTGTAATCAAAATAAATAGTTAACTAGAGATCAGATGTCAGTACGACTCGCAACTATCCTACCGCCATCTGTGTACAATCATTCCTATTACTAAACATAACTGTTCACACAATTTATTTTATATTTAATTTTATTTTATCGTTATTTTCCATTCTTCTTGAGTTTTTATTCAATCTAATCTAAGCATTTTATACTTTCGTTTTTGTAAATGAATGCCCTATTTCATTTTCACAGCTATGTGGCATTTTGTTAGGTTATGTTATATACTGACAGAACATTATGTCAAATTGACTTGTGAACGTGATAAATATGTAATTACAGTGCCATTAGTTCCTAACTAAACATTTTCATTAAGAATGTAGACAAGTGACATTTCTCAACATTGCATACTTAGAAATTTGGACAGCGAGCGTTTTTTCTACTTTGTCGCGCATGAGCGGCAAAGTGACATTTTGCGTTGAAAAAAGAGAGCGCAAATGGCTACTTTCTATAGTGACTGTAGAAAAAATATGTATAGTGTAACAGGCGTACAAGGAAGTCATGTGGTGTCCACATCAGATATTTATATATATATATATATATATATATATATATATATATATATATATATATATATATATAGATATAGTAAATAACACAATAATAATTATAATAGGTAAGTAATCTAATATAGTGAGTGATTAACATACATGGAATATACTAATCAGAGTTTGTTTCCAACGTATATGGTAACTGATAACAATTATAATAAGAATAACAACAGATAATACATAATATAAACATAATGGGTGGAATTCAGTGGGTTGTATTAAGGTCTGTATTAAATCTTGTATTAAGTATATGGCAACATTGTAATATTTTCCACATGTATCAATGAGATTCAATTGTGATTTAGAAATTTTACCACAGGGAAAAGTTATACAGATATCCTTTAGTCAAATGAGGAAGTATTATTGTAAATGGAAGGTGTAAAAGGAAACTCATTATTGCAAAATTAGGTTAGAAATATGTCAAATTTTATGTGTCATATGTTTCATACCTGAATGTTAATGAATTTTAAAATATCTCAACCCCCGTTTTGATCAGTTTTGACATTTGTCCTTTTTTTCTTACTTCTGTTAATAATATTTTTTTCTTTATTTGATCCTTTGGTCTCTCACTTTTTTCTGACAGGTATTACAAAGTTGCCAAAATATTTTTGACAAAGGACTGTTTTAGCTTAAAACACGTTAATACAACCCACTGAATCTCACCCATTATTTATAACTTAATATGATTAATAAAGAGTAAATAACAAATAATAATACTGAATGTAGGTAAAATTTAATGTAACTTCTCAAATTATACAATTTTATTTAATTCGGAGATTTTTTTACTCGTTTCTGGCAAAACAACATAGTTTAAATATATTAATTGTAAAGTATACAATTTGATTTATTTTATCTATATCGAGGATAGACGAGACATAATTTTTTTAATTTGAAACGAGACGAGACGAGACAATGAATTTTTCGTCTCGTCTCGTCTCGACAGAATCACTAATTTTTAAAGAGATTAACTTTCATAAATCAGTCAGCTGTGCTATAACCAAGGAAACTGGCGATATATTAAAAAAATCTAAATGACAGATGTCAGCGTCAAGTGCAATTTATATTGTATATGTTTGTGTTATAATTTTATTAGGTACATAGAATCTTAACCAAGGAATTTTCGGTATAGAATTTGTAGAAAATAGTTATGTTCGTATTACAGTGTTACTGGATATGTAGAATCTTTCCCAAAAAAACTTTTGGTAAGGGATTTGTGCAAAATTGGCGGAAGGTAATGTCATCAGATTTTTTTTAATTAACCTTCAAAACTAGGGAGGGTGTTTTGCCGCAGTCATAATAATATAACAGTTTAATTGTAACTTACTGAAGAGGTTGATTCACAACAAAAATTACATGAATAACCATATCTGAGTTGAGTTTGATCACTTTCTCTAACTTAAGACAAAGGGTTTAACATAAAAGCGTAGATATAGGAAGTGTTCAACGCTTAACCCATGGTAGATCTGACCCCAAAGATAGTAAATCTGGCAATAATTTTTGTTTAACATACTTTCTACAAGAACTAGAGGCATTTAAAACTGACCAATCACGTCATAGATCAAAACTTTATAAAAAAGTAAAAATTAATGTGTTCTCTGGAAAAAATGTGATACCTGTCACATATGACATATAAGATCATTGGCGTCGCAACAAATTTCAGATTATGTCTATGTATGACAAAAATTCATTGTTCGAACATGATCTTCTGATTGCAAAGCTTGCACGCGATAGTAGTGGTAAGGATGTAAATTTTCTTTTTTAAATAAATTCCAGGATGTAAATGTAGATGTTCAAAAAAAAAAGTTTAACGTGAGATTGACAATCATTATTTTTTCCAGAGAACACATTGATTTTTACTTTTTTATAAATGGGAATATAATTTTGTATATTATGTTCCCGAAAACATAGATTAGTACTTACTACATTTAAACTATCTAAATTAGTGCTTTCACTAATACGAGCTCCTTGTCGTTTAGATATACTATACGTTAAGTTCTGAATTCTTTATATAATTTCCGCAAATGCTATAGGTAACTGAAATTAATAAATCTTGTACAGTGAACATATGAATTTGACAACAAGTTTCCTTGGTGTATACTGGACTCTCTTAGCGAGAGGTAAAAAGGGTGACAAAAATATTAGAAATTTATAGAGGAATAGATTTTCAAAGTACAACTGAAATTAACAACCAAAATAATAACAAATAAAATAACCAACACATAACAATAACAGACGAACAACAAGGTTTCATGCCAAGAAGGTCGTGAAAGGATGCCGTGTTCCTTATTCGTTAATAAAGCAAATCACTTTAATGGAGGTTGCTGATTATGTTGGTAATTCATACTATTCATACAATGAAATTTTTACCATTTTGGGCATGAAACGAATGTCAATGTAATTAGTTCCAAAACTGTTAACTTTTTTCCTTTTCCTGGTGATGAAAAAAACAGCGATAGAACATTATTTTGTGACCATAGAGGAAATAAAAGCAAAATCAATGAACGTTGAACGTTATTGAAATAATGAAACATTACAATAATGAACAGTATCTATAAAAACTAAAAATTTGAACAATGTCGAAGCTTTCATTATAAGTAAAATTCTGATGTGGACACCACATGACTTCCTTGTACGCCTGTTAAACTATACATATTTTGTTAATAATTAAAATATGTATTATAATAGACCCAATCTTAAAATTGCGTATTTGACATTGACATTAAATTCTTTATTTTTTTGTTATTTTTTGTCCTAAAACATAGCAAACTTAATTACAGAAACCAAAAAGTACATAATTTTTAAATTTACATATCTCGCTTATACAAAGATCTAATTTCATCGTACTTGATGTACTAGACGCAGAATTCAATTCCCTAAAACTTTTATTTGAAGCATTTAATTCTAAAATTAAAATAACACCATTTTTTTCAAGATAAACTGATAACAGCTTCAAGTAAAGTATCACTTCCGGTTAGACCATATTAACCAAAATCTATTATGTTATTCCCATTGATATAAAAGTATTATATACCAAATTTTGGTTTATATTTTAATATAGGTAGTTTTTCATTTAAAATCTATTATAGGCTTCAAGTAAAGTACCACTTCCGGGAAGTCCATTTTAACTAAAATCTATTATGTATGTTATTCCTATTGAAATAAAATTATTATATACTAAATTTGAAAAGTTTTGGATTATATTTTAATATAGTTTTTCATTAAAATTTATTATAGGCTTCAAGTAATGTACCACTTCCAAAAGTTATGTAATGACCAAAAAGGGAGGTGTACAACTAGATGCTATAGCAGTCCTAAATACAAAATTATAACTGTCTACGGCTTCCCGTTTTTCAGTTAAGCGAGATACGAACATACATACGTACAGACGTCACGACGAAATTAGTCAAAATGGATTCAGGGATGGTCAAAATGGATATTTCTGTTGAAATCTGGAAACCGAAATTTTTCGCGATTATCTACAAAACTTCCTTTACTTTGTACAAGGAAGTAAAAACCATAAAAACAATTCAATATTCGAAAATATCTATGTACGTATGTGTCTACCAGAATCCAGAATTTGACGGTTTCATATTCATCCGGCGGTTGTCTGAGCTGCAGCTCTAACCTCTTTAGATGAAATCGCAAAAGGTTCAGCTTTTTTCTCTTTACTTCATCCCAGTTAACCAGGTCGTTCTCGTAGGTTAAATCCTAGAACAAATTGTGCTTTGTAGTACAATAATGACCCACGAGAACTAAAGCAAAGGAAAGTAATACACTTATAGTCCAAAGTTTCATGACAATAATCAGGAATTCAAAAAATGCAAACATATTTTCATATTGACAATTGCATTATAATGAAAGTTTCAACATTTTTGAAATTTTTAGTTTCTATAGATACTGATCATTATTGTAATGTTTCATTATTTGAATAATCAACGTTCATTGATTTTGTTTTTATCTCCTCTATGGTCGCAAAATAATGTTCCATCGATCCCAGGAAACGCACACATACATGATATATAATTATCCAGGATAAATCACAGCACAATGTTATATTACACTGTTTCATAAATGTTAAATCATAGATCTCTTATTTTATATATTTCGTATATATTACGTTATGAAACTTATCATTTATACATTTTTATATCAATTTTATGAAATTAAGTAATATTATTTACATAAGTTTGCAGTTATAATAATGTCATATTACAAAAGTAATACTATATAAATGTTTTCAAATTTATATTGTTTTTATGTAATAATCACAACAAAAATACTATGTTTGAATAGAACGTAACATTTATATACATATGTATTAATACATTAATTTTATGAAACTAGTAATGTCAACCACAGTTATAAATTTCACATTACACGAGTAATGTTATGCACATATAGGGTCTATATGAAATCTATAACATCAGTATTATGTTTGACAGTACGTCATATTATTATATTTTTTTATATGAAAAACTTAACGTTAGTAATACAATTTCAATTATACTAAAGTTAATTAGGAAAGAGTGAAAAGATGTCAGCCACCGGGATTTGAACCCAGACCCACTGTCTTGCCGGGACAACGCGCTACCAATTGAGCTATGGCGGACTCCTCACGTTCTCTTTACGAGAATACTTAGCGTCACGTATACTAAAGTTACTTGAAAAGAGAAATAAACCTCCTCATTTGATTTTAATTACATTGTTTTTATATACATAATACTCTGCCACAACTTAAGATATTTGGAATTTTGATTTATTTTACTGTTAGGTACATAATGTATAATGCTATTACGTGGCATTTTATTCGATAGTGTTTTGCAGGTATAATAATATTAAGTAGGTAGTTACTCATTTTTATTTCTTGTCACATTTTCCGTAAGAAATACAATATAATATTTATTCGTAGCTAGCATTATATACAATATTTACGGTAAATTATAATCTAAAATTTCAAATATATTACAAAGTAACATTTCCGACTTTTAATTTTAATATTGTGTATACTGGTGCTCTGCGCATGCTCTTGGGTGCTCTACAGAGGGTTACAGCCATTGCTTGTGTTATGTGTATTCATTAGAATATTTATAGTGGAAGAAAGAAGTTCAATAAGGTAAGTTATATAACATAATTTATTATATTGTATTAATAAGGGCCGAGTTTTCAATGTTAAAATTTTAACGAGATATTGCAAAACCAACCCTCAGTAATATCTATGATATATAGCATTATGTCTAGGGGCTATAGCTCCTCAGTGGGAGTACGAAAATTAGTAATTATTGCAACAATGGATAGCAAAGGATATTTCGACATTTTAAAAGCAAATTTTAAACAATGTGCCGAAAAATAGGGCCTTAACAGACAATTTTAATTTCATGCATCAGAAAAAATCGACAAATAATTCGCGTCGATAAGAAAATGCGTACTGTATAATATTAAAAATATGCTTAATCATCCCTCACAGTCTCCGGACTTTAACCGGATTGAGAAAGTGCGGAAAATTCTTAAAATAAATAAGAATGTAAAGCAAAAAATAATTTAAAATTAATTACAAGTAAAATGGCAGAATATAATGCCATCGGTGATCAAAATTTTGCTAGATTCAATGACTTATCGCTTAGTTACTGCTGGAAAAACCAAAGGAAAACCCTCCAAATATTATATTTCTTTATCAAACATAAATAAATGGTTCATTATTTAAATGTTTTGGTTATCGTACGGAGACTTTTTTGTCATGAAATTATGAATACTTTCAATGTTTACCCCATAATATAAATAAATTAATTAAATTATTTGTTTATTTTATATTAATAATAACGTAATATACTGCATTTTATTTTGGATTAAAAGGAAATTAAATATATTGAGTTTTAAACTGCTATTTTTCGTAAAATACATTAAAACTACTGTCGTACGGAGACTTTTTTGTATGACTGTATATATAATTTTTAGATTCGTCATGCAGTGGTTTATTTTCTAAAAGATGGAAACCTACTTTGAAATACCCACAAACTAAATAACAGCATATAGAAAATCCTGTATCTGACTAAAATCAAAAAAATGTTCGACCCCTAATATCAAAATGTGTGCCAAATATGGAACAACTATGAAATTAAAATTGATTGTTACTGTAGTAAGTATAGGTAAAACAATATTTTTTTGTGTTATTTTCTAACATAATTTATTTTCAAAGATTCTTTAGAGAAAACATGGAAAAAAGCAGCAGAGGCGGATTAAACCACTTGTTCTAAAAACCATATAGTGAAAACAAAACATTATCCAGAAATATACGCACTTGACACAAACGAAAGCGATAAAGGTAGTATGTGTTATGAATTTCAGTACCATTCTGCTAATCCGAAATTTATTTTAGAATTCTCCACTTCACCTCTGCCAAAATTCCCTAAGTCAAATACTAACAAATTAGCTTCTGCTATAGTCCGATAAGATAATAATTCTAATTCAGTAGTTAATGATTTTATTTTAGTTGAAACAGGTAAGTTATTGTAATAATATACAGGTGTTAAAAACAAGGGTAAATACATTTCGATGTGCTGCTGCTCAGTCAGATAAAAATTCACAAAAATTCAGCAAATTACTTCTTACTATTTACCTTTCAGTGTTCATTTTTAATGTGCCACTGCTGACAAATTTAATAATAAGGAATTATTTAATCTCGATATTGAATGGTTGAATAGATAAATAAATTAATTCGTAATTATTTTAATAAAAATCGGCTAGTGGTACAAAGAAATGTTAACTTTAAGAATTAAATAAAAAAATAAATATTTTTTTTCGAATTTTAGAAAAATTCTTTTCGATTGCGAATCAGCATATCGAAATACATACCCAAAAAATGTTGTAATATCTCACCTATCAACCCCTACAAGGTAGATACAAGGTAAAACATAGATGTAATGTAAGTTAAGGTATTTTTATATAATAGAATAAGAAGTGTTTGTGTTGGTAACAGTGTGCCGTGAAGGCAATGACAAGTGAATTGGGAGGGATATAGTGCAAGAAGGCGGGAGAGAGTAGGAAGGTGGTAGCGAGTGTGATCGGTCGTGTGCACTGAACTAAATATAAAACGGGAAAGCTTATGTCCTATATCAAAACATAGGCACATCCGGCGCTCGACAGGAGACCGCCATACTACTCTACTTCTAGTGTATTTCATTATTTCAGGTTTGCACTTTAGGGATATTTTAAAGGTGTGTCACTGTTGTACGCCATATTCATCATTGTTTTGATTTTTAAACAACCTATCATAACCTGTTTACTTGAGCCAAGGAGTATAATAGTAGTATTGACTTTTCTTAATAATTTATTAAGATTGCCTAGTTTTGTAACATTTGTGTCTCGTAGTTTAGTGTGTGCGTGTGTGAATATATTTTTTTAAAGTAGATATATTAAAATGCCTTCTTGTTTTGTAAAATTATGCAAAATGAATTATAAAAATAAACCGGAAAAGACCTTTCATAGGTAAGAATAAACTTATTTATATTGAAATGTTTATAATAACAGTTTTATATTGTTTTAATTTTTCCTTTATACTAATCTTTTTTCGTATACTCGTATTTGTGTGTTTCTTACCAGCCATCGATTCATTACAATATTTATTTTATTTTGGAATCTACATATTTTAATTAAAATAAAAATTCAAAATTCGCGCTTTTAAAAAGCGGAAGTAGAGCAGTATGGCGGTCTCCTATGTTGCGCGCAAATTTAGCCTTAAAGCGAGTTCCCGTTTTATATTTAGTTCAATGGTCGTGTGTGACCTGTGCGCTCTGCATTTGTGCCAGAAAGGAACGAATTTCCAATATTGTATGCAGTCAGAGGGAAAGTTTTCAAGTAGTGTACGAGTTTCGTGCCAGAAGGTTTGCTTGACGAGCCAAGTGGCGAAACCCAGCCAAGAAGCAGCCGATTATTCACCAGCTATTAGATCTGCGGTTAAGGAGCAAGTATCCACCATTTTGTAAGCGGCCAGCACGTGGTCGTTGGAACAACGACAAAGCAACGTCGACCTGACGGTTATAAACCGCCGACCAACTCTGGACAGCCACATGTTTCCTCCATTTTTACTTAAGATAAGTTCTTATATATTTGTATTGTATAACTTTCTTGTACCTATATTTTGTACTGGACGAGAATTTTTGTGTATAAGCAACAATATATTATCCATTTGTTAACCAGGAATCCACGATTATCATTTATTTTTAAATGTAACGAACCCTGAGTGAGTTTTTCCTTGAATAAAGCTCAATTTAGATTTACGGGATCATCACAATGTTTACCGTTCTTTTTAACACAGTGTATATTACAATAACTTACCTGTTTCCATGTTTGTTTTTGTTTTTATTTATAAGGTAAATACGAGTCACTATTTCGTAAGAATGTACCTATGTCTTGTTCATAATCGATTATTTTAAATTTTATCTCTGGTTTAAATTGTAGTTGAGATGTTGTTTATATAAGTTTATAAAAAATGGATTATAGTCATATGGCACAGTTTCAAAGTCAAGTAAAAAATATATTTTGTGAACTGCGACCACGAAATATCAATATTTGTATCTTTAGTAATGTTTTGTTGTGTCTCGAACAATTATCAATAATTTTGAATTTGTAAATGATATCCTTCAAAATTTTTAGCTGTCCTGTACATACCGTTGCTTTGTTGTTTGTTTTTAATATTGTCATAAAATATGTGACATCCATCTACAAACTGACTTAGTTTATAAATAAAATAAATATATCATCACGGCATATTACCCATTTCTGGGTGTGCCAGTATCTACAACACATGTAGACATCGGTAATGATGACGATATATTTTACCGTATGGGCGCTTACCAGGCGTCACCTCACGGGCACTCATAGCTGATGTGGAGAGTGCACCACAGGGGTCACTTTTGTGCCATTTAAAATTGGAAATATTTGGCGTCTGTCGGGATCGAACCCGGTTCCCCCAGGTTCGCGACCAGACACTTAGGCACGCGGCCACGGGACCCCATAACTTAGTTTATGGCATCGCATAATCTATGTTATGTATATTGTTTATTATTATTGTGAATTTTCTTGTAACTAAAGTATTCTTAAAATGTTACACACATCCTTTATTATGTATATTGTTTATTTATTATATTGTATATTTTTTGTGAATAAAGTATATTTTAAATGTTACACATTTTACAAAAAAAACCCATTCTACCCTTTTAGATGTAGTGACCATTATTGAATTATGTAATTTTAATATAACACCGCATTACAATACCATTTATTAAATTATATTACATGTGTATTACAGAATATAGAACAATTATATGAAAAATAAATAAAATAAGTATCTTTCAACCTTTTACGTAAACATAAATGAAATATATTTGCTATTAGCACTAGTTTAAATGTATGTAACATAGCGTACATAAGCTTTGTGGAGGACATCCCGTTGTACAAGTAAATAACACCTAACAAACAAATAATATTACAAGTAGTGTTAAAGTAACAGCTGTTATAAAACTGTAATATAAATAATATATATCTGTGTTTCCTGGGATGTCTTTTTCAACAACATGAAAAGAAAAAAGTCAACAATTTTGGAACTAATTAAGTTGATATTCTTTTCATGCGGTCAAGTAAGGGACTATTCCGCTCCAAAAATAGTGATTCGCTTTAGAGGCCCAAGAAATGATTGATAGTTCCATATTCCGTTATTCGTAACTTGGTAACTAAGTGTGACATTATTGACCGAATTAAAATAGATATTCACGTATTACACCTCCATTGTTATCAGTGTCAACTATCTGCTCTCAGGCGCAATCACTATTCAAAATCAAACCGTAAAATAAATAATAATAATAATAACTAGATACAAGTTGCTTTAGAAATTTATTTCAAACATCAAAATAAGAATAAACAGAATTTTGGCCCAATAATAATAATATTATTGTTAATTGTTTTAAGACTACAAATTTGCGCTTCATGTTTTCTTTATTTCTATTTCTTTTTTCTTTTTTACGTATATTCCTGCGTCCATACATTTTATTTCTAGCAAGGTTAAGCCATGTAAAACTAAGGCACCACCAGAACATTCTATTATTCATCGTAAGTTACATGTAATGTTTTTCTTTCGCCGACCAATACTCGCACCCTTAAGAAGTACGCGTTTATTTAGGCTTCTAAATAAAGTATCTAGCGTTTACTCTATTTCTTATTATATTATAGGTATATTATCTATTTCTATAGTTAGATTTAATGCCCGCAGAGGCAGGTTCACTATCGTGCTCGCCTTCCTCCAGAGGTACCGTTGATGAGACTTCCCCGTTGTCCGCCCACAATGAGGTAAAATAACTCGGCAATGGCCACGTCCATAACTCTTCGAACACATACGTGTTTATAACGCGGCCCTACCAAGTCAGTCCTAGAACACATCAGGACTACTGGACGTACCATGGCCTACTATATTTTCGCCTTCAAGTGGATGGGCTTCAGGGTAAGACTCGGGGTCAATGCGTAATAGTACAGCAGAACTGGATGGTCTCAGTAAGATATTGAGTGTCTTGCTGCCGTCCGATTTTCAACCGCACTTTACACATTTAAAGTTTTTGTTGCACTATTCATAATTAATAAACTAGTTGAGCTAAACATATTTTTCTATATAACGATTAAAATATTAGTTAAATAATATTTTCTTGTTAGCAACGATTTCAAATATTGCGATGATTGCGCACTTCCTTGCGATATTGTTATTATTATTATTATTATTATTATTATCACATAAATTTTGATGATTTCCAGTGGACGGTCTTAACCACGCATGAACATGTAATAAAAATTAAAAGGATGGGCCAAATTATTCTTGTAAATTTTGAAATTCGTTATTTTAGAAATCGGTCTCCAAATACTTGCGGATGGGTGGATCTTCCATGGGAGTGGTTGAAACTACCCGAGGGGTAGATGGATTTTCTCTGGGAGTGAATATATCTTCCCTTGGGGTGAGTTGGACTTCCCTGGGTGTGGATATATCTTCCCTGAGAGTACTTGGATCATCCCTGTGGGTGGGTAAATCTCCCATAGAAGCAGAAGGATTTTCTGCGAGGATGGGTGGATATTCTAGTATCCAACAATTTTGAGCTTTGTTCATCTCATTCTAAAAGATACAAAAAAATAATTAGTCGGTATAATAATAAAGTTGATTGAAATACAGATATATCGTTATCTATCATCATCCATCCCAATCAAGTAATCAAAAAGATCCAAAAAAAAAAAAAAAATTAATCACGGAATATCTTTCCTAATTTGAGATAGTATTTAAAGTGATTTTGCTTCTCTATACATTAAATTTTATAATTTGTAGAAATGTGGGAACTAGAGATTTCTTTATGTAATCTATTTATGTATCAAAGCTTTTGAAGATCGTACATCGCATACACAGTTTTTTACCTTCAATAACAACATATAACATATGAATTTATAAGCCCAATAAATAGGTTACGTAATTAAATTTTATAAAGAAGGATTTGTGGAAAATTCGTGTCCATCGCTGGATTTTGAACCCAAAATCCCCATATATGTAAGTGAATATCTATTCCGTGTTCTCAAAATGTCCACATTGATTTAATCTCTTTGGTATATTTAACATCGTTATTCCATTAATTACCAGAAGATTATTAAAATCTTCAACATGAAAGAACGGCAGCAAATATAAGTGGGTTTCAGAATGATAATAGATAATTAAATCGTTAATACTATTCGAAAATATCTATGTACGTATGTTCTTACCAGAATCCAGAATTTGATGGTTCCATATACAGGCGGTTGTCTGAGCTGCAGCTCTAGCCTCTTTAGATGAAATCGCTTAAAGTTCTGTTCTTTTCTCTTTACTTCATCCCAGTTAACCAGGTCGTTCTCGTAGGTGTAACCGTAGAACAAATTGTGCTTTGTAGTACAATAATGACCTACGAGAACTAAAGCAAAGGAAAGTAATACACTTACAGTCAAAAGTTTCATGACAATAATCACGAACTCAAAAAATGCAAACATATTTTCGTATTGAATACTGCGTTGCACTATATTCAATGCAAAATTTGCAAGTAATATTTCTATGGTTTTTACTTATAATGAAAACTTCGACATTGTTGAAATTTTTAGTTTCTATAGATACTGTTCATTATTGTAATGTTTCATTATTTGAATAATGTTCAACGTTCATTGATTTTGCTTTTATTTTCTCTATGTTCACAAAACAATGTTCTATCGATGTATTTTTCATCACCAGAAAAAGAAAAAAGTTAACAGTTTTGGAACTAATTACATTGACATTCGTTTCATACCCAAAATGATAAAAATTACATTGTATGAATAGTATGAATTACTAACATAATCAGTAACCTCCATTAAAATGCCTATAGTCTATTTGAGAATGACTGGCAGTAATAAATCATTCTGTCAAAGACATTCCCGTGGCGCGCCAATAATTGTTTGCACAGGGATAGTCGAAATGTCTAAATTCGGTAGAGAACTATAGTTTTAGGTCTAAGTTGTTTTTCAGGGTCAGGTAAAGTCATTTAAATAATTAAGATGAAACTACCTGAATAGAACAGTGGCTATCGTCAAAAAATATTGATTTTGAGATGGGAATTGTCAAAACTGAGCTTTTGGCTATAGCTAAATTACATAGACATAAATTTATTCATCATGTTATTGATGATATGGCAGCGAATCGCGGTATTACTGTCCTTCGTTTACCGCCCTATCACTGCGAGCTCAATCCAATTGAATTAGTTTGGGCTCAAGTTAAAGGTGAAGTAGCGCGAAACAACACCACTTTTAAATTGGACAATGTGAAAAAACTTTTTATGGATGCATTAAAACATGTGACTGCCGATAATTGGAAAAACTGTATTCAACATGTCATAAAGGAAGAAGACCAAATGTGCAAACTTGACCATCTGATAGACGAAACGATCGAGCCATTTATAATTTCAGTAGGACAAGATTCAGAATCAGATTCTGATTTTTAATAATTTATGTATAAATATATAAGTATATGTAATGTAATATGTATATTTAATAGAAATATGACAGGTACTAATATCTTGACAACACACATGAAATAAGTATAAATTTTAGTATGTAACAAATAAAAATGTAAATATTGAATGTATGTATGTAAATATTAAATGTATGCAATATAATAATAATGACTGAGAAAGTTATAATTAAATATTAAAAACTTTTATTTTTAGTAAATGTATAAACAGATCACTCTACAAATCCTATCTACGTCTATGACACAGTCCGACGGGGACTATCGGACGGCATTTCTATTGTTCGACAAGTAAGTTTCGTTCCAGGTACAAAGCGTGCGGCTTATTTTGACCATCCTAGTGTAGTTACAACTGATTTTTCTGGTAGTTTTATTTGCCGCATTGCTGGCAAAAATCCAATACTACTCTTGCAAATAATGATTTATTACTGCCAGTCATTCTCAAATAGACTATAGGCGATCATTTAAGGCCAATATTTTAAATTTTTGCCATATTTTCATTTGTCGTTGTGGTTGGTTTGTTGGGACACCCTGCTCGTTTGTCATCCTCCAAGTTTTTATGGTAAACGTTTATAGTACCATTCATAAACCTTTGGTTTTTTCGGAGTGGTACAATATATATTCTACATCAATTGCATTCTATAAAAATGAGATCTTGTCTTCATATTCAAATTAGAATACATTGGTCTTGTTTATTTACAATTCATACGTTATATGTATCTTGTAATACCATTACATAAAAACTACACCTTTTCATATTACAAGATTAACATAATTTGATATTATGTTATGAAAAAGTTCGTGCTAAATCGGGTCCGTTAATTCATTATTTATTTTGCTTGAATATTATTTGCCAAATAGATTGTTTTTATAATTTTATAAGATATTTGCCTATAGTTCAACAGATGTATTGCATCTTTTAATTGTATTTTTTCTAAGTCAATGAAGCACATAAAAACTTACATTCAACTGATTTTTCAGTGATTTATCTTATTAACGAATAAGGAACACGGCATCCGTTCACGAACTTCTTGACATGATCCCTTGTTGTTCGTCTGTTATTGTTATGTGTTGGTTATTTTATTTGTTATTATTTTGGTTGTTAATTTCAGTTGTTTTTCTGCTATTTTTTGTCACCCTTTTTACCTCTCTCTAAGACAGTCCAGACTGCACCAAGGAAACTAGTTGCCAAATTCATATGTTTACTGTACAAGATTTATTAATTTCAGTTATAGCATTTGCGAAAATTATATAAAGAATTCAGAACTTAACGTACCTACAGTATATCTAAACGACAAGGAGCTCGTATTAGTGAAAGCACTTATTTAGATAGTTTAAATGTAGTAAGTACTAATCTATGTTTTCGGCAACATCATATACAAAATTATATTCCCATTTAAGGACGGAACGCACATTAATCCATTATATTACCGATAGTTCACTAAAGTAGACCAATGCGAACATTTGGGCTCCCTAGGTTCCTATATCTATACGCTTTTATGTTAAACCCTTTGTGTTAAGTTAGATAAAGTGATCAAACTCAACTCAGATATGTTCATGTAATTTTTGTTGTGAATCAATATCATCAGTAAGTTACAATTAAACTGTTATGACTGTGGCAAAACCCTCCCTAGTTTTGAAGGTTAATTTAAAAAATCTGATGTGGCCAGCGCATTACCTTCCGTCAATATCATGTATTTTGCACAAATCCCTTACCAAAAGTTTCTTGGAAAAGATTCTTTATATCCAATAACACTGTAATACGGACATAACTATTTTCTACAAATTCTATACTGAAAATTCCTTGGTTAAGATTCTATGCACCCCATAAAAATATAACACAGACATATACAATGTAAATTGCACTTGACGCTGACATCTGCCATTTAGAATTTTTTATAATATCGCCAGTTTCCCTGATTATAGCACGCTGACTGATTTATGAAAATTAATTTCTTTAAAAATCTTTAACTCTATATCTATTGAATATGAAAGAAAATGTGTAATCAAACCATATAGACAATCAAATGTGCTTATTATAACATAAAATATCAAAAAAATACTTATTTAATTGTGTTTTTCCATAAAAACTGTTTAGTACTGCAAATAAAGGTACCTTCGGTTGGTCAAATATAACCAAAATCTAATCAGCTCTTCATATGGGTGTAAAGAAGAGAAATATAAAAGAATTATAATTTTTATAATTGTAGAGTTGGAGTTATCGTCGGAGAAATTTCTGTCATACACACACCCACACACAGACACACACACACACACGTACATACACAGACACACACACACACATACACACACACACAGAGAGAGAGAGAGAGAGAGAGAGAGAGAGAGAGAGAGAGAGAGAGAGAGAGAGAGAGAGAGACATCACCGTAAAATTAGTAAAATCGTATACTATGAACCCTAAAACGTGCTTATCCATTAAAAACTCACCACCGAAGATAACTAATATATGGCAGAGAAGAACTAAAGAGCAGTTAATGTAAAAACCAAATGCATGGCGAACCAGTGCTGTAGTAACTATCATTTAAAAATCTCTGTTATGGCTAGCTCAGTGCCTCTCACCATTTCCGTTTCGTTACATAAGTATTGAATGTAACATTCCTTGTATACACAAATTATTCTAATTATATCTTTTCTTTCATTCAATAAGGAATTTTGTCCAACTCTTCTAAAATGTTCAAGATGGTTCCAGTTCAGTAGAGGGTATTTCTTAAGGATATATGTATTATTATACCTAGGCACCTATAATTGTAAATATTTAATTAACAATTCAATAAGAAATATTAAGTGTGCGTCTCAGAAAAAGCTTTCAGTAATGTCAGCAAAACCGTTGATTTTTTACACTGACTTTTATATGGCAATTATAAACATATGAATTTGACAACTAGTTTCCTTGGTGTAGACTGGACTCTCTTACTGAGAGGTAGAAAGGGTGACAAACAGTAGCACAAATTTATAGAGTTATAAAGTACAACTGAAATTAACAACCAAAATAGTAACAAATAAAATAACCAACACATAACAACAACAGACGGACAACAAGGGTTCATGTCATAAAATAATACCAAATTATATTAAACTTGTGTACTTTTTATGTAATGGTATTACAAGATACATATAACGTATGAATTGTAAATAAACAAGACCAATGTATTCTAAGATGAATATGAAGACAAGATCTCATTTTTAAAGATTGCAATTGATGTAGAATATATAATATATATTGTACCACTCGAAAGAAACCAAAGGTTTATGAATGGTACTACAAACGATTCCCATAAAAACGTGGAGGATGACAAAAGAGCCGGGTGTCCCAACACACCAACTACAACGACAAATGAAAATATGGCAAAAATTTAAAATATTGGCCTTAATGAACGCCGAGGCACTTAATGGAGGTTGCTGATTATCTTAGTAATTCATGCTATTCATACATTGTAATTTTTATCATTTTGGGTATGAAACGAATGTCAATGTAATTAGTCCCAAAACTGTTGACTTTTTTCTTTTTCTGGTGATGAAAAAGACATCGATAGAACATTGTTATGTGAACATAGAGGAAATAAAAGCAAAGTCAATGAACGTTGAACATTATTCAAATAATGAAACATTACAATAATGAACAGTATCTATAGAAACCAAAAATTTCAACAATGTCGAACTTTTCATTATAAGTAAAAACCATAGAAATATTACTTGCAAATTTTGCATTGAATATAGTGAAACGCAGTATTCAATACGAAAATATGTTTGCATTTTTTGAGTTCGTGATTATTGTCATGAAACTTTTGACTGTAAGTGTATTACTTTCCTTTGCTTTAGTTCTCGTAGGTCATTATTGTACTAAAAAGCACAATTTGTTCTACGGTTACACCTACGAGAACGACCTGGTTAACTGGGATGAAGTAAAGAGAAAAGAACAGAACTTTAAGCGATTTCATCTAAAGAGGCTAGAGCTGCAGCTCAGACAACCGCCTGTATATGGAACCATCAAATTCTGGATTCTGGTAAGAACATACGTACATAGATATTTTCGAATAGTATTAACGATTTAATTATCTATTATCATTCTGAAACCCACTTATATTTGCTGCCGTTCTTTCATGTTGAAGATTTTAATAATCTTCTGGTAATTAATGGAATAACAATGTTAAATATACCAAAGAGACTAAATCAATGTATATGTATATATATGATATATGCAATCGTAAGTACAAAAATAATTTGGACGTTTCGACCGAAACATGTGCCCATCCCCAGCATAAGATACGTATATTAGTTTGTTACATGTTACATTTTAATATGAATTTTGATTTCGAATTATCTTGATAACATATGTTCTTACTGAAGGTAAAAAACTTTTAGAGGAAAATGCAATGTAGGATCTTCAAAAGCTTTGATACATAAATAGATTACATAAAAAAATCTCTAGTTCCCACATTTCTACAAATTATAAAATTTAATGTATAGAGAGGCAAAATAAATTGTCGACAGCATCACTTTAAATACTATCTCAAATTAGGAAAGATATTCCCTGATTAATTTTTTTTGGGATCTTTTTGATTACTTGATTGGGATGGATGATGATAGATAACGATATATCTGTATTTCAATCAACTTTATTATCAAACCCACTAATTATTTTTTTGTATCTTTTAGAATGAGATGAACAAAGCTCAAAATTGTTGGATACTGGAATATCCACCCATCCTCGAAGAAAATCCTTCTACTTCTATGGGAGATTTACCCACCCACAGGGATGATCCAAGTACTCTCAGGGAAGATATATCCACACCCAGGGAAGTCCAACTCACCCCAAGGGAAGATATATTCACCCCCAGAGAAAATCCATCTACCCCTCGGGTAGTTTCAACCACTCCCATGGAAGATCCACCCATCCGCAAGTATTTGGAGACCGATTTCTAAAATATCGAATTTCAAAATTTACAAGAATAATTTGGCCCATCCTTTTAATTTTTATTACATGTTCATGCGTGGTTAAGACCGTCCACTGGAAATCATCAAAATTTATGTCATAATAATAATAATAATAATAACAATATCGCAAGGAAGTACGCAATCATCGCAATATTTGAAATCGTTGCTAACAAGAAAATATTATTTAACTAATATTTTAATCGTTATATAGAAAAATATGTTTAGCTCAACTAGTTTATTAATTATGAATAGTGCAACAAAAACTTTAAATGTGTAAAGTGCGGTTGAAAATCGGACGGCAGCAAGACACTCAATATCTTACTGAGACCATCCAGTTCTGCTGTACTATTACGCATTGACCCCGAGTCTTACCCTGAAGCCCATCCACTTGAAGGCGAAAATATAGTAGGCCATGGTACGTCCAGTAGTCCTGATGTGTTCTAGGACTGACTTGGTAGGGCCGCGTTATAAACACGTATGTGTTCGAAGAGTTATGGACGTGGCCATTGCCGAGTTATTTTACCTCATTGTGGGCGGACAACGGGGAAGTCTCATCAACGGTACCTCTGGAGGAAGGCGAGCACGATAGTGAACCTGCCTCTGCGGGCATTAAATCTAACTATAGAAATAGATAATATACCTATAATATAATAAGAAATAGAGTAAACGCTAGATACTTTATTTAGAAGCCTAAATAAACGCGTACTTCTTAAGGGTGCGAAGTATTGGTCGGCGAAAGGAAAACATTACATGTAACTTACGATGAATAATAGAATGTTCCGGTGGTGCCTTAGTTTTACATGGCTTAACCTTGCTAGAAATAAAATGTATGGACGCAGGAATATACGTAAAAAAGAAAAACGAAACAGAAATAAAGAAAACATGAAGCGCAAATTTGTAGTCTTATTTTTTTATTTTAAATTTACATATCTCGCTTATACAAAGATCTAATTTCATCGTACTTGATGTACTCGACGCAGAATTCAATTCCCTAAAACTTTTATTTGAAGCATTTATTTCTAAAATTAAAATAACACCATTTTTTCAAGAAAAACTGATAACAGCTTCAAGTAAAGTATCACTTCCGGTTAGACCATATTAACCAAAATCTATTATGTTATTCCCATTGATATAAAAGTATTATATACCAAATTTTGGTTTATATTTTAATATAGGTAGTTTTTCATTTAAAATCTATTATAGGCTTCAAGTAAAGTACCACTTCCGGGAAGACCATTTTAACTAAAATCTATTATGTATGTTATTCCTATTGAAATAAAATTATTATATACTAAATTTGAAAAGTTTTGGATTATATTTTAATATAGTTTTTCATTAAAATTTATTATATAGGCTTCAAGTAATGTACCACTTCCGAAAGTTATGTAATGACCAAAAAGGGAGGTGTACAACTAGATGCTATAGCAGTCCTAAATACAAAATTATAACTGTCTACGGCTTCCCGTTTTTCAGTTATGCGAGATACGAACATACGTACGTACAGACGTCACGACGAAATTAGTCAAAATGGATTCAGGGATGGTCAAAATGGATATTTCTGTTGAAATCTGGAAACCGAAATTTTTCGCGATTATCTACAAAACTTCCTTTACTTTGTACAAGGAAGTAAAAACCATAAAAACAATTCAATATTCGAAAATATCTATGTACGTATGTGTCTACCAGAATCCAGAATTTGACGGTTTCATATTCATCCGGCGGTTGTCTGAGCTGCAGCTCTAACCTCTTTAGATGTAATCGCAAAAGGTTCAGCTTTTTTCTCTTTACTTCATCCCAGTTAACCAGGTCGTTCTCGTAGGTTAAATCCTAGAACAAATTGTGCTTTGTAGTACAATAATGACCAACGAGAACTAAAGCAAAGGAAAGTAATACACTTATAGTCCAAAGTTTCATGACAATAATCAGGAATTCAAAAAATGCAAACATATTTTCATATTGACAATTGCATTGTACTATACTCAATGCAAAATTTGCAAGTAATATTTCTATGTTTTTTACTTATAATGAAAGTTTCAACATTTTTGAAATTTTTAGTTTCTATAGATACTGATCATTATTGTAATGTTTCATTATTTGAATAATCAACGTTCATTGATTTTGTTTTTATCTCCTCTATGGTCGCAAAATAATGTTCCATCGATCCCAGGAAACGCACACATACATGATATATAATTATCCAGGATAAATCACAGCACAATGTTATATTACACTGTTTCATAAATGTTAAATCATAGATCTCTTATTTTATATATTTCGTATATATTACGTTATGAAACTTATCATTTATACATTTTTATATCAATTTTATAAAATTAAGTAATATTATTTACATAAGTTTGCAGTTATAATAATGTCATATTACAAAAGTAATACTATATAAATGTTTTCAAATTTATATTGTTTTTATGTAATAATCGCAACAAAAATACTATGTTTGAATAGAACGTAACATTTATATACATATGTATTAATACATTAATTTTATGAAACTAGTAATGTCAACCAAAGTTATAAATTTCACATTACACGAGTAATGTTTTGCACATATAGGGTCTATATGAAATCTATAACATCAGTATTATGTTTGACAGTACGTCATATTATTATATTTTTTTATATGAAAAACTTAACGTTAGTATTGTTTGTAAAATACAATTTCAATTATACTAAAGTTAATTAGGAAAGAGTGAAAAGATGTCAGCCACCGGGATTTGAACCCAGACCCACTGTCTTGCCGGGACAACGCGCTACCAATTGAGCTATGGCGGACTCCTCACGTTCTCTTTACGAGAATACTTAGCGTCACGTATACTAAAGTTACTTGAAAAGAGAAATAAACCTCCTCATTTGATTTTAATTACATTGGGTGAGATTCAGTGGGTTGTATTAGCGTGTTTTAAGCTAAAACAGTCCTTTGTCAAAAATATTTTGGCAACTTTGTAATACCTGTCAGAAAAAAGTGAGAGACCAAAGGATCAAATAAAGAAAAAAATATTATTAACAGTAGTAAGAAAAAAAGGACAAATTTCAAAACTGATCAAAACGGGGGTTGAGAGATATATTAAAATTCATTAACATTCAGGTATGAAATATTTGACACATAAAATTTGACATATTTCTAACCTAATTATGCAATAATGAGTTTCCTTTTACACCTTCCATTTACAATAATACTTCTTCATTTGACTAAAGGATATCTGTATTACTTTTCCATGTGGTAAAATTGCTAAATCACAAGTGAATCTCATTGATACATGTGAGAAAATATTACAATGTTGCCATATACTTAATACAAGATTTAATACAGGCCTTAATACAACCCACTGAATTCCACCCATTGTTTTTATATACATAATACTCTGCCACAACTTAAGATATTTGGAATTTTGATTTATTTTACTGTTAGGTACATAATGTATAATGCTATTACGTGGCATTTTATTCGATAGTGTTTTGCAGGTATAATAATATTAAGTAGGTAGTTACTCATTTTTATTTCTTGTCACATTTTCCGTAAGAAATACAATATAATATTTATTCGTAGCTAGCATTATATACAATATTTACGGTAAATTATAATCTAAAATTTCAAATATATTACAAAGTAACATTTCCGACTTTTAATTTTAATATTGTGTATACTGGTGCTCTGCGCATGCTCTTGGGTGCTCTACAGAGGGTTACAGCAATTGCTTGTGTTATGTGTATTCATTAGAATATTTATAGTGGAAGAAAGAAGTTCAATAAGGTAAGTTATATAACATAATTTATTATATTGTATTAATAAGGGCCGAGTTTTCAATGTTAAAATTTTAACGAGATATTGCAAAACCAACCCTCAGTAATATCTATGATATATAGCATTATGTCTAGGGGCTATAGCTCCTCAGTGGGAGTACGAAAATTAGTAATTATTGCAACAATGGATAGCAAAGGATATTTCGACATTTTAAAAGCAAATTTTAAACAATGTGCCGAAAAATAGGGCCTTAACAGACAATTTTAATTTCATGCATCAGAAAAAATCGACAAATAATTCGCGTCGATAAGAAAATGCGTACTGTATAATATTAAAAATATGCTTAATCATCCCTCACAGTCTCCGGACTTTAACCGGATTGAGAAAGTGCGGAAAATTCTTAAAATAAATAAGAATGTAAAGCAAAAAATAATTTAAAATTAATTACAAGTAAAATGGCAGAATATAATGCCATCGGTGATCAAAATTTTGCTAGATTCAATGACTTATCGCTTAGTTACTGCTGGAAAAACCAAAGGAAAACCCTCCAAATATTATATTTCTTTATGAAACATAAATAAATGGTTCATTATTTAAATGTTTTGGTTATCGTACGGAGACTTTTTTGTCATGAAATTATGAATACTTTCAATGTTTACCCCATAATATAAATAAATTAATTAAATTATTTGTTTATTTTATATTAATAATAACGTAATATACTGCATTTTATTTTGGATTAAAAGGAAATTAAATATATTGAGTTTTAAACTGCTATTTTTCGTAAAATACATTAAAACTACTGTCGTACGGAGACTTTTTTGTATGACTGTATATATAATTTTTAGATTCGTCATGCAGTGGTTTATTTTCTAAAAGATGGAAACCTACTTTGAAATACCCACAAACTAAATAACAGCATATAGAAAATCCTGTATCTGACTAAAATCAAAAAAATGTTCGACCCCTAATATCAAAATGTGTGCCAAATATGGAACAACTATGAAATTAAAATTGATTGTTGCTGTAGTAAGTATAGGTAAAACAATATTTTTTTGTGTTATTTTCTAACATAATTTATTTTCAAAGATTCTTTAGAGAAAACATGGAAAAAAGCAGCAGAGGCGGATTAAACCACTTGTTCTAAAAACCATATAGTGAAAACAAAACATTATCCAGAAATATACGCACTTGACACAAACGAAAGCGATAAAGGTAGTATGTGTTATGAATTTCAGTACCATTCTGCTAATCCGAAATTTATTTTAGAATTCTCCACTTCACCTCTGCCAAAATTCCCTAAGTCAAATACTAACAAATTAGCTTCTGCTATAGTCCGATAAGATAATAATTCTAATTCAGTAGTTATTTTATTTTAGTTGAAACAGGTAAGTTATTGTAATAATATACAGGTGTTAAAAACAAGGGTAAATACATTTCGATGTGCTGCTGCTCAGTCAGATAAAAATTCACAAAAATTCAGCAAATTACTTCTTACTATTTACCTTTCAGTGTTCATTTTTAATGTGCCACTGCTGACAAATTTAATAATAAGGAATTATTTAATCTCGATATTGAATGGTTGAATAGATAAATAAATTAATTCGTAATTATTTTAATAAAAATCGGCTAGTGGTACAAAGAAATGTTAACTTTAAGAATTAAATAAAAAAATAAATAATTTTTTTCGAATTTTAGAAAAATTCTTTTCGATTGCGAATCAGCATATCGAAATACATACCCAAAAAATGTTGTAATATCTCACCTATCAACCCCTACAAGGTAGATACAAGGTAAAACATAGATGTAATGTAAGTTAAGGTATTTTTATATAATAGAATAAGAAGTGTTTGTGTTGGTAACAGTGTGCCGTGAAGGCAATGACAAGTGAATTGGGAGGGATATAGTGCAAGAAGGCGGGAGAGAGTAGGAAGGTGGTAGCGAGTGTGATCGGTCGTGTGCACTGAACTAAATATAAAACGGGAAAGCTTATGTCCTATATCAAAACATAGGCACATCCGGCGCTCGACAGGAGACCGCCATACTACTCTACTTCTAGTGTATTTCATTATTTCAGGTTTGCACTTTAGGGATATTTTAAAGGTGTGTCACTGTTGTACGCCATATTCATCATTGTTTTGATTTTTAAACAACCTATCATAACCTGTTTACTTGAGCCAAGGAGTATAATAGTAGTATTGACTTTTCTTAATAATTTATTAAGATTGCCTAGTTTTGTAACATTTGTGTCTCGTAGTTTAGTGTGTGCGTGTGTGAATATATTTTTTTAAAGTAGATATATTAAAATGCCTTCTTGTTTTGTAAAATTATGCAAAATGAATTATAAAAATAAACCGGAAAAGACCTTTCATAGGTAAGAATAAACTTATTTATATTGAAATGTTTATAATAACAGTTTTATATTGTTTTAATTGTTTTAATTTTTCCTTTATACTAATCTTTTTTCGTATACTCGTATTTGTGTGTTTCTTACCAGCCATCGATTCATTACAATATTTATTTTATTTTGGAATCTACATATTTTAATTAAAATAAAAATTCAAAATTCGCGCTTTTAAAAAGCGGAAGTAGAGCAGTATGGCGGTCTCCTATGTTGCGCGCAAATTTAGCCTTAAAGCGAGTTCCCGTTTTATATTTAGTTCAATGGTCGTGTGTGACCTGTGCGCTCTGCATTTGTGCCAGAAAGGAACGAATTTCCAATATTGTATGCAGTCAGAGGGAAAGTTTTCAAGTAGTGTACGAGTTTCGTGCCAGAAGGTTTGCTTGACGAGCCAAGTGGCGAAACCCAGCCAAGAAGCAGCCGATTATTCACCAGCTATTAGATCTGCGGTTAAGGAGCAAGTATCCACCATTTTGTAAGCGGCCAGCACGTGGTCGTTGGAACAACGACAAAGCAACGTCGACCTGACGGTTATAAACCGCCGACCAACTCTGGACAGCCACATGTTTCCTCCATTTTTACTTAAGATAAGTTCTTATATATTTGTATTGTATAACTTTCTTGTACCTATATTTTGTACTGGACGAGAATTTTTGTGTATAAGCAACAATATATTATCCATTTGTTAACCAGGAATCCACGATTATAATTTATTTTTAAATGTAACGAACCCTGAGTGAGTTTTTCCTTGAATAAAGCTCAATTTAGATTTACGGGATCATCACAATGTTTACCGTTCTTTTTAACACAGTGTATATTACAATAACTTACCTGTTTCCATGTTTGTTTTTGTTTTTATTTATAAGGTAAATACGAGTCACTATTTCGTAAGAATGTACCTATGTCTTGTTCATAATCGATTATTTTAAATTTTATCTCTGGTTTAAATTGTAGTTGAGATGTTGTTTATATAAGTTTATAAAAAATGGATTATAGTCATATGGCACAGTTTCAAAGTCAAGTAAAAAATATATTTTGTGAACTGCGACCACGAAATATCAATATTTGTATCTTTAGTAATGTTTTGTTGTGTCTCGAACAATTATCAATAATTTTGAATTTGTAAATGATATCCTTCAAAAATTTTAGCTATCCTGTACATACCGTTGCTTTGTTGTTTGTTTTTAATATTGTCATAAAATATGTGACATCCATCTACAAACTGACTTAGTTTATGGCATCGCATAATCTATGTTATGTATATTGTTTATTATTATTGTGAATTTTCTTGTAACTAAAGTATTCTTAAAATGTTACACACATCCTTTATTATGTATATTGTTTATTTATTATATTGTATATTTTTTGTGAATAAAGTATATTTTAAATGTTACACATTTTACAAAAAAACCCATTCTACCCTTTTAGATGTAGTGACCATTATTGAATTATGTAATTTTAATATAACACCGCATTACAATACCAATTATTAAATTATATTACATGTGTATTACAGAATATAGAACAATTATATGAAAAATAAATAAAATAAGTATCTTTCAACCTTTTACGTAAACATAAATGAAATATATTTGCTATTAGCACTAGTTTAAATGTATGTAACATAGCGTACATAAGCTTTGTGGAGGACATCCCGTTGTACAAGTAAATAACACCTAACAAACAAATAATATTACAAGTAGTGTTAAAGTAACAGCTGTTATAAAACTGTAATATAAATAATATATATCTGTGTTTCCTGGGATGTCTTTTTCAACAACATGAAAAGAAAAAAGTCAACAATTTTGGAACTAATTAAGTTGATATTCTTTTCATGCGGTCAAGCAAGGGACTATTCCGCTCCAAAAATAGTGATTCGCTTTAGAGGCCCAAGAAATGATTGATAGTTCCATATTCCGTTATTCGTAACTATGGTAACTAAGTGTGACATTATTGACCGAATTAAAATAGATATTTATGTATTACACCTCCATTGTTATCAGTGTCAACTATCTGCTCTCAGGCGCAATCACTATTCAAAATCAAACCGTAAAATAAATAATAATAATAACTAGATACAAGTTGCTTTAGAAATTTATTTCAAACATCAAAATAAGAATAAACAGAATTTTGGCCCAATAATAATAATATTATTGTTAATTGTTTTAAGACTACAAATTTGCGCTTCATGTTTTCTTTATTTCTATTTCTTTTTTACGTATCTTCCTGCGTCCATACATTTTATTTCTAGCAAGGTTAAGCCATGTAAAACTAAGGCATCACCGGAACATTCTATTATTCATCGTAAGTTACATGTAATGTTTTTCTTTCGCCGACCAATACTCGCACCCTTAAGAAGTACGCGTTTATTTAGGCTTCTAAATAAAGTATCTAGCGTTTACTCTATTTCTTATTATATTATAGGTATATTATCTATTTCTATAGTTAGATTTAATGCCCGCAGAGGCAGGTTCACTATCGTGCTCGCCTTCCTCCAGAGGTACCGTTGATGAGACTTCCCCGTTGTCCGCCCACAATGAGGTAAAATAACTCGGCAATGGCCACGTCCATAACTCTTCGAACACATACGTGTTTATAACGCGGCCCTACCAAGTCAGTCCTAGAACACATCAGGACTACTGGACGTACCATGGCCTACTATATTTTCGCCTTCAAGTGGATGGGCTTCAGGGTAAGACTCGGGGTCAATGCGTAATAGTACAGCAGAACTGGATGGTCTCAGTAAGATATTGAGTGTCTTGCTGCCGTCCGATTTTCAACCGCACTTTACACATTTAAAGTTTTTGTTGCACTATTCATAATTAATAAACTAGTTGAGCTAAACATATTTTTCTATATAACGATTAAAATATTAGTTAAATAATATTTTCTTGTTAGCAACGATTTCAAATATTTCGATGATTGCGCACTTCCTTATTATTATTGTTATTATTATTATTATTATTATTATTATTATTATTATTATTATCACATAAATTTTGATGATTTCCAGTGGACGGTCTTAACTACGCATGAACATGTAATAAAAATTAAAAGGATGGGCCAAATTATTCTTGTAAATTTTGAAATTCGTTATTTTAGAAATCGGTCTCCAAATACTTGCGGATGGGTGGATCTTCCATGGGAGTGGTTGAAACTACCCGAGGGGTAGATGGATTTTCTCTGGGGGTGAATATATCTTCCCTTGGGGTGAGTTGAACTTCCCTGGGTGTGGATATATCTTCCCTGAGAGTACTTGGATCATCCCTGTGGGTGGGTAAATCTCCCATAGAAGCAGAAGGATTTTCTGCGAGGATGGGTGGATATTCTAGTATCCAACAATTTTGAGCTTTGTTCATCTCATTCTAAAAGATACAAAAAAATAATTAGTGGGTATAATAATAAAGTTGATTGAAATACAGATATATCGTTATCTATCATCATCCATCCCAATCAAGTAATCAAAAAGATCCCAAAAAAAAAAAATTAATCACGGAATATCTTTCCTAATTTGAGATAGTATTTAAAGTGATTTTGCTTCTCTATACATTAAATTTTATAATTTGTAGAAATGTGGGAACTAGAGATTTTTTTATGTAATCTATTTATGTATCAAAGCTTTTGAAGATCGTACATCGCATTTTCCTTTAAAAGTATTTTACCTTCAATAACAACATATAACATATGTTATCAAGATAATTCGAAATCAAAATGGATATTAAAATGTAACATGTAACAAACTAATATAGGTATCTTATGCTGGGGATGGGCACATGTTTCGGTCGAAACGTCCGAATTATTTTTGTACTTACGATTGCATATATATATATATATATATCGCAATCTATGAATTTATAAGCCCAATAAATAGATTACGTAATTAAATTTTATAAAGAAGGATTTGTGGAAAATTCGTGTCCATCGCTGGATTTTGAACCCAAAATCCCCATATATGTAAGTGAATATCTATTCCGTGTTCTCAAAATGTCCACATTGATTTAATCTCTTTGGTATATTTAACATCGTTATTCCATTAATTACCAGAAGATTATTAAAATCTTCAACATGAAAGAACGGCAGCAAATATAAGTGGGTTTCAGAATGATAATAGATAATTAAATCGTTAATACTATTCGAAAATATCTATGTACGTATGTTCTTACCAGAATCCAGAATTTGATGGTTCCATATACAGGCGGTTGTCTGAGCTGCAGCTCTAGCCTCTTTAGATGAAATCGCTTAAAGTTCTGTTCTTTTCTCTTTACTTCATCCCAGTTAACCAGGTCGTTCTCGTAGGTGTAACCGTAGAACAAATTGTGCTTTGTAGTACAATAATGACCTACGAGAACTAAAGCAAAGGAAAGTAATACACTTACAGTCAAAAGTTTCATGACAATAATCACGAACTCAAAAAATGCAAACATATTTTCGTATTGAATACTGCGTTGCACTATATTCAATGCAAAATTTGCAAGTAATATTTCTATGGTTTTTACTTATAATGAAAACTTCGACATTGTTGAAATTTTTAGTTTCTATAGATACTGTTCATTATTGTAATGTTTCATTATTTGAATAATGTTCAACGTTCATTGATTTTGCTTTTATTTTCTCTATGTTCACAAAACAATGTTATATCGATGTATTTTTCATCACCAGAAAAAGAAAAAAGTCAACAGTTTTGGAACTAATTACATTGACATTCGTTTCATACCCAAAATGATAAAAATTACATTGTATGAATAGTATGAATTACTAACATAATCAGTAACCTCCATTAAAATGCCTATAGTCTATTTGAGAATGACTGGCAGTAATAAATCATTCTGTCAAAGACATTCCAGTGGCGCGCCAATAATTGTTTGCACAGGGATAGTCGAAATGACTAAATTCGGTAGAGAACTATAGTTTTAGGTCTAAGTTGTTTTTCAGGGTCAGGTAAAGTCATTTAAATAATTAAGATGAAACTACCTGAATAGAACAGTGGCTATCGTCAAAAAATATTGATTTTGAGATGGGAATTGTCAAAACTGAGCTTTTGGCTATAGCTAAATTACATAGACATAAATTTATTCATCATGTTATTGATGATATGGCAGCGAATCGCGGTATTACTGTCCTTCGTTTACCGCCCTATCACTGCGAGCTCAATCCAATTGAATTAGTTTGGGCTCAAGTTAAAGGTGAAGTAGCGCGAAACAACACCACTTTTAAATTGGACAATGTGAAAAAACTTTTTATGGATGCATTAAAACATGTGACTGCCGATAATTGGAAAAACTGTATTCAACATGTCATAAAGGAAGAAGACCAAATGTGCAAACTTGACCATCTGATAGACGAAACGATCGAGCCATTTATAATTTCAGTAGGACAAGATTCAGAATCAGATTCTGATTTTTAATAATTTATGTATAAATATATAAGTATATGTAATGTAATATGTATATTTAATAGAAATATGACAGGTACTAATATCTTGACAACACACATGAAATAAGTATAAATTTTAGTATGTAACAAATAAAAATGTAAATATTGAATGTATGTATGTAAATATTAAATGTATGCAATATAATAATAATGACTGAGAAAGTTATATTTAAATATTAAAAACTTTTATTTTTAGTAAATGTATAAACAGATCACTCTACAAATCCTATCTACGTCTATGACACAGTCCGACGGGGATTATCGGACGGCATTTCTATTGTTCGACAAGTAAGTTTCGTTCCAGGTACAAAGCGTGCGGCTTATTTTGACCATCCTAGTGTAGTTACAACTGATTTTTCTGGTAGTTTTATTTGCCGCATTGCTGGCAAAAATCCAATACTACTCTTGCAAATAATGATTTATTACTGCCAGTCATTCTCAAATAGACTATAGGCGATCATTTAAGGCCAATATTTTAAATTTTTGCCATATTTTCATTTGTCGTTGTGGTTGGTTTGTTGGGACACCCTGCTCGTTTGTCATCCTCCAAGTTTTTATGGTAAACGTTTATAGTACCATTCATAAACCTTTGGTTTTTTCGGAGTGGTACAATATATATTCTACATCAATTGCATTCTATAAAAATGAGATCTTGTCTTCATATTCAAATTAGAATACATTGGTCTTGTTTATTTACAATTCATACGTTATATGTATCTTGTAATACCATTACATAAAAACTACACCTTTTCATATTACAAGATTAACATAATTTGATATTATGTTATGAAAAAGTTCGTGCTAAATCGGGTCCGTTAATTCATTATTTATTTTGCTTGAATATTATTTGCCAAATAGATTGTTTTTATAATTTTATAAGATATTTGCCTATAGTTCAACAGATGTATTGCATCTTTTAATTGTATTTTTTCTAAGTCAATGAAGCACATAAAAACTTACATTCAACTGATTTTTCAGTGATTTATCTTATTAACGAATAAGGAACACGGCATCCGTTCACGAACTTCTTGACATGATCCCTTGTTGTTCGTCTGTTATTGTTATGTGTTGGTTATTTTATTTGTTATTATTTTGGTTGTTAATTTCAGTTGTTTTTCTGCTATTTTTTGTCACCCTTTTTACCTCTCTCTAAGACAGTCCAGACTGCACCAAGGAAACTAGTTGCCAAATTCATATGTTTACTGTACAAGATTTATTAATTTCAGTTATAGCATTTGCGAAAATTATATAAAGAATTCAGAACTTAACGTACCTACAGTATATCTAAACGACAAGGAGCTCGTATTAGTGAAAGCACTTATTTAGATAGTTTAAATGTAGTAAGTACTAATCTATGTTTTCGGCAACATCATATACAAAATTATATTCCCATTTAAGGACGGAACGCACATTAATCCATTATATTACCGATAGTTCACTAAAGTAGACCAATGCGAACATTTGGGCTCCCTAGGTTCCTATATCTATACGCTTTTATGTTAAACCCTTTGTGTTAAGTTAGATAAAGTGATCAAACTCAACTCAGATATGTTCATGTAATTTTTGTTGTGAATCAATATCATCAGTAAGTTACAATTAAACTGTTATGACTGTGGCAAAACCCTCCCTAGTTTTGAAGGTTAATTTAAAAAATCTGATGTGGCCAGCGCATTACCTTCCGTCAATATCATGTATTTTGCACAAATCCCTTACCAAAAGTTTCTTGGAAAAGATTCTTTATATCCAATAACACTGTAATACGGACATAACTATTTTCTACAAATTCTATACTGAAAATTCCTTGGTTAAGATTCTATGCACCCCATAAAAATATAACACAGACATATACAATGTAAATTGCACTTGACGCTGACATCTGCCATTTAGAATTTTTTAATATATCGCCAGTTTCCCTGATTATAGCACGCTGACTGATTTATGAAAATTAATTTCTTTAAAAATCTTTAACTCTATATCTATTGAATATGAAAGAAAATATGTAATCAAACCATATAGACAATCAAATGTGCTTATTATAACATAAAATATCAAAAAAATACTTATTTAATTGTGTTTTTCCATAAAAACTGTTTAGTACTGCAAATAAAGGTACCTTCGGTTGGTCAAATATAACCAAAATCTAATCAGCTCTTCATATGGGTGTAAAGAAGAGAAATATAAAAGAATTATAATTTTTATAATTGTAGAGTTGGAGTTATCGTCGGAGAAATTTCTGTCATACACACACCCACACACAGACACACACACGTACATACACAGACACACACACACACACACACACACATACACACACACACACAGAGAGAGAGAGAGAGAGAGAGAGAGAGAGAGAGAGAGAGAGAGACATCACCGTAAAATTAGTAAAATCGTATACTATGAACCCTAAAACGTGCTTATCCATTAAAAACTCACCACCGAAGATAACTAATATATGGCAGAGAAGAACTAAAGAGCAGTTAATGTAAAAACCAAATGCATGGCGAACCAGTGCTGTAGTAACTATCATTTAAAAATCTCTGTTATGGCTAGCTCAGTGCCTCTCACCATTTCCGTTTCGTTACATAAGTATTGAATGTAACATTCCTTGTATACACAAATTATTCTAATTATATCTTTTCTTTCATTCAATAAGGAATTTTGTCCAACTCTTCTAAAATGTTCAAGATGGTTCCAGTTCAGTAGAGGGTATTTCTTAAGGATATATGTATTATTATACCTAGGCACCTATAATTGTAAATATTTAATTAACAATTCAATAAGAAATATTAAGTGTGCGTCTCAGAAAAAGCTTTCAGTAATGTCAGCAAAACCGTTGATTTTTTACACTGACTTTTATATGGCAATTATAAACATATGAATTTGACAACTAGTTTCCTTGGTGTAGACTGGACTCTCTTACTGAGAGGTAGAAAGGGTGACAAACAGTAGCACAAATTTAAAGAGTTATAAATCTTCTAAATACAACTGAAATTAACAACCAAAATAGTAACAAATAAAATAACCAACACATAACAACAACAGACGGACAACAAGGGTTCATGTCATAAAATAATACCAAATTATATTAAACTTGTGTACTTTTTATGTAATGGTATTACAAGATACATATAACGTATGAATTGTAAATAAACAAGACCAATGTATTCTAAGATGAATATGAAGACAAGATCTCATTTTTAAAGATTGCAATTGATGTAGAATATATAATATATATATATTGTACCACTCGAAAGAAACCAAAGGTTTATGAATGGTACTACAAACGATTACCATAAAAACGTGGAGGATGACAAAAGAGCCGGGTGTCCCAACACACCAACTACAACGACAAATGAAAATATGGCAAAAATTTAAAATATTGGCCTTAATGAACGCCGAGGCACTTAATGGAGGTTGCTGATTATCTTAGTAATTCATGCTATTCATACATTGTAATTTTTATCATTTTGGGTATGAAACGAATGTCAATGTAATTAGTACCAAAACTGTTGACTTTTTTCTTTTTCTGGTGATGAAAAAGACATCGATAGAACATTGTTATGTGAACATAGAGGAAATAAAAGCAAAGTCAATGAACGTTGAACATTATTCAAATAATGAAACATTACAATAATGAACAGTATCTATAGAAACTAAAAATTTCAACAATGTCGAAGTTTTCATTATAAGTAAAAACCATAGAAATATTACTTGCTAATTTTGCATTGAATATAGTGCAACGCAGTATTCAATACGAAAATATGTTTGCATTTTTTGAGTTCGTGATTATTGTCATGAAACTTTTGACTGTAAGTGTATTACTTTCCTTTGCTTTAGTTCTCGTAGGTCATTATTGTACTACAAAGCACAATTTGTTCTACGGTTACACCTACGAGAACGACCTGGTTAACTGGGATGAAGTAAAGAGAAAAGAACAGAACTTTAAGCGATTTCATCTAAAGAGGCTAGAGCTGCAGCTCAGACAACCGCCTGTATATGGAACCATCAAATTCTGGATTCTGGTAAGAACATACGTACATAGATATTTTCGAATAGTATTAACGATTTAATTATCTATTATCATTCTGAAACCCACTTATATTTGCTGCCGTTCTTTCATGTTGAAGATTTTAATAATCTTCTGGTAATTAATGGAATAACGATGTTAAATATACCAAAGAGACTAAATCAATGTATATGTATATATATGATATATGCAATCGTAAGTACAAAAATAATTTGGACGTTTCGACCGAAACATGTGCCCATCCCCAGCATAAGATACGTATATTAGTTTGTTACATGTTACATTTTAATATGAATTTTGATTTCGAATTATCTTGATAACATATGTTCTTACTGAAGGTAAAAAACTTTTAGAGGAAAATGCAATGTAGGATCTTCAAAAGCTTTGATACATAAATAGATTACATAAAAAAATCTCTAGTTCCCACATTTCTACAAATTATAAAATTTAATGTATAGAGAGGCAAAATAAATTGTCGACAGCATCACTTTAAATACTATCTCAAATTAGGAAAGATATTCCCTGATTAATTTTTTTTGGGATCTTTTTGATTACTTGATTGGGATGGATGATGATAGATAACGATATATCTGTATTTCAATCAACTTTATTATCAAACCCACTAATTATTTTTTTGTATCTTTTAGAATGAGATGAACAAAGCTCAAAATTGTTGGATACTAGAATATCCACCCATCCTCGAAGAAAATCCTTCTACTTCTATGGGAGATTTACCCACCCACAGGGATGATCCAAGTACTCTAAGGGAAGATATATCCACACCCAGGGAAGTCCAACTCACCCCAAGGGAAGATATATTCACCCCCAGAGAAAATCCATCTACCCCTCGGGTAGTTTCAACCACTCCCATGGAAGATCCACCCATCCGCAAGTATTTGGAGACCGATTTCTAAAATATCGAATTTCAAAATTTACAAGAATAATTTGGCCCATCCTTTTAATTTTTATTACATGTTCATGCGTGGTTAAGACCGTCCACTGGAAATCATCAAAATTTATGTCATAATAATAATAATAATAATAATAATAACAATATCGCAAGGAAGTACGCAATCATCGCAATATTTGAAATCGTTACTAACAAGAAAATATTATTTAACTAATATTTTAATCGTTATATAGAAAAATATGTTTAGCTCAACTAGTTTATTAATTATGAATAGTGCAACAAAAACTTTAAATGTGTAAAGTGCGGTTGAAAATCGGACGGCAGCAAGACACTCAATATCTTACTGAGACCATCCAGTTCTGCTGTACTATTACGCATTGACCCCGAGTCTTACCCTGAAGCCCATCCACTTGAAGGCGAAAATATAGTAGGCCATGGTACGTCCAGTAGTCCTGATGTGTTCTAGGACTGACTTGGTAGGGCCGCGTTATAAACACGTATGTGTTCGAAGAGTTATGGACGTGGCCATTGCCGAGTTATTTTACCTCATTGTGGGCGGACAACGGGGAAGTCTCATCAACGGTACCTCTGGAGGAAGGCGAGCACGATAGTGAACCTGCCTCTGCGGGCATTAAATCTAACTATAGAAATAGATAATATACCTATAATATAATAAGAAATAGAGTAAACGCTAGATACTTTATTTAGAAGCCTAAATAAACGCGTACTTCTTAAGGGTGCGAGTATTGGTCGGCGAAAGAAAAACATTACATGTAACTTACGATGAATAATAGAATGTTCCGGTGGTGCCTTAGTTTTACATGGCTTAACCTTGCTAGAAATAAAATGTATGGACGCAGGAATATACGTAAAAAAGAAAAACGAAACAGAAATAAAGAAAACATGAAGCGCAAATTTGTAGTCTTAAAACAATTAACAATAATATTATTATTATTGGGCCAAAATTCTGTTTATTCTTATTTTGATATATGAAATAAATTTTTAAAGCAACTTGTATCTAGTTATTATTATTATTATTATTATTATTTATTTTACAGTTTGATTTTGAATAGTGATTGCGCCTGAGAGCAGATAGTTGACACTGATAACAATGGAGGTGTAATACATAAATATCTATTTTAATTCGGTCAATAATGTCACACTTAGTTACCATAGTTACGAATAACGGAATATGGAATTATCAATCATTTCTTGGGCCTCTAAAGCGAATCACTATTTTTGGAGCGGAATAGAATTTTTTCTTTTCCTGGTGATGAAAAAGACATCGATGGAACATTATTTTGCGACCATAGAGGAGATAAAAACAAAGTCAATGAACGTTGAACATTATTAATGAAACATTACAATAATGAACAGTATCTATAATAACTAAAAATTTCAACAATGTTGAAAATTTCATTATAAGTAAAAACCATAGAAATATTACTTGCAAATTTTGCATTGAGTATAGTGCAACGAAATTTTCAATATGAAAATTTATTTGCATTTTTTGAGTTCATGATTATTGTCATGAAACTTTGGACTAAAGTGTATTACTTTCCTTTGCTTTAGTTCTCGTGGGTCATTATTTTAAATACAAAGCACAATTTGTTCTACGGTTTAACCTACGAGAACGACCTGTTTAACTTGGATGAAGTAAAGAGAAAAAAGCCCAACTTTATCATTTCATTATATCATTTCAAATTAATAATAGTATCGTTTTAAAAAGAAAATAGTAATAGTAAATAATACTTTATATTTATATTATACGAATGTTAAGGAATATAATTTCCAGCATCAATAAATATGTAGATATGTTTTTAAATTATTAACAACACTCGGTTTAATTTCACAAGAAAAGTATATTTTTACTTTATTGTACAATTTCGCCCGTTACGGCATCATCAGAAGTACTAGCGGGAGGCATAGTGCTGGCCACAACATGTATGAATGATTTTGGGAGTTACTGTACACGCTAAAGGCATTATAAACTCATTTTTAAAACTAATAACTTTTTCATACTCTCAAACTCTCATGGCAAGTTAGGAAGAAACATTAATTTAGAAAATCTATTTTGCTAAAAATTCGTCGACAAAATGCTCGTAATTTATTTAAATCTATTTGGAATTGCTATCGCCGTTGCTATCGATTGCTTGTTAATGATAATAGCGACAGTTTTTGTGTTGTTTGTCATTTGCATAAATTAATTAAATTTTACCGTTTACTTAAAGTATGATAAAATTTTCCAGCAATTTGAAATGTACTATTATTAGTTTTCATTTTCCTTTTTCGCCATAATATTAAAAGCTAATACGGAGAATTAATTAAATATTGTGAAATAGATTTTCTTGGAAAGGTTATTTTCATTTTGTATACTATGTTGAACATCTATAATTATCTACATTGACACATCGTCTGCTTAAAATACTTTAATGATGTATTGACTACTTATTTGTAAATATTAATTTTCTTTATGATGAGAAAAATGTAAATTACTGACATCAAACAGTTTTTTGTGCCTCTGTCCGATATAATAATCGTCTAGACTCCAGACGTACTTTTTTGCCAGCCTTTTTAACTCTCGCTAAGAGAGGTATTGGATTCATGCTAAAATTCGCATATCCAGATTTTATTGAATAAGCACGATTTTAAAATGATGTCTGTGCGTGCGTGCGTGCGTGTGTGTGTGTGTGTGTGTGTGTTTGTGGATGTGTGTATGTGTGTATGTATGTCTGGATGTTGTAGGGACGATTCCTCAAAAACTATAAGACTTAAAAAATATTTAACTTCAGTTTCTTTAATCTGACATTCCTGGGAAGAGCTGAAAAGGTTTTGGTAACAATTGAACAACCGGAAGTAGTAGTTTCTTAGAAAAATACTTCTAAATATAATTTTTTGGGAGTTTAAATTAAATTAATTAAATATTGAAGAACATAAAATTCTCCATCTAATACACTTAAAATTTATATTATATCTTGTATAGATTTAGAGATAAAGACACTATAATTTATAGAGCAAACAAATCGCAGAGGCTAAGGCACTAAGGAAACCAGTTGACAAATTCCAATGTTTATAACATAGTTTGTAAATGACATTGTCAAATATCAACAGTTTTAGTGACATTCAAATAGGATTTTGTGGGAAGTATATTTAATCTTTCTTATTGTTTTATCAATTAAATATTTGAAATTATAGGAAAAATGTGTGGTAAAATGCATATATCCATCAGAAATACCGCCAATCTGGTTAATGAATTGGAAGAATCTCAGACATTTAGAAACTTCCTCATACAATGAAAAATAGATATAATTAGAATTATATGTGTGCAGAAGACATGTTAAATACAATAAAAAACAATATTTGAGTAAAGTTCTGTAATTTTTTGTTATAAAACGACGGTTCGAAAGCGAAGTGCAATACAATACTTATATAGCCTAATATGGAAATGGCGAGAGGTCTTGTGCTGGCCACAACAGATTTTTTTTTACAAGTATTAATACTAAATTGTTAATTGTATTTTAAATGAACACATTTTAAGCTAAATATAAGTAATTATATTTGACCTTGAAATACAAAATCAATAAAAAATATTTGCTGATGTGATGGGCGCCACGTAATTTTTGCTGATAATTACGAAACGGAATATTAAAAAAATACATAGGTACTGTGGATTCTGTCTCTATAATAAAACTCAAAGCTTTCAAGAAAAAAATTTCATATATAAAGAATTATATAAAAAATTAAATGACAAATTAGAAATGACATTTGCAAAAATGCACTGCAATGCAATGAGCCCGTAACCCGATAGACTTCTTATTGTAGACCAACTATGGACACAAGGCTAATTATAGCCAGTTAATTTCGGGACACGAACAATCTGCAACAGACAAAGTAATACAAATATAATTATAAATGTGTAGTTCGATCTGAGTATTTTAAATGCGTATTAGAAAACCAATAGAACACCAATTACTACAACCATAGTAACGAACTTGTAAGATTATTTTTCTACAAGCGTCATAAAAATGGCACCTTTTGTGACTTGATTCACAAGGTAGAAATGAAATAAATAAATATCTATAGCAACTATATAAAATGAGCGAATAAGAAGTAACTTGTAAAATAGAAACCTGTCATGTCGCCCCATGATGCACTATACTATACACTAGATAACCTAAGAATAAAGCTCTGAAAACCTCCAAAAGCTGTCAAATTTAAATTGATAGTCTACAAATTGAAATATAAACAGTTTATATTTAACGAAATAACATATTATAAAATAGCAGACTTAATTAAAGTGATAAGAAAAGTTCATATTGTTTTCAGCGATTCCTCGACATATCATATTGTTCAGCAGTATTGTTGAACTTCCATCCAATTGAACAACTTCAACAATACTGATATAATTGCACATAAGAAGAATATAAAATTGCATAGTTTTTATTTAAACGTCAAAACGTGAAAATTTTCACTTGAATGTTTATAACAAAAAGTAAACAAATACGAAAGTATCCATAGCAATAAGAAAAATATATATGTACTAGCTGTACCCGTTGCAAATATTTGCATTAAATTATAAATTTTCTGTACTTATATTCAATGTTTGGTACTCTTCTACACTTTTTTAACTACCGCTGCTTTGCTGGCACATAGAAATAGGGATATTACTTGACAAATCACTGATATGTAAATTATTACTCTTGAATACCTATTTTGCAATAATAAATACAGAATTCACAATTTTAAAAACCAATTTCAACTAAATGAAAACAGATTTTACATAGGAACTTAAAATAGGCACCGCCAAGGAAGGGCTAGAAGGGGCAGCAGCCACCTTTGGATAGGAAAAAAAAAAAAATAGAGTAAATGTATTGTCTCTAAAATATATGAAAATATTTTTCTGAACTTATAAAATATTAAATAAATAATGAATAGTATTTTTAAGAAACTTAACTTAAGATTAAATTTGATTACAACAATGAAAGAATTTAATTACAACAATGAGAGAGCTTGATTAAAACAATAATGAAACTTGATTACAACAATGATAAAAGTTGATTACAACAATGTGAGCTACGTTAGAAGCGAGAATAAGTAACTCGAGTGTTTGAAATCTGTTTTCGTTTAGTTGTAATTCGTTTTCATTGGTATGAATTTAGTTTTCTTTTACGTGAAATCAGTTTTCGTTAATGTGAAATCATATTGTAAAATGTAGAATTAAGGGGCGTTAAAGAGCGGGAAAATAGAGACATCCAACTCAGTTGTATTTAATACTTTCGTTATTTAAAAACCTGTAATTGTACACCTGTTCTCTTGCCCATTTTTCAATAAATTTTTAAACTTTAGGTTAAAAAAATTATTATATTATAATACAAAATATATATCTTTAAAAACTTTGCTCAATATTATTAAATTACTTACCATATTAGAATTAAAGAATTAACTATTATATTTGTTAAGTTTTGAGAGCAAAAATTTCTTGTGTTTCACTTAAGTTGACATGTTGACATATTTATCTGTCATTTAAGGTTGACTTTTGACTTTTGTATGATAAAAGCTTTGCACGTTTCAGGATATTTACCTGTTAAATTATTTAACTTTGCATTGATAAACCAGCCCCAGCCCTAAATAACACAAAATATTATTCTTGTAGCAATTTTCACAAATTGCATGTATTTTACATCATTCTCTTCATCTGCATGTTGTTCAGTGCTGCCATCTATCGCTTGACAGCGGTACTTTAAGGCCTTATAAAAAAATAGACAGAATCGAAAATCTTAACATTTTAGATTTTTGTGCACATCTATATGCTAATAGCTTTCATTTAAAATATCTGATGTGGACAACACATGACTTCCTTGTACGCCTGTTACACTATACATATTTTGTTAATAATTAAAATATGTATTATAACAATCATTAAATTGCACGTATTGGACATAATTTGACATTGACATTAAATTCTTTATTTTTATTATTTTTATTATTCATAGCAAACTTAATTACAGAAACCAAAAAGTACATAATTTTTAAATTTACATATCTCGCTTATACAAAGAGCTAATTTAATCATACTTGATATTTTCGCCGGAGAATTCAATTTTCTAAAAGCATTTATTGTTAAATTCAAAATAACACCATTTTTTTAAAGAAAAACTGATAACAGCTTCAAGTAAAGTATCACTTCCGGTAAGACTATTTTAACCAAAATCTATTATGTTATTTCCATTAATATAAAAGTATAAAATACCAAATTTGAGAAGTTTTGGTTTATATTTTAACATAGTTTTTCATTAAAATGTATTATAGGCTTCAAGTAAAGTACCACTTCCGGTTAGACCATTTTAACTAAAATCTAATATATTATTCCCATTGATATAAGAGTCTTATATACCAAATTTGAAAAGTTTTGGATTATATTTTAATATAGTTTTTCATTAAAATCTATTATAGGCTTCAAGTAAAGTACCACTTCCGGTTAGACCATTTTAACTAAAATCTAATATATTATTCCCATTGATATAAGAGTCTTATATACCAAATTTGAAAAGTTTTGGATTATATTTTAATATAGTTTTTCATTAAAATCTATTATAGGCTTCAAGTAAAGTACCACTTCCGAAAGTTATGTAATGACCAAAAAGGGAGGTGCACAACTAGATGTTATAACAATCCTAAATACAAAATTTTAACTTTCTACGGCTTCCCGTTTTTCAGTTATGCGAGATACGTACATACGTACGTACAGACGTCACGCCGAAATTAGTCAAAATGGATTCAGGGATGCTCAAAATGGATATTTCCGATGAAATCTGAAAACCGAAATTTTTCGCGATTACAATACTTCCTTTACTTCGTACAAGGAGGTAAAAAAGAATCATCAAAATCGGTTCGGTAGAAGTCCATAACTAAGGCCCCAAGAATAACCTTATTTTTTTACTTCCTTGTACGAAGTAAAGAAAGTATTGTAATTGCGAAAAAATTCGGTTTCCAGATTTCAATGGAAATATCCATTTTGACCATCCCTGACTCCATTTTGACTAATTTCGTCGTGACGTCTGTATGTACGTACGTATGTACGTACGTATCTCGCATAACTGAAAAACGGGAAGCCGTGGAAAGTTAAAATTTTGTATTTAGGACTGTTATAACATCTAGTTGTGCACCTCCCTTTTTGGTCATTGCATAACTTTCAGAAGTGGTATTTTACTTGAAGCCCATAATAGATTTTAATGAAAAACTATATTAAAATATAATCCAAAACTTTTAAAATTTGGTATATAAGACTCTTATATCAATAGGAATAATATATTCGATTTTAATTAAAATGGTCTAACCGGAAGTGGTACTTTACTTGAAGCCTATAACAGATTTTAATGAAAAACTATATTAAAATATAATCCAAAACTTTTCAAATTTGGTATATAAGACTATTATATCAATGGGAATAATATATTAGATTTTAGTTAAAATGGTCTAACCGGAAGTGGTACTTTACTTGAAGCCTATAATTTTTTTAATGAAAAACTATTTTAAAATATAAACCAAAACTTCTCAAATTTGGTATTTTATACTTTTATATTACTGGAAATAACATAATAGATTTTGGTTAAAATAGTCTAACCAGAAGTGATACTTTACTTGAAGCTGTTATCAGTTTTTCTTTAAAAAAATGGTGTTATTTTGAATTTAACAATAAATGCTTTTAGAAAATTGAATTCTCCGCCAAGAATATCAAGTATGATTAAATTAGCTCTTTGTATAAGCGAGATATGTAAATTTAAAAATTATGTACTTTTTGGTTTCTGTAATTAAGTTTGCTATGAATTAGGACAAAAAATAACAAAAAAATAAAGAATTTAATGTCAATGTCAAATTATGTCCAATACGTGCAATTTAATGATTGGGTCTGTAATAGTACATATTTTAATTATTAACAAAATATGTATAGTGTATAACGCCAGGCGTACAAGGAAGTCATGTGTTGTCCACATCAGATATTTTACTTCCTTGTACGAAGTAAAGAAAGTATTGTAATTGCGAAAAAATTCGGTTTCCAGATTTCAACGGAAATATCCATTTTGACCATCCCTGAATCCATTTTGACTAATTTCGTCGTGACGTCTGTATGTACGTACGTATGTACGTACGTATCTCGCATAACTGAAAAACGGGAAGCCGTGGAAAGTTAAAATTTTGTATTTAGGACTGTTATAACATCTAGTTGTGCACCTCCCTTTTTGGTCATTGCATAACTTTCAGAAGTGGTATTTTACTTGAAGCCCATAATAGATTTTAATGGAAAACTATATTATAATATAATCCAAAACTTTTCAAATTTGGTATATAAGACTTTTATATCAATGGGAAAAACATAATAGATTTTAGTAAAAATGGTCTACCCGGAAGTGGTACTTTACTTGAAGCCTATAGTAGATTTTAATGAAAAACTATATTAAAATATAATCCAAAACTTTTCAAATTTGGTATATAATACTTTTATATCAATGGGAATAACATAATAGATTTTAGTTAAATTGGTATACCCGGAAGTGGTACTTTACTTGAAGCCTATAGTAGATTTTAATGAAAAACTATATTAAAATATAATCCAAAACTTTTCAAATTTGGTATATAATACTTTTATATCAATGGAAATAACATAATAGACTTTGGTTAAAATAGTCTAACCGGAAGTGATACTTTACTTGAAGCTATTATCTGTTTTTCTTGAAGAAAATGGTGTTATTTTGTAATTAACAATAAATGCTTCAAATAAAAGTTTTAGAGAATTGAATTTTGCGTCGAAAACTTCAAGTATGATTAAATTAGTTCTTTGTATAAGCGAGATATGTAAATTTAAACATTATGTACTTTTTGGTTTCTGTAATTAAGTTTGCTATGAATTAGGACAAGAAATAACAAAAAAATAGAAAATTTAATGTCAATGTCAAATTATGTCAAATACGTGCAATTTTATGATTGGGTGTGTTATTATACATATTTTAATTATTAACAATAGCTATTTGTGTATTAAGAGCGCAAAATGCGACATTGTTGACTGAGAGGTTGTTGCCGCGCGACGAAGGAGCGCGGCATTCTCTCGAAACACACACAAGATTTTTTCTACAGTCGGCACAATGGGGTCCTCCACCATATCAAAAAATAATAAAATGTACACTTTATACTTACAGTACTGCTCAATAAATAACGATTGGCTAATACAAAAGATACGGTTTAAACTTAAAAAGGCTTTTTTAAATGATTATATCGTTACATTAGCCATCTATTCCATAAAAAAAAACCAAAATTAGAGCGTGGAAGCAAGGATTTGTGATGATTTGATGAGTTTTTGTAGCAAAATGTGTGGTTAGTTGTCACGCCTGTCACACTGAAAAAATTAACAAATATTTCAAGGAATTTGTGATTATATAGACATGTATGTGCATTGACTGCCTTCTCGCAATTATTTAAGTAACGAAATAACTAATAACTTTATTGTAATCAAAATAAATAGTTAACTAGAGATCAGATGTCAGTACGACTCGCAACTATCCTACCGCCATCTGTGTACAATCATTCCTATTACTAAACATAACTGTTCACACAATTTATTTTATATTTAATTTTATTTTATCGTTATTTTCCATTCTTCTTGAGTTTTTATTCAATCTAATCTAAGCATTTTATACTTTCGTTTTTGTAAATGAATGCCCTATTTCATTTTCACAGCAGTGTGGCATTTTGTTAGGTTATGTTAAATACTGACAGAACATATGTCAAATTGACTTGTGAACGTGATAAATATGTAATTACAGTGCCATTAGTTCCTAACTAAACATTTTCATTAAGAATGTAGACAAGTGACATTTCTCAACATTGCATACTTAGAAATTTGGACAGCGAGCGTTTTTTCTACTTTGTCGCGCATGAGCGGCAAAGTGACATTTTGCGTTGAAAAAAGAGAGTGCAAATGGCTATTTTCTATAGTGACTGTAGAAAAAATATGTATAGTGTAACAAGCGTACAAGGAAGTCATGTGGTGTCCACATCAGATATTTATATATATATATATATATATATATATATATATATATATATATATATAGATATAGTAAATAACACAATAATAATTATAATAGGTAAGTAATCTAATATAGTGAGTGATTAACATACATGGAATATACTAATCAGAGTTTGTTTCCAACGTATATGGTAACTGATAACAATTATAATAAGAATAACAACAGATAATACATAATATAAACATAATGGGTGGAATTCAGTGGGTTGTATTAAGGTCTGTATTAAATCTTGTATTAAGTATATGGCAACATTGTAATATTTTCCACATGTATCAATGAGATTCAATTGTGATTTAGAAATTTTACCACAGGGAAAAGTTATACAGATATCCTTTAGTCAAATGAGGAAGTATTATTGTAAATGGAAGGTGTAAAAGGAAACTCATTATTGCAAAATTAGGTTAGAAATATGTCAAATTTTATGTGTCATATGTTTCATACCTGAATGTTAATGAATTTTAAAATATCTCAACCCCCGTTTTGATCAGTTTTGACATTTGTCCTTTTTTTCTTACTTCTGTTAATAATATTTTTTTCTTTATTTGATCCTTTGGTCTCTCACTTTTTTCTGACAGGTATTACAAAGTTGCCAAAATATTTTTGACAAAGGACTGTTTTAGCTTAAAACACGCTAATACAACCCACTGAATCTCACCCATTATTTATAACTTAATATGATTAATAAAGAGTAAATAACAAATAATAATACTGAATGTAGGTAAAATTTAATGTAACTTCTCAAATTATACAATTTTATTTAATTCGGAGATTTTTTTACTCGTTTCTGGCAAAACAACATAGTTTAAATATATTAATTGTAAAGTATACAATTTGATTTATTTTATCTATATCGAGGATAGACGAGACATAATTTTTTTAATTTGAAACGAGACGAGACGAGACAATGAATTTTTCGTCTCGTCTCGTCTCGACAGAATCACTAATTTTTAAAGAGATTAACTTTCATAAATCAGTCAGCTGTGCTATAACCAAGGAAACTGGCGATATATTAAAAAATCTGTTGTGGCCAGCACAAAACCTTCCGTCAATTCGATGTATTTTGTACATAATACCAAAAGTTCCTTGAAAAAGATTCTGTATATCCTGTAAAATTGTAACACGAACACACTATTATTTACAAATTCCATACCGAAAGTTCCTTTCCCTATTTTATTAGTGGTCGCTGTTTCTTACTCTTCGCTTTTACACATTCCTGTCCATCGCATCTTCACACAATTCTTCCTCTCTCAAATCTTCTGCTACACAGTCCTTCCATCTTCTCATCCGCCTTTCTCGTACTCCGGCATTCCAATCTTGAGGCGTGGCTCCAACTGCAAGTCACTTGCGAGGGACACTCTATCACATTCACATATAACTTTCTGATCCTATACTTTCAACTTTGGTTTCGCATTTGACACTGACATCTGTCAATTAAATTTTTTTGAATATACTGCTGTTTCCATAATTTTAGCAAAGCTAACTAATTCTTGATAGTTAATCTCTTTTAATGTCTCTATAATTCTATATCTATTGAATATGTAGGAAAATGTATAATCAAACCGTATAGAGAATAAGATATTCTTTTATATTGATAATCACAAAATGTCGAAAAATTCTATTTAACTTCGTTTTTTCAAGAAAAACTGTTAAAAACTTCAAATAAGAGTACTTCCGGTGTATCAATTATAACCAAAATCTAATCAGCTCTTCATATGGATGTAAAGAAGAGGAATAAGAAAGAATTATAATTTTTAGAATTGTAGTATTGGAGTTATCGTCGGAGAAAAAAATGTCACACACGGACACACACACACACGGACACACACACACACACACACACACACACACACACACACACATACAGACATCATCTTAAAAATAGTAAATTCGTATGGTAGGGACCCTAAAACGTGCTTATTCATTAAAAACTCACCAACGAATTTTTTGACCAAAGACAATACCTTCCTTACCTAAAGGTGACGGAAGGTAAAAAATCTAAATGACAGATGTCAGCGTCAAGTGCAATTTATATTGTATATGTTTGTGTTATAATTTTATTAGGTACATAGAATCTTAACCAAGGAATTTTCGGTATAGAATTTGTAGAAAATAGTTATGTTCGTATTACAGTGTTACTGGATATGTAGAATCTTTCCCAAGAAACTTTTGGTAAGGGATTTGTGCAAAATTGGCGGAAGGTAATGTCATCAGATTTTTTTTAATTAACCTTCAAAACTAGGGAGGGTGTTTTGCCGCAGTCATAATAATATAACAGTTTAATTGTAACTTACTGAAGAGGTTGATTCACAACAAAAATTACATGAATAACCATATCTGAGTTGAGTTTGATCACTTTCTCTAACTTAAGACAAAGGGTTTAACATAAAAGCGTAGATATAGGAAGTGTTCAACGCTTAACCCATGGTAGATCTGACCCCAAAGATAGTAAATCTGGCAATAATTTTTGTTTAACATACTTTCTACAAGAACTAGAGGCATTTAAAACTGACCAATCACGTCATAGATCAAAACTTTATAAAAAAGTAAAAATTAATGTGTTCTCTGGAAAAAATGTGATACCTGTCACATATGACATATAAGATCATTGGCGTCGCAACAAATTTCAGATTATGTCTATGTATGACAAAAATTCATTGTTCGAACATGATCTTCTGATTGCAAAGCTTGCACGCGATAGTAGTGGTAAGGATGTAAATTTTCTTTTTTAAATAAATTCCAGGATGTAAATGTAGATGTTCAAAAAAAAAAGTTTAACGTGAGATTGACAATCATTATTTTTTCCAGAGAACACATTGATTTTTACTTTTTTATAAAGTTTTGAACTATGACGTGATTACTTACATAACACCCTGTATAATGGATTAATGTGCGTGCCGTCCTTAAATGGGAATATAATTTTGTATATTATGTTCCCGAAAACATAGATTAGTACTTACTACATTTAAACTATCTAAATTAGTGCTTTCACTAATACGAGCTCCTTGTCGTTTAGATATACTGTACGTTAAGTTCTGAATTCTTTATATAATTTTCGCAAATGCTATAGGTAACTGAAATTAATAAATCTTGTACAGTGAACATATGAATTTGACAACAAGTTTCCTTGGTGTATACTGGACTCTCTTAGCGAGAGGTAAAAAGGGTGACAAAAATATTAGAAATTTATAGAGGAATAGATTTTCAAAGTACAACTGAAATTAACAACCAAAATAATAACAAATAAAATAACCAACACATAACAATAACAGACGAACAACAAGGTTTCAAGGAAGTAAAAACCATAAAAACAATTCAATATTCGAAAATATCTATGTACGTATGTGTCTACCAGAATCCAGAATTTGACGGTTTCATATTCATCCGGCGGTTGTCTGAGCTGCAGCTCTAACCTCTTTAGATGTAATCGCAAAAGGTTCAGCTTTTTTCTCTTTACTTCATCCCAGTTAACCAGGTCGTTCTCGTAGGTTAAATCCTAGAACAAATTGTGCTTTGTAGTACAATAATGACCCACGAGAACTAAAGCAAAGGAAAGTAATACACTTATAGTCCAAAGTTTCATGACAATAATCAGGAATTCAAAAAATGCAAACATATTTTCATATTGACAATTGCATTATAATGAAAGTTTCAACATTTTTGAAATTTTTAGTTTCTATAGATACTGATCATTATTGTAATGTTTCATTATTTGAATAATCAACGTTCATTGATTTTGTTTTTATCTCCTCTATGGTCGCAAAATAATGTTCCATCGATCCCAGGAAACGCACACATACATGATATATAATTATCCAGGATAAATCACAGCACAATGTTATATTACACTGTTTCATAAATGTTAAATCATAGATCTCTTATTTTATATATTTCGTATATATTACGTTATGAAACTTATCATTTATACATTTTTATATCAATTTTATAAAATTAAGTAATATTATTTACATAAGTTTGCAGTTATAATAATGTCATATTACAAAAGTAATACTATATAAATGTTTTCAAATTTATATTGTTTTTATGTAATAATCACAACAAAAATACTATGTTTGAATAGAACGTAACATTTATATACATATGTATTAATACATTAATTTTATGAAACTAGTAATGTCAACCACAGTTATAAATTTCACATTACACGAGTAATGTTTTGCACATATAGGGTCTATATGAAATCTATAACATCAGTATTATGTTTGACAGTACGTCATATTATTATATTTTTTTATATGAAAAACTTAACGTTAGTATTGTTTGTAAAATACAATTTCAATTATACTAAAGTTAATTAGGAAAGAGTGAAAAGATGTCAGCCACCGGGATTTGAACCCAGACCCACTGTCTTGCCGGGACAACGCGCTACCAATTGAGCTATGGCGGACTCCTCACGTTCTCTTTACGAGAATACTTAGCGTCACGTATACTAAAGTTACTTGAAAAGAGAAATAAACCTCCTCATTTGATTTTAATTACATTGTTTTTATATACATAATACTCTGCCACAACTTAAGATATTTGGAATTTTGATTTATTTTACTGTTAGGTACATAATGTATAATGCTATTACGTGGCATTTTATTCGATAGTGTTTTGCAGGTATAATAATATTAAGTAGGTAGTTACTCATTTTTATTTCTTGTCACATTTTCCGTAAGAAATACAATATAATATTTATTCGTAGCTAGCATTATATACAATATTTACGGTAAATTATAATCTAAAATTTCAAATATATTACAAAGTAACATTTCCGACTTTTAATTTTAATATTGTGTATACTGGTGCTCTGCGCATGCTCTTGGGTGCTCTACAGAGGGTTACAGCCATTGCTTGTGTTATGTGTATTCATTAGAATATTTATAGTGGAAGAAAGAAGTTCAATAAGGTAAGTTATATAACATAATTTATTATATTGTATTAATAAGGGCCGAGTTTTCAATGTTAAAATTTTAACGAGATATTGCAAAACCAACCCTCAGTAATATCTATGATATATAGCATTATGTCTAGGGGCTATAGCTCCTCAGTGGGAGTACGAAAATTAGTAATTATTGCAACAATGGATAGCAAAGGATATTTCGACATTTTAAAAGCAAATTTTAAACAATGTGCCGAAAAATAGGGCCTTAACAGACAATTTTAATTTCATGCATCAGAAAAAATCGACAAATAATTCGCGTCGATAAGAAAATGCGTACTGTATAATATTAAAAATATGCTTAATCATCCCTCACAGTCTCCGGACTTTAACCGGATTGAGAAAGTGCGGAAAATTCTTAAAATAAATAAGAATGTAAAGCAAAAAATAATTTAAAATTAATTACAAGTAAAATGGCAGAATATAATGCCATCGGTGATCAAAATTTTGCTAGATTCAATGACTTATCGCTTAGTTACTGCTGGAAAAACCAAAGGAAAACCCTCCAAATATTATATTTCTTTATGAAACATAAATAAATGGTTCATTATTTAAATGTTTTGGTTATCGTACGGAGACTTTTTTGTCATGAAATTATGAATACTTTCAATGTTTACCCCATAATATAAATAAATTAATTAAATTATTTGTTTATTTTATATTAATAATAACGTAATATACTGCATTTTATTTTGGATTAAAAGGAAATTAAATATATTGAGTTTTAAACTGCTATTTTTCGTAAAATACATTAAAACTACTGTCGTACGGAGACTTTTTTGTATGACTGTATATATAATTTTTAGATTCGTCATGCAGTGGTTTATTTTCTAAAAGATGGAAACCTACTTTGAAATACCCACAAACTAAATAACAGCATATAGAAAATCCTGTATCTGACTAAAATCAAAAAAATGTTCGACCCCTAATATCAAAATGTGTGCCAAATATGGAACAACTATGAAATTAAAATTGATTGTTACTGTAGTAAGTATAGGTAAAACAATATTTTTTTGTGTTATTTTCTAACATAATTTATTTTCAAAGATTCTTTAGAGAAAACATGGAAAAAAGCAGCAGAGGCGGATTAAACCACTTGTTCTAAAAACCATATAGTGAAAACAAAACATTATCCAGAAATATACGCACTTGACACAAACGAAAGCGATAAAGGTAGTATGTGTTATGAATTTCAGTACCATTCTGCTAATCCGAAATTTATTTTAGAATTCTCCACTTCACCTCTGCCAAAATTCCCTAAGTCAAATACTAACAAATTAGCTTCTGCTATAGTCCGATAAGATAATAATTCTAATTCAGTAGTTATTTTATTTTAGTTGAAACAGGTAAGTTATTGTAATAATATACAGGTGTTAAAAACAAGGGTAAATACATTTCGATGTGCTGCTGCTCAGTCAGATAAAAATTCACAAAAATTCAGCAAATTACTTCTTACTATTTACCTTTCAGTGTTCATTTTTAATGTGCCACTGCTGACAAATTTAATAATAAGGAATTATTTAATCTCGATATTGAATGGTTGAATAGATAAATAAATTAATTCGTAATTATTTTAATAAAAATCGGCTAGTGGTACAAAGAAATGTTAACTTTAAGAATTAAATAAAAAAATAAATAATTTTTTTCGAATTTTAGAAAAATTCTTTTCGATTGCGAATCAGCATATCGAAATACATACCCAAAAAATGTTGTAATATCTCACCTATCAACCCCTACAAGGTAGATACAAGGTAAAACATAGATGTAATGTAAGTTAAGGTATTTTTATATAATAGAATAAGAAGTGTTTGTGTTGGTAACAGTGTACCGTGAAGGCAATGACAAGTGAATTGGGAGGGATATAGTGCAAGAAGGCGGGAGAGAGTAGGAAGGTGGTAGCGAGTGTGATCGGTCGTGTGTGACCTGTGCGCTCTGCATTTGTGCCAGAAAGGAACGAATTTCCAATATTGTATGCAGTCAGAGGGAAAGTTTTCAAGTAGTGTACGAGTTTCGTGCCAGAAGGTTTGCTTGACGAGCCAAGTGGCGAAACCCAGCCAAGAAGCAGCCGATTATTCACCAGCTATTAGATCTGCGGTTAAGGAGCAAGTATCCACCATTTTGTAAGCGGCCAGCACGTGGTCGTTGGAACAACGACAAAGCAACGTCGACCTGACGGTTATAAACCGCCGACCAACTCTGGACAGCCACATGTTTCCTCCATTTTTACTTAAGATAAGTTCTTATATATTTGTATTGTATAACTTTCTTGTACCTATATTTTGTACTGGACGAGAATTTTTGTGTATAAGCAACAATATATTATCCATTTGTTAACCAGGAATCCACGATTATCATTTATTTTTAAATGTAACGAACCCTGAGTGAGTTTTTCCTTGAATAAAGCTCAATTTAGATTTACGGGATCATCACAATGTTTACTGTTCTTTTTAACACAGTGTATATTACAATAACTTACCTGTTTCCATGTTTGTTTTTGTTTTTATTTATAAGGTAAATACGAGTCACTATTTCGTAAGAATGTACCTATGTCTTGTTCATAATCGATTATTTTAAATTTTATCTCTGGTTTAAATTGTAGTTGAGATGTTGTTTATATAAGTTTATAAAAAATGGATTATAGTCATATGGCACAGTTTCAAAGTCAAGTAAAAAATATATTTTGTAAACTGCGACCACGAAATATCAATATTTGTATCTTTAGTAATGTTTTGTTGTGTCTCGAACAATTATCAATAATTTTGAATTTGTAAATGATATCCTTCAAAAATTTTAGCTATCCTGTACATACCGTTGCTTTGTTGTTTGTTTTTAATATTGTCATAAAATATGTGACATCCATCTACAAACTGACTTAGTTTATAAATAAAATAAATATATCATCACGGCATATTACCCATTTCTGGGTGTGCCAGTATCTACAACACATGTAGACATCGGTAATGATGACGATATATTTTACCGTATGGGCGGTTACCAGGCGTCACCTCACGGGCACACATAGCTGATGTGGAGAGTGCACCACAGGGGTCACTTTTGTGCCATTTAAAATTGGAAATATTTGGCGTCTGTCGGGTTCGAACCCGGTTCCCCCAGGTTCGCGACCAGACACATAGGCACGCGGCCACGGGACCCCATAACTTAGTTTATGGCATCGCATAATCTATGTTATGTATATTGTTTATTGTGAATTTTCTTGTAACTAAAGTATTCTTAAAATGTTACACACATCCTTTATTATGTATATTGTTTATTTATTATATTGTATATTTTTTGTGAATAAAGTATATTTTAAATGTTACACATTTTACAAAAAAACCCATTCTACCCTTTTAGATGTAGTGACCATTATTGAATTATGTAATTTTAATATAACACCGCATTACAATACCAATTATTAAATTATATTACATGAGTATTACAGAATATAGAACAATTATATGAAAAATAAATAAAATAAGTATCTTTCAACCTTTTACGTAAACATAAATGAAATATATTTGCTATTAGCACTAGTTTAAATGTATGTAACATAGCGTACATAAGCTTTGTGGAGGACATCCCGTTGTACAAGTAAATAACACCTAACAAACAAATAATATTACAAGTAGTGTTAAAGTAACAGCTGTTATAAAACTGTAATATAAATAATATATATCTGTGTTTCCTGGGATGTCTTTTTCAACAACATGAAAAGAAAAAAGTCAACAATTTTGGAACTAATTAAGTTGATATTCTTTTCATGCGGTCAAGTAAGGGACTATTCCGCTCCAAAAATAGTGATTCGCTTTAGAGGCCCAAGAAATGATTGATAGTTCCATATTCCGTTATTCGTAACTATGGTAACTAAGTGTGACATTATTGACCGAATTAAAATAGATATTCATGTATTACACCTCCATTGTTATCAGTGTCAACTATCTGCTCTCAGGCGCAATCACTATTCAAAATCAAACCGTAAAATAAATAATAATAATAATAACTAGATACAAGTTGCTTTAGAAATTTATTTCAAACATCAAAATAAGAATAAACAGAATTTTGGCCCAATAATAATAATATTATTGTTAATTGTTTTAAGACTACAAATTTGCGCTTCATGTTTTCTTTATTTCTATTTCTTTTTTCTTTTTTACGTATATTCCTGCGTCCATACATTTTATTTCTAGCAAGGTTAAGCCATGTAAAACTAAGGCACCACCAGAACATTCTATTATTCATCGTAAGTTACATGTAATGTTTTTCTTTCGCCGACCAATACTCGCACCCTTAAGAAGTACGCGTTTATTTAGGCTTCTAAATAAAGTATCTAGCGTTTACTCTATTTCTTATTATATTATAGGTATATTATCTATTTCTATAGTTAGATTTAATGCCCGCAGAGGCAGGTTCACTATCGTGCTCGCCTTCCTCCAGAGGTACCGTTGATGAGACTTCCCCGTTGTCCGCCCACAATGAGGTAAAATAACTCGGCAATGGCCACGTCCATAACTCTTCGAACACATACGTGTTTATAACGCGGCCCTACCAAGTCAGTCCTAGAACACATCAGGACTACTGGACGTACCATGGCCTACTATATTTTCGCCTTCAAGTGGATGGGCTTCAGGGTAAGACTCGGGGTCAATGCGTAATAGTACAGCAGAACTGGATGGTCTCAGTAAGATATTGAGTGTCTTGCTGCCGTCCGATTTTCAACCGCACTTTACACATTTAAAGTTTTTGTTGCACTATTCATAATTAATAAACTAGTTGAGCTAAACATATTTTTCTATATAACGATTAAAATATTAGTTAAATAATATTTTCTTGTTAGCAACGATTTCAAATATTGCGATGATTGCGCACTTCCTTGCGATATTGTTATTATTATTATTATTATTATTATTATTATTATTATTATTATTATTATTATCACATAAATTTTGATGATTTCCAGTGGACGGTCTTAACCACGCATGAACATGTAATAAAAATTAAAAGGATGGGCCAAATTATTCTTGTAAATTTTGAAATTCGTTATTTTAGAAATCGGTCTCCAAATACTTGCGGATGGGTGGATCTTCCATGGGAGTGGTTGAAACTACCCGAGGGGTAGATGGATTTTCTCTGGGGGTGAATATATCTTCCTTTGGGGTGAGTTGGACTTCCCTGGGTGTGGATATATCTTCCCTGAGAGTACTTGGATCATCCCTGTGGGTGGGTAAATCTCCCATAGAAGTAGAAGGATTTTCTGCGAGGATGGGTGGATATTCTAGTATCCAACAATTTTGAGCTTTGTTCATCTCATTCTAAAAGATACAAAAAAATAATTAGTGGGTATAATAATAAAGTTGATTGAAATACAGATATATCGTTATCTATCATCATCCATCCCAATCAAGTAATCAAAAAGATCCCAAAAAAAAAAAAATTAATCACGGAATATCTTTCCTAATTTGAGATAGTATTTAAAGTGATTTTGCTTCTCTATACATTAAATTTTATAATTTGTAGAAATGTGGGAACTAGAGATTTTTTTATCTAATCTATTTATGTATCAAAGCTTTTGAAGATCGTACATCGCATTTTCCTTTAAAAGTTTTTTACTTTCAATAACAACATATAACATATGTTATCAAGATAATTCGAAATCAAAATGGATATTAAAATGTAACATGTAACAAACTCATATAGGTATCTTATGCTGGGGATGGGCACATGTTTCGGTCGAAACGTCCGAATTATTTTTGTACTTACGATTGCATATATATATATATATATATATATATATATATATATATATATATATATATATATATATCGCAATCTATGAATTTATAAGCCCAATAAATAGATTACGTAATTAAATTTTATAAAGAAGGATTTGTGGAAAATTCGTGTCCATCGCTGGATTTTGAACCCAAAATCCCCATATATGTAAGTAAATATCTATTCCGTGTTCTCAAAATGTCCACATTGATTTAATCTCTTTGGTATATTTAACATCGTTATTCCATTAATTACCAGAAGATTATTAAAATCTTCAACATGAAAGAACGGCAGCAAATATAAGTGGGTTTCAGAATGATAATAGATAATTAAATCGTTAATACTATTCGAAAATATCTATGTACGTATGTTCTTACCAGAATCCAGAATTTGATGGTTCCATATACAGGCGGTTGTCTGAGCTGCAGCTCTAGCCTCTTTAGATGAAATCGCTTAAAGTTCTGTTCTTTTCTCTTTACTTCATCCCAGTTAACCAGGTCGTTCTCGTAGGTGTAACCGTAGAACAAATTGTGCTTTGTAGTACAATAATGACCTACGAGAACTAAAGCAAAGGAAAGTAATACACTTACAGTCAAAAGTTTCATGACAATAATCACGAACTCAAAAAATGCAAACATATTTTCGTATTGAATACTGCGTTGCACTATATTCAATGCAAAATTTGCAAGTAATATTTCTATGGTTTTTACTTATAATGAAAACTTCGACATTGTTGAAATTTTTAGTTTCTATAGATACTGTTCATTATTGTAATGTTTCATTATTTGAATAATGTTCAACGTTCATTGATTTTGCTTTTATTTTCTCTATGTTCACAAAACAATGTTCTATCGATGTATTTTTCATCACCAGAAAAAGAAAAAAGTCAACAGTTTTGGAACTAATTACATTGACATTCGTTTCATACCCAAAATGATAAAAATTACATTGTATGAATAGTATGAATTACTAACATAATCAGTAACCTCCATTAAAATGCCTATAGTCTATTTGAGAATGACTGGCAGTAATAAATCATTCTGTCAAAGACATTCCAGTGGCGCGCCAATAATTGTTTGCACAGGGATAGTCGAAATGTCTAAATTCGGTAGAGAACTATAGTTTTAGGTCTAAGTTGTTTTTCAGGGTCAGGTAAAGTCATTTAAATAATTAAGATGAAACTACCTGAATAGAACAGTGGCTATCGTCAAAAAATATTGATTTTGAGATGGGAATTGTCAAAACTGAGCTTTTGGCTATAGCTAAATTACATAGACATAAATTTATTCATCATGTTATTGATGATATGGCAGCGAATCGCGGTATTACTGTCCTTCGTTTACCGCCCTATCACTGCGAGCTCAATCCAATTGAATTAGTTTGGGCTCAAGTTAAAGGTGAAGTAGCGCGAAACAACACCACTTTTAAATTGGACAATGTGAAAAAACTTTTTATGGATGCATTAAAACATGTGACTGCCGATAATTGGAAAAACTGTATTCAACATGTCATAAAGGAAGAAGACCAAATGTGCAAACTTGACCATCTGATAGACGAAACGATCGAGCCATTTATAATTTCAGTAGGACAAGATTCAGAATCAGATTCTGATTTTTAATAATTTATGTATAAGTATATGTAATGTAATATGTATATTTAATAGAAATATGACAGGTACTAATATCTTGACAACACACATGAAATAAGTATAAATTTTAGTATGTAACAAATAAAAATGTAAATATTGAATGTATGTATGTAAATATTAAATGTATGCAATATAATAATAATGACTGAGAAAGTTATATTTAAATATTAAAAACTTTTATTTTTAGTAAATGTATAAACAGATCACTCTACAAATCCTATCTACGTCTATGACACAGTCCGACGGGGATTATCGGACGGCATTTCTATTGTTCGACAAGTAAGTTTCGTTCCAGGTACAAAGCGTGCGGCTTATTTTGACCATCCTAGTGTAGTTACAACTGATTTTTCTGGTAGTTTTATTTGCCGCATTGCTGGCAAAAATCCAATACTACTCTTGCAAATAATGATTTATTACTGCCAGTCATTCTCAAATAGACTATAGGCGATCATTTAAGGCCAATATTTTAAATTTTTGCCATATTTTCATTTGTCGTTGTGGTTGGTTTGTTGGGACACCCTGCTCGTTTGTCATCCTCCAAGTTTTTATGGTAAACGTTTATAGTACCATTCATAAACCTTTGGTTTTTTCGGAGTGGTACAATATATATTATATATTCTACATCAATTGCATTCTATAAAAATGAGATCTTGTCTTCATATTCAAATTAGAATACATTGGTCTTGTTTATTTACAATTCATACGTTATATGTATCTTGTAATACCATTACATAAAAACTACACCTTTTCATATTACAAGATTAACATAATTTGATATTATGTTATGAAAAAATTCGTGCTAAATCGGGTCCGTTAATTCATTATTTATTTTGCTTGAATATTATTTGCCAAATAGATTGTTTTTATAATTTTATAAGATATTTGCCTATAGTTCAACAGATGTATTGCATCTTTTAATTGTATTTTTTCTAAGTCAATGAAGCACATAAAAACTTACATTCAACTGATTTTTCAGTGATTTATCTTATTAACGAATAAGGAACACGGCATCCGTTCACGAACTTCTTGACATGATCCCTTGTTGTTCGTCTGTTATTGTTATGTGTTGGTTATTTTATTTGTTATTATTTTGGTTGTTAATTTCAGTTGTTTTTCTGCTATTTTTTGTCACCCTTTTTACCTCTCTCTAAGACAGTCCAGACTGCACCAAGGAAACTAGTTGCCAAATTCATATGTTTACTGTACAAGATTTATTAATTTCAGTTATAGCATTTGCGAAAATTATATAAAGAATTCAGAACTTAACGTACCTACAGTATATCTAAACGACAAGGAGCTCGTATTAGTGAAAGCACTTATTTAGATAGTTTAAATGTAGTAAGTACTAATCTATGTTTTCGGCAACATCATATACAAAATTATATTCCCATTTAAGGACGGAACGCACATTAATCCATTATATTACCGATAGTTCACTAAAGTAGACCAATGCGAACATTTGGGCTCCCTGGTTCCTATATCTATACGCTTTTATGTTAAACCCTTTGTGTTAAGTTAGATAAAGTGATCAAACTCAACTCAGATATGTTCATGTAATTTTTGTTGTGAATCAATATCATCAGTAAGTTACAATTAAACTGTTATGACTGTGGCAAAACCCTCCCTAGTTTTGAAGGTTAATTTAAAAAATCTGATGTGGCCAGCGCATTACCTTCCGTCAATATCATGTATTTTGCACAAATCCCTTACCAAAAGTTTCTTGGAAAAGATTCTTTATATCCAGTAACACTGTAATACGGACATAACTATTTTCTACAAATTCTATACTGAAAATTCCTTGGTTAAGATTCTATGCACCCCATAAAAATATAACACAGACATATACAATGTAAATTGCACTTGACGCTGACATCTGCCATTTAGAATTTTTTAATATATCGCCAGTTTCCCTGATTATAGCACGCTGACTGATTTATGAAAATTAATTTCTTTAAAAATCTTTAACTCTATATCTATTGAATATGAAAGAAAATGTGTAATCAAACCATATAGACAATCAAATGTGCTTATTATAACATAAAATATCAAAAAAATACTTATTTAATTGTGTTTTTCCATAAAAACTGTTTAGTACTGCAAATAAAGGTACCTTCGGTTGGTCAAATATAACCAAAATCTAATCAGCTCTTCATATGGGTGTAAAGAAGAGAAATATAAAAGAATTATAATTTTTATAATTGTAGAGTTGGAGTTATCGTCGGAGAAATTTCTGTCATACACACACCCACACACAGACACACACACACACGTACATACACAGACACACACACACACACAGAACACACACACACACACACACACACACACACACACACACACAGAGAGAGAGAGAGAGAGAGAGAGAGAGAGAGAGAGAGAGAGAGAGAGAGAGACATCACCGTAAAATTAGTAAAATCGTATACTATGAACCCTAAAACGTGCTTATCCATTAAAAACTCACCACCGAAGATAACTAATATATGGCAGAGAAGAACTAAAGAGCAGTTAATGTAAAAACCAAATGCATGGCGAACCAGTGCTGTAGTAACTATCATTTAAAAATCTCTGTTATGGCTAGCTCAGTGCCTCTCACCATTTCCGTTTCGTTACATAAGTATTGAATGTAACATTCCTTGTATACACAAATTATTCTAATTATATCTTTTCTTTCATTCAATAAGGAATTTTGTCCAACTCTTCTAAAATGTTCAAGATGGTTCCAGTTCAGTAGAGGGTATTTCTTAAGGATATATGTATTATTATACCTAGGCACCTATAATTGTAAATATTTAATTAACAATTCAATAAGAAATATTAAGTGTGCGTCTCAGAAAAAGCTTTCAGTAATGTCAGCAAAACCGTTGATTTTTTACACTGACTTTTATATGGCAATTATAAACATATGAATTTGACAACTAGTTTCTTTGGTGTAGACTGGACTCTCTTACTGAGAGGTAGAAAGGGTGACAAACAGTAGCACAAATTTATAGAGTTATAAAGTACAACTGAAATTAACAACCAAAATAGTAACAAATAAAATAACCAACACATAACAACAACAGACGGACAACAAGGGTTCATGTCATAAAATAATACCAAATTATATTAAACTTGTGTACTTTTTATGTAATGGTATTACAAGATACATATAACGTATGAATTGTAAATAAACAAGACCAATGTATTCTAAGATGAATATGAAGACAAGATCTCATTTTTAGAGATTGCAATTGATGTAGAATATATAATATATATTGTACCACTCGAAAGAAACCAAAGGTTTATGAATGGTACTACAAACGATTCCCATAAAAACGTGGAGGATGACAAAAGAGCCGGGTGTCCCAACACACCAACTACAACGACAAATGAAAATATGGCAAAAATTTAAAATATTGGCCTTAATGAACGCCGAGGCACTTAATGGAGGTTGCTGATTATCTTAGTAATTCATGCTATTCATACATTGTAATTTTTATCATTTTGGGTATGAAACGAATGTCAATGTAATTAGTCCCAAAACTGTTGACTTTTTTCTTTTTCTGGTGATGAAAAAGACATCGATAGAACATTGTTATGTGAACATAGAGGAAATAAAAGCAAAGTCAATGAACGTTGAACATTATTCAAATAATGAAACATTACAATAATGAACAGTATCTATAGAAACTAAAAATTTCAACAATGTCGAAGTTTTCATTATAAGTAAAAACCATAGAAATATTACTTGCAAATTTTGCATTGAATATAGTGCAACGCAGTATTCAATACGAAAATATGTTTGCATTTTTTGAGTTCGTGATTATTGTCATGAAACTTTTGACTGTAAGTGTATTACTTTCCTTTGCTTTAGTTCTCGTAGGTCATTATTGTACTACAAAGCACAATTTGTTCTACGGTTACACCTACGAGAACGACCTGGTTAACTGGGATGAAGTAAAGAGAAAAGAACAGAACTTTAAGCGATTTCATCTAAAGAGGCTAGAGCTGCAGCTCAGACAACCGCCTGTATATGGAACCATCAAATTCTGGATTCTGGTAAGAACATACGTACATAGATATTTTCGAATAGTATTAACGATTTAATTATCTATTATCATTCTGAAACCCACTTATATTTGCTGCCGTTCTTTCATGTTGAAGATTTTAATAATCTTCTGGTAATTAATGGAATAACGATGTTAAATATACCAAAGAGACTAAATCAATGTATATGTATATATATGATATATGCAATCGTAAGTACAAAAATAATTTGGACGTTTCGACCGAAACATGTGCCCATCCCCAGCATAAGATACGTATATTAGTTTGTTACATGTTACATTTTAATATGAATTTTGATTTCGAATTATCTTGATAACATATGTTCTTACTGAAGGTAAAAAACTTTTAGAGGAAAATGCAATGTAGGATCTTCAAAAGCTTTGATACATAAATAGATTACATAAAAAAATCTCTAGTTCCCACATTTCTACAAATTATAAAATTTAATGTATAGAGAGGCAAAATAAATTGTCGACAGCATCACTTTAAATACTATCTCAAATTAGGAAAGATATTCCCTGATTAATTTTTTTTGGGATCTTTTTGATTACTTGATTGGGATGGATGATGATAGATAACGATATATCTGTATTTCAATCAACTTTATTATCAAACCCACTAATTATTTTTTTGTATCTTTTAGAATGAGATGAACAAAGCTCAAAATTGTTGGATACTAGAATATCCACCCATCCTCGAAGAAAATCCTTCTACTTCTATGGGAGATTTACCCACCCACAGGGATGATCCAAGTACTCTAAGGGAAGATATATCCACACCCAGGGAAGTCCAACTCACCCCAAGGGAAGATATATTCACCCCCAGAGAAAATCCATCTACCCCTCGGGTAGTTTCAACCACTCCCATGGAAGATCCACCCATCCGCAAGTATTTGGAGACCGATTTCTAAAATATCGAATTTCAAAATTTACAAGAATAATTTGGCCCATCCTTTTAATTTTTATTACATGTTCATGCGTGGTTAAGACCGTCCACTGGAAATCATCAAAATTTATGTCATAATAATAATAATAATAATAATAATAATAATAACAATATCGCAAGGAAGTACGCAATCATCGCAATATTTGAAATCGTTACTAACAAGAAAATATTATTTAACTAATATTTTAATCGTTATATAGAAAAATATGTTTAGCTCAACTAGTTTATTAATTATGAATAGTGCAACAAAAACTTTAAATGTGTAAAGTGCGGTTGAAAATCGGACGGCAGCAAGACACTCAATATCTTACTGAGACCATCCAGTTCTGCTGTACTATTACGCATTGACCCCGAGTCTTACCCTGAAGCCCATCCACTTGAAGGCGAAAATATAGTAGGCCATGGTACGTCCAGTAGTCCTGATGTGTTCTAGGACTGACTTGGTAGGGTCGCGTTATAAACACGTATGTGTTCGAAGAGTTATGGACGTGGCCATTGCCGAGTTATTTTACCTCATTGTGGGCGGACAACGGGGAAGTCTCATCAACGGTACCTCTGGAGGAAGGCGAGCACGATAGTGAACCTGCCTCTGCGGGCATTAAATCTAACTATAGAAATAGATAATATACCTATAATATAATAAGAAATAGAGTAAACGCTAGATACTTTATTTAGAAGCCTAAATAAACGCGTACTTCTTAAGGGTGCGAAGTATTGGTCGGCGAAAGAAAAACATTACATGTAACTTACGATGAATAATAGAATGTTCCGGTGGTGCCTTAGTTTTACATGGCTTAACCTTGCTAGAAATAAAATGTATGGACGCAGGAATATACGTAAAAAAGAAAAACGAAACAGAAATAAAGAAAACATGAAGCGCAAATTTGTAGTCTTAAAACAATTAACAATAATATTATTATTATTGGGCCAAAATTCTGTTTATTCTTATTTTGATATATGAAATAAATTTTTAAAGCAACTTGTATCTAGTTATTATTATTATTTATTTTACGGTTTGATTTTGAATAGTGATTGCGCCTGAGAGCAGATAGTTGACACTGATAACAATGGAGGTGTAATACATAAATATCTATTTTAATTCGGTCAATAATGTCACACTTAGTTACCATAGTTACGAATAACGGAATATGGAATTATCAATCATTTCTTGGGCCTCTAAAGCGAATCACTATTTTTGGAGCGGAATAGACTTTTTTCTATTCCTGGTGATGAAAAAGACATCGATGGAACATTATTTTGCGACCATAGAGGAGATAAAAACAAAGTCAATGAACCACTGAAATATATACTAACTGGAACTCGCATACTCTACCTATCAGCGTACGCTGCACTGAAGCCTCATTGAACAATAATGGCTGGTCCTGTTCGCGCAAGTTCGTGCCGAACCGAACCTAGCCGAATAACTCGTATCATAGCTGATCGCTTTGTTTTCATATTATGCTTCATTTATTTAAACATGCGCCACACGAAATAATTTCGGTCTACTCACGAACTGTCTCGATGTTTGCCAACTACTCCAGTAGCAGGCTTCCGTCTACTCACGAACTGTCTCGATGTTTGCCGACTACTCCAGCAGCAGGCTTTCAATATGCTTCACAGTCACGGTTCGTACGCGCATTCCAGTTAGTATATATTTCAGTGCAATGAACATTGAACATTATTCAAATAATGAAACATTACAATAATGAACAGTATCTATAATAACTAAAAATTTCAACAATGTTGAAAATTTCTTTATAAGTAAAAACCATAGAAATATTACTTGCAAATTTTGCATTGAGTATAGTGCAACGAAATTTTCAATATGAAAATTTATTTGCATTTTTTGAGTTCATGATTATTGTCATGAAACTTTGGACTAAAGTGTATTACTTTCCTTTGCTTTAGTTCTCGTGGGTCATTATTTTAAATACAAAGCACAATTTGTTCTACGGTTTAACCTACGAGAACGACCTGTTTAACTTGGATGAAGTAAAGAGAAAAAAGCCCAACTTTATCATTTCATCATATCATTTCAAATTAATAATAGTATCGTTTTAAAAAGAAAATAGTAATAGTAAATAATACTTTATATTTATATTATACGAATGTTAAGGAATATAATTTCCAGCATCAATAAATATGTAGATATGTTTTTAAATTATTAACAACACTCGGTTTAATTTCACAAGAAAAGTATATTTTTACTTTATTGTACAATTTCGCCAGTTACGGCATCATCAGAAGTACTAGCGGGAGGCATAGTGCTGGCCACAACATGTATGAATGATTTTGGGAGTTACTGTACACGCTAAAGGCATTATAAACTCATTTTTAAAACTAATAACTTTTTCATACTCTCAAACTCTCATGGCAAGTTAGGAAGAAACATTAATTTAGAAAATCTATTTTGCTAAAAATTCGTCGACAAAATGCTCGTAATTTATTTAAATCTATTTGGAATTGCTATCGCCGTTGCTATCGATTGCTTGTTAATGATAATAGCGACAGTTTTTGTGTTGTTTGTCATTTGCATAAATTAATTAAATTTTACCGTTTACTTAAAGTATGATAAAATTTTCCAGCAATTTGAAATGTACTATTATTAGTTTTCATTCTCCTTTTTCGCCATAATATTAAAAGCTAATACGGAGAATTAATTAAATATTGTGAAATAGATTTTCTTGGAAAGGTTATTTTCATTTTGTATACTATGTTGAACATCTATAATTATCTACATTGACACATCGTCTGCTTAAAATACTTTAATGATGTATTGACCACTTATTTGTAAATATTAATTTTCTTTATGATGAGAAAAATGTAAATTACTGACATCAAACAGTTTTTTGTGCCTCTGTCCGATATAATAATCGTCTAGACTCCAGACGTACTTTTTTGCCAGCCTTTTTAACTCTCGCTAAGAGAGGTATTGGATTCATGCTAAAATTCGCATATCCAGATTTTATTGAATAAGCACGATTTTAAAATGATGTCTGTGCGTGCGTGCGTGTGTGTGTGTGTGTGTGTGTGTGTGTGTGTGTGTGTGTGTGTGTTTGTGGATGTGTGTATGTGTGTATGTATGTCTGGATGTTGTAGGGACGATTCCTCAAAAACTATAAGACTTAAAAAATATTTAACTTCAGTTTCTTTAATCTGACATTCCTGGGAAGAGCTGAAAAGGTTTTGGTAACAATTGAACAACCGGAAGTAGTAGTTTCTTAGAAAAATACTTCTAAATATAATTTTTTGGGAGTTTAAATTAAATTAATTAAATATTGAAGAACATAAAATTCTCCATCTAATACACTTAAAATTTATATTATATCTTGTATAGATTTAGAGATAAAGACACTATAATTTATAGAGCAAACAAATCGCAGAGGCTAAGGCACTAAGGAAACCAGTTGACAAATTCCAATGTTTATAACATAGTTTGTAAATGACATTGTCAAATATCAACAGTTTTAGTGACATTCAAATAGGATTTTCTGGGAAGTATATTTAATCTTTCTTATTGTTTTATCAATTAAATATTTGAAATTATAGGAAAAATGTGTGGTAAAATGCATATATCCATCAGAAATACCGCCAATCTGGTTAATGAATTGGAAGAATCTCAGACATTTAGAAACTTCCTCATACAATGAAAAATAGATATAATTAGAATTATATGTGTGCAGAAGACATGTTAAATACAATAAAAAACAATATTTGAGTAAAGTTCTGTAATTTTTTGTTATAAAACGACGGTTCGAAAGCGAAGTGCAATACAATACTTATATAGCCTAATATGGAAATGGCGAGAGGTCTTGTGCTGGCCACAACAGATTTTTTTTTACAAGTATTAATACTAAATTGTTAATTGTATTTTAAATGAACACATTTTAAGCTAAATATAAGTAATTATATTTGACCTTGAAATACAAAATCAATAAAAAATATTTGCTGATGTGATGGGCGCCACGTAATTTTTGCTGATAATTACGAAACGGAATATTAAAAAAATACATAGGTACTGTGGATTCTGTCTCTATAATAAAACTCAAAGCTTTCAAGAAAAAAATTTCATATATAAAGAATTATATAAAAAATTAAATGACAAATTAGAAATGACATTTGCAAAAATGCACTGCAATGCAATGAGCCCGTAACCCGATAGACTTCTTATTGTAGACCAACTATGGACACAAGGCTAATTATAGCCAGTTAATTTCGGGGCACGAACAATCTGCAACAGACAAAGTAATACAAATATAATTATAAATGTGTAGTTCGATCTGAGTATTTTAAATGCGTATTAGAAAACCAATAGAACACCAATTACTACAACCATAGTAACGAACTTGTAAGATTATTTTTCTACAAGCGTCATAAAAATGGCACCTTTTGTGACTTGATTCACAAGGTAGAAATGAAATAAATAAATATCTATAGCAACTATATAAAATGAGCGAATAAGAAGTAACTTGTAAAATAGAAACCTGTCATGTCGCCCCATGATGCACTATACTATACACTAGATAACCTAAGAATAAAGCTCTGAAAACCTCCAAAAGCTGTCAAATTTAAATTGATAGTCTACAAATTGAAATATAAACAGTTTATATTTAACGAAATAACATATTATAAAATAGCAGACTTAATTAAAGTGATAAGAAAAGTTCATATTGTTTTCAGCGATTCCTCGACATATCATATCGTTCAGCAGTATTGTTGAACTTCCATCCAATTGAACAACTTCAAGGGCCGTACATTACAAAAAGTAAACAAATACGAAAGTATCCATAGCAATAAGAAAAATATATATGTACTAGCTGTACCCGTTGCAAATATTTGCAACAAACAATATGGGTAACGTCATTAAATTATAAATTTTCTGTACTTATATTCAATGTTTGGTACTCTTCTACACTTTTTTAACTACCGCTGCTTTGCTGGCACATAGAAATAGGGAGATTACTTGACACATCACTGATATGTAAATTATTTAGGGTCGGTTTGTTAATGCAAAGTTAAAAGTAAAGTAATGGTAACTGTTAGTTAGGTAAATTAAATGATTGATTGACTGTTTATAAATATAAAGTTATAGGCTATCTACCAGTTTATAAACTTATAGTTAACTGTAAATTGGGAACTGAAACTGTTTTGACAGATAAGAAATACAGGTCTTGCAACATAGGCCCAGGATAGATTTTATTGCTAGGTAATTATGTGATGAGAAACTTTGGATATTATTGTACATATTTTACAACAAACTACAGCAATGTTAAATTGTTTAACAGATAAACATACGTATTAAAAATATGCAATTTATATAGAAAAATAAAAATAATAAAAATTATATAGGACCAACAGTAGGTATTCATTTAATTGACCAGTTTATGGTTTAAAGGTTTGATGCTAGTGGTAAATTCGACATTTCGTCTGAAATTTTTTTTTTTTTTTTTTGCTGTTATAAATATAAAAGGAGAAAAAGGTAAAACATCTAATATAGAGATTATCCGCATATTCGACGTCTTTCAATGTTATAAATTATTGTTATAAATTATAATTATGAATCAATATTGCAGTCATACTTACATCATTTATTTCCATTTTATAATTTATAAAATTTATTGTTACCAACAAATATTGTTATTGTCGTAATCAATGTGTTTAATTATGATTTCAAGTTCAATTATTGTAGTAATAATTTATTGTACACAAAATTTTTATACATTATTGTAATGTATGAGGAATGAACGTATTTTTATTTTTCAAATTAACATCTTTATTCAGTTTGAAACAATATGCTTAATCATTGCATATCTATACCTTCTCCTGTATGATTTCACATTAATGAAACTTGATCTCACACAATGGAAAGCTGAATTCACAGCAACGAAAACTAATTTATTACTCTTGAATACCTATTTTGCAATAATAAATACAGAATTCACAATTTTAAAAACCAATTTCAACTAAATGAAAACAGATTTTACATAGGAACTTAAAATAGGCACCGCCAAGGAAGGGCTAGAAGGGGCAGCAGCCACCTTTGGATAGGAAAAAAAAAAATAGAGTAAATGTATTGTCTCTAAAATATATGAAAATATTTTTCTGAACTTATAAAATATTAAATAAATAATGAATAGTATTTTTAAGAAACTTAACTTAAGATTAAATTTGATTACAACAATGAAAGAATTTAATTACAACAATGAGAGAGCTTAAATAAAACAATAATGAAACTTGATTACAACAATGATAAAAGTTGATTACAACAATGTGAGCTACGTTAGAAGCGAGAATAAGTAACTCGAGTGTTTGAAATCTGTTTTCGTTTAGTTGTAATTCGTTTTCATTGGTATGAATTTAGTTTTCTTTTACTTGAAATCAGTTTTCGTTAATGTGAAATCATGTTGCAAAAGTGTGAAATCATATTGTAAAATGTAGAATTAAGGGGCGTTAAAGAGCGGGAAAATAGAGACATCCAACTCAGTTGTATTTAATACTTTCGTTATTTAAAAACCTGTAATTGTACACCTGTTCTCTTGCCCATTTTTCAATAAATTTTTAAACTTTAGGTTAAAAAAATTATTATATTATAATACAAAATATATATCTTTAAAAACTTTGCTCAATATTATTAAATTACTTACCATATTAGAATTAAAGAATTAACTATTATATTTATTAAGTTTTGAGAGCAAAAATTTCTTGTGTTTCACTTAAGTTGACATGTTGACATATTTATCTGTCATTTAAGGTTGACTTTTGACTTTTGTATGATAAAAGCTTTGCACGTTTCAGGATATTTACCTGTTAAATTATTTAACTTTGCATTGATAAACCAGCCCCAGCCCTAAATAACACAAAATATTATTCTTGTAGCAATTTTCACAAATTGCATGTATTTTACATCATTCTCTTCATCTGCATGTTGTTCAGTGCTGCCATCTATCGCTTGACAGCGGTACTTTAAGGCCTTATAAAAAAATAGACAGAATCGAAAATCTTAACATTTTAGATTTTTGTGCACATCTATATGCTAATAGCTTTCATTTAAAAAAAGAATCATCAAAATCGGTTCGGTAGAAGTCCATAACTAAGGCCCCAAGAAAAACCTTATTACTTCCTTGTACGAAGTAAAGGAAGTATTGTAATCGCGAAAAAATTCGGTTTCCAGATTTCAACGGAAATATCCATTTTGACCATCCCTGAATCCATTTTGACTAATTTCGTCGTGACGTCTGTACGTACGTACGTATGTACGTATGTACGTACGTACGTACGTATCTCGCATAACTGAAAAACGGGAAGTCGTAGAAAGTTAAAATTTTGTATTTAGGACTGCTATAATATCTAGTTGTGCACCTCCCTTTTTGGTCATTATATAACTTTCGGAAGTGGTACTTTACTTAAAGCCTATAATAGATTTTAATGAAAAACTATTTTAAAATATAATCCAAAAGTCTTCAAATTTGGTATATAAGACTTTTATATCAATGGGAATAACATAATAGATTTAAGTTAAAATGGTCTGCCCGGAAGTAGTACTTTACTTGAAGCCTATAATAGATTTTAATGAAAAACTATATTAAAATATAATCCAAAAGTCTTCAAATTTGGTATATAAGACTTTTATATCAATGGGAATAACCTAATAGATTTAAGTTAAAATGGTCTGCATGGAAGTAGTACTTTACTTGAAGCCTATAATAGATTTAAATGAAAAATATTAAAATATAATCCAAAAGTCTTCAAATTTGGTATATAAGACTTTTATATCAATGGGAATAACATAATAGAATTAAGTTAAAATGGTCTGCCCGGAAGTAGTACTTTACTTGGAGCCTATAATAGATTTTAATGAAAAACTATATTAAAATATAATCCAAAAGTCTTCAAATTTGGTATATAAGACTATTATATCAATGGGAATAACATAATAGATTTAAGTTAAAATGGTCTGCCCGGAAGTGGTACTTTACTTGAAGCCTATAATAGATTTTAATGAAAACTATATTAAAATATAATCCGAAACTTTTCAAATTTGGTATTTAAGACTTTTATATCTATGGAAATAATATAATATATTTTGGTTGAAATGAGCTGGCCGGAAGTGATACATTACCAGAAGCTGTTAACGGTTTTTCTTGAATAAAATGGTTTTATTTTGATTTTAGAAATAAATGCTTCAAATAAAAGTTTTAGAGAATTAAATTCTGCGTCTAGTATTATTAAATTAGCTCTTTGTATAAGCGAGATATGTAAATTTAAATAGTATATACTTTTTGGTTTTTATAATAAAGTTTGCTTTGGATTAGGACAAAATATGACAAAAAAAAAAAATTAAGGTTAATGTCATATTACCTCAAATACGTGTAATTTTATAATTGGGTCTAAACTTCATGTTGGTCTTCCTCTGACGCTTTTCTTTTGTTTTGTCGTCGTTATTTTTCAAACTAGTTTTGTTTATTTAGTTTCTCTTTTTTTGTGTCAAGTAAGCAAGTTGTTTTTCTCTAAAGTTTTCTACTTGCTTTCTTTGTTAACTTAATCCGTTTATGTCATTTCTTCTTACATTACCTATATAACTTAAAATTTATGATCTAAGCATAATTCAACCTTGTTACTACAAATGGTAATTATGTAAGAGTAAATAATTGGCTGCTATTCTACAATAAATTATATATTTTCATAAAGATATTAGAGATTTTCTTTATTTTCATAAAATTAGTATCTGCTTTTTAATATTGATTACAACAATGACCCTTACATACACTTTGCAATCAGTATTGTAATAAATTTTCTTTATTCTTTAAACTATTTAATAAAATATTATTTGTATAATAATTTTGGAAACAAAATTGAAATTTTCATTTACATACATGTAATTAATAATTTATTATAGTAATCAATTTTCTATATTCATTTCATAAAAATATCTATATTGTAAGCTTGATTACAACAATAAACCTTTCCTTTATACCATTGTTATATTAATACTTTATTATTAAAATCAAGTCTTTTATTCTTGACAAATAATAATAAACACAAATGTACAGTTTACGAACAAATATGACATTATCTGCGAAAAAAATGGTGCATTCGACAAGAAGTGTAGCGTGTGTTTTACCAAAAATAAAACAATTTATATTATTTTAATACGTAAATTATTGTTCGTTAAAATAAATGATATAAATAAATAAATTTAAATTGTTAATAATATTTCAGCGGATTTAAAGTAACCACAAAACATGAAATGATATAGTGCGACCAAGCGATATGTGCCCCTGGCCTCTACTTGGGAGGCGTAGTCTATCATTACGAGTCGGAGACAAGTTTTCTATACAAATTATAGCGGTTCATGTATAAAATGGATTTAGTTAGAACACAAATGAAATACAAGTCTTTAAACGTCATTTATTATATACATATTTATAATTCATTTATTAGTAGGCCTGTCGCCGCCGCCACTACACGTCTATTTTTATTCTGTATGTACTTACGCGTTCGCGGCAAAATTCTTAAATGTTATTGGTTGATTATTTACGCCAGCGCGTGTCTACAAGATCAAGACCAGGGGCTTGGTCGCACAATATGACATCCATGTAAATACCTTTAATTATATAAGCTCGCACCTAATGCGAAATCACCTAAACACATCACTCGTGCCATCAGTTTTAATTAAATTAAAAATATTGAAATTTGAATATCCCTGTCTTAGTTACATTAGAGTTTGTTACCTCATAAGTTGGTAACAACACCATTAGTTTGCAGCTAGTTGCATATTTGTCTGTGAAGTGTATTTTACTCATAGTGTTATAAAATACCTGGTGATTTGGAATTTCCAACAATCTTGTATTTTAACTGAAAATAAGCCGAACGTAGATTTTCCGGATTGGAAAAGAAATACTAGTATTGCTAGTATACATATACAAAATAAGGTAAGGATAATTAACAATAATAATTCATTTATAAGTATGAAAAACATTACGAGGGTCCCGTAATCAACTTTAATATTCGTGAAACAATGAATTCAAGAATTTTTCAAAAAAAAAGAACCATAGTACATTATGCTCGAGTTAAAAACCTACAATAACAATCATTATTTTTTATTTTTTTATGAAATTAGTCATTTTCGTTATTATAATACTATTTTTTATTGCAATCAAGCAATTTTTTGTTGCAATCAAAGATCTTTTAAAAAAAACCATAGGACATTTGTTTGTTCGAATTAAAGTAAAAAGGTACAGTAACAATTATTATTTTTTTATGAAATTAGTCTTTTTTATTGTCGTAATCAAGTATTTCTTTGTTTTAATCAAAATTATCTCTAAAAAGACCGGGTTAGAATAATCTTAATTAAATAATAATTTTGATAAATGAATTACTTTTTGTTTTGTATCAAAATATTTCTCAGGGCCGGTCTAAGCCTGTCACTTTTTATTGTTAGGGGCCCAGCAAAAGAACAAGCCATCTCTGTTCGCACGCCCGGCTCATATAACTTTGAAAATCCTGTGTGTAGTTGTTTTATGCACCTTCCTTGGTATTAAGATTATTTGTTGAATAATAAAAGGATGGGGAAAAAACAGTCATACAGGCAAAAGAAGGATAGAATGAAGAAATATATAGCAGAAAAACGACAAGATGATGAATATAAAAAGGAAGAAAATGTTAAGACCAAGGAAAGAATAAAGAAATTAAGAGAAGATGATGAATATAAAGAGGAAGAAAATGTTAAGACCAAGGAAAGAATAAAAAAATTAAGAGAAGATGATGAATATAAAGAGGAAGAAAATGTTAAGACCAAGGAAAGAATAAAAAAATTAAGAGAAGATGATGAATATAAAGAGGAAGAAAATGTTAAGACAAAGGAAAGAATAAAAAAATTAAGAGAAGATGATGAATATAAAGAGGAAGAAAATGTTAAGACAAAGGAAAGAATAAAAAAATTAAGAGAAGATGATGAATATAAAGAGGAAGAAAATATTAAGACCAAGGAAAGAATAAAAAAATTAAGAGAAGATGATGAATATAAACAGGAAGAAAATGCTAAAACAAAGGAAAGAATAAAAAAAATAAGAGAAGATGATAAATATAAAGAGAACGAAAATTTTAACAACAAAAGAAGAATAAAAAAATTACGAGAAGATGATGAGTATAAAAAGGAAGAAAATGTTAAGACCAAGGAAAGAATAAAAAAAATAAGAGAAGATGATAAATATAAAGAGAACGAAAATTTTAACAACAAAAGAAGAATAAAAAAATTACGAGAAGATGATGAATATAAAAAGGAAGAAAATGTTAAGACCAAGGAAAGAATAAAAAAATTAAGAGAAGATGATGAATATAAACAGGAAGAAAATGTTAAGACGAAGGAAAGAATAAAAAAAATAAGGGAAGATGATGAATATAAAGAGAGAGAAAATGTGAGAACCACAGAACGCATACACAATTTAAGATCACAAGAATTATATAAAACCAAAGAGCGATTAAAAGATAGGCAACAAAAAACAAATAAACGATATGATGATCAACTCCGACTTAGAGAGAATATTGTCCGACAATATCAGAGAAGTAATGAAGAAAAAGATAAGTATTTTTTGCAATTTATAAAAGATCGAGCATGTATGCCTCAATGTATATGTTGTTCTTGTGAGGGTCTATTTTTCAGCCACTCTGTAGTTAACTTTAATGTAGATAAAATTAAAAAGTCTGTTTCTGAAGACATTTTTTCAAAAATTTACAATTATAATTCAAAATTTATTTGTAAAACATGTAACTCACATATAAGTAAAGGTAAAATACCTAATTTATCTACGAGTAATGGATTAAAATTTGTTGATATTCCGAATTGTCTGCAAATTCTATCTCCACTTGAAGAAAGAATGGTTGCACCTTATATAAATTTCATGCAAATTAGACCTTTAAAATCTTTTTCAGTAAATCCACAACTTGGTTTAAAAGGTAGTGTAGTAAATATACCAATTGAAATAAATGATGTGTTACGGGTATTGCCGAGAAATTTCGATCAAATGGCGACATTACAGGTAAAGTTGAAAAGACATTTTGATCACAAGAGCAATTACATGTTTGAAACGATTCGCCCTGCTGTCGTTTGTGAAGCTCTAAAACATCTCATTGAAACACCACTTTACAAGAAATACAATATACATATTGATGGTAAATATTTACACCAGTTTCAGAGTAATTACAATGAAAAAGTTAATTTCATTGTAGATCATTCTGATTTTAATGATAACATAGTAATAAGTAATAGCCAAAATAATTTAAGTATTTTGCATGAAGTAAATTTTGATTCAGATTTTGAATTAGAGGAAGAAAATGTTAAGACCAAGGAAAGAATAAAAAAATTAAGAGAAGATGATGAATATAAAGAGGAAGAAAATGTTAAGACAAAGGAAAGAATAAAAAAATTAAGAGAAGATGATGAATATAAAGAGGAAGAAAATGTTAAGACAAAGGAAAGAATAAAAAAATTAAGAGAAGATGATGAATATAAAGAGGAAGAAAATATTAAGACCAAGGAAAGAATAAAAAAATTAAGAGAAGATGATGAATATAAACAGGAAGAAAATGCTAAAACAAAGGAAAGAATAAAAAAAATAAGAGAAGATGATAAATATAAAGAGAACGAAAATTTTAACAACAAAAGAAGAATAAAAAAATTACGAGAAGATGATGAGTATAAAAAGGAAGAAAATGTTAAGACCAAGGAAAGAATAAAAAAAATAAGAGAAGATGATAAATATAAAGAGAACGAAAATTTTAACAACAAAAGAAGAATAAAAAAATTACGAGAAGATGATGAATATAAAAAGGAAGAAAATGTTAAGACCAAGGAAAGAATAAAAAAATTAAGAGAAGATGATGAATATAAACAGGAAGAAAATGTTAAGACGAAGGAAAGAATAAAAAAAATAAGGGAAGATGATGAATATAAAGAGAGAGAAAATGTGAGAACCACAGAACGCATACACAATTTAAGATCACAAGAATTATATAAAACCAAAGAGCGATTAAAAGATAGGCAACAAAAAACAAATAAACGATATGATGATCAACTCCGACTTAGAGAGAATATTGTCCGACAATATCAGAGAAGTAATGAAGAAAAAGATAAGTATTTTTTGCAATTTATAAAAGATCGAGCATGTATGCCTCAATGTATATGTTGTTCTTGTGAGGGTCTATTTTTCAGCCACTCTGTAGTTAACTTTAATGTAGATAAAATTAAAAAGTCTGTTTCTGAAGACATTTTTTCAAAAATTTACAATTATAATTCAAAATTTATTTGTAAAACATGTAACTCACATATAAGTAAAGGTAAAATACCTAATTTATCTACGAGTAATGGATTAAAATTTGTTGATATTCCGAATTGTCTGCAAATTCTATCTCCACTTGAAGAAAGAATGGTTGCACCTTATATAAATTTCATGCAAATTAGACCTTTAAAATCTTTTTCAGTAAATCCACAACTTGGTTTAAAAGGTAGTGTAGTAAATATACCAATTGAAATAAATGATGTGTTACGGGTATTGCCGAGAAATTTCGATCAAATGGCGACATTACAGGTAAAGTTGAAAAGACATTTTGATCACAAGAGCAATTACATGTTTGAAACGATTCGCCCTGCTGTCGTTTGTGAAGCTCTAAAACATCTCATTGAAACACCACTTTACAAGAAATACAATATACATATTGATGGTAAATATTTACACCAGTTTCAGAGTAATTACAATGAAAAAGTTAATTTCATTGTAGATCATTCTGATTTTAATGATAACATAGTAATAAGTAATAGCCAAAATAATTTAAGTATTTTGCATGAAGTAAATTTTGATTCAGATTTTGAATTAGAGGTAGAATCAGATGAAGAAGTTATGTTAGTTGATAGAAATGAAGAGATAGTTAACAATGTTAGAATTATTGCTCCAGGACAAGGAAAAGTTCCTGTACCTTGGCATGCGGTGGAAGATATAGACGAATTATGTTTTCCTAAGATATTTGGTGGTTATGGAATGAATATTCCTACTTTTATTTCGTATAGTGATCGGGCAAAATCAGAGATTAGGCGTTGGGATCGAAGGTCTTGTATATCTACTAGGGTTCTTTTTATGGCTAAAAAGAAATTAGAAAAATCATGCATAGCTAGTTTAAATATTTGTTTGAGGAAAACAAAGCGAACCGCAGATGTGCAAGTGAAAAATGTTTTAGATACGGCGTATTTAGACAATATGATAAAATTGGATCAAGGTCATAAAATTTTAAAACAAATTAGATCTTCGCCTTCTTATTGGGAATCAAAGAAACGTGACCTAATGGCAATGATCAGGCAATTAGGCAAGCCTACAATTTTCTTAACACTTTCGGCAGGCGAAAAGATTTGGCCAGAATTATTACAATGTTTAAGTAAATTAAATTTGAACAAAGAAATTTCAATTGAACAGGCTTTACATTTAGATAACGCAGAAAAATCAGAATTAGTTACGCAAGATCCAGTAACTTGTGCACGGTATTTTGATTATAAAGCAAATAAATTAATGTTACTTTTAAAGCGGGAAAACAGTGTTTTTGACGAATATTTAGTTGAGGACAGTTATGAACGGGTAGAGTTTCAAGTACGTGGATCTCCGCATGAACACATTTTTCTTTGGATTAAAGAGGCTCCTAAATATGAGCCTTCGAATAGTGAAAGTATAGATGAATGCATTCGATTTATAGATAGATTTATAACTTGTTCATATGATGAAAATGATGTTTTTATGGCAGTTCAAAGACATAGGCATACTCATACATGTTACAAAGGTACCAAAAATAAAATGAAATGTCGATTTAATTTTCCTCAGCCTGTTATGAATAGGACAATGATTTTAGAGCCATTAAATAATGATGAGAAGACTGATGAAATTTCAAAAACTTTATCTGAAATTCGTAATTTAATGTTATATTTTTCAAAAAAGCAAAAATTTGTTACTTTTGACGATATTTTAATAAAATTAAAAATAACAGAAGATCAATATATTTTGGCTTTAAGGAGTTCATTAAAAAGAACGCAAGTGTTTTTAAAACGCAATAGTTTAGAAGTAAATATTAATTGTTACAATAAAACCATATTACATTTTTTTGAGGCTAATATAGACGTGCAGTTTGTGTTGGAAGAATACGGTATAGCATCCTACATAATTAATTACGTAGGAAAAGTGGATGCAGGCCTTTCTAAACTTTTACGTGATGCAGAATCAGATGTCAGTAGTGGTAATATTAGTGTAAAAGAAAAATTTCGAAAAATCGCTAATGTATTTTTAAACAGTAATTTAATGTCGGCACAAGAAGCGGTATATCACGTTTTATCTTTGCCATTGTCTAAAAGTAGTAGACAAACAATTTATATTAATACAAGTCCAATAAATGAACGCGCTTTAATGTTAAAATCTCCGGCTGAATTACGAAAATTGAATTCTGATTCTACCGAAATATTTATGGAAAACGTCATGATAAAATATGCCCAAAGACCACCAACACTCAAAAATACATGTTTAGCAGATTTTGTTTCTAGTTATTCAAAACGGAAAATTCAAAATAATGAAAATGATGATGAATTATTTGAATACCGATCCAAAGAAAAAATTGCTATTATTAGATACAGGCGGTACAAGTTAGATCAAGACTCGTTCAATTATTATCGCGAACAAATTTTGTTATTTTTGCCGTGGAGAAATGAAACTAACGAAGTAGAAAATGTAGATACAGAAAAAGTTTATAATAATAATATAGAAACAATCGAACGAAATCGACAAAAATATTCGGTTATAGGTGACGATATATTAGATCAAGCTTTAGAAAATGCTCAAAATGATATTCAGAATGTAGAAGATGAAGAAATTAGTAGTTTCTTGGAGGGTGAATTATCAAGGCATCAACGAATTGATATTTTACAACAAGATGGCAAAGAGATTTGTAAAGACAAATTTTTCAATCGTTTTGTATGCCCCAAACGCGTATCACCTAAAGAATTGATAAACATAATGTCTAAGTTAAATAATTTACAACGTGAATTTGTAATGCATGTATTGAACTGTTTCAAAACACACAAATTACCATTAAAAATATTCTTAAGCGGTTCTGCTGGAGTTGGAAAATCTACAGTTATTAAATGTATTTACCAAATGATTACTAGTTACCACGATAATTTACCTGGTTCTGAAAAAAATAAATTGGTTGTTTTGCTTTGTGCACCTTCTGGTAAAACTGCCTTTTTAATAAACGGTGTAACGTTACACACCGCTTTTGCTCTACCCGTAGTACAGTTTGGTGGCCAAATGCCAGAACTATCTGCTGATTTAGCAAACAATATAAGAGAAAAATTGTTTCATTTAAAACTACTAATTATAGATGAAATTTCAATGGTAGGCAGTACACTTCTAAGTCGTGTAGATACAAGATTGCGACAAATACGAGGAATAAATAAACCTTTTGGTGACCTATCAATTATTGTAGTTGGAGATATGAATCAGTTACCACCTGTAATGGATTCGCCCATTTATAGAATATCGAAAAATAATGAAATGTTTAGGCTTTTTGACATAAATCCTTTATGGCAAGATTTTGAATTTTTTGAACTGACGCAAATTATGAGACAGAAAGATGAGAAACTGTTTATTGAAGCATTAAATAACTTAGCTGTAGGCCAAATGACTGAAAATGATATAGATCTATTTAAATCGAGACAGGTTCAAGAATCAGATGTTCCTGAAAGTGCAATACGTTTGTTTGCGGAAAATGTTAATGTCGATAATTACAACCAGATGAAAATAGAAAAGCAAATCGGCACAGAATACATTTCTGAAGCAAAGGACACGATTTTAGGTAAACTATCAGATACAAATAGAAATCGTGTAATAGAATCATTAAAAACAAAAAGTATAACTGAGACGAATGGTTTACCCTTCAGAGTGAGATTAAAATTAAATATTAAATACATGATAACTAGTAACATTGATGTCGAAGACGGGCTTGTGAACGGAGCTTGTGGTTGCTTAAAGCATGTAACTTTTAATCCAAATTCTACAGATCCGTATATAATATGGATAGATTTTGCATCCAGCGTTGTTGGTAAAAAAGCTAGGCTTCCGTATAAAGAATTCATGAAATCCGAAAATATCGATTCCAATCTAACGCCTGTAGTGAAAACCAGTATTTCATTAAACATTTCTAATAAATTACAGTACCAAATATTACGAAAACAATTTCCAGTAGTACCTGCGGAAGCATTAACAATACATAAAAGTCAAGGTCAGACTTACCAAGAAATATGTGTAGATTTTAATAAATCAAAGAGAATTACACGGTCTATGCTGTATGTGGCATTAAGTAGGGTTACAATGTTATCTGGGTTATATATTTTAGGTAAATTTAAACCACCAAAATTAATCAAATCAAATGATCCAATTTTGCTAGAATTACACAGATTACGAACTGAAAAAACATTAAAATTATCTTTTGACAATTTAAAAGTAGCTAATGGAATTACGGTCACATACCAAAATATAAACTCGCTATCCACAAAGTTTAAATTAATATTAAGCGATCAGTGGTATTGTAGAAGTGATATTTTAATATTTTCGGAAACACTATCAAAATCCACTGACAAATTTCAAATTCCTAATTTTGTTGAAGTATTTCGATCTAACGTACATCGTTCATCAAGAGGTGTTATTTGTTTTGCAAGAAAAGGAATTAGTGTGTTATATTTAGATCATACACTTGAAATACAAGAAAATCAAAATAAAATTGAATATCATGTAGAATTATTTGGCATTAAAGTAGAAAATTATTACATTATCAGTGGTTATAAATCCCCTTCTTGCATAAATAAAATGTTTCAGAAAAGTTTTCAAAATATATATGAGAAAATATATAAAAATGACAATGAATTAATAGTTATTGGAGATTTCAATTTTGATATGAAATGTGAAAAAAAAATTGATATAATTAACATTTTTAAGAATTGGAACTTAAAATCTGTGTTGCCATCTGATTTATCTACTACAGATTTAAATACACAAATAGATATTATATTTTCTACAAGTGCCTCTGTGGCAACAGGCGTGTATGAAACGTACTTCTCCTACCATAAACCAATATTTGTCAAATTTAATTTACAGAGTAATGATCCTGTATATGATGAAAATGTACAATCATCATTAATGATACAAAACACACTTTCAGATTGTAGTATTATTGTTAGTAATCATGAAGTTAGTATATTGAAAGAAAGTATTGAACTAAATTCGACTGAACTTTTAAATCTAGATGATACAATTTTACAAATTGCTGATATAATGCTGTCTGAGATTCATAAAATAAATGTAGCATTGTCTAAGGAAAATTATTGCAATCGTTTAGAAATGATATTTTTACGATATGAAGACTTTGTAAATATGTCAAAAAGAAGTGTTCTTACAGAAAATAATGCAGTTTTAATGATTTTCAAAGAAACAAAAAAATTTATGATGCTTTAAGAGAAAATTTCTCAGTAGTGAAAACAGAAGGTGATGGATCATGTTTATTCCGTTCGTTATCGTTATGTTTATTCGGGACACAAAAATTACGCAAATGTATTAGAATGTTATGTTGCTATATTTTTTTCGAAAATTGGTTATACTTTGAACACCCTGATAGAATGAATTTTTTGTTCGAATATGCAAGCGTAATAGAATTAATAAATAATACTGCAAACATTAAAACTTGGGGAAATGAAGTACATACAAAAGCGATAGCAATTGCAGCTTCAAGAGATATTTATGTTTATGAAGAAGTAGATAGTGGCGACATGAATAAGAGAAAGTCTTTACGGGAATTGCAAGATAGATGTGATTCAGGGCTACTGAATAAAAATCATTTCTTATTAACCAAACATACTTTTGACAATGACAATGATTCAGAGTCTTTAAAGCCTATATCCGTTCTATATACAGATGGTGGAGCAAACATTGCTCATTATTCTGCAATTTTACCAAAAAGTTTGAATGCTATTCTTTTAAAACCAAAGTATAGAAGAGATGTAAGGCCTACTGAAAATTCACAAACTGTAGTGACAAATGTTATAAATTTAGAATAAATAAGAAGAAAAGAAACAATTATTTTTAGGATTAATACAACCTTTTTAGTTTTCGTTCCGTAATATTTTATTAGTTTCCAAGAATAATAATCTCAAACATTGTGACGGTTTAGAACCTAGTCGCGCATGGCTTCCAGTTATAAATATGTGTAATATGTATACAATTTTAGCTGGACTTTACGAAAAATCTGTTAATACAGAGTACGGCCAGTTTTTGCGGACGGTGTTCTGAAATATTTTTTAATAATTTATTTTTAGGAAGCTAGACTTTACGAAACATCTGTTAATAAAGAGTACGGCTGCGGTATTTCGTTACCGAAAAGCGTCTCTGAATTATATACATCACTTCTCTGCCAATTTCTACGGACGGTATTTTGAAAGATATTTTAATAATTTATTTTTAGGTTCAATACGGGAGCTAGATTTTACGAAAAATATGTTAATAAAGAGTACGGCTGCGGTATTTCGCTACCGAAAAGCGTCTCTGAGTTATATTCATCACTTCTCTGCCAATTTCTACGGACAGTATTCTGAAAGATATTTTAATAATTTATTTTTAGGTTCAATACGGGAGCTAGATTTTATGAAAAATATGTTAATAAAGAGTACGGCTGCGGTATTTTGCTACCGAAAAGCGTCTCTGAGTTATATTCATCACTTCTCTGCCAATTTCTACGGACGGTTTTCAGAAACACAATTTAATAATTTATTTTTAGGTTTAATACGGGCGCTAGACTTTAGGAAACATATGTTAATAAAGAGTACGGCTGCGGTATTTCGCTACCGAAAAGCGTCTCTGAATTATATACATCACTTCTCTGCCAATTTCTACGGACGGTATTTTGAAAGATATTTTAATAATTTATTTTTAGGTTCAATACGGGAGCTAGATTTTACGAAAAATATGTTAATAAAGAGTACGGCTGCGGTATTTCGCTACCGAAAAGCGTCTCTGAGTTATATTCATCACTTCTCTGCCAATTTCTACGGACAGTATTCTGAAAGATATTTTAATAATTTATTTTTAGGTTCAATACGGGAGCTAGATTTTATGAAAAATATGTTAATAAAGAGTACGGCTGCGGTATTTTGCTACCGAAAAGCGTCTCTGAGTTATATTCATCACTTCTCTGCCAATTTCTACGGACGGTTTTCAGAAACACAATTTAATAATTTATTTTTAGGTTTAATACGGGCGCTAGACTTTAGGAAACATATGTTAATAAAGAGTACGGCTGCGGTATTTCGCTACCGAAAAGCGTCTCTGAATTATATACATCACTTCTCTGCCAATTTCTACGGACGGTATTCTAAAAGATATTTTAATAATTTATTTTTAGGTTCAATACGGGAGCTAGATTTTATGAAAAATATGTTAATAAAGAGTACGGCTGCGGTATTTTGCTACCGAAAAGCGTCTCTGAGTTATATTCATCACTTCTCTGCCAATTTCTACGGACGGTTTTCAGAAACACAATTTAATAATTTATTTTTAGGTTTAATACGGGAGCTAGACTTTACGAAACATATATTAATAAAGAGTACGGCTGCGGTATTTCGCTACCGAAAAGCGTCTCTGAGTTATATTCATCACTTCTCTGCCAATTTCTACGGACGGTTTTCAGAGAGACAATTTAATAATTTATTTTAGGTTTAATACGGGAGCTAGACTTTAGGAAACATATGTTAATAAAGAGTACGGCTGCGGTATTTCGCTACCGAAAAGCGTCTCTAAATTATATTCATCACTTCTCTGCCAATTTCTACGGACGGTATTCTGAAAGATATTTTAATAATTATTTTTAGGTTTAATACGGGAGCTAGACTTTACGAAACATATATTAATAAAGAGTACGGCTGCGGTATTTCGCTACCGAAAAGCGTCTCTGAGTTATATACATCACTTCTCTGCCAATTTCTACGGACGGTATTCTAAAAGATATTTTAATAATTTATTTTTAGGTTTAATACGGGAGCTAGACTTTACGAAACATATGTTAATAAAGAGTACGGCTGCGGTATTTCGCTACCGAAAAGCGTCTCTAAATTATATTCATCACTTCTCTGCCAATTTCTACGGACGGTTTTCAGAAACACAATTTAATAATTTATTTTTAGGTTCAATACGGGGGCTAGACTTTAGGAAACATATGTTAATAAAGAGTACGGCTGCGGTATTTCGCTACCGAAAAGCGTCTCTGAGTTATATACATCACTTCTCTGCCAATTTCTACGGACGGTATTCTAAAAGATATTTTAATAATTTATTTTTAGGTTTAATACGGGAGCTAGACTTTACGAAACATATGTTAATAAAGAGTACGGCTGCGGTATTTCTCTATTTTTAGGTTCAATACGGGAGCTAGATTTCACGAAAAATATGTTAATAAAGAGTACGGCTGCGGTATTTCGCTACCGAAAAGCGTCTCTAAATTATATTCATCACTTCTCTGCCAATTTCTACGGACGGTATTCTGAAAGATATTTTAATAATTATTTTTAGGTTTAATTCGGGAGCTAGACTTTACAAAACATATATTAATAAAGAGTACGGCTGCGGTATTTCGCTACCGAAAAGCGTCTCTGAGTTATTTTCATCACTTCTCTGCCAATTTCTACGGACGGTTTTCAGAAAGACAATTTAATAATAATTTATTTTAGGTTTAATACGGGAGCTAGACTTTAGGAAACATATATAAATAAAGAGTACGGCTGCGGTATTTCGCTACCGAAAAGCGTCTCTGAGTTATATTCATCACTTCTCTGCCAATTTCTACGGACGGTTTTCAGAAAAACAATTTAATAATTTATTTTAGGTTCAATACGGGAGCTAGACTTTAGAAAACATACGTTAATAAAGAGTACGGCTGCGGTTTTTCGTTACCGAAAAGCGTCTCTGAGTTATATTCATCACTTCTCTGCCAATTTCTACGGACGGTATTCTGAAAGATATTCTAATAATTTAATTTTAGGTTCAATACGGGAGCTAGACTTTGGGAAATATATGTTAATAAAGAGTACGGCTGCGGTATTTCGCTACCGAAAAGCGTCTCTGATACAAATCACTTCTCTGACAGTTTTAGGGGACGGTGTTTTGAAAGATTTTTAATAATTTATTTTTAGGTTCAATAAGGGTATAATATGGCTACTGGCGAACCTCCCTTACACAAATAAAAGGTAACGCACCGTGTAATAATTCCTCAGTCTTTTTCAAGATAAGGAGCTGTGGAAACTTATTACCTCTGCAAGTATATACATAGTGCAAATAACTTCAAAAATTTGTATATGTAGCTATTGATTTCTAAATAATAAATGCAGTAAATATTATTCCATGGCAACAAAGTCAAACGAAAGTTACATATCTTTTCGGTAACTATGACAGCAAATTCCTTAAAGCTCAGTGCTTAGTATATCCACTGTCCTCCCAAAAATTCGTAACCATAGTTTATCTCAAAGGACTGTTTACAAGATAAGCTAGGATGTTTGGTTTGAATGATTTTTAGTTTAAAATCTCTATGACTGCTGCCGCTGTGCACGCTCAAATAAGTTCTGCATGTAATATGTATATACAAACAAAAAGTATATACGTGTATAACCTATCGAAAATCAGTACTCAGTATATGAAGAAACGTCTGTGTTCTTTTCTGTACAAAAACCATTATATTTCTGAAAAGATTTTAACATCGCCTCCTGTTACAGAAATTTTATATAGGTTGGATATATTTTATTCATTAACTTTCTTATTGGTTATTGTAATTACGTTTGATATGGAATAGAGCAAGAACTAAACATTTTATTAGTTTTTATACTTTACGCTCGCGATATATTAAACGAATAATTTTTTTTATTGTTAATGTTAAATTTTAAGTCAAATACGTGCTAATTTACGACGTTATTCTATTTTACAATTAAAATTTTATTTTTTGTTCATTATTTTCTCTTAATACATAGGAAACTCAATCACAAAAACCAAAAAAAATAATATAATTTTAAAATTAAATATCTTGTTTATAAAAGGACCAATTTAATATTTCTTCATAGACCTCCCGCTTTAGAGATATTCACGGTAGCTTAATATCTGTAAGCCTTAAAAGGTTGAAATTTAGTATTTACCTACGTCTTGTATAAAGTCTAGTTCTGCATATCCTTTTACGAACACTATATCCCACCATTTTGAAATTTAAATTAATATTTTTAATTTAGTTATAAAAAAAATTCGTATAGTTTAACAGGCGTACAAGGAAGTCGTGTGGTGTCCACATCAGATATTTTTAAATGAAAGCTATTAGCATAAAGATGTGCACAAAAATCTAAAATGTTAAGATTTTCGATTCCGTCTATTTTTTTATAAGGCCTTAAAGTACCGCTGTCAAGCGATAGATGGCAGCACTGAACAACATGCAGATGGAGAGAATGATGTAAAATACATGTAATTTGTGAAAATTGCTACAAGAATAATATTTTGTGTTATTTAGGGCTGGGGCTGGTTTATCAATGCAAAGTTAAATAATTTAACAGGTAAATATCCTGAAACGTGCAAAGCTTTTATCATACAAAAGTCAAAAGTCAACCTTAAATGACAGATAAATATGTCAACATGTCAACTTAAGTGAAACACAAGAAATTTTTGCTCTCAAAACTTAATAAATATAATAGTTAATTCTTTAATTCTAATATGGTAAGTAATTTAATAATATTGAGCAAAGTTTATAAAGATATATATTTTGTATTATAATATAATAATTTTTTTAACCTAAAGTTTAAAAATTTATTGAAAAATGGGCAAGAGAACAAGGTGTACAATTACAGGTTTTTAAATAACGAAAGTATTAAATACAACTGAGTTGGATGTCTCTATTTTCCCGCTCTTTAACGCCCCTTAATTCTACATTTTACAATATGATTTCACACTTTTGCAACATGATTTCACATTAACGAAAACTGATTTCACGTAAAAGAAAACTGAATTCATATTCATACCAATGAAAACTAATTACAACTAAACGAAAACAGATTTCAAACACTCGAGTTACTTATTCTCGCTTCTAACGTAGCTCACATTGTTGTAATCAACTTTTATCATTGTTGTAATCAAGTTTCATTATTGTTTTAATCAAGCTCTCTCATTGTTGTAATTAAATTCTTTCATTGTTGTAATCAAATTTAATCTTAAGTTAAGTTTCTTAAAAATACTATTCATTATTTATTTAATATTTTATAAGTTCAGAAAAATATTTTCATATATTTTAGAGACAATACATTTACTCTATTTTTTTTTTCCTTTCCAAAGGTGGCTGCTGCCCCTTCTAGCCAGTGGCGTAGCGTAGGGTTTTGCCACCCGGGGCAGATGTCAAATTTGCCCCCCCCCCTCCAACAAAATTTAAAATTCTTATAAACACAAAAAGAAAATAAATTATGTAAAGTACTCAGAAAAAAATGCGCCGCAGGCGAAATTTTTTTTCATTTAAGGTCAAATGCCTTGTAAGTATATTTTTTCAAGGGATGTAAAGGTGTATGAAAAATGACCCCCATATTTAGCGCGTTTGAAGAAATGCTCAATTTCATTAATGTCTAATAGCAATATGAATAGAAAAAATCAAATTTTAATATTTTGTCACCATGAGCTTTGAGAATAATTTAAACGTTATTTTTTTTGATTTGTTTATAATTAAAAAAGTAAAAATGTTAGATCTCAGCCTCAATTAGTAACTTAGATTTTAAATTTGGTATGTTGACTCAAAATAAAATTTTAATATAAAATCTTAATATTTTTTTATTTTATTCAATTTTGACGTTTTAAACTGTTATTATTAACTCCATAGCAACAATTATAAGTAACACTTTTTTCACAAGTGAATTAATTTTTTTTAAATCACTCTCACATTTTTTTAATTCACTCTGCAACAAATAATGCATTTAAAATAACATCAGGCACGAAATTAACACTTACCATATTATTTATCAGACATTATCAGCAATTTTCATTATTTTTCACGGCACAAATGACAGACAATAAAGCTTTTTAAATAGATGACTTGACATCTATCATCGACGATTGTCGTACACATTATACTAAATGATTAGTTTTTTGTTTTGTCAAAATTAAATATTATAATGGTTTTTATTACTATTTCGTCAAAATTGAATAAAATATTGTACAAACCACGTGAGCTAAGGTAATGTTTATTCACGAGAAGAAAGTTTAGCTCACGAGCCCGTAAGGGCGAGTGAGTTAAATTCTTTGAGTGAATAAACATTACCTTAGCGCACTTGGTGTGTAAATATCTATTAAATTGATTAGTTTAATTTTAATCATTTTTATTGTTAAAGGACACCATGCGTACATGCACATAAACATTTAAAAAGTAATAAAATTAAACTAATCATTTTTAAATAAAAATTTATGAATATTTTATATAAAAACTGCATATAGTCTATAAATGAAAGTGCGTTTCACATTTTTAATTTTTTTTTAAGTTCTTGAGTTTCAAACTCAACTGACTATAATTATTTCCGCGATAGTAGTCTTTTTAATATTAAGTCAACGATAGAGAATTTGCCGCTCCTAGCAAAGTGCCGCCCGGGGCGGGTGCCCCCTTTGCCCCCCCTACGCTACGCTACTGCTTCTAGCCCTTCCTTGGCGGTGCCTATTTTAAGTTCCTATGTAAAATCTGTTTTCATTTAGTTGAAATTGGTTTTTAAAATTGTGAATTCTGTATTTATTATTGCAAAATAGGTATTCAAGAGTAATAAATTAGTTTTCGTTGCTGTGAATTCAGCTTTCCTTTGTGTGAGATCAAGTTTCATTAATGTGAAATCATACAGGAGAAGGTATAGATATGCAATGATTAAGCATATTGTTTCAAACTGAATAAAGATGTTAATTTGAAAAATAAAAACACGTTCATTCCTCATACATTACAATAATGTATAAAAATTTTGTGTACAATAAATTATTACTACAATAATTGAACTTGAAATCATAATTAAACACATTGATTACGACAATAACAATATTTGTTGGTGACAATAAATTTTATAAATTATAAAGTGGAAATAAATGATGTAAGTATGACTGCAATATTGATTCATAATTATAATTTATAACAATAAATTATAACATTGAAAGACGTCGAATATGCGGATAATCTCTATATTAGATGTTTTACCTTTTTCTCCTTTTATATTTATAACAGCAAAAAAAAAAAAAAAATTAAAATTTCAGACGAAATGTCGAATTTACCACTAGCATCAAACCTTTAAACCATAAACTGGTCAATTAAATGAATACCTACTGTTGGTCCTATATAATTTTTATTATTATTATTTTTCTATATAAATTGCATATTTTTAATACGTATGTTTATCTGTTAAACAATTTAACATTGCTGTAGTTTGTTGTAAAATATGTACAATAATATCTAAAGTTTCTCATCACATAATTACCTAGCAATAAAATCTATCCTGGGCCTATGTTGCAAGACCTGTATTTCTTATCTGTCAAAACAGTTTCAGTTCCCAATTTACAGTTAACTATAAGTTTATAAACTGGTAGATAGCCTATAACTTTATATTTATAAACAGTCAATCAATCATTTAATTTACCTAACTAACAGTTACCATTACTTTACTTTTAACTTTGCATTAACAAACCGACCCTAAATAATTTACATATCAGTGATGTGTCAAGTAATCTCCCTATTTCTATGTGCCAGCAAAGCAGCGGTAGTTAAAAAAGTGTAGAAGAGTACCAAACATTGAATATAAGTACAGAAAATTTATAATTTAATGACGTTACCCATATTGTTTGTTGCAAATATTTGCAACGGGTACAGCTAGTACATATATATTTTTCTTATTGCTATGGATACTTTCGTATTTGTTTACTTTTTGTTATAAACATTCAAGTGAAAATTTTCACGTTTTGACGTTTAAATAAAAACTATGCAATTTTATATTCTTCTTATGTGCAATTATATCAGAATTTGAAGTATTGCCATGTACGGCCCTTGAAGTTGTTCAATTGGATGGAAGTTCAACAATACTGCTGAACGATATGATATGTCGAGGAATCGCTGAAAACAATATGAACTTTTCTTATCACTTTAATTAAGTCTGCTATTTTATAATATGTTATTTCGTTAAATATAAACTGTTTATATTTCAATTTGTAGACTATCAATTTAAATTTGACAGCTTTTGGAGGTTTTCAGAGCTTTATTCTTAGGTTATCTAGTGTATAGTATAGTGCATCATGGGGCGACATGACAGGTTTCTATTTTACAAGTTACTTCTTATTCGCTCATTTTATATAGTTGCTATAGATATTTATTTATTTCATTTCTACCTTGTGAATCAAGTCACAAAAGGTGCCATTTTTATGACGCTTGTAGAAAAATAATCTTACAAGTTCGTTACTATGGTTGCAAGAAGCTTTTGGTAGGGAGTAATTGGTGTTCTATTGGTTTTCTAATACGCATTTAAAATACTCAGATCGAACTACACATTTATAATTATATTTGTATTACTTTGTCTGTTGCAGATTGTTCGTGCCCCGAAATTAACTGGCTATAATTAGCCTTGTGTCCATAGTTGGTCTACAATAAGAAGTCTATCGGGTTACGGGCTCATTGCATTGCAGTGCATTTTTGCAAATGTCATTTCTAATAATTTGTCATTTAATTTTTTATATAATATATATATATATTGATACCTGTTAAGGAGTCACTTCCGTGACGTTGATAGGGCGTCCTGACTTCCATATTAATTAATGGACATATATTATTAAAAATTATATATATGGGCTTAGGGGAACTTCTAAATTAAGGTTTTCAAAAGAGGGGTAAGAAAATATTATATTAAAAATTTATATACAATTGCACATACTTAAAATGCGATGTTACTTCCATCACTGTAATTGTATACAAGATATTGAAGCGTAGGGCTGACTTCCGCAACGTTGCCAAATTTCATGTCGGCTAAACTAGCAAGCACATATCAGCAAAACACCAAATAAAGTATATGATGAATAAAGGTCTTACTCTGTGTGAATGAAGTGCCACATTGTCGAATTTTGGACTATTATCTTTGTTTAAAAAATCATAATTTTGTTGTCTTGGTTGTAAGTCTCTGCGGAACCGTACCAATGCATGCCAAATTCTTAATTTGCTACAAAAAAATATGATTTGGGTGCTATTTAAGTGCCCTATTTGGTCTATTATACTGTTTAAAAAATATTTAAAAATACTAGATGGTTTGCAAGTCAGCAGATCCGCTCCAAACTACTCAACTTCAACTCTAAGTAATCTGGGATAATGAACGACATAAGGGCTTATTAAATGGGGATATTCCATATTTTCGGCTATTACATTTATTACTCGTACATAAAATTATACTTTATGGCCAGGAAAGAAGTTAACCGTAAAATTGTATTTATTGTATATATTAACAACAGATGACACAGTTATTCCAACTTTTAAATTTACAAATTTAAGTTGTTACTTTACAAAAAAAAAACCTAGTCTAAAGATGATGCAGAATTTGTGCAATACAGAACGTATCAGAAAATAAAATATCAAAGACGAAAGACGTTTCATGTAATGAAAAATATTTCAAATTTATCTTATTTCCAGCAAAACACATGTTATACAATTTTTGGGTTCACATATAATATTTAAATGTGATAAAGTCTACTGTAAAAAATAATAAAAAACTGAAATTCATTTATAGCTACGAGTAGTAATTGAAATGATGGTACTCTAAAGCTTGATGTTTAAAAGTTAGTAAATTTGTGAAGATTTGTAAAATTATTTTTCATTCATATAAAAAAAAATTTTGTTGTGGCCAGTACAATACCTCTCGCCATTTCCATTTTATGTTATATAGGGTGTAAATTTTAAAACGGGTTATAGGGCTATAACATAGAAAATAGTATATTACGAGCCCTGCGCCAAAAGAATTCGCCTACATCCCTTCTCTTTACAAGGTAGCTACACATTTATTAATTATGATAGCGCATTTTATGAAAGCAATTAATTAACTCTAATAACAAAAAAATAAGTTTAGGAATAATAATTGAATAAGTGTAAACAATTTCCTTTTATATGAAAAATTATAATAAATAGATGTGGGCGAATTTATTTTGGCGCAGGGCTCGTATGTGGCAAGTGTGTGAAGCTGAAATTTTTACATGAGGGTGGAGTTTGTGTTGCAAACCACCCGAATGTAAAATAGTCTTCACGCACGTGTTACATACTATACTTTTTCTACGACCTTGCAATAAAATATAATTTTTTCTTCACATTGTCATTCTTTTAACGTAAAGTCTCTGTATTATCGACTTGTGTAACCATGGTTACCAACGCTACGGGTGTTTAACAGCTTTGTTTTATTAAAATACAATTCAGCTGTAATATTTAAAATAATTAACTGTACGTGAAATGTTACTTCACACACAGTGTACAAAAAATCAAACTTCATACAGAAAAATTGATACGTGAAGTACTCACTTCACGTATGGGAGTAGAAAAACAGTTTTTTAGATGCCAAAGTTTCGATATTAATTTATTGAAAAAAGAATTAGTGCATATTTATAAAGAAAAAAATTACGAATTTTTTGATATCAAACACATTACATTTCTGTTTCATATAAAGCCAGAAAATAAATTAAAAAATTTGCACAATTAAGAAAAAATATCAATAGCCGTGAAACTGACAGAAACAAAACAAAACAATTGTTGTTGACTTGAGACGCTCATTAGTAAACGTTTCATACACATTATTTGTTAAATTATTATTTTCGTTTTATTAAGTAGAAATCATGGATAATTTCATGAAGAAAAATTACAAATTTTTAAATGGTTTTAATTGTTCCCTTGTATTTGCAGTTTTTCTCGTTTCTTATAACCTATTACTTATTACATGTAGATCATCTTTAATTTGTAAATACCTATTACAATAAATAATAATTGTTTCTTAAATAAATATCATAGTGTTTATTTTGTATTAGTTCATAAATTAATAACTTTAATATTTAATCGTCCCCTATCATGTTAATAAAAAATGACAATGTTTTGTTATATTTTCTGGCTTTATATGAAACAGAAATGTAAGGTGTTTGGTATTAAAAAAATTGTATTTTTTTTTTTTTTCTTTATAATAGGCACCAATTATTTATTCAATAAATTAATATAGAAACTTTTGGCGTCTAAAAAACTGTTTTTCTATGTTAAAACCCAATGACCCGTTTTAAAATTTTCACCCTGTATAAGTATTGTATTGCACTTCGCTATCTAACCGTCGTTTTATAACAAAAAAAATTACAGAAATTTACCCAAATATTGTTTTTATTGTATTTAACATGTCTTCTACACACATATAAATCTAATTATATCTATTTTTCATTGCCTGAGAAAGTTCCTAATATCACAGATTCTTCCAATTCATTAACTAGATTGGCGGTATTTCTGATCGATATATGCATTCTACTTACAATTGTAAATATTTAATTAATAAAACAATAAGAAAGATTTATGCCCAGTTTTATCACTACAAATTAAAATTTAAGTAATAGTTAACTAAGATTTTTTTCTGTTTTACAAGTAGTAGTTTACCACAAAAGTGCTAATTATATGTGAATTTCGGTAACTAATACGTACTCTATTAGTTAAGTTGTAGTTATCAAGGGATTCGCGGTTGTTATTGTGAAATGACAGGGTAATGACAAGTGATAAGAATGAAAGGTTACTAAAATATGTATTACATTCCGCGTGTCATACGATTTTGTTCATAATCGTAATCATGAATAGCTGGTAAACCTTCCACAGATATAGTGCCAATTAAATCTTTCATTTGTATATCAATATATTTCTACAAAATCTGAGGGTCCTCCACCAGTTCGTAGCATAGGCTTTTTATTGGCAGAAAATTTCTGCTTACACTCCTTCATATTTCTAAATTTAGTTTTTAGTACATCTGCACCTCTAAAGCCGCCCATTTCATTCTGGCTATTAAATTATTTTTCGATTTGTAGCCACATATTTTTTTCATATACCAGGTCTTTTGGCCATACTTTTTATTTCCTATAATGTCTTCGTGATTTTTTACTAATGCCATTAGTAATACCTGCTTCTCCCCCGTTAAATTACTACATTTTTCTTTTCTTTCTTATTTGCAATTTCTCGACTTGTACAAACTAAAACGTCAAAAAGCACAACAGAAATGTAATTTGAATTTGAAAAAATGAACACTTTTCATTGCAACGGAAATAATGCGCACGCGCACTGTTGAAAATGACAAATTTAAGACAAAAGTTATGATCACGTAACCAACACTTGAAAAGTTATTGATAAACACCTTACAAGTTAACCAGTATCAAAATATAACTATTAGTTATTCAACTGCAAATTAAACACATGATTGAAAAACTGGGCCTAAATGTACTTCCCAGAAAAAGCTTTCAGAATGTCACTAATACTGTTGACACTGACATCTGTCATTTACAAACTATGGTATAAACATTTGAATTTGTCAACTGGTTTCCTTAGTGCCTTAGCCTCTACGATGTACTACATTAATGCCCGGTTTTCCAGTCACGGCTTAAACCAGAAATTTGGTTCAAGTTCAGGTTCAGGGTTTAAAGTGTTTTTCAGTCTGGCTTAAACCTTGAACTCAGCTCAAATTTGACATGAACTTGCACCGCCAACGTTTCTAGCTTAAGTATCGAATTTTTGGTTCAGTGCAATATTTTAACATATGTATTGCTGTTAAAATAAGGTATACATAGAATCATAGTATGATGAATGAAGATATTGTTCATTTTATTGCATACCTGGGCCGAGATAGGATACCAAAAATGATACGACCTACAATAATTCTGTTTGTTTAATGGGAAGATTTTGATTATTTTGTAAGATATCGATTCAAGAATTGAAGTTATGCGAATACCACAAGAAATTGTACCAAATACGTTCTCGTACTGATTGGTCGTTAATAATATATAAAACGCATTAATACATATACGAGGTGTGTTCAAAAACTATCGCGAATTTTGAATTTTCGCGGGTTACGTATATTCGAATTTCGATCTTTTTGTGGCTTTATGTTGGTACTCATGTCTCTCACTTATGTCGACAAGCTCGGCCATTTTGAATGTTCACTTAATTGTTGACAGCTGTTTTGCTTGCACGTGTTTTGGATCGTCTTCGATTTTTACCTATTCAAAAAAATGGAACAAAGAACCTGTATCAAATTTTGTGTGAAAAACGAAATTAAGTGCGCGGATGCATTCCGAATGTTGACTGTGGCATACGGAGAAGCTACCTTGGACCAAAGCAACGTTTATCGGTGGTACAAAATCTTCTCAGAAGGCCGAGTAGTGTAGTATTTAGATAGTTTAAATTAAACTATCTAAATAAGTGCTTTCACTAATACGAGCTCCTTGTCGTTTAGATATACTGTAGGTACGTTAAGTTCTGAATTCTTTATATAATTTTCGCAAATGCTATAACTGAAATTAATAAATCTTGTACAGTAAACATATGAATTTGGCAACTAGTTTCCTTGGTGCAGTCTGGACTGTCTTAGAGAGAGGTAAAAAGGGTGACAAAAAATAGCAGAAAAACAACTGAAATTAACAACCAAAATAATAACAAATAAAATAACCAACACATAACAATAACAGACGAACAACAAGGGATCATGTCAAGAAGTTCGTGAACGGATGCCGTGTTCCTTATTCGTTAATAAGATAAATCACTGAAAAATCAGTTGAATGTAAGTTTTTATGTGCTTCATTGACTTAGAAAAAATACAATTAAAAGATGCAATACATCTGTTGAACTATAGGCAAATATCTTATAAAATTATAAAAACAATCTATTTGGCAAATAATATTCAAGCAAAATAAATAATGAATTAACGAACCCGATTTAGCACGAATTTTTTCATAACATAATATCAAATTATGTTAATCTTGTAATATGAAAAGGTGTAGTTTTTATGTAATGGTATTACAAGATACATATAACGTATGAATTGTAAATAAACAAGACCAATGTATTCTAATTTGAATATGAAGACAAGATCTCATTTTTATAGAATGCAATTGATGTAGAATATATAATATATATTGTACCACTCCGAAAAAACCAAAGGTTTATGAATGGTACTATAAACGTTTACCATAAAAACTTGGAGGATGACAAACGAGCAGGGTGTCCCAACAAACCAACCACAACGACAAATGAAAATATGGCAAAAATTTAAAATATTGGCCTTAAATGATCGCCTATAGTCTATTTGAGAATGACTGGCAGTAATAAATCATTATTTGCAAGAGTAGTATTGGATTTTTGCCAGCAATGCGGCAAATAAAACTACCAGAAAAATCAGTTGTAACTACACTAGGATGGTCAAAATAAGCCGCACGCTTTGTACCTGGAACGAAACTTACTTGTCGAACAATAGAAATGCCGTCCGATAATCCCCGTCGGACTGTGTCATAGACGTAGATAGGATTTGTAGAGTGATCTGTTTATACATTTACTAAAAATAAAAGTTTTTAATATTTAAATATAACTTTCTCAGTCATTATTATTATATTGCATACATTTAATATTTACATACATACATTCAATATTTACATTTTTATTTGTTACATACTAAAATTTATACTTATTTCATGTGTGTTGTCAAGATATTAGTACCTGTCATATTTCTATTAAATATACATATTACATTACATATACTTATATATTTATACATAAATTATTAAAAATCAGAATCTGATTCTGAATCTTGTCCTACTGAAATTATAAATGGCTCGATCGTTTCGTCTATCAGATGGTCAAGTTTGCACATTTGGTCTTCTTCCTTTATGACATGTTGAATACAGTTTTTCCAATTATCGGCAGTCACATGTTTTAATGCATCCATAAAAAGTTTTTTCACATTGTCCAATTTAAAAGTGGCGTTGTTTCGCGCTACTTCACCTTTAACTTGAGCCCAAACTAATTCAATTGGATTGAGCTCGCAGTGATAGGGCGGTAAACGAAGGACAGTAATACCGCGATTCGCTGCCATATCATCAATAACATGATGAATAAATTTATGTCTATGTAATTTAGCTATAGCCAAAAGCTCAGTTTTGACAATTCCCATCTCAAAATCAATATTTTTTGACGATAGCCACTGTTCTATTCAGGTAGTTTCATCTTAATTATTTAAATGACTTTACCTGACCCTGAAAAACAACTTAGACCTAAAACTATAGTTCTCTACCGAATTTAGACATTTCGACTATCCCTGTGCAAACAATTATTGGCGCGCCACTGGAATGTCTTTGACAGAATGATTTATTACTGCCAGTCATTCTCAAATAGACTATAGGCATTTTAATGGAGGTTACTGATTATGTTAGTAATTCATACTATTCATACAATGTAATTTTTATCATTTTGGGTATGAAACGAATGTCAATGTAATTAGTTCCAAAACTGTTGACTTTTTTCTTTTTCTGGTGATGAAAAATACATCGATGGAACATTGTTTTGTGAACATAGAGAAAATAAAAGCAAAATCAATGAACGTTGAACATTATTCAAATAATGAAACATTACAATAATGAACAGTATCTATAGAAACTAAAAATTTCAACAATGTCGAAGTTTTCATTATAAGTAAAAACCATAGAAATATTACTTGCAAATTTTGCATTGAATATAGTGCAACGCAGTATTCAATACGAAAATATGTTTGCATTTTTTGAGTTCGTGATTATTGTCATGAAACTTTTGACTGTAAGTGTATTACTTTCCTTTGCTTTAGTTCTCGTAGGTCATTATTGTACTACAAAGCACAATTTGTTCTACGGTTACACCTACGAGAACGACCTGGTTAACTGGGATGAAGTAAAGAGAAAAGAACAGAACTTTAAGCGATTTCATCTAAAGAGGCTAGAGCTGCAGCTCAGACAACCGCCTGTATATGGAACCATCAAATTCTGGATTCTGGTAAGAACATACGTACATAGATATTTTCGAATAGTATTAACGATTTATTTATCTATTATCATTCTGAAACCCACTTATATTTGCTGCCGTTCTTTCATGTTGAAGATTTTAATAATCTTCTGGTAATTAATGGAATAACGATGTTAAATATACCAAAGAGATTAAATCAATGTGGACATTTTGAGAACACGGAATAGATATTCACTTACATATATGGGGATTTTGGGTTCAAAATCCAGCGATGGACACGAATTTTCCACAAATCCTTCTTTATAAAATTTAATTACGTAATCTATTTATTGGGCATATAAATTCATAGATTGCGATATAAATATATATATGCAATCGTAAGTACAAAAATAATTCGGACGTTTCGACCGAAACATGTGCCCATCCCCAGCATAAGATACCTATATTAGTTTGTTACATGTTACATTTTAATATCCATTTTGATTTCGAATTATCTTGATAACATATGTTATATGTTGTTATTGAAGGTAAAAAACTTTTAAAGGAAAATGCGATGTACGATCTTCAAAAGCTTTGATACATAAATAGATTACATAAAGAAATCTCTAGTTCCCACATTTCTACAAATTATAAAATTTAATGTATAGAGAAGCAAAATCACTTTAAATACTATCTCAAATTAGGAAAGATATTCCGTGATTAATTTTTTTTTTTTTGGGATCTTTTTGATTACTTGATTGGGATGGATGATGATAGATAACGATATATCTGTATTTCAATCAACTTTATTATTATACCCACTAATTATTTTTTTGTATCTTTTAGAATGAGATGAACAAAGCTCAAAATTGTTGGATACTAGAATATCCACCCATCCTCGCAGAAAATCCTTCTACTTCTATGGGAGATTTACCCACCCACAGGGATGATACAAGTACTCTCAGGGAAGATATATCCACACCCAGGGAAGTCCAACTCACCCCAAGGGAAGATATATTCACCCCCAGAGAAAATCCATCTACCCCTCGGGTAGTTTCAACCACTCCCATGGAAGATCCACCCATCCGCAAGTATTTGGAGACCGATTTCTAAAATAACGAATTTCAAAATTTACAAGAATAATTTGGCCCATCCTTTTAATTTTTATTACATGTTCATGCGTGGTTAAGACCGTCCACTGGAAATCATCAAAATTTATGTGATAATAATAATAATAATAATAATAACAATATCGCAAGGAAGTGCGCAATCATCGCAATATTTGAAATCGTTGCTAACAAGAAAATATTATTTAACTAATATTTTAATCGTTATATAGAAAAATATGTTTAGCTCAACTAGTTTATTAATTATGAATAGTGCAACAAAAACTTTAAATGTGTAAAGTGCGGTTGAAAATCGGACGGCAGCAAGACACTCAATATCTTACTGAGACCATCCAGTTCTGCTGTACTATTACGCATTGACCCCGAGTCTTACCCTGAAGCCCATCCACTTGAAGGCGAAAATATAGTAGGCCATGGTACGTCCAGTAGTCCTGATGTGTTCTAGGACTGACTTGGTAGGGCCGCGTTATAAACACGTATGTGTTCGAAGAGTTATGGACGTGGCCATTGCCGAGTTATTTTACCTCATTGTGGGCGGACAACGGGGAAGTCTCATCAACGGTACCTCTGGAGGAAGGCGAGCACGATAGTGAACCTGCCTCTGCGGGCATTAAATCTAACTATAGAAATAGATAATATACCTATAATATAATAAGAAATAGAGTAAACGCTAGATACTTTATTTAGAAGCCTAAATAAACGCGTACTTCTTAAGGGTGCGAGTATTGGTCGGCGAAAGAAAAACATTACATGTAACTTACGATGAATAATAGAATGTTCCGGTGGTGCCTTAGTTTTACATGGCTTAACCTTGCTAGAAATAAAATGTATGGACGCAGGAAGATACGTAAAAAAGAAAAAAGAAATAGAAATAAAGAAAACATGAAGCGCAAATTTGTAGTCTTAAAACAATTAACAATAATATTATTATTATTGGGCCAAAATTCTGTTTATTCTTATTTTGATGTTTGAAATAAATTTCTAAAGCAACTTGTATCTAGTTATTATTATTATTATTATTTATTTTACGGTTTGATTTTGAATAGTGATTGCGCCTGAGAGCAGATAGTTGACACTGATAACAATGGAGGTGTAATACATGAATATCTATTTTAATTCGGTCAATAATGTCACACTTAGTTACCATAGTTACGAATAACGGAATATGGAACTATCAATCATTTCTTGGGCCTCTAAAGCGAATCACTATTTTTGGAGCGGAATAGTCCCTTACTTGACCGCATGAAAAGAATATCAACTTAATTAGTTCCAAAATTGTTGACTTTTTTCTTTTCATGTTGTTGAAAAAGACATCCCAGGAAACACAGATATATATTATTTATATTACAGTTTTATAACAGCTGTTACTTTAACACTACTTGTAATATTATTTGTTTGTTAGGTGTTATTTACTTGTACAACGGGATGTCCTCCACAAAGCTTATGTACGCTATGTTACATACATTTAAACTAGTGCTAATAGCAAATATATTTCATTTACGTTTACGTAAAAGGTTGAAAGATACTTATTTTATTTATTTTTCATATAATTGTTCTATATTCTGTAATACACATGTAATATAATTTAATAATTGGTATTGTAATGCGGTGTTATATTAAAATTACATAATTCAATAATGGTCACTACATCTAAAAGGGTAGAATGGGTTTTTTTTTGTAAAATGTGTAACATTTAAAATATACTTTATTCACAAAAAATATACAATATAATAAATAAACAATATACATAATAAAGGATGTGTGTAACATTTTAAGAATACTTTAGTTACAAGAAAATTCACAATAATAATAAACAATATACATAACATAGATTATGCGATGCCATAAACTAAGTCAGTTTGTAGATGGATGTCACATATTTTATGACAATATTAAAAACAAACAACAAAGCATCGGTATGTACAGGATAGCTAAAATTTTTGAAAGATATCATTTACAAATTCAAAATTATTGATAATTGTTCGAGACACAACAAAACATTACTAAAGATACAAATATTGATATTTCGTGGTCGCAGTTCACAAAATATATTTTTTACTTGACTTTGAAACTGTGCCATATGACTATAATCCATTTTTTATAAACTTATATAAACAACATCTCAACTACAATTTAAACCAGAGATAAAATTTAAAATAATCGATTATGAACAAGACATAGGTACATTCTTACGAAATAGTGACTCGTATTTACCTTATAAATAAAAACAAAAACAAACATGGAAACAGGTAAGTTATTGTAATATACACTGTGTTAAAAAGAACGGTAAACATTTTTTGGGTATGTATTTCGATATGCTGATTCGCAATCGAAAGGAATTTTTCTAAAATTCAGAAAAAAATATTTATTTTTTTATTTAATTCTTAAAGTTAACATTTCTTTGTACCACTAGCCGATTTTTATTAAAATAATTACGAATTAATTTATTTATCTATTCAACCATTCAATATCGAGATTAGATAATTCCTTATTATTAAATTTGTCAGCAGTAGCGCATTAAAAATGAACACTGAAAGGTAAATAGTAAGAAGTAATTTGCTGAATTTTTGTGAATTTTTATCTGACTGAGCAGCAGCACATCGAAATGTATTTACCCTTGTTTTTAACACCTGTATATTATTACAATAACTTACCTGTTTCAACTAAAATAAAATCATTAACTACTGAATTAGAATTATTATCTTATCGGACTATAGCAGAAGCTAATTTGTTAGTATTTGACTTAGGGAATTTTGGCAGAGGTGAAGTGGAGAATTCTAAAATAAATTTCGGATTAGCAGAATGGTACTGGAATTCATAACACATACTACCTTTATCGCTTTCGTTTGTGTCAAGTGCGTATATTTCTGGATAATGTTTTGTTTTCACTATATGGTTTTTAGAACAAGTGGTTTAATCCGCCTCTGCTGCTTTTTTCCATGTTTTCTCTAAAGAATCTTTGAAAATAAATTATGTTAGAAAATAACACAAAAAAATATTGTTTTACCTATACTTACTACAGTAACAATCAATTTTAATTTCATAGTTGTTCCATATTTGGCACACATTTTGATATTAGGGATCGAACATTTTTTTGATTTTAGTCAGATACAGGATTTTCTATATGCTGTTATTTAGTTTGTGGGTATTTCAAAGTAGGTTTCCATCTTTTAGAAAATAAACCACTGTATGACGAATCTAAAAATTATATATACAGTCATACAAAAAAGTCTCCGTACGACAGTAGTTTTAATGTATTTTACGAAAAATAGCAGTTTAAAACTCAATATATTTAATTTCCTTTTAATCCAAAATAAAATGCAGTATATTACGTTATTATTAATATAAAATAAACAAATAATTTAATTTATTTATTTATATTATGGGGTAAACATTGAAAGTATTCATAATTTCATGACAAAAAAGTCTCCGTACGATAACCAAAACATTTAAATAATGAACCATTTATTTATGTTTCATAAAGAAATATAATATTTGGAGGGTTTTCCTTTGGTTTTTCCAGCAGTAACTAAGCGATAAGTCATTGAATCTAGCAAAATTTTGATCACCGATGGCATTATATTCTGCCATTTTACTTGTAATTAATTTTAAATTATTTTTTGCTTTACATTCTTATTTATTTTAAGAATTTTCCGCACTTTCTCAATCCGGTTAAAGTCCGGAGACTGTGAGGGATGATTAAGCATATTTTTAATATTATACAGTACGCATTTTCTTATCGACGCGAATTATTTGTCGATTTTTTCTGATGCATGAAATTAAAATTGTCTGTTAAGGCCCTATTTTTCGGCACATTGTTTAAAATTTGCTTTTAAAATGTCGAAATATCCTTTGCTATCCATTGTTGCAATAATTACTAATTTTCGTACTCCCACTGAGGAGCTATAGCCCCTAGACATAATGCTATATATCATAGATATTACTGATGGTTGGTTTTGCAATATCTCGTTAAAATTTTAACATTGAAAACTCGGCCCTTATTAATACAATATAATAAATTATGTTATATAACTTACCTTATTGAACTTCTTTCTTCCACTATAAATATTCTAATGAATACACATAACACAAGCAATGGCTGTAACCCTCTGTAGAGCACCCAAGAGCATGCGCAGAGCACCAGTATACACAATATTAAAATTAAAAGTCGGAAATGTTACTTTGTAATATATTTGAAATTTTAGATTATAATTTACCGTAAATATTGTATATAATGCTAGCTACGAATAAATATTATATTGTATTTCTTACGGAAAATGTGACAAGAAATAAAAATGAGTAACTACCTACTTAATATTATTATACCTGCAAAACACTATCGAATAAAATGCCACGTAATAGCATTATACATTATGTACCTAACAGTAAAATAAATCAAAATTCCAAATATCTTAAGTTGTGGCAGAGTATTATGTATATAAAAACAATGTAATTAAAATCAAATGAGGAGGTTTATTTCTCTTTTCAAGTAACTTTAGTATACGTGACGCTAAGTATTCTCGTAAAGAGAACGTGAGGAGTCCGCCATAGCTCAATTGGTAGCGCGTTGTCCCGGCAAGACAGTGGGTCTGGGTTCAAATCCCGGTGGCTGACATCTTTTCACTCTTTCCTAATTAACTTTAGTATAATTGAAATTGTATTTTACAAACAATACTAACGTTAAGTTTTTCATATAAAAAAATATAATAATATGACGTACTGTCAAACATAATACTGATGTTATAGATTTCATATAGACCCTATATGTGCAAAACATTACTCGTGTAATGTGAAATTTATAACTGTGGTTGACATTACTAGTTTCATAAAATTAATGTATTAATACATATGTATATAAATGTTACGTTCTATTCAAACATAGTATTTTTGTTGTGATTATTACATAAAAACAATATAAATTTGAAAACATTTATATAGTATTACTTTTGTAATATGACATTATTATAACTGCAAACTTATGTAAATAATATTACTTAATTTCATAAAATTGATATAAAAATGTATAAATGATAAGTTTCATAACGTAATATATACGAAATATATAAAATAAGAGATCTATGATTTAACATTTATGAAACAGTGTAATATAACATTGTGCTGTGATTTATCCTGGATAATTATATATCATGTATGTGTGCGTTTCCTGGGATCGATGGAACATTATTTTGCGACCATAGAGGAGATAAAAACAAAATCAATGAACGTTGATTATTCAAATAATGAAACATTACAATAATGATCAGTATCTATAGAAACTAAAAATTTCAAAAATGTTGAATTGTTTTTATGGTTTTTACTTCCTTGTACAAAGTAAAGGAAGTTTTGTAGATAATCGCGAAAAATTTCGGTTTCCAGATTTAAATATAAATAAATAAAATATATCATCACGGCATATTACCCATTTCTGGGTGTGCCAATCTGCTTTATCGCAGATATCGGTAATGATGATGACATATTTGTACCGTGCGGGCGCTTACCAGGCGTCACCTCACGGGCACTCATTGATGGCGTGGAGAGTGCACCACAGGGGTCACTTTTGTGCCATTTAAAATTCGAAATATTTGGCGTCGATCGGGATCGAACCTGGTACCCCCAGATTCGCGACCAAACACTCAGGCATGAGGCCACGGGACCCCAGATTTCAACAGAAATATCCATTTTGACCATCCCTGAATCTATTTTGACTAATTTCGTCGTGACGTCTGTACGTACGTATGTTCGTATCTCGCATAACTGAAAAACGGGAAGCCGTAGACAGTTATAATTTTGTATTTAGGACTGCTATAGCATCTAGTTGTACACCTCCCTTTTTGGTCATTACATAACTTTCGGAAGTGGTACATTACTTGAAGCCTATAATAAATTTTAATGAAAAACTATATTAAAATATAATCCAAAACTTTTCAAATTTAGTATATAATAATTTTATTTCAATAGGAATAACATACATAATAGATTTTAGTTAAAATGGTCTTCCCGGAAGTGGTACTTTACTTGAAGCCTATAATAGATTTTAAATGAAAAACTACCTATATTAAAATATAAACCAAAATTTGGTATATAATACTTTTATATCAATGGGAATAACATAATAGATTTTGGTTAATATGGTCTAACCGGAAGTGATACTTTACTTGAAGCTGTTATCAGTTTTTCTTGAAAAAATGGTGTTATTTTGATTTTAGAAATAAATGCTTCAAATAAAAGTTTTAGGGAATTGAATTCTGCGTCGAGTACATCAAGTACGATGAAATTAGATCTTTGTATAAGCGAGATATGTAAATTTAAAAATTATGTATTTTTTGGTTTCTGTAATTAAGTTTGCTATGTTTTAGGACAAAAAATAACAAAAAAATAAAGAATTTAATGTCAATGTCAAATACGCAATTTTAAGATTGGGTCTATTATAATACATATTTTAATTATTAACAAAATATGTATAGTTTAACAGGCGTACAAGGAAGTCATGTGGTGTCCACATCAGAATTTTACTTATAATGAAAGCTTCGACATTGTTCAAATTTTTAGTTTCCATAGATACTGTTCATTATTGTAATGTTTCATTATTTGAATAACGTTCAACGTTCATTGATTTTGCTTTTATTTCCTCTATGGTCACAAAATAATGTTCTATCGCTGTTTTTTTCATCACCAGGAAAAGGAAAAAAGTTAACAGTTTTGGAACTAATTACATTGACATTCGTTTCATGCCCAAAATGGTAAAAATTGCATTGTATGAATAGTATGAATTACCAACATAATCAGCAACCTCCATTAAAGTGATTTGCTTTATTAACGAATAAGGAACACGGCATCCTTTCACGACCTTCTTGACATGAAACCTTGTTGTTCGTCTGTTATTGTTATGTGTTGGTTATTTTATTTGTTATTATTTTGGTTGTTAATTTCAGTTGTACTTTGAAAATCTATACCTCTATAAATTTCTAATATTTTTGTCACCCTTTTTACCTCTCGCTAAGAGAGTCCAGTATACACCAAGGAAACTTGTTGTCAAATTCATATGTTCACTGTACAAGATTTATTAATTTCAGTTACCTATAGCATTTGCGAAAATTATATAAAGAATTCAGAACTTAACGTACAGTATATCTAAACGACAAGGAGCTCGTATTAGTGAAAGCACTAATTTAGATAGTTTAAATGTAGTAAGTACTAATCTATGTTTTCGGGAACATAATATACAAAATTATATTCCCATTTAAGGACGGCACGCACATTAATCCATTATACAGGGTGTTATGTAAGTAATCACGTCATAGTTCAAAACTTTATAAAAAAGTAAAAATCAATGTGTTCTCTGGAAAAAATAATGATTGTCAATCTCACGTTAAACTTTTTTTTTTTTTTTTGAACATCTACATTTACATCCTGGAATTTATTTAAAAAAGAAAATTTACATCCTTACCACTACTATCGCGTGCAAGCTTTGCAATCAGAAGATCATGTTCGTACAATGAATTTTTGTCATACATAGACATAATCTGAAATTTGTTGCGACGCCAATGATCTTATATGTCATATGTGACAGGTATCACATTTTTTCCAGAGAACACATTAATTTTTACTTTTTTATAAAGTTTTGATCTATGACGTGATTGGTCAGTTTTAAATGCCTCTAGTTCTTGTAGAAAGTATGTTAAACAAAAATTATTGCCAGATTTACTATCTTTGGGGTCAGATCTACCATGGGTTAAGCGTTGAACACTTACTTACATAACACCCTGTATTACTGCGAATGCGAACATTTGGGTTCCCTAGGTTCCTATATCTACGCTTTTATGTTAAACCCTTTGTCTTAAGTTAGAGAAAGTGATCAAACTCAACTCAGATATGGTTATTCATGTAATTTTTGTTGTGAATCAACCTCTTCAGTAAGTTACAATTAAACTGTTATATTATTATGACTGCGGCAAAACACCCTCCCTAGTTTTGAAGGTTAATTAAAAAAAATCTGATGACATTACCTTCCGCCAATTTTGCACAAATCCCTTACCAAAAGTTTCTTGGGAAAGATTCTACATATCCAGAAACACTGTAATACGAACATAACTATTTTCTACAAATTCTATACCGAAAATTCCTTGGTTAAGATTCTATGTACCTAATAAAATTATAACACAAACATATACAATATAAATTGCACTTGACGCTGACATCTGTCATTTAGATTTTTTTAATATATCGCCAGTTTCCTTGGTTATAGCACAGCTGACTGATTTATGAAAGTTAATCTCTTTAAAAATTAGTGATTCTGTCGAGACGAGACGAGACGAAAAATTCATTGTCTCGTCTCGTCTCGTTTCAAATTAAAAAAATTATGTCTCGTCTATCCTCGATATAGATAAAATAAATCAAATTGTATACTTTACAATTAATATATTTAAACTATGTTGTTTTGCCAGAAACGAGTAAAAAAATCTCCGAATTAAATAAAATTGTATAATTTGAGAAGTTACATTAAATTTTACCTACATTCAGTATTATTATTTGTTATTTACTCTTTATTAATCATATTAAGTTATAAATAATGGGTGAGATTCAGTGGGTTGTATTAGCGTGTTTTAAGCTAAAACAGTCCTTTGTCAAAAATATTTTGGCAACTTTGTAATACCTGTCAGAAAAAAGTGAGAGACCAAAGGATCAAATAAAGAAAAAAATATTATTAACAGAAGTAAGAAAAAAAGGACAAATGTCAAAACTGATCAAAACGGGGGTTGAGATATTTTAAAATTCATTAACATTCAGGTATGAAACATATGACACATAAAATTTGACATATTTCTAACCTAATTTTGCAATAATGAGTTTCCTTTTACACCTTCCATTTACAATAATACTTCCTCATTTGACTAAAGGATATCTGTATAACTTTTCCCTGTGGTAAAATTTCTAAATCACAATTGAATCTCATTGATACATGTGGAAAATATTACAATGTTGCCATATACTTAATACAAGATTTAATACAGACCTTAATACAACCCACTGAATTCCACCCATTATGTTTATATTATGTATTATCTGTTGTTATTCTTATTATAATTGTTATCAGTTACCATATACGTTGGAAACAAACTCTGATTAGTATATTCCATGTATGTTAATCACTCACTATATTAGATTACTTACCTATTATAATTATTATTGTGTTATTTACTATATCTATATATATATATATATATATATATATATATATATATATATATATATATATATATATAAATATCTGATGTGGACACCACATGTCTTCCTTGTACGCCTGTTACACTATACATATTTTTTCTACAGTCACTATAGAAAGTAGCCATTTGCGCTCTCTTTTTTCAACGCAAAATGTCACTTTGCCGGTCATGCGCGACAAAGTAGAAAAAACGCTCGCTGTCCAAATTTCTAAGTATGCAATGTTGAGAAATGTCACTTGTCTACATTCTTAATGAAAATGTTTAGTTAGGAACTAATGGCACTGTAATTACATATTTATCACGTTCACAAGTCAATTTGACATATGTTCTGTCAGTATTTAACATAACCTAACAAAATGCCACACTGCTGTGAAAATGAAATAGGGCATTCATTTACAAAAACGAAAGTATAAAATGCTTAGATTAGATTGAATAAAAACTCAAGAAGAATGGAAAATAACGATAAAATAAAATTAAATATAAAATAAATTGTGTGAACAGTTATGTTTAGTAATAGGAATGATTGTACACAGATGGCGGTAGGATAGTTGCGAGTCGTACTGACATCTGATCTCTAGTTAACTATTTATTTTGATTACAATAAAGTTATTAGTTATTTCGTTACTTAAATAATTGCGAGAAGTCAGTCAATGCACATACATGTCTATATAATCACAAATTCCTTGAAATATTTGTTAATTTTTTCAGTGTGACAGGCGTGACAACTAACCACACATTTTGCTACAAAAACTCATCAAATCATCACAAATCCTTGCTTCCACGCTCTAATTTTGGTTTTTTTTTATGGAATAGATGGCTAATGTAACGATATAATCATTTAAAAAAGCCTTTTTAAGTTTAAACCGTATCTTTTGTATTAGCCAATCGTTATTTATTGAGCAGTACTGTAAGTATAAAGTGTACATTTTATTATTTTTTGATATGGTGGAGGACCCCATTGTGCCGACTGTAGAAAAAATCTTGTGTGTGTTTCGAGAGAATGCCGCGCTCCTTCGTCGCGCGGCAACAACCTCTCAGTCAACAATGTCGCATTTTGCGCTCTTAATACACAAATAGCTATTGTTAATAATTAAAATATGTATAATAACACACCCAATCATAAAATTGCACGTATTTGACATAATTTGACATTGACATTAAATTTTCTATTTTTTTGTTATTTCTTGTCCTAATTCATAGCAAACTTAATTACAGAAACCAAAAAGTACATAATGTTTAAATTTACATATCTCGCTTATACAAAGAACTAATTTAATCATACTTGAAGTTTTCGACGCAAAATTCAATTCTCTAAAACTTTTATTTGAAGCATTTATTGTTAATTACAAAATAACACCATTTTCTTCAAGAAAAACAGATAATAGCTTCAAGTAAAGTATCACTTCCGGTTAGACTATTTTAACCAAAGTCTATTATGTTATTTCCATTGATATAAAAGTATTATATACCAAATTTGAAAAGTTTTGGATTATATTTTAATATAGTTTTTCATTAAAATCTACTATAGGCTTCAAGTAAAGTACCACTTCCGGGTATACCAATTTAACTAAAATCTATTATGTTATTCCCATTGATATAAAAGTATTATATACCAAATTTGAAAAGTTTTGGATTATATTTTAATATAGTTTTTCATTAAAATCTACTATAGGCTTCAAGTAAAGTACCACTTCCGGGTAGACCATTTTTACTAAAATCTATTATGTTTTTCCCATTGATATAAAAGTCTTATATACCAAATTTGAAAAGTTTTGGATTATATTATAATATAGTTTTCCATTAAAATCTATTATGGGCTTCAAGTAAAATACCACTTCTGAAAGTTATGCAATGACCAAAAAGGGAGGTGCACAACTAGATGTTATAACAGTCCTAAATACAAAATTTTAACTTTCCACGGCTTCCCGTTTTTCAGTTATGCGAGATACGTACGTACATACGTACGTACATACAGACGTCACGACGAAATTAGTCAAAATGGATTCAGGGATGGTCAAAATGGATATTTCCGTTGAAATCTGGAAACCGAATTTTTTCGCAATTACAATACTTTCTTTACTTCGTACAAGGAAGTAAAATATCTGATGTGGACAACACATGACTTCCTTGTACGCCTGGCGTTATACACTATACATATTTTGTTAATAATTAAAATATGTACTATTACAGACCCAATCATTAAATTGCACGTATTGGACATAATTTGACATTGACATTAAATTCTTTATTTTTTTGTTATTTTTTGTCCTAATTCATAGCAAACTTAATTACAGAAACCAAAAAGTACATAATTTTTAAATTTACATATCTCGCTTATACAAAGAGCTAATTTAATCATACTTGATATTCTTGGCGGAGAATTCAATTTTCTAAAAGCATTTATTGTTAAATTCAAAATAACACCATTTTTTTAAAGAAAAACTGATAACAGCTTCAAGTAAAGTATCACTTCTGGTTAGACTATTTTAACCAAAATCTATTATGTTATTTCCAGTAATATAAAAGTATAAAATACCAAATTTGAGAAGTTTTGGTTTATATTTTAAAATAGTTTTTCATTAAAAAAATTATAGGCTTCAAGTAAAGTACCACTTCCGGTTAGACCATTTTAACTAAAATCTAATATATTATTCCCATTGATATAATAGTCTTATATACCAAATTTGAAAAGTTTTGGATTATATTTTAATATAGTTTTTCATTAAAATCTGTTATAGGCTTCAAGTAAAGTACCACTTCCGGTTAGACCATTTTAATTAAAATCGAATATATTATTCCTATTGATATAAGAGTCTTATATACCAAATTTTAAAAGTTTTGGATTATATTTTAATATAGTTTTTCATTAAAATCTATTATAGGCTTCAAGTAAAGTACCACTTCCGAAAGTTATGTAATGACCAAAAAGGGAGGTGCACAACTAGATGTTATAAGAGTCCTAAATACAAAATTTTAACTTTCTACGGCTTCCAGTTTTTCAGTTATGCGAGATACGTACATACGTACGTACGTACGTACGTACGTACGTACGTACGTTCGTACAGACGTCACGCCGAAATTAGTCAAAATGGATTCAGGGATGCTCAAAATGGATATTTCCGTTGAAATCTGGAAACCGAAATTTTTCGCGATTACAATACTTCCTTTACTTCGTACAAGGAAGTAAAAAATAAGGTTTTTCTTGGGGCCTTAGTTATGGACTTCTACCGAACCGATTTTGATGATTCTTTTTTTAAATGAAAGCTATTAGCATATAGATGTGCACAAAAATCTAAAATGTTAAGATTTTCGATTCCGTCTATTTTTTTATAAGGCCTTAAAGTACCGCTGTCAAGCGATAGATGGCAGCACTGAACAACATGCAGATGAAGAGAATGATGTAAAATACATGCAATTTGTGAAAATTGCTACAAGAATAATATTTTGTGTTATTTAGGGCTGGGGCTGGTTTATCAATGCAAAGTTAAATAATTTAACAGGTAAATATCCTGAAACGTGCAAAGCTTTTATCATACAAAAGTCAACCTTAAATGACAGATAAATATGTCAACATGTCAACTTAAGTGAAACACAAGAAATTTTTGCTCTCAAAACTTAATAAATATAATTGTTAATAATAGTTTAAATTTTCTTTTAAACTAATCCTACACCAATTTGTAGCACTATCATCCAATTAAATAAATTCTCTTTATTTTTCCTTAGTAGTGTTTATTATTGGATAGCTCAAATTTCCTACAATTTACAAGATATAAAATGATGAATTTAAATAAATATATACAATAATTCTTACGGTGTAGAAATCGGTTAATATCTATCGATATACTATTTAAATATTATTACTATTTTACTATTCTTTTGACGTCTCACCTTGTTTCTTTCTTCTTTTTTTTTGAATCAATAATTAGTTACTTGATCTAAATTTTTGTATTTGAATTTTATTTTAACATTTCTCTCCCCCGGTGTGTTGAACACAAGGGCTGGGTTCAATTCACCATTACTTTATATCTAATTTGGCAAGTTTAACTGCAGGTCTTTTGTAAATTCCGTTCGTTGTTTGAACTTTTGCACTTCTAACCTGTCCATCTGCTGCCTTAAAAACTTCAATTATGTGACCCTTGGGCCAACAATTTTGTGCCTGTTTATTGTCTACTATTATGACTATATCTCCCACTGCTAATGGTATCTCTGGCTTAAACCATTTTGTCCTTTTTGTCAACGTGGGTAGATATTCACTTACCCATCTCTTCCAAAATCGTTTGGAATACATTTGTGACATAAGCCAGTTTGTTTTCAATACTTTCGTGTCGTCACTGAAAGTACCAATTGGTTTCACTCCACTTGATGTTCCTAACAGAAAATGGTTGGGAGTCAAGGCTTCCGATTCTTTACAATCTAATGGAAGATAAGTTAGTGGACGAGAATTAATTATATTTTCAACTTCAATTAAATAGCTTTTTAATAGTGGATCTGTAGGATTTCGACAAGTGTTAATAGAATATAAAGTATTCTTTATAGATCTGACTAATCTTTCCCAACTTCCCCCCATATGGGGACTCGCGGGTGGGTTAAATATGAATTTTATTTCTGGAGTTGTTAATTTTTCTGCAATTTTGGTATGTTTAATTTTTTCGACATCTTTTCGTAATTCTTTTTCCGCATTAACAAAGTTTGTTCCGCAATCACAATAGATCTCTCTGGGCTGACCTCTTCTATTGATAAAGTTTCGATAACATAATATGAAGGATGCTGTATCTAATCCATGTGCTATTTCGATGTGGATTGCTCTTACTGTAAGACAAGTGAACAAGCATCCCCATCTTTTTTCACTTCTACGACCAATTGTAACATTAATAGGTCCAAAATAGTCAACTCCTACGAATGTAAATGGTCGAGTGTATGCTGCTAATCTTGCAGTTGGTAATGGGGCCATCTCAGGATTGCATGGTTTTAAATTTGTCAATTTACATTTTGGACACTCATGTCTTATCAGTTTTAACAATTGTCTGAGTCTGGATATACAAAATTTTTGTCGTATTTCATTAACAACTGTTTCGTGGTTTATATGGTAATACATTTGATGATATTTCTGTACGATTAATTTTGTCAAACGATGTCTACGATCCAAAATAACTGGTCGCTTGAAATTTTCATCGATATAGTTGGCTGCGTCAATTCTTCCTTTTACACGTAGTACGCCAAACGAATCTAATATTGGGGACCAATTATAAATCGAACTTGTCTGATCGACAGTTACAAATTGTTCTTCATTTGAGTCAATTCTTGAAAGTTTTTTGACTTCATCTGGGAAACTTTCACTTTGTGACAGTTTGTATAATGTTATACTAGCACATTGTAGTTCTTCGTTTGTGAGTAGTCCTTTTCTTTGCATTAAATTTAGTTTTTTGAAAATTATATTCTTACAAAACCTGTGTACATATCCCATTGTTTTTTGAAGCTTGGTCCAGTCAGAAAATCTGTTAAAATCAATAAATTGTTGAATTATTTTATGAACTGCCAACAATTCTTCTTTAATTTCCTCATCTTCGGCCTTTTCAGGCCATTCTGATTCATCTTTTATTAAAAATGGGGGACCTTGATACCAACGACTTTTGATATCAAATAATGAAGATTTTGACCATTTTGTTGCTTCATCAGCAACATTTTCTTTGGATGGAACATATCGCCAGTTTCTTGTGTCTGTTGTTTCTTGAATTTCTGCTATTCTGAATGCAACAAATTGACCTTTTATACGTTTTGCATCACATTTTAACCAGTTTAAAACAGTTTTTGAGTCCGTCCAACAAATTGTTCGTCTTATTTTGAAAGAAAATGATTGAAGCAGACTTGTGCTATATCTGGCACCAATAAGGGCTGCAATTAGTTCTAGTCGAGGTATTGTCATCAACTTCAATGGGGCAACTCGTGTTTTTGCGCCAATTAAAACGCATTCTATTATTTCATTTGCTTGGATTCGCAAATAAGCAACTGCAGCACAAGCATTTATACTTGCGTCGACGAATATATGTATTTGTGCTTCTACTTGATTCCAGTTTTGAATATCTTGTAAGAAACAACGAGGTATTTTTAGATTTTCAATACTTGGTAACAATTTCAGCCATTTTTTCCAGGATGATATGTGTTCTTCTTTAATTTTTTCATCCCAGTCAAGGTTAGAACGCCAAACTTCTTGCAGAAGTATTTTTAACTGTGTTAAATAATGCGCTATAAAACCAAGAGGATCATATATTGACATAAGTATACGTAGGAGTTCTCTCTTTGTTGGCTGACAAGTTCCATTTAAAACTTCCTGATTACCTTTATTAAATTTAAGAGAATAAGTGAATAAATCTTCATTCAAATTCCACCACATTCCGAGGATTTTTTCACTTTCTGAACTCATATTCATATCCTTCATCATGTCTTTTTCGTCAGAATTTTCTAGTTGTGCAGTAACGTAAGCGGAATTTGATTTCCATTTTCTGATGTGAAATCCTGCTTTTGAGTGTATCATTCTGATTTGTTTTGCTAACTCCACCGCTTCTTCTTTTGTATCGACGCTTGTCAGCAAATCATCTACGTAGTGATCATTTATGATGGCATCGGTTGCTCTTGGAAACATTCCTTTGAATTTTATAGCATTAATATTTTTTACGTATTGTGCAGAACTTGGTGAACAAGACGCTCCGAAAGTCATTACTTGCATTACGTATGTATTGATTGAATCCGTATCACGCCATAGGAAACGCTGCGCATGTTGATCTTCTTTAATAATTAAAACTTGATGGAACATTTCGGCGATGTCTCCAGTAAATGCAATTTTCCTTTCTCTGAATCTATGTAATATTCCTACCAAAGATGCTAATTGATCTGGACCTTTCAGCAACAAAGAGTTTAATGAAACGTCATTTGTTTTTGCAGCTGCATCCCAGACTATTCTTACTTTATCTGGTTTATTAGAATTAAAAACAGGAAATATTGGTAAATACCAGATTCTGTCGTGTGGTTCTTTCAATTCAGCTTCTGATAACATTCGGATGTAGCCTTTCTTTTCGTACTCTTCGATTTGATTTTGAATTGTTTCTTTTAAGTTAAAATTTTTACTTAAACGACGTTCTAGAAGCTCTAAGCGATGTATAGCTGTTTGCTCACTATTCGGTAAATTCTTGTATTCGTTTTTCCAGAGTAGACCAGTTTCGTACCTGTTACCGACTTCCTTTGTTGTCAACTTCATTAAACTATCTGCTCTTCTTTCTTCTTTCGATATTTTTGAGTCTTTTGGAGCTTTCACTTCTAAATTTTCTAAATTAAAGTAATGTTTTACGATGGAATTCAGTTCTTCATCACAGTTTTCTGGAGATCCGTACGAATGAAAGTTACAGTGTTTAATTAAACGGTTTTCTGTTTTATCGTAATTTGCACATATAGTCCAGCCTAATCGACATTTAACAGCGATTGGTTCATCTTCTTTTCCTTCTCGTATTTTTTGTGTGACGCATAATTTCCAATTATTCATGCCGATTAATATTGCCGGTTTACCTGACTGGTACGATTTAATAGGAAGTTTACGTACATATGGATACTGGCGACAAATTTCTTCATAGTTTAGTGTTTGCTGGGGTAAGTTTAAAGATTGAACTGTTCGGACTGATTTTAACGCATATTCTTTTGCATTATTGTAACTGCCAGATATTTTCATTGTTACGACCATTGATTGTTGTTCTATTCTATGAGTTTCGTCAGTCCATCGAATACAGAATGATGACTTCGGACCGTGTATTTCTAATTGTTGCGCGAAGCTATCTTCTAGAAAGGTCCCATCCGATCCTCCGTCTATAAAGGCTATTACAGAAATTTGTTTATCTCCATAATATAACGTAACTGGTACATATTGAAACAATATACTCTGTCTCTCTGTTACATGACTATTTTGATTTGTTATACTAACTGGTGTTTCTTCAAAAGAGTTTCTTTTTTCTGAATGTAGCAGTGGATGATGACTTAAGTTACAGTTTTTGTGTCCACAATCTTTAGGTTCTGGACATCCTTCTTCATACCGCCAAGAATGTTTCAAACATCTCTTGCAGATTCTTAGCCTTTTCACCAGCTTCCATCTTGCGTATGGTGTCAGCAATTTGAATTTTTTGCATTCTTCTAATGTCTTGCAAGTTTCTTCACATACCGGACAACTTTCTTTTAACTTATTCTCTTTTGGTTTTTTATCATCTTTCACATGAACATTTATAAAATTTTTATTAACATTTTGCTTATATTTTGATATATCTTGATCTGACACGTATGCAGGCATTATCTTTAAAGCATACATAGCTTGTTCATTTAACCATTCTCCAAATGATGTTATATTAATTCTTGTTAAATTTTCACTATGGCGGGACCATTCTAATTTCATAGTTATCGGAAGTTTATGTATTAATTCTTGAATTAGTAATGGGCTATTATCATATTCAAATAAATGCGATGCTTCTAATGTAGCACATAAATTTTGTACAGTTGACGAGAATTCTACCAGTGTTTCTAGTTTTTCTATCTTAATAGGTGGAAGTTGTTTTATTTTCTTTATTTGTGAATTGATAATTATTTCAGGACGACCAAATATAGCTCGAAGTACTTCTATTATTCTTGGGACACAAGCTGGTAATGATAATTGACTTTCGACAATTTCACGAGCTTTCCCTTTTAAAGCTCTTTGAAGTCGGAGGAGATTCTCATGATTATTTAATCCCATTGCTTCTGTAGAATACTCATACGCACTTATAAAGGAAGCCCAATCTTCAGGTCTTCCATAAAATGTTGGTAACTCTTTGACTAAGGATTTACGAGCTGCCAAGTGACTTTCTGTTAACTGAAGTACGTTTGAAGTTCGCATGAATTTCTTTTTTCTGTCATTATTTATGTTCATTAAATTTTCTTCATTTGTATTATAGCTTTTCCCTATCTCACTTTCTGACATTTCAGACATTTCACACTTTTCTTTCAGAAGTTGCTTTCTTTCTTCTAACAACTCCTTTTCTCTACGCAACATTTCTTCTTCTCTTCGCAGTATCTCCTCTCTTTGTTTCAATATTTCTTCTTTGGATCTACTGCTTTTGTTGCTAACAGTGCTCATTTTCTTTCTTTGTGAAATATGGGAATTTATTGAAGAAACTCTTTCACCACTGGTTTGTAATGAATGTTTGCTTGATTTTGACGTACAATTAATACATATCCACGGATCAATTTGTCTTGCTTCGTCTTCCGTCAACCGTACGCAGTCTAAATGAAACCATGTTTTGCATGGGCCATCACACAAAACCATTCGATTGTCGTCCGGTTTACGACATAATGTACACTGACCCGTACTAGAAATTCTTGACATATTGACCAACGAAATTTGAGAATGTTAATAATAGTTTAAATTTTCTTTTAAACTAATCCTACACCAATTTGTAGCACTATCATCCAATTAAATAAATTCTCTTTATTTTTCCTTAGTAGTGTTTATTATTGGATAGCTCAAATTTCCTACAATTTACAAGATATAAAATGATGAATTTAAATAAATATATACAATAATTCTTACGGTGTAGAAATCGGTTAATATCTATCGATATACTATTTAAATATTATTACTATTTTACTATTCTTTTGACGTCTCACCTTGTTTCTTTCTTCTTTTTTTTTTAATCAATAATTAGTTACTTGATCTAAATTTTTGTATTTGAATTTTATTTTAACAATAATAGTTAATTCTTTAATTCTAATATGGTAAGTAATTTAATAATATTGAGCAAAGTTTATAAAGATATATATTTTGTATTATAATATAATAATTTTTTTAACCTAAAGTTTCAAAATTTATTGAAAAATGGGCAAGAGAACAGGTGTACAATTACAGGTTTTTAAATAACGAAAGTATTAAATACAACTGAGTTGGATGTCTCTATTTTCCCGCTCTTTAACGCCCCTTAATTCTACATTTTACAATATGATTTCACACTTTTGCAACATGATTTCACATTAACGAAAACTGATTTCACGTAAAAGAAAACTAAATTCATACCAATGAAAACGAATTACAACTAAACGAAAACAGATTTCAAACACTCGAGTTACTTATTCTCGCTTCTAACGTAGCTCACATTGTTGTAATCAACTTTTATCATTGTTGTAATCAAGTTTCATTATTGTTTTAATCAAGCTCTCTCATTGTTGTAATTATATTCTTTCATTGTTGTAATCAAATTTAATCTTAAGTTAAGTTTCTTAAAAATACTATTCATTATTTATTTAATATTTTATAAGTTCAGAAAAATATTTTCATATATTTTAGAGACAATACATTTACTCTATTTTTTTTTTTCCTATCCAAAGGTGGCTGCTGCCCCTTCTAGCCCTTCCTTGGCGGTGCCTATTTTAAGTTCCTATGTAAAATCTGTTTTCATTTAGTTGAAATTGGTTTTTAAAATTGTGAATTCTGTATTTATTATTGCAAAATAGGTATTCAAGAGTAATAAATTAGTTTTCGTTGCTGCGAATTCAGCTTTCCTTTGTGTGAGATCAAGTTTCATTAATGTGAAATCATACAGGAGAAGGTATAGATATGCAATGATTAAGCATATTGTTTCAAACTGAATAAAGATGTTAATTTGAACAATAAAAACACGTTCATTCCTCATACATTACAATAATGTATAAAAATTTTGTGTACAATAAATTATTACTACAATAATTGAACTTGAAATCATAATTAAACACATTGATTACAACAATAACAATATTTGTTGGTGACAATAAATTTTATAAATTATAAAATGGAAATAAATGATGTAAGTATGACTGCAATATTGATTCATAATTATAATTTATAACAATAAAATATAACATTGAAAGACGTCGAATATGCGGATAATCTCTATATTAGATGTTTTACCTTTTTCTTCTTTTATATTTATAACAGCAAAACAAAAAAAAAAATTAAAATTTCAGACGAAATGTCGAATTTACCACTAGCATCAAACCTTTAAACCATAAACTGGTCAATTAAATGAATACCTACTGTTGGTCCTATATAATTTTTATTATTATTATTTTTCTATATAATTGCATATTTTTAATACGTATGTTTATCTGTTAAACAATTTAACATTGCTATAGTTTGTTGTAAAATATGTACAATAATATCCAAAGTTTCTCATCACATAATTACCTAGCAATAAAATCTATCCTGGGCCTATGTTGCAAGACCTGTATTTCTTATCTGTCAAAACAGTTTCAGTTCCCAATTTACAGTTAACTATAAGTTTATAAACTGGTAGATAGCCTATAACTTTATATTTATAAACAGTCAATCAATCATTTAATTTACCTAACTAACAGTTACCATTACTTTACTTTTAACTTTGCATTAACAAACCGACCCTAAATAATTTACATATCAGTGATGTGTCAAGTAATCTCCCTATTTCTATGTGCCAGCAAAGCAGCGGTAGTTAAAAAAGTGTAGAAGAGTACCAAACATTGAATATAAGTACAGAAAATTTATAATTTAATGACGTTACCCATATTGTTTGTTGCAAATATTTGCAACGGGTACAGCTAGTACATATATATTTTTCTTATTGCTATGGATACTTTCGTATTTGTTTACTTTTTGTTATAAACATTCAAGTGAAAATTTTCACGTTTTGACGTTTAAATAAAAACTATGCAATTTTATATTCTTCTTATGTGCAATTATATCAGAATTTGAAGTATTGCCATGTACGGCCCTTGAAGTTGTTCAATTGGATGGAAGTTCAACAATACTGCTGAACGATATGATATGTCGAGGAATCGCTGAAAACAATATGAACTTTTCTTATCACTTTAATTAAGTCTGCTATTTTATAATATGTTATTTCGTTAAATATAAACTGTTTATATTTCAATTTGTAGACTATCAATTTAAATTTGACAGCTTTTGGAGGTTTTCAGAGCTTTATTCTTAGGTTATCTAGTGTATAGTATAGTGCATCATGGGGCGACATGACAGGTTTCTATTTTACAAGTTACTTCTTATTCGCTCATTTTATATAGTTGCTATAGATATTTATTTATTTCATTTCTACCTTGTGAATCAAGTCACAAAAGGTGCCATTTTTATGACGCTTGTAGAAAAATAATCTTACAAGTTCGTTACTATGGTTGCAAGAAGCTTTTGGTAGGGAGTAATTGGTGCTCTATTGGTTTTCTAATACGCATTTAAAATACTCAGATCGAACTACACATTTATAATTATATTTGTATTACTTTGTCTGTTGCAGATTGTTCGTGCCCCGAAATTAACTGGCTATAATTAGCCTTGTGTCCATAGTTGGTCTACAATAAGAAGTCTATCGGGTTACGGGCTCATTATATATATATATATATATATATATATATATATATATATATATATATATATATATATATATATACCGGGAGTTTATTTTATCAGTAAACATAGGGTATATCATTGCCATAGTTACGGTATGAATGTTTGACAGCAATGTATTGAAGCGTTTATTTTATGAGTAAACATAGGCGGTTAACATGGGAAGCAGTTTTTTGTAAATACAAAGTGTGCGGCTGAATATCTAACCATGCTATTGAACATGATAATAGTACATTACATCTTGTACATTATTTAATATTAATTACTTTAATAATATTGCAAAAATTGCAATAAATTACAAAAATTGTGAAATAAATAATTGTTTCAGTTTTTTATTAAGCAATATGAAATAATTTCCAGATGTCTCCGTGGCGCAGTGGTCATAACACTAGCGCCTTAAAAATTTTGGTTGGGGTTCGATTCCCCATTGGGGTAATTATTTTATTTTTTTACATAAAAATTGTTGAACTTTTAAAAATCAGTTTATATTTCCATATTACAATCATTTATAAATAATAATAACATTGTAATAAATTAAGAGAAAATAACAGAATAATTGATTACAATAATCAAAATATTGATGCAATAACAATGCATTGTATATCCTTTGATATTAATAAAAATAACTGAAATATAATAAATTTGTGCAAATATCATGTCTTTACTGTATTTATCAAATAAAATACAATGCATTGTTATTACATCAATATTTTGATTATTGTAATCAATTATTCTCAATCATTTTCTCTTTATTTATTACAATGTTATTATTATTTTCAAATGATTGTAATATGGAAATATAAACTGATTTTTAAAAGTTCAACAATTTTTATGTAAAAAAATAAAATAATTACCCCAATGGGGAATCGAACCCCAACCAAAAATTTTAGACGCTAGTGTTATGACCACTGCGCCACGGAGACACTTGGAAATTATTTCATATTGCATAGTAAAAAACTGAAACAATTATTTATTTCACAATTTTTGTAATTTATTGCAATTTTTGCAATATTATTAAAGTAATTAATATTAAATAATGTACAAGATGTAATGTACTATTATCATGTTCAATAGCATGGTTAGATATTTAACCGGACACTTTATATTTGCAAAAAAATGCTTCCCATGTTAACCGCCTATGTTTACTCATAAAATAAACGTTTCAATACATTGCTGTCAAACATTCATACCGTAACTATGGCAATGATATACCCTATGTTTACTGATAAAATAAACTCCCGGTATATATACATAAAGTGGTGGTTGTAAGCAACACGTGCATTTTTACTTAAAATTTTATTGTGTTTTTTTCTGTGGTTTATTTCAACTTTTAAATGTGTAATTGTGGAACATACTGTAGCTAACAGTCGAGTGAATGTTAATAAGTGATTTTACCTGTGATAATCTTTGTAGTTTGTGTCTTATTTTAACTTTTCCAAATATATATCTGTGATACTTAAGTCAAAATTGCTTAAATTTAATTAAACAAGTTTCTGCATATATACGTCACTTCATTATTGCAACAACTTTGGAAGTTTGCATTATAACTCGGCAACCCTTTTAACATATCTGTCGCGCTTTTTGTATGTCAAACATGGCAGGCAAAGAAGAAGTAACCAATCAAGATATAATGAAATACCTGCAAACTGAATTCAATAAGATAAATGATAAATTTAATGGAATTGATACTACATTACAGAATTTCACTGCCGACACTACAACAGAATTAAAATATCTTAAAACGAAAATAAAATACTCAAAACGAAATTAAACACTTTGGAAAAAGAAATAAAAGCCAATAATATTATTATTACTGGTCTATTAGAGCAAGAAAATTAAGATTTGCTGGCCATTATTTTAAATATTTTAACTAGCAAACTTTCATTAGATATAAATTCTAATGATATTAGTCAAATAAGGAGACTCGGCAGCAAACTCATCGAATCAAAAAAATCAAGACCAGTAATAGTAAAATTCATAAAATACGACACAAAAGTAAAAATTATGAAAAACTTATATAAATTAAAAGGCTCTAATATATACATTAACAATGATCTCACCACTCAAGAACAAGAAATTAATAAAAACCTAAATGAATACAAGAAAGAGGCAAAAAAATTAGGATACAATGTGAAACAAAAAAATCTTAAACTCCAAATTAATGGAAAACTATACACTTACGACACTTTACCAACTTTAAATTCTACCGAATCTCTGAGTGATACTGACTGTGATACTGAGCTTGTTACTACTGCCTTGGGTAAGGATATCGCCTCAGCTAATTCCTCCTTGCTAAGAATGGCCTCATTGGTCAACAGCTTAACTCCAGACAAAAATTCTTCACAGGCAACAATGAACAATAATATAAAATTGTCAAATACAGCAGCTTCCAATTCCGGTAATAACGTTTCAGCGTCGACGTCCGGAAAACCTTATAATTTTCGTGGCCAATCAAAATTCCAATATTAATTTATTTTACCTTAATATACAAGGAATGCGAAGTAAAATGCTTGAGCTCGAAACCTTTTTTGTATCTTATAATTATCATCCAGATATTATTCTGCTTACTGAACACTGGCTAAACTCTGAAGAAATAAATGCATTTAGATTTCCAGATTATATAACTGCATCTATCTACTGCAGGAAACAGCATATACGTGGAGGCACCTGCATTCTAATTAAACAAAATCTGGAATTTGTGGAAATATCATCGTTCAATGCACTTATCCATGAGAAAGACTTTGAGTTCTCGATCATAAAACTTAAATGTCTAACAACATCTTTATTTGTTCTGGTGTTTTACAGATCACCAAGTGGAAATTTCCAGAACTTTTTGAAACTTCTTGAACATATTTTAGATGCTATTTACCAACCAAACATAAACTTGTTCGTTTGTGGTGATTTTAATATAGATTTCCTGAGTTCTTCAACTGAAAAACAAAAAATTTTATCATTGTTATCGTCGTTCGATCTGTACATAAATATAAACGCACCTACACGTATCACATCTACTTCATCTACATGCATAGACAATATAGGTACAACTACAAACATCCATGGCATATATAATGTGGTGAGTAATCCTCTCTCAGACCATGAGGGTATTTTCTGCAATATTAATGTTGAAAAAGTAATAAAATCTAATGAAACTCTAATACGTAGGCGAATATACTCACAGAAAAAATTGTCAGAGTTTTATAGTAAACTTGAAAGTACATCATGGAATGACGTAAAACAAGAATCAGACGCAAATCTTTCCACTGAATTGTTTCTGAGTAAATTCACATCCGCATATGAAAAATCGTTTCCTCTAACAAACATCAAATCTAGTCAGCGCAATGTCCAGTGGATAACGAAAGGTATCCGCATCTCCTCTAGAACAAAAAATAAGTTAAGGAAAGGATTAAAACAAAATAATACTCTTGCTAATAAATTACATTTCAAGAAATATAGCAAAATTTTAAGCGAAACAATAAAACTTGCTAAACGGAAAAGTGTGTCTAATTATATCTCAAATTCAAGTAACAAATCAAAAGCAACTTGGAAAATTATAGACGACATCAAAGGAAAATGTAGAGCACATCACTTACCATCAACAGATCCCGCTTCACTTGCAAATGATTTCAATGATCAATTCTTAAAACATAATAACTCTTCAGTATCTAATTACACTCCAAAGAATACATCGGCACTAAACTCTTTTTTTCTACGGCCAATCACTGAAGATGAAGTCATCAATGTCATCAATAATCTAAAAAATTCGTATTCATATGGAAGTGATGGGATACCAAGTTCTATAATTAAAAAATGTGCAACTCTCATTGTTGAACCACTCGTTGTCATTTTTAATTCATCCCTAGAAAATGGAATTTTTCCAAGGGCTTTTAAATACTCAACTACAGACCCATCTCCTTGTTGACAACATTTTCAAAAATACTTGAACGATTGATGTATGATAGACTTATAGTGTATTTAAATCATAATAAAATTTTAACTCAATATCAACACGGGTTTACGGAAAATAAATCTACAGTGAGTGCGGTATCTTGTATCTACAATAAAATTGTTAGTGACCTAGATAAAAAAATGTGTTTTCTGCGTCTCCACTGACTTATCGAAAGCATTTGACTGTGTCTGTCACAATATTCTCATCCAAAAACTGGAACATTATGGCGTGCGTGGTGTGGCAGCTTCATGGTTCGAATCATACCTGTTGGAGAGATACCAGTCCGTTAAAATCAACAACCAATCAACCAACTCAGTATACTTGTCTGAAAAAGGGCTAATTCAGCGAGGTGTACCCCAAGGGTCTGTCCTAGGACCCCTACTGTTCCTCGTATATGTTAATGACCTGCCCATAAATATTGATAATGCAGTCTGCACTCTCTATGCAGATGATGCTTACTTTCTGATGTCCTGCCCAAAATCTAATTTTAGTGTTACAGCTCTCAATGATATAATAACTAATATTTCAAATTGGTGTAATGATAATAACCTTTGTCTTAATTTAAACAAGTCAAACTACATACAGTTTTATCTAAATCCTAGTACAATTATTGAGTGTAATACATCAGAGGTAAGCATCTCTCGTACAGATACTTTAAGCTGTCTTGGTATCCTGCTGGATGAGGACACCAAATGGTCTTCCCAATCTAAAGCTATAACAAGTAAGTTAAACAAGTGCTGTTATGTTTTGCGAATGTTAACACCTTACTTTGAAGCACATGTGACTCGTACTTTGTATTTTGCATTTTTTCACTCGGTTGCCACATACGGGATTACCATTTGGGGGTCGTCATCCTTATTGCAGGAAGTATTTTATATACAAAAACGAGCCATACGTATAATGTTGAATATGTCCCCTCGCCAATCATGTAGAGGCACTTTCAATCAACTTAAAATACTAACTTTGCCAAGTGTATACATACTACAAATCCTTAAATATACTTTCGATAACCTAAGCAACTTGGATATGTGTACTTCATCTTATGATACAAGACAAAAACATATTAACATAAACGTACCTGCTCATAAAACTTCTACATTTGAAAAAACAAGCGAATACATGGGCATAAAACTTTATAACTTACTACCCAATGAATTAAAGCAATGTTCAAAAACAAATGCATTAAAACTTTTAAAAAATATATTCATCTATAAAGAATATTACTCTGTAGAAGAATTTGTCAATGATTGTAGAGCCAAACTAGGGCTGTCAAAAGTATTCGGTTAACCGGTTAACCGGAAACCGGTTTTTCAATAATGAAATATTCGGCTAGCCGGTTAACCGGTTTTAGCCGGCTTTTAATCAGTTTATAGCCGGTTTTTAACCGGTTAATAGCCGGTTTTTAACCGGTTAGTAGCCGGTTTATAGCCGGTTTTTAATCGGTTTCTAACCGGTTCATAGCACTCTTTTTTTTAAAAAAATTAACTATAACCTAACGTCTAAATAGCTCTTGACAAAATGCCATATATCAAAATAAATAAATTTTAAATGCTTATTGAAACTGTCAATGTTACCAACCTTAATTTGTTATTATTTCTTTTAATAATATTTTTGAAATAAAAGTAAATTACATTGAAATAGGAAATAATTCATTAGTCACGTGATATGTTTTCCGCCAATCAACATTCAGAATTTCCATAGTTACATGTCTATCACAGCGATGATAAAAAACAAAGAATATCACCTTATTTCTATTCGTTACTAACTGCTATGGCATTTTTACAACATTGACAGTTAATTTTAATAAAAATTCATTATATTCTCTCATTAAATATAAGCTCGTGATATTAATAATGAAGAAAGGGGTGAAAGGACCAAGCGTTGAATGGTTTATAGATGAAAACAAAAGGCATAAATGGTCCACGTGTATTGTAAAATTCTTTATTCGCAATCATTATAGTAATATACCGATTCCTAACCTTTTGGAGGTTGGGAAATACGTCATTCTTAACTTTAATGACATTCTCTTAGGTTGGAAATAACAGATTTTACCTCTTGGGTTGGAAACGTTTATGTAGAGGTTGCCTAGCAACATTGTCATAGATCCTTATAATAAAGTAAGTTAAAACAAATTTTAAGAGAGCTGTCAAAAAATATTAATAAAATTAAAGGTTAAAACGCATTGATTTATTTTGAAAATTATTGATTTAAAATGAGGATGATTGTGAATAAAATAAGATACATAACCTCGGTGGGAGTTTCATTACAGCCTCGCGCTTTATCTCACCTCGAGGCTTCGTCTCTCGGTAATATACGTAAGCCCTCGGATGTAATGAAACATTTCCCACCTCGGATGTAATATACTATTATTACGGACGCTTCGGGCTTAGGGAAAGCCCATCTTCAGCAATCGTTGAATATACAGTAATAATTAAAATTTATGACAAAAATTTTTAAAAGTTGTATTAGACGCGATGATCTATATGAGCAACATCGAAAACAATTTTAAATACAGCATTTCAACAACTTTCCGAATCAATACGGAGTTGGTGAAACATGAATAATAATCGAAGATATTGCTCGCATACCGTATATACGTATATCATATACCATTGCTAAACAATAAATTGTCAAGATTTTAGTGCACACAGGGAAACTTTGCAAAGTTTACCGAAATTTATTTCCCAAAGAAGAAGTACGATGTTTCCTAAAAGTTAACGGCGCCCTTAAAACTCGATACGTTTTGAGGAAACTTTTGAACATGCACCAAATTAAAGGTTATAAACCGGTTTTCTGACCGGTTAAAAACATGTTTTCCGACCGGTTAAAAACCGGTTTTTTTGACCGGTTAAAAACCGGTTTTTGGACCGGTTAAAAAACCGGTTTTTTGACCGGCTAAAAACCGGTTTTTTGACCGGCTAAAAACCGGTTTTTCTGACCGGTTAAAAATCGGCCGGTTATTGACTTAAAACCGGTTATTCGGTTTTTCGGTTAACCGGTCTGTAAACCGACGGTTAACCGGTTAGCAATTTCAGCAGATTTTGACAGCCCTAAGCCAAACACCTACAAATTCAAATTTAATGAGGTCAAGGTTATTTTTTCAATTAATTTATTTACGTACCTCTGTGCCCTTCTTGTTTTAACTATATATTTATTTATTATTTTATTATGTAACTATGATTTTATTAATTTTAATTCATTGTCTTAACTATTATCATCTTTGTGATTTACTGTGTAGAATTTATGTATAAACAAATGTGAAGTTAGTGTGTGAAGCTGTGTAGTTTGACTGCTGCTTAATTACTAACTTTTATTTTATTCGAGTTCATTTTATTACAAGTAGCTTTTATTACGTATGTTTTTTAATTTTATTATATTTATTTCTTAAATTTTATTATATGTATGTTTTTTAAATTTTATTCATCTTCACACACATTTCATTCCATATTTCACATTTTGATTGTTTATTGAGGTCAAGGTCAATTTCATCTATTATAATTTGATTTATCTATGTAAACTTGTGTTCTTGTTATTATTTATTTTTTTTATTATATGACTAAATTATGTCTGACGTCTGACTAAATTATCAATACCTGTACCTGACCTGTGATCTCAATATTAGTTTTTGTAATGTATGTTCCTTCAATTCAATTTTATTCGCAAATACCACATTTCGTTTCTTTATTAATTAACCACTGCTATTAATTATTAATTATTATTATTATTATTAATTTTTATGTATCTATATTTATATTTTCTTTGGGGGAGTTGAAAACCAGCTTTAGCTGAATCTTACCCCATTTGTACTTTTATGGTGCAATAAAGTCTATTATTATTATTATTATTATTATTATTATTATTATTATTATTATTGCATTGCAGTGCATTTTTGCAAATGTCATTTCTAATTTGTCATTTAATTTTTTATATAATTCTTTATATATGAAATTTTTTTCTTGAAAGCTTTGAGTTTTATTATAGAGACAGAATCCACAGTACCTATGTATTTTTTTAATATTCCGTTTCGTAAATATCAGCAAAAATTACGTGGCGCCCATCACATCAGCAAATATTTTTTATTGATTTTGTATTTCAAGGTCAAATATAATTACTTATATTTAGCTTAAAATGTGTTCATTTAAAATACAATTAACAATTTAGTATTAATACTTGTAAAAAAAAATCTGTTGTGGCCAGCACAAGACCTCTCGCCATTTCCATATTAGGCTATATAAGTATTGTATTGCACTTCGCTTTCGAACCGTCGTTTTATAACAAAAAATTACAGAACTTTACTCAAATATTGTTTTTTATTGTATTTAACATGTCTTCTGCACACATATAATTCTAATTATATCTATTTTTCATTGTATGAGGAAGTTTCTAAATGTCTGAGATTCTTCCAATTCATTAACCAGATTGGCGGTATTTCTGATGGATATATGCATTTTACCACACATTTTTCCTATAATTTCAAATATTTAATTGATAAAACAATAAGAAAGATTAAATATACTTCCCAGAAAATCCTATTTGAATGTCACTAAAACTGTTGATATTTGACAATGTCATTTACAAACTATGTTATAAACATTGGAATTTGTCAACTGGTTTCCTTAGTGCCTTAGCCTCTGCGATTTGTTTACTCTATAAATTATAGTGTCTTTATCTCTAAATCTATACAAGATATAATATAAATTTTAAGTGTATTAGATAGAGAATTTTATGTTCTTCAATATTTAATTACATAATTTAATTTAAACTCCCAAAAAATTATATTTAGAAGTATTTTTTTAAGAAACTACTACTTCCGGTTGTTCAATTGTTACCAAAATCTTTTCAGCTCTTCCCAGGAATGTCAGATTAAAGAAACTGAAGTTAAATATTTTTTAAGTCTTATAGTTTTTGAGGAATCGTCCCTACAACATCCAGACATACATACACACATACACACATCCACAAACACACACACACACACACACACACACACACACACACACGCGCGCGCACGCACGCACAGACATCATTTTAAAATCGTGCTTATTCAATAAAATCTGGATATGCGAATTTTAGCATGAATCCAATACCTCTCTTAGCGAGAGTTAAAAAGGCTGGCAAAAAAGTACGTCTGGAGTCTAGACGATTATTATATCGGACAGAGGCACAAAAAACTGTTTGATGTCAGTAATTTACATTTTTCTCATCATAAAGAAAATTAATATTTACAAATAAGTAGTCAATACATCATTAAAGTATTTTAAGCAGACGATGTGTCAATGTAGATAATTATAGATGTTCAACATAGTATACAAAATGAAAATAACCTTTCCAAGAAAATCTATTTCACAATATTTAATTAATTCTCCGTAGTAGCTTTTAATATTATGGCGAAAAAGGAGAATGAAAACTAATAATAGTACATTTCAAATTGCTGGAAAATTTTATCATACTTTAAGTAAACGGTAAAATTTAATTAATTTATGCAAATGACAAACAACACAAAAACTGTCGCTATTATCATTAACAAGCAATCGATAGCAACGGCGATAGCAATTCCAAATAGATTTAAATAAATTACGAGCATTTTGTCGACGAATTTTTAGCAAAATAGATTTTCTAAATTAATGTTTCTTCCTAACTTGCCATGAGAGTTTGAGAGTATGAAAAAGTTATTAGTTTTAAAAATGAGTTTATAATGCCTTTAGCGTGTACAGTAACTCCCAAAATCATTCATACATGTTGTGGCCAGCACTATGCCTCCCGCTAGTACTTCTGATGATGCCGTAACTGGCGAAATTGTACAATAAAGTAAAAATATACTTTTCTTGTGAAATTAAACCGAGTGTTGTTAATAATTTAAAAACATATCTACATATTTATTGATGCTGGAAATTATATTCCTTAACATTCGTATAATATAAATATAAAGTATTATTTACTATTACTATTTTCTTTTTAAAACGATACTATTATTAATTTGAAATGATATAATGAAATGATAAAGTTGGGCTTTTTTCTCTTTACTTCATCCAAGTTAAACAGGTCGTTCTCGTAGGTTAAACCATTAGAACAAATTGTGCTTTGTATTTAAAATAATGACCCACGAGAACTAAAGCAAAGGAAAGTAATACACTTTAGTCCAAAGTTGCATGACAATAATCATGAACTCAAAAAATGCAAATAAATTTTCATATTGAAAATTTCGTTGCACTATACTCAATGCAAAATTTGCAAGTAATATTTCTATGGTTTTTACTTATAATGAAATTTTCAACATTGTTGAAATTTTTAGTTATTATAGATACTGTTCATTATTGTAATGTTTCATTATTTGCATAATGTTCAACGTTCATTGACTTTGTTTTTATCTCCTCTATGGTCGCAAAATAATGTTCCATCGATGTCTTTTTCATCACCAGGATAAGAAAAAAGTCTATTCCGCTCCAAAAATAGTGATTCGCTTTAGAGGCACAAGAAATGATTGATAATTCCATATTCCGTTATTCGTAACTATGGTAACTAAGTGTGACATTATTGACCGAATTAAAATAGACATTTATGTATTACACCTCCATTGTTATCAGTGTCAACTATCTGCTCTCAGGCGCAATCACTATTCAAAATCAAACCGTAAAATAAATAATAATAATAACTAGATACAAGTTGCTTTAAAAATTTATTTCATATATCAAAATAAGAATAAACAGAATTTTGGCCCAATAATAATAATATTATTGTTAATTGTTTTAAGACTACAAATTTGCGCTTCATGTTTTCTTTATTTCTGTTTCGTTTTTCTTTTTTACGTATATTCCTGCGTCCATACATTTTATTTCTAGCAAGGTTAAGCCATGTAAAACTAAGGCACCACCGGAACATTCTATTATTCATCGTAAGTTACATGTAATGTTTTTCTTTCGCCGACCAATACTTCGCACCCTTAAGAAGTACGCGTTTATTTAGGCTTCTAAATAAAGTATCTAGCGTTTACTCTATTTCTTATTATATTATAGGTATATTATCTATTTCTATAGTTAGATTTAATGCCCGCAGAGGCAGGTTCACTATCGTGCTCGCCTTCCTCCAGAGGTACCGTTGATGAGACTTCCCCGTTGTCCGCCCACAATGAGGTAAAATAACTCGGCAATGGCCACGTCCATAACTCTTCGAACACATACGTGTTTATAACGCGGCCCTACCAAGTCAGTCCTAGAACACATCAGGACTACTGGACGTACCATGGCCTACTATATTTTCGCCTTCAAGTGGATGGGCTTCAGGGTAAGACTCGGGGTCAATGCGTAATAGTACAGCAGAACTGGATGGTCTCAGTAAGATATTGAGTGTCTTGCTGCCGTCCGATTTTCAACCGCACTTTACACATTTAAAGTTTTTGTTGCACTATTCATAATTAATATACTAGTTGAGCTAAACATATTTTTCTATATAACGATTAAAATATTAGTTAAATAATATTTTCTTGTTAGCAACGATTTCAAATATTGCGATGATTGCGTACTTCCTTGCGATATTGTTATTATTATTATTATTATTATGACATAAATTTTGATGATTTCCAGTGGACGGTCTTAACCACGCATGAACATGTAATAAAAATTAAAAGGATGGGCCAAATTATTCTTGTAAATTTTGAAATTCGATATTTTAGAAATCGGTCTCCAAATACTTGCGGATGGGTGGATCTTCCATGGGAGTGGTTGAAACTACCCGAGGGGTAGATGGATTTTCTCTGGGGGTGAATATATCTTCCCTTGGGGTGAGTTGGACTTCCCTGGGTGTGGATATATCTTCCCTGAGAGTACTTAGATCATCCCTGTGGGTGGGTAAATCTCCCATAGAAGTAGAAGGATTTTCTTCGAGGATGGGTGGATATTCTAGTATCCAACAATTTTGAGCTTTGTTCATCTCATTCTAAAAGATACAAAAAAATAATTAGTGGGTTTGATAATAAAGTTGATTGAAATACAGATATATCGTTATCTATCATCATCCATCCTAATCAAGTAATCAAAAAGATCCCAAAAAAAATTAATCAGGGAATATCTTTCCTAATTTGAGATAGTATTTAAAGTGATGCTGTCGACAATTTATTTTGCCTCTCTATACATTAAATTTTATAATTTGTAGAAATGTGGGAACTAGAGATTTTTTTATGTAATCTATTTATGTATCAAAGCTTTTGAAGATCCTACATTGCATTTTCCTCTAAAAGTTTTTTACCTTCAGTAAGAACATATGTTATCAAGATAATTCGAAATCAAAATTCATATTAAAATGTAACATGTAACAAACTAATATACGTATCTTATGCTGGGGATGGGCCCATGTTTCGGTCGAAACGTCCAAATTATTTTTGTACTTACGATTGCATATATCATATATATACATATACATTGATTTAGTCTCTTTGGTATATTTAACATCGTTATTCCATTAATTACCAGAAGATTATTAAAATCTTCAACATGAAAGAACGGCAGCAAATATAAGTGGGTTTCAGAATGATAATAGATAATTAAATCGTTAATACTATTCGAAAATATCTATGTACGTATGTTCTTACCAGAATCCAGAATTTGATGGTTCCATATATAGGCGGTTGTCTGAGCTGCAGCTCTAGCCTCTTTAGATGAAATCGCTTAAAGTTCTGTTCTTTTCTCTTTACTTCATCCCAGTTAACCAGGTCGTTCTCGTAGGTGTAACCGTAGAACAAATTGTGCTTTGTAGTACAATAATGACCTACGAGAACTAAAGCAAAGGAAAGTAATACACTTACAGTCAAAAGTTTCATGACAATAATCACGAACTCAAAAAATGCAAACATATTTTCGTATTGAATACTGCGTTGCACTATATTCAATGCAAAATTAGCAAGTAATATTTCTATGGTTTTTACTTATAATGAAAACTTCGACATTATTGAAATTTTTAGTTTCTATAGATACTGTTCATTATTGTAATGTTTCATTATTTGAATAATGTTCAACGTTCATTGACTTTGCTTTTATTTCCTCTATGTTCACATAACAATGTTCTATCGATGTCTTTTTCATCACCAGAAAAAGAAAAATGTCAACAGTTTTGGTACTAATTACATTGACATTCGTTTCATACCCAAAATGATAAAAATTACAATGTATGAATAGCATGAATTACTAAGATAATCAGCAACCTCCATTAAGTGCCTCGGCGTTCATTAAGGCCAATATTTTAAATTTTTGCCATATTTTCATTTGTCGTTGTAGTTGGTGTGTTGGGACACCCGGCTCTTTTGTCATCCTCCAAGTTTTTATGGTAATCGTTTGTAGTACCATTCATAAACCTTTGGTTTCTTTCGAGTGGTACAATATATATTATACTAGCTGACCCGGCAAACGTTGTTTTGCCATGTATGTTATTTTTAAGAAACATTTTTATAGGTAAATAAAAATAATTATCTACCATATGTGTGCGGGGAAGTATTTATAATCGAATGCATTATAAAGTATAAAAGTATGTTTTATTTAGGTTAATAAATAAATCTTTATTAGAGTAACGAATATATTTTAAATAACAGTCTTTGATAGCTATCTAAACATCAAAAATAAATATTTTTATTTTTATTACTATAAATTATGGCAGTGAAAAAAAAAAAATTAATCTCTTAGCGCAATAGAGTGTACAATATTTTTGGTTAGTCCGTCTTTAGCCAACACAAACAAACTGGATGGTTTTCCCACGCGAGAACATCCCACATATAGTTGTCCGTGGGAAAAGCACGGTGTTTCCAAATCTAAGCCACATACAGACAATGTTTGTCCTTGTGACTTATTGATTGTCATAGCGAATGCCAATCTAATTGGGAATTGAGTGCGTTTGAATTCAATTGGCACATCTGTATGAATCATAGGGATTCGTGGCAGCAACACATTTTCGCCTTGAAACTTGCCATTCAAGATGATGGCTTCAATAACGTTTTTCATTAATTTCTTAATTACTAATCGTGTGCCATTACATAGCCGTGGTGGGTTTAAGTTTCTAAGTAGAATAATCGGAGACCCAACCTTCAATTGTAAATGATGTGGTGGCATGCCTGGCAAATCCAATGAATTTAAGAACTCAATTGGATAATGCACAGTCTCGTTGGTATCGCAAACTGCATCGATAGATTTATATGACACCAAGTCCCCAGGCAACAGCTGTTGTATCTTTAAATTTAACCCATTGACGTCCACATTTTTAGCTGCCAAGATCGCTCTTTCTGCCAGCCACTTATGATTTGCATATTGTGTGTGTACGTCGGGAAATATGTGATCGATAAGACTATTTTGCGAGTCGATGATTGTGCAGAAGTCCGTCTGTAATTTTATGCATCCAGTATTTTCATATACAGCAACTTTCCCATCACCAATATCTAACAGTTGTTTAGAGAAAGTTTCGGCGGATGGATCCTGAAGCATTTGAACGCGCATGTTCACCGTCAGTTGTACTTTTTCAACATTACGCCATAGTCGCGATGATTTTAAGCACGCGTTGATTTCATCAGCGTAGGTTGAACGCGGAATAACGGGAAGTGTTTGTCTAAAATCACCTGAAAGGAGTAACAAAGTGCCGCCAAATAGTTTGTCGTTGTTTTTTATATCCTTTAATGTTCTATCCAATGCCTCAAGCGAATGTTTGTGCGCCATAGTGCATTCATCCCAGATAATAATTTTACATTGTTTCAGCACTGTGGCCATAGACGATTGTTTTTTTATGTTGCACACTGCATCTGGATTATTTTGAATGTTTAACGGCAGCTTAAATGCTGAATGAGCTGTTCTGCCTCCATCTAATAAAGTTGCTGCAATGCCAGAAGATGCAACGGCCAATGCGATGCCATTTTTTGATCGTATCTCGGCAAGAAGTAGCGAAATAAGAAATGTTTTACCAGTCCCACCTGGTGCATCTAAAAAAAAGAATCCTCCTTGTCCTGCCGAAACTGCCAGCATGATTCGGTCGTAGATAATTTTTTGTTCATCATTAAGTAGTGGAACATTGCGGCTAACAATGCTCGCCATTTGTACAGTATCGTACTGTAGTTCACGATTCATATCTGTGTTGAGTAAATCAGATGCACTTCGATTCGGTGAGCTCATACCGAAATGACTGATTGGTAAATTCGCAATAGCAATGCAAAGATCCTCGATAGCAATCAATGCTTCATTGTACATTGCATCACTGAATGATATTGTTAGATCGTTGCACCTTGTACGATGTCGATACAATATATCATCAGTCATTGAATCTTTGTGATTATCCCACAACATTTGTGCTCGGGCCGGGAAACATGTAGTCAGTACTATAGCAAATAGTAGACGAATTTGTGTTCTTGTGCAGTTTAATGCTGCTTCAGCAAGCATGTTGTCCCAATGATTGTCGTCTTCTAGCAAGCCTAGAGCAAGGCATGCATCTTTATACGTAGGATACTGTTGTCCATCTACCTTCCGTACATCTTGAAATGACAATGGTCCGGTGACATTAACCAACAATAGTCGCAGATAAAAGCACTCAGTCTGCCTTGGATTGACGGTATATACACGACCCAAACTATTTGATTTGAATAAACCGGGGCACGCATCAACTGGTATCCCTTGCTTGCGGGGTATCCATTTTTTCGATTGAGCCCATGTAAAATACCGCGGAACTTCAGAATAGAGCAGTGTTTGTGCGAAGGCACCAAAAGCATCCGCACGATTGCACAGTTCAAAAAATTCGGTGAGCGTAGTTTTCGGTGGATTTATAGCACGATCAAGCGCTGTATCGTTCGTGAAATATACGCGCTGGCCGTTTTCAAGATGGACAGCTAAATGGATAACTGCTGGATCCCGTTCATGAATTGGGAAACCGAAAATACGCCAGACAGCTTCATTGGAACTGATATACCGGCCAATTTGGTAATTCGTAATTTCATCATTTTGATTCAACGGAGGAGAATGAACATTATTATTTTCAATCCGAAATACAGCCATATCACTTCCTTTATTCACATACTTGCAAATATATTTGATACTCTTCACCGAACTGCATGACTCAACATTAATATGAGCATTAAATGTTTTGCTCAGCAGAGGAGAATATGGTACCACCCAACGATTGTCAATGTCGATGTCTGCGTTGTTGATAGTTTTGATGAAAGATTGTCCACCATTTTCGGTACTTCTTCGACGATATATTGGATATCCGTCGACATGTGTGACCGTATCGTTAGTGAAATCTTTAGGAAAACGCTTTGTACATTTTCCATCTACCATGCAAGGTGATGAACGATTCAGATTTCCGCATGGACCATGAATCATGTTTGTAGTAACAATATCAAACAGTAATCGATCAGTAGACGGATCTGGAATCTCTGCAAAAATCAAACTATCGATGTCTTCAGCACGTATTTTGTCGACGAACCAAATTAAAATGTGTGCATGAGGTAATCCACGCTTTTGCCACTCAACTGAATACATCCAACAACGTGTGGGGCCAAATACATGCAATTTGGTAATAAAGCTGATTAAAGACTTTAATTTTTGTTTAAACACACGTGCTGTGATGTCATGACGATGTATTGCATGTTGTCCTGGTAATAGCAGCGATGTAATTTCTGGCCATTTCGGATTACATGTAAAAGTAATAAAAAGACACGGTCATCCATATTCACGCACGAAAGTCATAGCATCCTGTATGTATTCTTGCATGTGACGTGGACTACCTATGTACGATGATGGTAAGATAACAGAGTTACCAATTTCGGCAGTGTCAGCGTTATTCGCAATAGCATCTCGCAAGTGAATATATTCTTCCGCACGCAGCTTCTGTTGATTGTATCGCAAGTATCTTAATCGTTCACTCTCTATCTTCACATACATGTCGACCATAAATTGTTGGCAAAGCTCACGACATCGTAAAATGATGTTGTCTCGGCCGCGTCTAATCATCAAACGATATGAATAAAAATCCTTCGAGCTAACGTTCTTATTTGTTTCAGCTCCTGTAATAATATATATTTAAATTAATTGAAGATTTATTCTTTAATAATAAAATAATTATGTTGTTAATAATGAAAGAATTACCTGTTACTGGATCTCGTTGTTTAATGTTTACACAATATCCATCTTGTCCCTTCCAGAAAATTAGTGGATATTGGAGAGCGTCATATGAACGATGGGTATCACTGATGAACTGAAGATCATTATTTCTTCTTCGAATCACGATTTGTCGCGTAGCTGTACGGTCGCCAACCATGATTCCAGCAACGTCTTCAACAACAGGTGCATTGAATCTACGTACATGCTCTCCAGCTGGTGTTCTATCAGGATTGATGATAATAGCGTGATTGTCACTTTGTAGCTTGTGCATGTGTGCTTTGAAAAATTTTAATAATTCATTGTGCTCATTTAAGAGAGCGTCTAGCTCACTGACGATACGCCTGGCAAAAGGTGAATTAAGATTATGGAAGTCGCAACGTGCATCCGTGCGATTGGCGAGTGCACGTTCGGAGTCCTCGCCACCCATAAAGTATATTTGTAAAAATTTATGAGATTCGTTTGGCATTGGCAGCAATGAGCCCACTTTGTGATAAACTTGGCCTTTGATTTTAAACGTGGAATTAAATTGTTGACCGTTTGCTGCAACATTGCTGACTATTTCTGTTGCTCCAAACGATGTCATTTGGAAACATGAATTGAATGTGCGAATTGACTTCAGGAACAGGCTAGAATCTGGATCAGTACCAATAAGTAAACCGTGCAATGGCTCAGGTGGTGTTTCAATTTCGGTTAGTTGTACTTTTCCTGATGAGCAACACTTCCCAAGTGGCTCATTTTTAAATTTAAGTGCATGACAATGCGGGCATTCCTTCTCCAAAGTACCAATAACCACTTTGGAATGAGCATAATTTTCAACATCAGGCTCGTACTGGAATGCAAGTCGAAGAAATGAATTTGACGTAAATGCTCGATGAACTTGTTGGCGTTGTTGATCAATTCCTCTATGTCTGTCGACTATGAGTCTGCGAGTTTGTCTTCGTTCTAGTTGTCTTTGTTGATTTTGTTCATCTCGTGCCTCTTGTGATCGTTGTTCACGTAACTGCGACATTCTCGCACGCAAATTTGCATTGTCTTCTTGAATTTGTTCGCTTGATCTTCGTGCTCTTAAATCTCGCACGGCTATGGAACTACTCGTTCGACGACTCAAATTGGCCCCTTTGCGCTTTTTTGGCATTGCTGACTGTACGTAGAACATATAAATAAATGAAGTTAAAAAACTGAAACGGGTAAAAAAATTTGTTTATATTTGATAAGCTTTATCAACTGTTAATAAATGATTTTTTAACATCACAGGATTTAATAAATATTTATGAACAGTCAAATTTATTGAGTACAATTTACAAATTGTTAATAAATATTTATTAATGGTTAATTCTTGCAAAAAAAATAAAACTTTTTAATTATCAAATAAAAAATAAGGGTTGATCGTAGAGGGGTGAAAATTTAGGGTTGCATGTATTTTTGTATGATGTATCATAAAAAAATAAAAACAAAAAATTTTGTCTGAAAAATAAAAAAAAAAAATTAAGGGGTAGACCACCCTTAACATTTAGGGGGATGAAAAATAGATGTTGTTCGATTCTCCCCCCTGACTAATATCCTCGCTAAGGATCACGAAAATCGGTCGAGCCGTTTCGGAGGAGTTCGATTACGCACCCCGTGACAGAAGAATTTTATATATTAGATATTCTACATCAATTGCAATCTTTAAAAATGAGATCTTGTCTTCATATTCATCTTAGAATACATTGGTCTTGTTTATTTACAATTCATACGTTATATGTATCTTGTAATACCATTACATAAAAAGTACACAAGTTTAATATAATTTGGTATTATTTTATGACATGAACCCTTGTTGTCCGTCTGTTGTTGTTATGTGTTGGTTATTTTATTTGTTACTATTTTGGTTGTTAATTTCAGTTGTACTTTATAACTCTATAAATTTGTGCTACTGTTTGTCACCCTTTCTACCTCTCAGTAAGAGAGTCCAGTCTACACCAAGGAAACTAGTTGTCAAATTCATATGTTTATAATTGCCATATAAAAGTCAGTGTAAAAAATCAACGGTTTTGCTGACATTACTGAAAGCTTTTTCTGAGACGCACACTTAATATTTCTTATTGAATTGTTAATTAAATATTTACAATTATAGGTGCCTAGGTATAATAATACATATATCCTTAAGAAATACCCTCTACTGAACTGGAACCATCTTGAACATTTTAGAAGAGTTGGACAAAATTCCTTATTGAATGAAAGAAAAGATATAATTAGAATAATTTGTGTATACAAGGAATGTTACATTCAATACTTATGTAACGAAACGGAAATGGTGAGAGGCACTGAGCTAGCCATAACAGAGATTTTTAAATGATAGTTACTACAGCACTGGTTCGCCATGCATTTGGTGTTTACATTAACTGCTCTTTAGTTCTTCTCTGCCATATATTAGTTATCTTCGGTGGTGAGTTTTTAATGGATAAGCACGTTTTAGGGTTCATAGTATACGATTTTACTAATTTTACGGTGATGTCTCTCTCTCTCTCTCTCTCTCTCTCTCTCTCTCTCTCTCTCTCTCTCTCTCTGTGTGTGTGTGTGTGTGTGTGTGTGTGTGTGTTCTGTGTGTGTGTGTGTGTGTGTCTGTGTATTTACGTGTGTGTGTGTGTCTGTGTGTGGGTGTGTGTATGACAGAAATTTCTCCGACGATAACTCCAACTCTACAATTATAAAAATTATAATTCTTTTATATTTCTCTTCTTTACACCCATATGAAGAGTTGATTAGATTTTGGTTATATTTGACCAACCGAAGGTACCTTTATTTGCAGTACTAAACAGTTTTTATGGAAAAACACAATTAAATAAGTATTTTTTTGATATTTTATGTTATAATAAGCACATTTGATTGTCTATATGGTTTGATTACACATTTTCTTTCATATTCAATAGATATAGACTTAAAGATTTTTAAAGAAATTAATTTTCATAAATCAGTCAGCGTGCTATAATCAGGGAAACTGGCGATATATTAAAAAAATCTAAATGACAAATGTCAGCGTCAAGTGCAATTTACATTGTATATGTCTGTGTTATATTTTTATGGGGTGCATAGAATCTTAACCAAGGAATTTTCAGTATAGAATTTGTAGAAAATAGTTATGTCCGTATTACAGTGTTACTGGATATAAAGAATCTTTTCCAAGAAACTTTTGGTAAGGGATTTGTGCAAAATACATGATATTGACGGAAGGTAATGTGCTGGCCACATCAGATTTTTTAAATTAACCTTCAAAACTAGGGAGGGTTTTGCCACAGTCATAACAGTTTAATTGTAACTTACTGATGATATTGATTCACAACAAAAATTACATGAACATATCTGAGTTGAGTTTGATCACTTTATCTAACTTAACACAAAGGGTTTAACATAAAAGCGTATAGATATAGGAACCTAGGGAGCCCAAATGTTCGCATTGGTCTACTTTAGTGAACTATCGGTAATATAATGGATTAATGTGCGTTCCGTCCTTAAATGGGAATATAATTTTGTATATGATGTTGCCGAAAACATAGATTAGTACTTACTACATTTAAACTCAGTGGCGGCTGGTGATATCTTTGTATGGTAGGGCACAAAAATTTAAAAAAGTAAAAAGAGTATATTAAATTATTTAATCTTTAAGATACAGAAGCCATCTTCGTAATTAAATGAGTACTAGACGATTACAATTCAACAATAACAGATTACCTCGGAAAATGCCGGACATACTCGGACATCTTCGTTTAAATTGGGCTGTGCCCGGAACAGGCTTAATGCAGTCATATGCAGCTTCGCGCGCTTCGCTGCTATTGGTCAAAATTCGAGTAAAAATAGTGGGAGACCGGGGCAGAAACATTTGTGCCCTAGCTTCTAGCAGCACATCGGTACGTGCACACGTCAGTATATAGGCTATCTAGCTATCGGTGGTGTAGTAAGCATTGCATAATAATGAAAGTAAATAAATAATAATTAATGTATTTTTAAAATGTATATGTACTCGCTTATTTCTTTTTTTCTTGTCTTTTTATTTGGTAGGGCTGCGCCCTTGTGCCCTATAGCACGAGCCGCCACTGTTTAAACTATCTAAATAAGTGCTTTCACTAATACGAGCTCCTTGTCGTTTAGATATACTGTAGGTACGTTAAGTTCTGAATTCTTTATATAATTTTCGCAAATGCTATAACTGATATTAATAAATCTTGTACAGTAAACATATGAATTTGGCAACTAGTTTCCTTGGTGCAGTCTGGACTGTCTTAGAGAGAGGTAAAAAGGGTGACAAAAAATAGCAGAAAAACAAATGAAATTAACAACCAAAATAATAACAAATAAAATAACCAACACATAACAATAACAGACGAACAACAAGGGATCATGTCAAGAAGTTCGTGAACGGATGCCGTGTTCCTTATTCGTTAATAAGATAAATCACTGAAAAATCAGTTGAATGTAAGTTTTTATGTGCTTCATTGACTTAGAAAAAATACAATTAAAAGATGCAATACATCTGTTGAACTATAGGCAAATATCTTATAAAATTATAAAAACAATCTATTTGGCAAATAATATTCAAGCAAAATAAATAATGAATTAACGAACCCGATTTAGCACGAATTTTTTCATAACATAATATCAAATTATGTTAATCTTGTAATATGAAAAGGTGTAGTTTTTATGTAATGGTATTACAAGATACATATAACGTATGAATTGTAAATAAACAAGACCAATGTATTCTAATTTGAATATGAAGACAAGATCTCATTTTTATAGAATGCAATTGATGTAGAATATATAATATATATTGTACCACTCCGAAAAAACCAAAGGTTTATGAATGGTACTATAAACGTTTACCATAAAAACTTGGAGGATGACAAACGAGCAGGGTATCCCAACAAACCAACCACAACGACAAATGAAAATATGGCAAAAATTTAAAATATTGGCCTTAAATGATCGCCTATAGTCTATTTGAGAATGACTGGCAGTAATAAATCATTATTTGCAAGAGTAGTATTTGATTTTTGCCAGCAATGCGGCAAATAAAACTACCAGAAAAATCAGTTGTAACTACACTAGGATGGTCAAAATAAGCCGCACGCTTTGTACCTGGAACGAAACTTACTTGTCGAACAATAGAAATGCCGTCCGATAATCCCCGTCGGACTGTGTCATAGACGTAGATAGGATTTGTAGAGTGATCTGTTTATACATTTACTAAAAATAAAAGTTTTTAATATTTAAATATAACTTTCTCAGTCATTATTATTATATTGCATACATTTAATATTTACATACATACATTCAATATTTACATTTTTATTTGTTACATACTAAAATTTATACTTATTTCATTTGTGTTGTCAAGATATTGGTACCTGTCATATTTCTATTAAATATACATATTACATTACATATACTTATATATTTATACATAAATTATTAAAAATCAGAATCTGATTCTGAATCTTGTCCTACTGAAACTATAAATGGCTCGATCGTTTCGTCTATCAGATGGTCAAGTTTGCACATTTGGTCTTCTTCCTTTATGACATGTTGAATACAGTTTTTCCAATTATCGGCAGTCACATGTTTTAATGCATCCATAAAAAGTTTTTTCACATTGTCCAATTTAAAAGTGGTGTTGTTTCGCGCTACTTCACCTTTAACTTGAGCCCAAACTAATTCAATTGGATTGAGCTCGCAGTGATAGGGCGGTAAACGAAGGACAGTAATACCGCGATTCGCTGCCGTATCATCAATAACATGATGAATAAATTTATGTCTATGTAATTTAGCTATAGCCAAAAGCTCAGTTTTGACAATTCCCATCTCAAAATCAATATTTTTTGACGATAACCACTGTTCTATTCAGGTAGTTTCATCTTAATTATTTAAATGACTTTACCTGACCCTGAAAAACAACTTAGACCTAAAACTATAGTTCTCTACCGAATTTAGACATTTCGACTATCCCTGTGCAAACAATTATTGGCGCGCCACTGGAATGTCTTTGACAGAATGATTTATTACTACCAGTCATTCTCAAATAGACTATAGGCATTTTAATGGAGGTTACTGATTATGTTAGTAATTCATACTATTCATACAATGTAATTTTTATCATTTTGGGTATGAAACGAATGTCAATGTAATTAGTTCCAAAAACTGTTGACTTTTTTCTTTTTCTGGTGATGAAAAATACATCGATAGAACATTGTTTTGTGAACATAGAGAAAATAAAAGCAAAATCAATGAACGTTGAACATTATTCAAATAATGAAACATTACAATAATGAACAGTATCTATAGAAACTAAAAATTTCAACAATGTCGAAGTTTTCATTATAAGTAAAAACCATAGAAATATTACTTGCAAATTTTGCATTGAATATAGTGCAACGCAGTATTCAATACGAAAATATGTTTGCATTTTTTGAGTTCGTGATTATTGTCATGAAACTTTTGACTGTAAGTGTATTACTTTCCTTTGCTTTAGTTCTCGTAGGTCATTATTGTACTACAAAGCACAATTTGTTCTACGGTTACACCTACGAGAACGACCTGGTTAACTGGGATGAAGTAAAGAGAAAAGAACAGAACTTTAAGCGATTTCATTTAAAGAGGCTAGAGCTGCAGCTCAGACAACCGCCTGTATATGGAACCATCAAATTCTGGATTCTGGTAAGAACATACGTACATAGATATTTTCGAATAGTATTAACGATTTAATTATCTATTATCATTCTGAAACCCACTTATATTTGCTGCCGTTCTTTCATGTTGAAGATTTTAATAATCTTCTGGTAATTAATGGAATAACGATGTTAAATATACCAAAGAGATTAAATCAATGTGGACATTTTGAGAACACGGAATAGATATTCACTTACATATATGGGGATTTTGGGTTCAAAATCCAGCGATGGACACGAATTTTCCACAAATCCTTCTTTATAAAATTTAATTACGTAATCTATTTATTGGGCTTATAAATTCATAGATTGCGATATATATATATATATATATATATATATATATATATATATATATATATATATATAAATATATATATGCAATCGTAAGTACAAAAATAATTCGGACGTTTCGACCGAAACATTTGCCCATCCCCAGCATAAGATACCTATATTAGTTTGTTACATGTTACATTTTAATATCCATTTTGATTTCGAATTATCTTGATAACATATGTTATATGTTGTTATTGAAGGTAAAAAACTTTTAAAGGAAAATGCGATGTACGATCTTCAAAAGCTTTGATACATAAATAGATTACATAAAGAAATCTCTAGTTCCCACATTTCTACATATTATAAAATTTAATGTATAGAGAAGCAAAATCACTTTAAATACTATCTCAAATTAGGAAAGATATTCCGTGATTAATTTTTTTTTTTTTTGGGATCTTTTTGATTACTTGATTGGGATGGATGATGATAGATAACGATATATCTGTATTTCAATCAACTTTATTATTATACCCACTAATTATTTTTTTGTATCTTTTAGAATGAGATGAACAAAGCTCAAAATTGTTGGATACTAGAATATCCACCCATCCTCGAAGAAAATCCTTCTACTTCTATGGGAGATTTACCCACCCACAGGGATGATCCAAGTACTCTCAGGGAAGATATATCCACACCCAGGGAAGTCCAACTCACCCCAAGGGAAGATATATTCACCCCCAGAGAAAATCCATCTACCCCTCGGGTAGTTTCAACCACTCCCATGGAAGATCCACCCATCCGCAAGTATTTGGAGACCGATTTCTAAAATAACGAATTTCAAAATTTACAAGAATAATTTGGCCCATCCTTTTAATTTTTATTACATGTTCATGCGTGGTTAAGACCGTCCACTGGAAATCATCAAAATTTATGTGATAATAATAATAATAATAATAATAACAATATCGCAAGGAAGTGCGCAATCATCGCAATATTTGAAATCGTTGCTAACAAGAAAATATTATTTAACTAATATTTTAATCGTTATATAGAAAAATATGTTTAGCTCAACTAGATTATTAATTATGAATAGTGCAACAAAAACTTTAAATGTGTAAAGTGCGGTTGAAAATCGGACGACAGCAAGACACTCAATATCTTACTGAGACCATCCAGTTCTGCTGTACTATTACGCATTGACCCCGAGTCTTACCCTGAAGCCCATCCACTTGAAGGCGAAAATATAGTAGGCCATGGTACGTCCAGTAGTCCTGATGTGTTCTAGGACTGACTTGGTAGGGCCGCGTTATAAACACGTATTTGTTCGAAGAGTTATGGACGTGGCCATTGCCGAGTTATTTTACCTCATTGTGGGCGGACAACGGGGAAGTCTCATCAACGGTACCTCTGGAGGAAGGCGAGCACGATAGTGAACCTGCCTCTGCGGGCATTAAATCTAACTATAGAAATAGATAATATACCTATAATATAATAAGAAATAGAGTAAACGCTAGATACTTTATTTAGAAGCCTAAATAAACGCGTACTTCTTAAGGGTGCGAAGTATTGGTCGGCGAAAGAAAAACATTACATGTAACTTACGATGAATAATAGAATGTTCCGGTGGTGCCTTAGTTTTACATGGCTTAACCTTGCTAGAAATAAAATGTATGGACGCAGGAAGATACGTAAAAAAGAAAAAAGAAATAGAAATAAAGAAAACATGAAGCGCAAATATGTAGTCTTAAAACAATTAACAATAATATTATTATTATTGGGCCAAAATTCTGTTTATTCTTATTTTGATGTTTGAAATAAATTTCTAAAGCAACTTGTATCTAGTTATTATTATTATTATTATTTATTTTACGGTTTGATTTTGAATAGTGATTGCGCCTGAGAGCAGATAGTTGACACTGATAACAATGGAGGTGTAATACATGAATATCTATTTTAATTCGGTCAATAATGTCACACTTAGTTACCATAGTTACGAATAACGGAATATGGAACTATCAATCATTTCTTGGGCCTCTAAAGCGAATCACTATTTTTGGAGCGGAATAGTCCCTTACTTGACCGCATGAAAAGAATATCAACTTAATTAGTTCCAAAATTGTTGACTTTTTTCTTTTCATGTTGTTGAAAAAGACATCCCAGGAAACACAGATATATATTATTTATATTACAGTTTTATAACAGCTGTTACTTTAACACTACTTGTAATATTATTTGTTTGTTAGGTGTTATTTACTTGTACAACGGGATGTCCTCCACAAAGCTTATGTACGCTATGTTACATACATTTAAACTAGTGCTAATAGCAAATATATTTCATTTACGTTTACGTAAAAGGTTGAAAGATACTTATTTTATTTATTTTTCATATAATTGTTCTATATTCTGTAATACACATGTAATATAATTTAATAATTGGTATTGTAATGCGGTGTTATATTAAAATTACATAATTCAATAATGGTCACTACATCTAAAAGGGTAGAATGGTTTTTTTGTAAAATGTGTAACATGTAAAATATACTTTATTCACAAAAAATATACAATATAATAAATAAACAATATACATAATAAAGGATGTGTGTAACATTTTAAGAATACTTTAGTTACAAGAAAATTCACAATAATAATAAACAATATACATAACATAGATTATGCGATGCCATAAACTAAGTCAGTTTGTAGATGGATGTCACATATTTTATGACAATATTAAAAACAAACAACAAAGCAACGGTATGTACAGGATAGCTAAAATTTTTGAAGGATATCATTTACAAATTCAAAATTATTGATAATTGTTCGAGACACAACAAAACATTACTAAAGATACAAATATTGATATTTCGTGGTCGCAGTTCACAAAATATATTTTTTACTTGACTTTGAAACTGTGCCATATGACTATAATCTATTTTTTATAAACTTATATAAACAACATCTCAACTACAATTTAAACCAGAGATAAAATTTAAAATAATCGATTATGAACAAGACATAGGTACATTCTTACGAAATAGTGACTCGTATTTACCTTATAAATAAAAACAAAAACAAACATGGAAACAGGTAAGTTATTGTAATATACACTGTGTTAAAAAGAACGGTAAACATTTTTTGGGTATGTATTTCGATATGCTGATTCGCAATCGAAAGGAATTTTTCTAAAATTCAGAAAAAATTATTTATTTTTTTATTTAATTCTTAAAGTTAACATTTCTTTGTACCACTAGCCGATTTTTATTAAAATAATTACGAATTAATTTATTTATCTATTCAACCATTCAATATCGAGATTAGATAATTCCTTATTATTAAATTTGTCAGCAGTGGCGCATTAAAAATGAACACTGAAAGGTAAATAGTAAGAAGTAATTTGCTGAATTTTTGTGAATTTTTATCTGACTGAGCAGCAGCACATCGAAATGTATTTACCCTTGTTTTTAACACCTGTATATTATTACAATAACTTACCTGTTTCAACTAAAATAAAATCATTAACTACTGAATTAGAATTATTATCTTATCGGACTATAGCAGAAGCTAATTTGTTAGTATTTGACTTAGGGAATTTTGGCAGAGGTGAAGTGGAGAATTCTAAAATAAATTTCGGATTAGCAGAATGGTACTGAAATTCATAACACATACTACCTTTATCGCTTTCGTTTGTGTCAAGTGCGTATATTTCTGGATAATGTTTTGTTTTCACTATATGGTTTTTAGAACAAGTGGTTTAATCCGCCTCTGCTGCTTTTTTCCATGTTTTCTCTAAAGAATCTTTGAAAATAAATTATGTTAGAAAATAACACAAAAAAATATTGTTTTACCTATACTTACTACAGCAACAATCAATTTTAATTTCATAGTTGTTCCATATTTGGCACACATTTTGATATTAGGGGTCGAACATTTTTTTGATTTTAGTCAGATACAGGATTTTCTATATGCTGTTATTTAGTTTGTGGGTATTTCAAAGTAGGTTTCCATCTTTTAGAAAATAAACCACTGCATGACGAATCTAAAAATTATATATACAGTCATACAAAAAAGTCTCCGTACGACAGTAGTTTTAATGTATTTTACGAAAAATAGCAGTTTAAAACTCAATATATTTAATTTCCTTTTAATCCAAAATAAAATGCAGTATATTACGTTATTATTAATATAAAATAAACAAATAATTTAATTTATTTATTTATATTATGGGGTAAACATTGAAAGTATTCATAATTTCATGACAAAAAAGTCTCCGTACGATAACCAAAACATTTAAATAATGAACCATTTATTTATGTTTCATAAAGAAATATAATATTTGGAGGGTTTTCCTTTGGTTTTTCCAGCAGTAACTAAGCGATAAGTCATTGAATCTAGCAAAATTTTGATCACCGATGACATTATATTCTGCCATTTTACTTGTAATTAATTTTAAATTATTTTTTGCTTTACATTCTTATTTATTTTAAGAATTTTCCGCACTTTCTCAATCCGGTTAAAGTCCGGAGACTGTGAGGGATGATTAAGCATATTTTTAATATTATACAGTACGCATTTTCTTATCGACGCGAATTATTTGTCGATTTTTTCTGATGCATGAAATTAAAATTGTCTGTTAAGGCCCTATTTTTCGGCACATTGTTTAAAATTTGCTTTTAAAATGTCGAAATATCCTTTGCTATCCATTGTTGCAATAATTACTAATTTTCGTACTCCCACTGAGGAGCTATAGCCCCTAGACATAATGCTATATATCATAGATATTACTGATGGTTGGTTTTGCAATATCTCGTTAAAATTTTAACATTGAAAACTCGGCCCTTATTAACACAATATAATAAATGATGTTATATAACTTACCTTATTGAACTTCTTTCTTCCACTATAAATATTCTAATGAATACACATAACACAAGCAATGGTTGTAACCCTCTGTAGAGCACCCAAGAGCATGCGCAGAGCACCAGTATACACAATATTAAAATTAAAAGTCGGAAATGTTACTTTGTAATATATTTGAAATTTTAGATTATAATTTACCGTACATATTGTATATAATGCTAGCTACGAATAAATATTATATTGTATTTCTTACGGAAAATGTGACAAGAAATAAAAATGAGTAACTACCTACTTAATATTATTATACCTGCAAAACACTATCGAATAAAATGCCACGTAATAGCATTATACATTATGTACCTAACAGTAAAATAAATCAAAATTCCAAATATCTTAAGTTGTGGCAGAGTATTATGTATATAAAAACAATGTAATTAAAATCAAATGAGGAGGTTTATTTCTCTTTTCAAGTAACTTTAGTATACGTGACGCTAAGTATTCTCGTAAAGAGAACGTGAGGAGTCCGCCATAGCTCAATTGGTAGCGCGTTGTCCCGGCAAGACAGTGGGTCTGGGTTCAAATCCCGGTGGCTGACATCTTTTCACTCTTTCCTAATTAACTTTAGTATAATTGAAATTGTATTACTAACGTTAAGTTTTTCATATAAAAAAATATAATAATATGACGTACTGTCAAACATAATACTGATGTTATAGATTTCATATAGACCCTATATGTGCAAAACATTACTCGTGTAATGTGAAATTTATAACTGTGGTTGACATTACTAGTTTCATAAAATTAATGTATTAATACATATGTATATAAATGCTACGTTCTATTCAAACATAGTATTTTTGTTGTGATTATTACATAAAAACAATATAAATTTGAAAACATTTATATAGTATTACTTTTGTAATATGACATTATTATAACTGCAAACTTATGTAAATAATATTACTTAATTTCATAAAATTGATATAAAAATGTATAAATGATAAGTTTCATAACGTAATATATACGAAATATATAAAATAAGAGATCTATGATTTAACATTTATGAAACAGTGTAATATAACATTGTGCTGTGATTTATCCTGGATAATTATATATCATGTATGTGTGCGTTTCCTGGGATCGATGGAACATTATTTTGCGACCATAGAGGAGATAAAAACAAAATCAATGAACGTTGATTATTCAAATAATGAAACATTACAATAATGATCAGTATCTATAGAAACTAAAAATTTCAAAAATGTTGAAACTTTCATTATAAGTAAAAAACATAGAAATATTACTTGCAAATTTTGCATTGAGTATAGTACAATGCAATTGTCAATATGAAAATATGTTTGCATTTTTTGAATTCCTGATTATTGTCATGAAACTTTGGACTATAAGTGTATTACTTTCCTTTGCTTTAGTTCTCGTTGCTCATTATTGTACTACAAAGCACAATTTGTTCTAGGATTTAACCTACGAGAACGACCTGGTTAACTGGGATGAAGTAAAGAGAAAAAAGCTGAACCTTTTGCGATTACATCTAAAGAGGTTAGAGCTGCAGCTCAGACAACCGCCGGATGAATATGAAACCGTCAAATTCTGGATTCTGGTAGACACATACGTACATAGATATTTTCGAATATTGAATTGTTTTTATGGTTTTTACTTCCTTGTACAAAGTAAAGGAAGTTTTGTAGATAATCGCGAAAAATTTCGGTTTCCAGATTTCAACAGAAATATCCATTTTGACCATCCCTGAATCCATTTTGACTAATTTCGTCGTGACGTCTGTACGTACGTATGTTCGTATCTCGCATAACTGAAAAACGGGAAGCCATAGACAGTTATAATTTTGTATTTAGGACTGCTATAGCATCTAGTTGTACACCTCCCTTTTTGGTCATTACATAACTTTCGGAAGTGGTACATTACTTGAAGCCTATAATAAATTTTAATGAAAAACTATATTAAAATATAATCCAAAACTTTTCAAATTTAGTATATAATAATTTTATTTCAATAGGAATAACATACATAATAGATTTTAGTTAAAATGGTCTTCCCGGAAGTGGTACTTTACTTGAAGCCTATAATAGATTTTAAATGAAAAACTACCTATATTAAAATATAAACCAAAATTTGGTATATAATACTTTTATATCAATGGGAATAACATAATAGATTTTGGTTAATATGGTCTAACCGGAAGTGATACTTTACTTGAAGCTGTTATCAGTTTTTCTTGAAAAAATGGTGTTATTTTGATTTTAGAAATAAATGCTTCAAATAAAAGTTTTAGGGAATTGAATTCTGCGTCGAGTACATCAAGTACGATGAAATTAGATCTTTGTATAAGCGAGATATGTAAATTTAAAAATTATGTACTTTTTGGTTTCTGTAATTAAGTTTGCTATGTTTTAGGACAAAAAATAACAAAAAAATAAAGAATTTAATGTCAATGTCAAATACGCAATTTTAAGATTGGGTCTATTATAATACATATTTTAATTATTAACAAAATATGTATAGTTTAACAGGCGTACAAGGAAGTCATGTGGTGTCCACATCAGAATTTTACTTATAATGAAAGCTTCGACATTGTTCAAATTTTTAGTTTTTATAGATACTGTTCATTATTGTAATGTTTCATTATTTCAATAACGTTCAACGTTCATTGATTTTGCTTTTATTTCCTCTATGGTCACAAAATAATGTTCTATCGCTGTTTTTTTCATCACCAGGAAAAGGAAAAAAGTTAACAGTTTTGGAACTAATTACATTGACATTCGTTTCATGCCCAAAATGGTAAAAATTGCATTGTATGAATAGTATGAATTACCAACATAATCAGCAACCTCCATTAAAGTGATTTGTTTTATTAACGAATAAGGAACACGGCATCCTTTCACGACCTTCTTGACATGAAACCTTGTTGTTCGTCTGTTATTGTTATGTGTTGGTTATTTTATTTGTTATTATTTTGGTTGTTAATTTCAGTTGTACTTTGAAAATCTATTCCTCTATAAATTTCTAATATTTTTGTCACCCTTTTTACCTCTCGCTAAGAGAGTCCAGTATACACCAAGGAAACTTGTTGTCAAATTCATATGTTCACTGTACAAGATTTATTAATTTCAGTTACCTATAGCATTTGCGAAAATTATATAAAGAATTCAGAACTTAACGTACAGTATATCTAAACGACAAGGAGCTCGTATTAGTGAAAACACTAATTTAGATAGTTTAAATGTAGTAAGTACTAATCTATGTTTTCGGGAACATAATATACAAAATTATATTCCCATTTAAGGACGGCACGCACATTAATCCATTATACAGGGTGTTATGTAAGTAATCACGTCATAGTTCAAAACTTTATAAAAAAGTAAAAATCAATGGCTGGTAGCACAAGCCCTGTTTTAACTAAAACACTGTTTTAAGAAATGTCAAATTCAAATTTCAATATTTAATTTCACCCTTATGTTTAAAGAACGATTTTTTAAAAAATATTTGTTTGAATACAAACTATGTTCTGCTTTAAAATCATATTTTCACAAATTTAATACTATTTATTTTTATTATTAAATAATGAAATCTGACATTTCTTAAAACAGTGTTTTAGTTAAAACAGGGCTTGTGCTACCAGCCAATGTGTTCTCTGGAAAAAATAATGATTGTCAATCTCACGTTAAACTTTTTTTTTTTTTTTGAACATCTACATTTACATCCTGGAATTTATTTAAAGAAGAAAATTTACATCCTTACCACTACTATCGCGTGCAAGCTTTGCAATCAGAAGATCATGTTCGTACAATGAATTTTTGTCATACATAGACATAATCTGAAATTTGTTGCGACGCCAATGATCTTATATGTCATATGTGACAGGTATCACATTTTTTCCAGAGAACACATTAATTTTTACTTTTTTATAAAGTTTTGATCTATGACGTGATTGGTCAGTTTTAAATGCCTCTAGTTCTTGTAGAAAGTATGTTAAACAAAAATTATTGCCAGATTTACTATCTTTGGGGTCAGATCTACCATGGGTTAAGCGTTGAACACTTACTTACATAACACCCTGTATTACTGCGAATGCGAACATTTGGGTTCCCTAGGTTCCTATATCTACGCTTTTATGTTAAACCCTTTGTCTTAAGTTAGAGAAAGTGATCAAACTCAACTCAGATATGGTTATTCATGTAATTTTTGTTGTGAATCAACCTCTTCAGTAAGTTACAATTAAACTGTTATATTATTATGACTGCGGCAAAACACCCTCCCTAGTTTTGAAGGTTAATTAAAAAAAATCTGATGACATTACCTTCCGCCAATTTTGCACAAATCCCTTACCAAAAGTTTCTTGGGAAAGATTCTACATATCCAGAAACACTGTAATACGAACATAACTATTTTCTACAAATTCTATACCGAAAATTCCTTGGTTAAGATTCTATGTACCTAATAAAATTATAACACAAACATATACAATATAAATTGCACTTGACGCTGACATCTGTCATTTAGATTTTTTTAATATATCGCCAGTTTCCTTGGTTATAGCACAGCTGACTGATTTATGAAAGTTAATCTCTTTAAAAATTAGTGATTCTGTCGAGACGAGACGAGACGAAAAATTCATTGTCTCGTCTCGTCTCGTTTCAAATTAAAAAAATTATGTCTCGTCTATCCTCGATATAGATAAAATAAATCAAATTGTATACTTTACAATTAATATATTTAAACTATGTTGTTTTGCCAGAAACGAGTAAAAAAATCTCCGAATTAAATAAAATTGTATAATTTGAGAAGTTACATTAAATTTTACCTACATTCAGTATTATTATTTGTTATTTACTCTTTATTAATCATATTAAGTTATAAATAATGGGTGAGATTCAGTGGGTTGTATTAGCGTGTTTTAAGCTAAAACAGTCCTTTGTCAAAAATATTTTGGCAACTTTGTAATACCTGTCAGAAAAAAGTGAGAGACCAAAGGATCAAATAAAGAAAAAAATATTATTAACAGAAGTAAGAAAAAAAGGACAAATGTCAAAACTGATCAAAACGGGGGTTGAGATATTTTAAAATTCATTAACATTCAGGTATGAAACGTATGACACATAAAATTTGACATATTTCTAACCTAATTTTGCAATAATGAGTTTCCTTTTACACCTTCCATTTACAATAATACTTCCTCATTTGACTAAAGGATATCTGTATAACTTTTCCCTGTGGTAAAATTTCTAAATCACAATTGAATCTCATTGATACATGTGGAAAATATTACAATGTTGCCATATACTTAATACAAGATTTAATACAGACCTTAATACAACCCACTGAATTCCACCCATTATGTTTATATTATGTATTATCTGTTGTTATTCTTATTATAATTGTTATCAGTTACCATATACGTTGGAAACAAACTCTGATTAGTATATTCCATGTATGTTAATCACTCACTATATTAGATTACTTACCTATTATAATTATTATTGTGTTATTTACTATATCTATATATATATATATATATATATATATATATATATATATATATATATATATATATATATCTGATGTGGACACCACATGACTTCCTTGTACGCCTGTTACACTATACATATTTTTTCTACAGTCACTATAGAAAGTAGCCATTTGCGCTCTCTTTTTTCAACGCAAAATGTCACTTTGCCGCTCATGCGCGACAAAGTAGAAAAAACGCTCGCTGTCCAAATTTCTAAGTATGCAATGTTGAGAAATGTCACTTGTCTCCATTCTTAATGAAAATGTTTAGTTAGGAACTAATGGCACTGTAATTACATATTTATCACGTTCACAAGTCAATTTGACATATGTTCTGTCAGTATTTAACATAACCTAACAAAATGCCACACTGCTGTGAAAATGAAATAGGGCATTCATTTACAAAAACGAAAGTATAAAATGCTTAGATTAGATTGAATAAAAACTCAAGAAGAATGGAAAATAACGATAAAATAAAATTAAATATAAAATAAATTGTGTGAACAGTTATGTTTAGTAATAGGAATGATTGTACACAGATGGCGGTAGGATAGTTGCGAGTCGTACTGACATCTGATCTCTAGTTAACTATTTATTTTGATTACAATAAAGTTATTAGTTATTTCGTTACTTAAATAATTGCGAGAAGTCAGTCAATGCACATACATGTCTATATAATCACAAATTCCTTGAAATATTTGTTAATTTTTTCAGTGTGACAGGCATGACAACTAACCACACATTTTGCTACAAAAACTCATCAAATCATCACAAATCCTTGCTTCCACGCTCTAATTTTGTTTTTTTTTTTATGGAATAGATGGCTAATGTAACGATATAATCATTTAAAAAAGCCTTTTTAAGTTTAAACCGTATCTTTTGTATTAGCCAATCGTTATTTATTGAGCAGTACTGTAAGTATAAAGTGTACATTTTATTATTTTTTGATATGGTGGAGGACCCCATTGTGCCGACTGTAGAAAAAATCTTGTGTGTGTTTCGAGAGAATGCCGCGCTCCTTCGTCGCGCGGCAACAACCTCTCAGTCAACAATGTCGCATTTTGCGCTCTTAATACACAAATAGCTATTGTTAATAATTAAAATATGTATAATAACACACCCAATCATAAAATTGCACGTATTTGACATAATTTGACATTGACATTAAATTTTCTATTTTTTTGTTATTTCTTGTCCTAATTCATAGCAAACTTAATTACAGAAACCAAAAAGTACATAATGTTTAAATTTACATATCTCGCTTATACAAAGAACTAATTTAATCATACTTGAAGTTTTCGACGCAAAATTCAATTCTCTAAAACTTTTATTTGAAGCATTTATTGTTAATTACAAAATAACACCATTTTCTTCAAGAAAAACAGATAATAGCTTCAAGTAAAGTATCACTTCCGGTTAGACTATTTTAACCAAAGTCTATTATGTTATTTCCATTGATATAAAAGTATTATATACCAAAGTTTTGGATTATATTTTAATATAGTTTTTCATTAAAATCTATTATGGGCTTCAAGTAAAATACCACTTCTGAAAGTTATGCAATGACCAAAAAGGGAGGTGCACAACTAGATGTTATAACAGTCCTAAATACAAAATTTTAACTTTCCACGGCTTCCCGTTTTTCAGTTATGCGAGATACGTACGTACATACGTACGTACATACAGACGTCACGACGAAATTAGTCAAAATGGATTCAGGGCAGTGGCGGCTGGTGATATCTTTGTATGGTAGGGCACAAAAATTTAAAAAAGTAAAAAGAGTATATTAAATTATTTAATCTTTAAGATACAGAAGCCATCTTCGTAATTAAATGAGTACTAGACGATTACAATTCAACAATAACAGATTACCTCGGAAAATGCCGGACATACTCGGACATCTTCGTTTAAATTGGGCTGTGCCCGGAACAGGCTTAATGCAGTCATATGCAGCTTCGCGCGCTTCGCTGCTATTGGTCAAAATTCGAGTAAAAATAGTGGGAGACCGGGGCAGAAACATTTGTGCCCTAGCTTCTAGCAACATATCGGTACGTGCACACGTCAGTATATAGGCTATCTAGCTATCGGCGGTGTAGTAAGAATTGCATAATAATGAAAGTAAATAAATAATAATTAATGTATTTTTAAAATGTATATGTACTCGCTTATTTCTTTTTTTCTTGTCTTTTTATTTGGTAGGGCTGCGCCCTTGTGCCCTATAGCACGAGCCGCCACTGATTCAGGGATGGTCAAAATGGATATTTCCGTTGAAATCTGGAAACCGAATTTTTTCGCAATTACAATACTTTCTTTACTTCGTACAAGGAAGTAAAAAAATAAGGTTTTTCTTGGGGCCTTAGTTATGGACTTCTACCGAACCGATTTTGATGATTCTTCTTTTAAATGAAAGCTATTAGCATATAGATGTGCACAAAAATCTAAAATGTTAAGATTTTCGATTCCGTCTATTTTTTTATAAGGCCTTAAAGTACCGCTGTCAAGCGATAGATGGCAGCACTGAACAACATGCAGATGAAGAGAATGATGTAAAATACATGCAATTTGTGAAAATTGCTACAAGAATAATATTTTGTGTTATTTAGGGCTGGGGCTGGTTTATCAATGCAAAGTTAAATAATTTAACAGGTAAATATCCTGAAACGTGCAAAGCTTTTATCATACAAAAGTCAAAAGTCAACCTTAAATGACAGATAAATATGTCAACATGTCAACTTAAGTGAAACACAAGAAATTTTTGCTCTCAAAACTTAATAAATATAATAGTTAATTCTTTAATTCTAATATGGTAAGTAATTTAATAATATTGAGCAAAGTTTATAAAGATATATATTTTGTATTATAATATAATAATTTTTTTAACCTAAAGTTTAAAAATTTATTGAAAAATGGGCAAGAGAACAGGTGTACAATTACAGGTTTTTAAATAACGAAAGTATTAAATACAACTGAGTTGGATGTCTCTATTTTCCCGCTCTTTAGCGCCCCTTAATTCTACATTTTACAATATGATTTCACACTTTTGCAACATGATTTCACATTAACGAAAACTGATTTCACGTAAAAGAAAACTAAATTCATACCAATGAAAACGAATTACAACTAAACGAAAACAGATTTCAAACACTCGAGTTACTTATTCTCGCTTCTAACGTAGCTCACATTGTTGTAATCAACTTTTATCATTGTTGTAATCAAGTTTCATTATTGTTTTAATCAAGCTCTCTCATTGTTGTAATTATATTCTTTCATTGTTGTAATCAAATTTAATCTTAAGTTAAGTTTCTTAAAAATACTATTCATTATTTATTTAATATTTTATAAGTTCAGAAAAATATTTTCATATATTTTAGAGACAATACATTTACTCTATTTTTTTTTTCCTATCCAAAGGTGGCTGCTGCCCCTTCTAGCCCTTCCTTGGCGGTGCCTATTTTAAGTTCCTATGTAAAATCTGTTTTCATTTAGTTGAAATTGGTTTTTAAAATTGTGAATTCTGTATTTATTATTGCAAAATAGGTATTCAAGAGTAATAAATTAGTTTTCGTTGCTGCGAATTCAGCTTTCCTTTGTGTGAGATCAAGTTTCATTAATGTGAAATCATACAGGAGAAGGTATAGATATGCAATGATTAAGCATATTGTTTCAAACTGAATAAAGATGTTAATTTGAACAATAAAAACACGTTCATTCCTCATACATTACAATAATGTATAAAAATTTTGTGTACAATAAATTATTACTACAATAATTGAACTTGAAATCATAATTAAACACATTGATTACGACAATAACAATATTTGTTGGTGACAATAAATTTTATAAATTATAAAATGGAAATAAATGATGTAAGTATGACTGCAATATTGATTCATAATTATAATTTAGACAATAAAATATAACATTGAAAGACGTCGAATATGCGGATAATCTCTATATTAGATGTTTTACCTTTTTCTCCTTTTATATTTATAACAGCAAAAAAAAAAAAAAAAAATTAAAATTTCAGACGAAATGTCGAATTTACCACTAGCATCAAACCTTTAAACCATAAACTGGTCAATTAAATGAATACCTACTGTTGGTCCTATATAATTTTTATTATTATTATTTTTCTATATAAATTGCATATTTTTAATACGTATGTTTATCTGTTAAACAATTTAACATTGCTGTAGTTTGTTGTAAAATATGTACAATAATATCCAAAGTTTCTCATCACATAATTACCTAGCAATAAAATCTATCCTGGGCCTATGTTGCAAGACCTGTATTTCTTATCTGTCAAAACAGTTTCAGTTCCCAATTTACAGTTAACTATAAGTTTATAAACTGGTAGATAGCCTATAACTTTATATTTATAAACAGTCAATCAATCATTTAATTTACCTAACTAACAGTTACCATTACTTTACTTTTAACTTTGCATTAACAAACCGACCCTAAATAATTTACATATCAGTGATGTGTCAAGTAATCTCCCTATTTCTATCTGCCAGCAAAGCAGCGGTAGTTAAAAAAGTGTAGAAGAGTACCAAACATTGAATATAAGTACAGAAAATTTATAATTTAATGACGTTACCCATATTGTTTGTTGCAAATATTTGCAACGGGTACAGCTAGTACATATATATTTTTCTTATTGCTATGGATACTTTCGTATTTGTTTACTTTTTGTTATAAGAAGAATGTTTTTAAAGAGTTAAGTGATTCTGTGAAGCTCTTGCTTTCATCCCTTTTCTTATTATTTTCGGGTTTTTGCTAACCCACTAAGTGGGAAATGCGTGATTTTATGTATGTATGTATGTATGTGAAAATTTTCACGTTTTGACGTTTAAATAAAAACTATGCAATTTTATATTCTTCTTATGTGCAATTATATCAGAATTTGAAGTATTGCCATGTACGGCCCTTGAAGTTGTTCAATTGGATGGAAGTTCAACAATACTGCTGAACGATATGATATGTCGAGGAATCGCTGAAAACAATATGAACTTTTCTTATCACTTTAATTAAGTCTGCTATTTTATAATATGTTATTTCGTTAAATATAAACTGTTTATATTTCAATTTGTAGACTATCAATTTAAATTTGACAGCTTTTGGAGGTTTTCAGAGCTTTATTCTTAGGTTATCTAGTGTATAGTATAGTGCATCATGGGGCGACATGACAGGTTTCTATTTTACAAGTTACTTCTTATTCGCTCATTTTATATAGTTGCTATAGATATTTATTTATTTCATTTCTACCTTGTGAATCAAGTCACAAAAGGTGCCATTTTTATGACGCTTGTAGAAAAATAATCTTACAAGTTCGTTACTATGGTTGCAAGAAGCTTTTGGTAGGGAGTAATTGGTGTTCTATTGGTTTTCTAATACGCATTTAAAATACTCAGATCGAACTACACATTTATAATTATATTTGTATTACTTTGTCTGTTGCAGATTGTTCGTGCCCCGAAATTAACTGGCTATAATTAGCCTTGTGTCCATAGTTGGTCTACAATAAGAAGTCTATCGGGTTACGGGCTCATTGCATTGCAGTGCATTTTTGCAAATGTCATTTCTAATTTGTCATTTAATTTTTTATATAATTCTTTATATATGAAATTTTTTTCTTGAAAGCTTTGAGTTTTATTATAGAGACAGAATCCACAGTACCTATGTATTTTTTTAATATTCCGTTTCGTAATTATCAGCAAAAATTACGTGGCGCCCATCACATCAGCAAATATTTTTTATTGATTTTGTATTTCAAGGTCAAATATAATTACTTATATTTAGCTTAAAATGTGTTCATTTAAAATACAATTAACAATTTAGTATTAATACTTGTAAAAAAAAATCTGTTGTGGCCAGCACAAGACCTCTCGCCATTTCCATATTAGGCTATATAAGTATTGTATTGCACTTCGCTTTCGAACCGTCGTTTTATAACAAAAAATTACAGAACTTTACTCAAATATTGTTTTTTATTGTATTTAACATGTCTTCTGCACACATATAATTCTAATTATATCTATTTTTCATTGTATGAGGAAGTTTCTAAATGTCTGAGATTCTTCCAATTCATTAACCAGATTGGCGGTATTTCTGATGGATATATGCATTTTACCACACATTTTTCCTATAATTTCAAATATTTAATTGATAAAACAATAAGAAAGATTAAATATACTTCCCAGAAAATCCTATTTGAATGTCACTAAAACTGTTGATATTTGACAATGTCATTTACAAACTATGTTATAAACATTGGAATTTGTCAACTGGTTTCCTTAGTGCCTTAGCCTCTGCGATTTGTTTACTCTATAAATTATAGTGTCTTTATCTTTAAATCCATACAAGATATAATATAAATTTTAAGTGTATTAGATAGAGAATTTTATGTTCTTCAATATTTAATTACATAATTTAATTTAAACTCCCAAAAAATTATATTTAGAAGTATTTTTCTAAGAAACTACTACTTCCGGTTGTTCAATTGTTACCAAAACCTTTTCAGCTCTTCCCAGGAATGTCAGATTAAAGAAACTGAAGTTAAATATTTTTTAAGTCTTATAGTTTTTGAGGAATCGTCCCTACAACATCCAGACATACATACACACATACACACATCCACAACACACACACACACACACACACACACACACACACGCACACACGCACAGACATCATTTTAAAATCGTGCTTATTCAATAAAATCTGGATATGCGAATTTTAGCATGAATCCAATACCTCTCTTAGCGAGAGTTAAAAAGGCTGGCAAAAAAGTACGTCTGGAGTCTAGACGATTATTATATCGGACAGAGGCACAAAAAACTGTTTGATGTCAGTAATTTACATTTTTCTCATCATAAAGAAAATTAATATTTACAAATAAGTAGTCAATACATCATTAAAGTATTTTAAGCAGACGATGTGTCAATGTAGATAATTATAGATGTTCAACATAGTATACAAAATGAAAATAACCTTTCCAAGAAAATCTATTTCACAATATTTAATTAATTCTCCGTAGTAGCTTTTAATATTATGGCGAAAAAGGAGAATGAAAACTAATAATAGTACATTTCAAATTGCTGGAAAATTTTATCATACTTTAAGTAAACGGTAAAATTTAATTAATTTATGCAAATGACAAACAACACAAAAACTGTCGCTATTATCATTAACAAGCAATCGATAGCAACGGCGATAGCAATTCCAAATAGATTTAAATAAATTACGAGCATTTTGTCGACGAATTTTTAGCAAAATAGATTTTCTAAATTAATGTTTCTTCCTAACTTGCCATGAGAGTTTGAGAGTATGAAAAAGTTATTAGTTTTAAAAATGAGTTTATAATGCCTTTAGCGTGTACAGTAACTCCCAAAATCATTCATACATGTTGTGGCCAGCACTATGCCTCCCGCTAGTACTTCTGATGATGCCGTAACTGGCGAAATTGTACAATAAAGTAAAAATATACTTTTCTTGTGAAATTAAACCGAGTGTTGTTAATAATTTAAAAACATATCTACATATTTATTGATGCTGGAAATTATATTCCTTAACATTCGTATAATATAAATATAAAGTATTATTTACTATTACTATTTTCTTTTTAAAACGATACTATTATTAATTTGAAATGATATGATGAAATGATAAAGATGGGCTTTTTTCTCTTTACTTCATCCAAGTTAAACAGGTCGTTCTCGTAGGTTAAACCATTAGAACAAATTGTGCTTTGTATTTAAAATAATGACCCACGAGAACTAAAGCAAAGGAAAGTAATACACTTTAGTCCAAAGTTGCATGACAATAATCATGAACTCAAAAAATGCAAATAAATTTTCATATTGAAAATTTCGTTGCACTATACTCAATGCAAAATTTGCAAGTAATATTTCTATGGTTTTTACTTATAATGAAATTTTCAACATTGTTGAAATTTTTAGTTATTATAGATACTGTTCATTATTGTAATGTTTCATTATTTGCATAATGTTCAACGTTCATTGACTTTGTTTTTATCTCCTCTATGGTCGCAAAATAATGTTCCATCGATGTCTTTTTCATCACCAGGAAAAGAAAAAAGTCTATTCCGCTCCAAAAATAGTGATTCGCTTTAGAGGCCCAAGAAATGATTGATAATTCCATATTCCGTTATTCGTAACTATGGTAACTAAGTGTGACATTATTGACCGAATTAAAATAGATATTTATGTATTACACCTCCATTGTTATCAGTGTCAACTATCTGCTCTCAGGCGCAATCACTATTCAAAATCAAACCGTAAAATAAATAATAATAATAACTAGATACAAGTTGCTTTAAAAATTTATTTCATATATCAAAATAAGAATAAACAAAATTTTGGCCCAATAATAATAATATTATTGTTAATTGTTTTAAGACTACAAATTTGCGCTTCATGTTTTCTTTATTTCTGTTTCGTTTTTCTTTTTTACGTATATTCCTGCGTCCATACATTTTATTTCTAGCAAGGTTAAGCCATGTAAAACTAAGGCACCACCGGAACATTCTATTATTCATCGTAAGTTACATGTAATGTTTTTCTTTCGCCGACCAATACTCGCACCCTTAAGAAGTACGCGTTTATTTAGGCTTCTAAATAAAGTATCTAGCGTTTACTCTATTTCTTATTATATTATAGGTATATTATCTATTTCTATAGTTAGATTTAATGCCCGCAGAGGCAGGTTCACTATCGTGCTCGCCTTCCTCCAGAGGTACCGTTGATGAGACTTCCCCGTTGTCCGCCCACAATGAGGTAAAATAACTCGGCAATGGCCACGTCCATAACTCTTCGAACACATACGTGTTTATAACGCGGCCCTACCAAGTCAGTCCTAGAACACATCAGGACTACTGGACGTACCATAGCCTACTATATTTTCGCCTTCAAGTGGATGGGCTTCAGGGTAAGACTCGGGGTCAATGCGTAATAGTACAGCAGAACTGGATGGTCTCAGTAAGATATTGAGTGTCTTGCTGCCGTCCGATTTTCAACCGCACTTTACACATTTAAAGTTTTTGTTGCACTATTCATAATTAATAAACTAGTTGAGCTAAACATATTTTTCTATATAAAGATTAAAATATTAGTTAAATAATATTTTCTTGTTAGCAACGATTTCAAATATTGCGATGATTGCGTACTTCCTTGCGATATTGTTATTATTATTATTATTATTATTATTATTATTATTATTATGACATAAATTTTGATGATTTCCAGTGGACGGTCTTAACCACGCATGAACATGTAATAAAAATTAAAAGGATGGGCCAAATTATTCTTGTAAATTTTGAAATTCGATATTTTAGAAATCGGTCTCCAAATACTTGCGGATGGGTGGATCTTCCATGGGAGTGGTTGAAACTACCCGAGGGGTAGATGGATTTTCTCTGGGGGTGAATATATCTTCCCTTGGGGTGAGTTGGACTTCCCTGGGTGTGGATATATCTTCCCTGAGAGTACTTAGATCATCCCTGTGGGTGGGTAAATCTCCCATAGGAGTAGAAGGATTTTCTTCGAGGATGGGTGGATATTCTAGTATCCAACAATTTTGAGCTTTGTCCATCTCATTCTAAAAGATACAAAAAAATAATTAGTGGGTTTGATAATAAAGTTGATTGAAATACAGATATATCGTTATCTATCATCATCAATCCCAATCAAGTAATCAAAAAGATCCCAAAAAAAATTAATCAGGGAATATCTTTCCTAATTTGAGATAGTATTTAAAGTGATGCTGTCGACAATTTATTTTGCCTCTCTATACATTAAATTTTATAATTTGTAGAAATGTGGGAACTAGAGATTTTTTTATGTAATCTATTTATGTATCAAAGCTTTTGAAGATCCTACATTGCTTTTTCCTCTAAAAGTTTTTTACCTTCAGTAAGAACATATGTTATCAAGATAATTCGAAATCAAAATTCATATTAAAATGTAACATGTAACAAACTAATATACGTATCTTATGCTGGGGATGGGCACATGTTTCGGTCGAAACGTCCAAATTATTTTTGTACTTACGATTGCATATATCATATATATATATATATATATATATATATATATATATATACATATACATTGATTTAGTCTCTTTGGTATATTTAACATCGTTATTCCATTAATTACCAGAAGATTATTAAAATCTTCAACATGAAAGAACGGCAGCAAATATAAGTGGGTTTCAGAATGATAATAGATAATTAAATCGTTAATACTATTCGAAAATATCTATGTACGTATGTTCTTACCAGAATCCAGAATTTGATGGTTCCATATACAGGCGGTTGTCTGAGCTGCAGCTCTAGCCTCTTTAAATGAAATCGCTTAAAGTTCTGTTCTTTTCTCTTTACTTCATCCCAGTTAACCAGGTCGTTCTCGTAGGTGTAACCGTAGAACAAATTGTGCTTTGTAGTACAATAATGACCTACGAGAACTAAAGCAAAGGAAAATAATACACTTACAGTCAAAAGTTTCATGACAATAATCACGAACTCAAAAAATGCAAACATATTTTCGTATTGAATACTGCGTTGCACTATATTCAATGCAAAATTTCCAAGTAATATTTCTATGGTTTTTACTTATAATGAAAACTTCGACATTGTTGAAATTTTTAGTTTCTATAGATACTGTTCATTATTGTAATGTTTCATTATTTGAATAATGTTCAACGTTCATTGACTTTGCTTTTATTTCCTCTATGTTCACATAACAATGTTCTATCGATGTCTTTTTCATCACCAGAAAAAGAAAAAAGTCAACAGTTTTGGTACTAATTACATTGACATTCGTTTCATACCCAAAATGATAAAAATTACAATGTATGAATAGCATGAATTACTAAGATAATCAGCAACCTCCATTAAGTGCCTCGGCGTTCATTAAGGCCAATATTTTAAATTTTTGCCATATTTTCATTTGTCGTTGTAGTTGGTGTGTTGGGACACCCGGCTCTTTTGTCATCCTCCACGTTTTTATGGGAATCGTTTGTAGTACCATTCATAAACCTTTGGTTTCTTTCGAGTGGTACAATATATATTATATATTCTACATCAATTGCAATCTCTAAAAATGAGATCTTGTCTTCATATTCATCTTAGAATACATTGGTCTTGTTTATTTACAATTCATACGTTATATGTATCTTGTAATACCATTACATAAAAAGTACACAAGTTTAATATAATTTGGTATTATTTTATGACATGAACCCTTGTTGTCCGTCTGTTGTTGTTATGTGTTGGTTATTTTATTTGTTACTATTTTGGTTGTTAATTTCAGTTGTACTTTATAACTCTATAAATTTGTGCTACTGTTTGTCACCCTTTCTACCTCTCAGTAAGAGAGTCCAGTCTACACCAAGGAAACTAGTTGTCAAATTCATATGTTTATAATTGCCATATAAAAGTCAGTGTAAAAAATCAACGGTTTTGCTGACATTACTGAAAGCTTTTTCTGAGACGCACACTTAATATTTCTTATTGAATTGTTAATTAAATATTTACAATTATAGGTGCCTAGGTATAATAATACATATATCCTTAAGAAATACCCTCTACTGAACTGGAACCATCTTGAACATTTTAGAAGAGTTGGACAAAATTCCTTATTGAATGAAAGAAAAGATATAATTAGAATAATTTGTGTATACAAGGAATGTTACATTCAATACTTATGTAACGAAACGGAAATGGTGAGAGGCACTGAGCTAGCCATAACAGAGATTTTTAAATGATAGTTACTACAGCACTGGTTCGCCATGCATTTGGTGTTTACATTAACTGCTCTTTAGTTCTTCTCTGCCATATATTAGTTATCTTCGGTGGTGAGTTTTTAATGGATAAGCACGTTTTAGGGTTCATAGTATACGATTTTACTAATTTTACGGTGATGTCTCTCTCTCTCTCTCTCTCTGTGTGTGTGTGTGTGTGTGTGTGTGTGTGTGTGTGTTCTGTGTGTGTGTGTGTGTGTGTGTGTCTGTGTATGTACGTGTGTGTGTGTGTCTGTGTGTGGGTGTGTGTATGACAGAAATTTCTCCGACGATAACTCCAACACTACAATTATAAAAATTATAATTCTTTTATATTTCTCTTCTTTACACCCATATGAAGAGCTGATTAGATTTTGGTTATATTTGACCAACCGAAGGTACCTTTATTTGCAGTACTAAACAGTTTTTATGGAAAAACACAATTAAATAAGTATTTTTTTGATATTTTATGTTATAATAAGCACATTTGATTGTCTATATGGTTTGATTACACATTTTCTTTCATATTCAATAGATATAGAGTTAAAGATTTTTAAAGAAATTAATTTTCATAAATCAGTCAGCGTGCTATAATCAGGGAAACTGGCGATATATTAAAAAAATCTAAATGGCAGATGTCAGCGTCAAGTGCAATTTACATTGTATATGTCTGTGTTATATTTTTATGGGGTGCATAGAATCTTAACCAAGGAATTTTCAGTATAGAATTTGTAGAAAATAGTTATGTCCGTATTACAGTGTTACTGGATATAAAGAATCTTTTCCAAGAAACTTTTGGTAAGGGATTTGTGCAAAATACATGATATTGACGGAAGGTAATGTGCTGGCCACATCAGATTTTTTAAATTAACCTTCAAAACTAGGGAGGGTTTTGCCACAGTCATAACAGTTTAATTGTAACTTACTGATGATATTGATTCACAACAAAAATTACATGAACATATCTGAGTTGAGTTTGATCACTTTATCTAACTTAACACAAAGGGTTTAACATAAAAGCGTATAGATATAGGAACCTAGGGAGCCCAAATGTTCGCATTGGTCTACTTTAGTGAACTATCGGTAATATAATGGATTAATGTGCGTTCCGTCCTTAAATGGGAATATAATTTTGTATATGATGTTGCCGAAAACATAGATTAGTACTTACTACATTTAAACTATCTAAATAAGTGCTTTCACTAATACGAGCTCCTTGTCGTTTAGATATACTGTAGGTACGTTAAGTTCTGAATTCTTTATATAATTTTCGCAAATGCTATAACTGAAATTAATAAATCTTGTACAGTAAACATATGAATTTGGCAACTAGTTTCCTTGGTGCAGTCTGGACTGTCTTAGAGAGAGGTAAAAAGGGTGACAAAAAATAGCAGAGAAACAACTGAAATTAACAACCAAAATAATAACAAATAAAATAACCAACACATAACAATAACAGACGAACAACAAGGGATCATGTCAAGAAGTTCGTGAACGGATGCCGTGTTCCTTATTCGTTAATAAGATAAATCACTGAAAAATCAGTTGAATGTAAGTTTTTATGTGCTTCATTGACTTAGAAAAAATACAATTAAAATATGCAATACATCTGTTGAACTATAGGTAAATATCTTATAAAATTATAAAAACAATCTATTTGGCAAATAATATTCAAGCAAAATAAATAATGAATTAACGGACCCGATTTAGCACGAATTTTTTCATAACATAATATCAAATTATGTTAATCTTGTAATATGAAAAGGTGTAGTTTTTATGTAATGGTATTACAAGATACATATAACGTATGAATTGTAAATAAACAAGACCAATGTATTCTAATTTGAATATGAAGACAAGATCTCATTTTTATAGAATGCAATTGATGTAGAATATATAATATATATTGTACCACTCCGAAAAAACCAAAGGTTTATGAATGGTACTATAAACGTTTACCATAAAAACTTGGAGGATGACAAACGAGCAGGGTGTCCCAACAAACCAACCACAACGACAAATGAAAATATGGCAAAAATTTAAAATATTGGCCTTAAATGATCGCCTATAGTCTATTTGAGAATGACTGGCAGTAATAAATCATTATTTGCAAGAGTAGTATTGGATTTTTGCCAGCAATGCGGCAAATAAAACTACTAGAAAAATCAGTTGTAACTACACTAGGATGGTCAAAATAAGCCGCACGCTTTGTACCTGGAACGAAACTTACTTGTCGAACAATAGAAATGCCGTCTGATAATCCCCGTCGGACTGTGTCATAGACGTAGATAGGATTTGTAGAGTGATCTGTTTATACATTTACTAAAAATAAAAGTTTTTAATATTTAAATATAACTTTCTCAGTCATTATTATTATATTGCATACATTTAATATTTACATACATACATTCAATATTTACATTTTTATTTGTTACATACTAAAATTTATACTTATTTCATGTGTGTTGTCAAGATATTAGTACCTGTCATATTTCTATTAAATATACATATTACATTATATATACTTATGTATTTATACATAAATTATTAAAAATCAGAATCTGATTCTGAATCTTGTCCTACTGAAATTATAAATGGCTCGATCGTTTCGTCTATCAGATGGTCAAGTTTGCACATTTGGTCTTCTTCCTTTATGACATGTTGAATACAGTTTTTCCAATCATCGGCAGTCACATGTTTTAATGCATCCATAAAAAGTTTTTTCACATTGTCCAATTTAAAAGTGGTGTTGTTTCGCGCTACTTCACCTTTAACTTGAGCCCAAACTAATTCAATTGGATTGAGCTCGCAGTGATAGGGCGGTAAACGAAGGACAGTAATACCGCGATTCGCTGCCATATCATCAATAACATGATGAATAAATTTATGTCTATGTAATTTAGCTATAGCCAAAAGCTCAGTTTTGACAATTCCCATCTCAAAATCAATATTTTTTGACGATAGCCACTGTTCTATTCAGGTAGTTTCATCTTAATTATTTAAATGACTTTACCTGACCCTGAAAAACAACTTAGACCTAAAACTATAGTTCTCTACCGAATTTAGACATTTCGACTATCCCTGTGCAAACAATTATTGGCGCGCCACTGGAATGTCTTTGACAGAATGATTTATTACTGCCAGTCATTCTCAAATAGACTATAGGCATTTTAATGGAGGTTACTGATTATGTTAGTAATTCATACTATTCATACAATGTAATTTTTATCATTTTGGGTATGAAACGAATGTCAATGTAATTAGTTCCAAAACTGTTGACTTTTTTCTTTTTCTGGTGATGAAAAATACATCGATAGAACATTGTTTTGTGAACATAGAGAAAATAAAAGCAAAATCAATGAACGTTGAACATTATTCAAATAATGAAACATTACAATAATGAACAGTATCTATAGAAACTAAAAATTTCAACAATGTCGAAGTTTTCATTATAAGTAAAAACCATAGAAATATTACTTGGAAATTTTGCATTGAATATAGTGCAACGCAGTATTCAATACGAAAATATGTTTGCATTTTTTGAGTTCGTGATTATTGTCATGAAACTTTTGACTGTAAGTGTATTACTTTCCTTTGCTTTAGTTCTCGTAGGTCATTATTGTACTACAAAGCACAATTTGTTCTACGGTTACACCTACGAGAACGACCTGGTTAACTGGGATGAAGTAAAGAGAAAAGAACAGAACTTTAAGCGATTTCATCTAAAGAGGCTAGAGCTGCAGCTCAGACAACCGCCTGTATATGGAACCATCAAATTCTGGATTCTGGTAAGAACATACGTACATAGATATTTTCGAATAGTATTAACGATTTAATTATCTATTATCATTCTGAAACCCACTTATATTTGCTGCCGTTCTTTCATGTTGAAGATTTTAATAATCTTCTGGTAATTAATGGAATAACGATGTTAAATATACCAAAGAGATTAAATCAATGTGGACATTTTGAGAACACGGAATAGATATTCACTTACATATATGGGGATTTTGGGTTCAAAATCCAGCGATGGACACGAATTTTCCACAAATCCTTCTTTATAAAATTTAATTACGTAATCTATTTATTGGGCTTATAAATTCATAGATTGCGATATATATATATATATATATATATATATATATATATATATATATATATATATATGCAATCGTAAGTACAAAAATAATTCGGACGTTTCGACCGAAACATGTGCCCATCCCCAGCATAAGATACCTATATTAGTTTGTTACATGTTACATTTTAATATCCATTTTGATTTCGAATTATCTTGATAACATATGTTATATGTTGTTATTGAAGGTAAAAAACTTTTAAAGGAAAATGCGATGTACGATCTTCAAAAGCTTTGATACATAAATAGATTACATAAAGAAATCTCTAGTTCCCACATTTCTACATATTATAAAATTTAATGTATAGAGAAGCAAAATCACTTTAAATACTATCTCAAATTAGGAAAGATATTCCGTGATTAATTTTTTTTTTTTTTTTGGGATCTTTTTGATTACTTGATTGGGATGGATGATGATAGATAACGATATATCTGTATTTCAATCAACTTTATTATTATACCCACTAATTATTTTTTTGTATCTTTTAGAATGAGATGAACAAAGCTCAAAATTGTTGGATACTAGAATATCCACCCATCCTCGCAGAAAATCCTTCTACTTCTATGGGAGATTTACCCACCCACAGGGATGATCCAAGTACTCTCAGGGAAGATATATCCACACCCAGGGAAGTCCAACTCGCCCCAAGGGAAGATATATTCACCCCCAGAGAAAATCCATCTACCCCTCGGGTAGTTTCAACCACTCCCATGGAAGATCCACCCATCCGCAAGTATTTGGAGACCGATTTCTAAAATAACGAATTTCAAAATTTACAAGAATAATTTGGCCCATCCTTTTAATTTTTATTACATGTTCATGCGTGGTTAAGACCGTCCACTGGAAATCATCAAAATTTATGTCATAATAATAATAATAATAATAATAATAATAACAATATCGCAAGGAAGTGCGCAATCATCGCAATATTTGAAATCGTTGCTAACAAGAAAATATTATTTAACTAATATTTTAATCGTTATATAGAAAAATATGTTTAGCTCAACTAGTTTATTAATTATGAATAGTGCAACAAAAACTTTAAATGTGTAAAGTGCGGTTGAAAATCGGACGGCAGCAAGACACTCAATATCTTACTGAGACCATCCAGTTCTGCTGTACTATTACGCATTGACCCCGAGTCTTACCCTGAAGCCCATCCACTTGAAGGCGAAAATATAGTAGGCCATGGTACGTCCAGTAGTCCTGATGTGTTCTAGGACTGACTTGGTAGGGCCGCGTTATAAACACGTATGTGTTCGAAGAGTTATGGACGTGGCCATTGCCGAGTTATTTTACCTCATTGTGGGCGGACAACGGGGAAGTCTCATCAACGGTACCTCTGGAGGAAGGCGAGCACGATAGTGAACCTGCCTCTGCGGGCATTAAATCTAACTATAGAAATAGATAATATACCTATAATATAATAAGAAATAGAGTAAACGCTAGATACTTTATTTAGAAGCCTAAATAAACGCGTACTTCTTAAGGGTGCGAGTATTGGTCGGCGAAAGAAAAACATTACATGTAACTTACGATGAATAATAGAATGTTCCGGTGGTGCCTTAGTTTTACATGGCTTAACCTTGCTAGAAATAAAATGTATGGACGCAGGAAGATACGTAAAAAAGAAAAAAGAAATAGAAATAAAGAAAACATGAAGCGCAAATTTGTAGTCTTAAAACAATTAACAATAATATTATTATTATTGGGCCAAAATTCTGTTTATTCTTATTTTGACCCAGGAAACACAGATATATATTATTTATATTAGAGTTTTGTAACAGCTGTTACTTTAACACGACTTGTAATATTATTTGTTTGTTAGGTGTTATTTACTTGTACAACGGGATGTCCTCCACAAAGCTTATGTACGCTATGTTACATACATTTGAACTAGTGCTAATAGCAAATATATTTCATTTATGTTTACGTAAAAGGTTGAAAGATACTTATTTTATTTATTTTTCATATAATTGTTCTATATTCTGTAATACACATGTAATATAATTTAATAATTGGTATTGTAATGCGGTGTTATATTAAAATTACATAATTCAATAATGGTCACTACATCTAAAAGGGTAGAATGGGTTTTTTTGTAAAATGTGTAACATTTAAAATATACTTTATTCACAAAAAATATACAATATAATAAATAAACAATATACATAATAAAGGATGTGTGTAACATTTTAAGAATACTTTAGTTACAAGAAAATTCACAATAATAATAAACAATATACATAACATAGATTATGCGATGCCATAAACTAAGTCAGTTTGTAGATGGATGTCACATATTTTATGACAATATTAAAAACAAACAACAAAGCAACGGTATGTACAGGATAGCTAAAATTTTTGAAGGATATCATTTACAAATTCAAAATTATTGATAATTGTTCGAGACACAACAAAACATTACTAAAGATACAAATATTGATATTTCGTGGTCGCAGTTCACAAAATATATTTTTTACTTGACTTTGAAACTGTGCCATATGACTATAATCCATTTTTTATAAACTTATATAAACAACATCTCAACTACAATTTAAACCAGAGATAAAATTTAAAATAATCGATTATGAACAAGACATAGGTACATTCTTACGAAATAGTGACTCGTATTTACCTTATAAATAAAAACAAAAACAAACATGGAAACAGGTAAGTAATTGTAATATACACTGTGTTAAAAAGAACGGTAAACATTTTTTGGGTATGTATTTCGATATGCTGATTCGCAATCGAAAAGAATTTTTCTAAAATTCAGAAAAAATTATTTATTTTTTTATTTAATTCTTAAAGTTAACATTTCTTTGTACCACTAGCCGATTTTTATTAAAATAATTACGAATTAACTTATTTATCTATTCAACCATTCAATATCGAGATTAGATAATTCCTTATTATTAAATTTGTCAGCAGTGGCGCATTAAAAATGAACACTGAAAGGTAAATAGTAAGAAGTAATTTGCTGAATTTTTGTGAATTTTTATCTGACTGAGCAGCAGCACATCGAAATGTATTTACCCTTGTTTTTAACACCTGTATATTATTACAATAACTTACCTGTTTCAACTAAAATAAAATCATTAACTACTGAATTAGAATTATTATCTTATCGGACTATAGCAGAAGCTAATTTGTTAGTATTTGACTTAGGGAATTTTGGCAGAGGTGAAGTGGAGAATTCTAAAATAAATTTCGGATTAGCAGAATGGTACTGAAATTCATAACACATACTACCTTTATCGCTTTCGTTTGTGTCAAGTGCGTATATTTCTGGATAATGTTTTGTTTTCACTATATGGTTTTTAGAACAAGTGGTTTAATCCGCCTCTGCTGCTTTTTTCCATGTTTTCTCTAAAGAATCTTTGAAAATAAATTATGTTAAAAAATAACACAAAAAAATATTGTTTTACCTATACTTACTACAGCAACAATCAATTTTAATTTCATAGTTGTTCCATATTTGGCACACATTTTGATATTAGGGGTCGAACATTTTTTTGATTTTAGTCAGATACAGGATTTTCTATATGCTGTTATTTAGTTTGTGGGTATTTCAAAGTAGGTTTCCATCTTTTAGAAAATAAACCACTGCATGACGAATCTAAAAATTATATATACAGTCATACAAAAAAGTCTCCGTACGACAGTAGTTTTAATGTATTTTACGAAAAATAGCAGTTTAAAACTCAATATATTTAATTTCCTTTTAATCCAAAATAAAATGCAGTATATTACGTTATTATTAATATAAAATAAACAAATAATTTAATTTATTTATTTATATTATGGGGTAAACATTGAAAGTATTCATAATTTCATGACAAAAAAGTCTCCGTACGATAACCAAAACATTTAAATAATGAACCATTTATTTATGTTTCATAAAGAAATATAATATTTGGAGGGTTTTCCTTTGGTTTTTCCAGCAGTAACTAAGCGATAAGTCATTGAATCTAGCAAAATTTTGATCACCGATGGCATTATATTCTGCCATTTTACTTGTAATTAATTTTAAATTATTTTTTGCTTTACATTCTTATTTATTTTAAGAATTTTCCGCACTTTCTCAATCCGGTTAAAGTCCGGAGACTGTGAGGGATGATTAAGCATATTTTTAATATTATACAGTACGCATTTTCTTATCGACGCGAATTATTTGTCGATTTTTTCTGATGCATGAAATTAAAATTGTCTGTTAAGGCCCTATTTTTCGGCACATTGTTTAAAATTTGCTTTTAAAATGTCGAAATATCCTTTGCTATCCATTGTTGCAATAATTACTAATTTTCGTACTCCCACTGAGGAGCTATAGCCCCTAGACATAATGCTATATATCATAGATATTACTGATGGTTGGTTTTGCAATATCTCGTTAAAATTTTAACATTGAAAACTCGGCCCTTATTAACACAATATAATAAATTATGTTATATAACTTACCTTATTGAACTTCTTTCTTCCACTATAAATATTCTAATGAATACACATAACACAAGCAATGGCTGTAACCCTCTGTAGAGCACCCAAGAGCATGCGCAGAGCACCAGTATACACAATATTAAAATTAAAAGTCGGAAATGTTACTTTGTAATATATTTGAAATTTTAGATTATAATTTACCGTACATTTTGTATATAATGCTAGCTACGAATAAATATTATATTGTATTTCTTACGGAAAATGTGACAAGAAATAAAAATGAGTAACTACCTACTTAATATTATTATACCTGCAAAACACTATCGAATAAAATGCCACGTAATAGCATTATACATTATGTACCTAACAGTAAAATAAATCAAAATTCCAAATATCTTAAGTTGTGGCAGAGTATTATGTATATAAAAACAATGTAATTAAAATCAAATGAGGAGGTTTATTTCTCTTTTCAAGTAACTTTAGTATACGTGACGCTAAGTATTCTCGTAAAGAGAACGTGAGGAGTCCGCCATAGCTCAATTGGTAGCGCGTTGTCCCGGCAAGACAGTGGGTCTGGGTTCAAATCCCGGTGGCTGACATCTTTTCACTCTTTCCTAATTAACTTTAGTATAATTGAAATTGTATTTTACAAACAATACTAACGTTAAGTTTTTCATATAAAAAAATATAATAATATGACGTACTGTCAAACATAATACTGATGTTATAGATTTCATATAGACCCTATATGTGCAAAACATTACTCGTGTAATGTGAAATTTATAACTGTGGTTGACATTACTAGTTTCATAAAATTAATGTATTAATACATATGTATATAAATGTTACGTTCTATTCAAACATAGTATTTTTGTTGTGATTATTACATAAAAACAATATAAATTTGAAAACATTTATATAGTATTACTTTTGTAATATGACATTATTATAACTGCAAACTTATGTAAATAATATTACTTAATTTCATAAAATTGATATAAAAATGTATAAATGATAAGTTTCATAACGTAATATATACGAAATATATAAAATAAGAGATCTATGATTTAACATTTATGAAACAGTGTAATATAACATTGTGCTGTGATTTATCCTGGATAATTATATATCATGTATGTGTGCGTTTCCTGGGATCGATGGAACATTATTTTGCGACCATAGAGGAGATAAAAACAAAATCAATGAACGTTGATTATTGAAATAATGAAACATTACAATAATGATCAGTATCTATAGAAACTAAAAATTTCAAAAATGTTGAAACTTTCATTATAAGTAAAAAACATAGAAATATTACTTGCAAATTTTGCATTGAGTATAGTACAATGCAATTGTCAATATGAAAATATGTTTGCATTTTTTGAATTCCTGATTATTGTCATGAAACTTTGGACTATAAGTGTATTACTTTCCTTTGCTTTAGTTCTCGTGGGTCATTATTGTACTACAAAGCACAATTTGTTCTAGGATTTAACCTACGAGAACGACCTGGTTAACTGGGATGAAGTAAAGAGAAAAAAGCTGAACCTTTTGCGATTACATCTAAAGAGGTTAGAGCTGCAGCTCAGACAACCATTGAAAAATGGAGAATATATTTTTGAACACTGGAGCCGGTACTAGTGCCCAGAAATTAGAGGGAAAAGTCGTTTCTGGATCTAACGAAGTTTTGTTTACACATAAATTCATCAAATTTTTGGTTCCAATATTTTGGAGATTTCCTTAAACCGTATAGAGATCTATTCAACTTACATACACCACCGTTTGGGATCTTCATATACACCGTTTCGTCAATATCTCCATGTAGAAAAGCACCTACAACATCCATTTGGTATACAAACAGCTTCATTTTATTTGCCACTGCCATAAACATTCTAAAGGTTGTTAAACTTGCCACTGGCGAATAAACTTCCAGATCACAGTCAGTCTGTTCGAAACCTCTGGCTACTAAGCGTGCTTTATACAGTTTTTTTTACCGGCATTATCCTTTATCTTGAAAACCCATTTACTGGAAATGATGTTTGTATTTTCTGGAACGCTTGTCACTTCTGTCCACGTATTATTTTCTTTTAAAGTTTTCAACTCGTTTTCTATGGCTTCTAACCAGTTTTGTTTGTCTTCACCTTCCATGGCTTCAACATATGTCATTGGTTCATTTTCGTTTGATATAAAGTTCGTGTAATAATCATCCAACCACTTGGGTTTCTTCTTTTCTCTTACTGGACGTCTTGGTATTTCTTGATTTTCTTCGTTTGAACTTTGGCATTCTCCTTCTTCTCTTGGTTCCTCACAGTCTAGTTTTTCTTGTTGTTTGCAATTTTGTTCTTCTCTTTTCTGAGTTTCTTCTTCTTTTATACTATCTTCTACATCTGAAATATTGCTCCCACTTTGTTCTATATTTCTTTCTTCTAGCGCTACTTTCTGTTGAGTGTCATTTATAAATATTACTTCTCTTCTGATTTGAACATCATTTTTTTCGGGAAAGTATATTCTGTAGCCCTTTGTAGTTTCACTGTAGCCAACGAAATAGCCTAATTCTGATTTGGAGTCCCACTTTCTTCTTTTTTGTTTCGGAACATGGACTGCCACTTGAGATCCGAATATTTGTAAATTATTAATGTCGTAAATATCTTTGTTATACCAGAGTTCATAGGGCGTTTTATTTTTCACTCTGCTTTTCCCTGTTCTATTTAATACAAATACAGCCGTGTTAACAGCTTCTGCCCAAAGTTCTTTTTCGAAATTTTTTGACAACAATAAAGTTCTAGCCGCTTCCGTAATTGTTCTTATTTCTCTTTCGGCGCATCCGTTTTGTTCAGGCGTGTAATCTACACTAGTCTGATGTATAATTCCCATGCTATCTGTCAATTCTTTTAGTTCGTTGTTTATAAACTCCTTTCCATTATCTGTTCTTATGACCTTAATTTTATGTCCTGGATTTACATATACTTGTTTGATAAATTTTCGGATTTTACTTACAGTTTCTGATTTAGCTTTTAGAAAGAATACAGTTTTAAATCTTGAAAAATCATCTTTTATCATTAAATAATATCTTGAGCCCCCTAACGATGTGGTTTCCATCGGCCCACATAAATCCATATGTATCATTTCCCCTGGCTGTTGTGATTTGTTGACACTTGACAGATAAGGATATTTATGTTGTTTTCCTTTTAGACAGGATACGCATGTTGATTCTTCGCCCATCTTGTAGTCTATTTCAGATCTCTTTAGAATGCATTTTACTTGTTCAATGTCTTGATGCGACATTTTATTATGCCATTCTGACAATTCAACATTTAACCGACCTACCGTCGCATACGATTTATCACTGTATCTAAAGTTCATAATATATAATTTATTATTACGGTAAGCAGTCGCAGCTACGAATTTAGAATCTTTTTTAATAAATAGACACTTTTCATTGTCCATTTTTAGTTCATACCCTTTGTCTGTGGCTGCGCTTACTGAAAATAAATTTACACCAGCGTCTGGCACATGTAGTACATTGTATAATGTACTGTCTATCCAAATTTGTCCGTTAAACGCTTTTAAGTTGACAGTACCTATACCTAACGCTTTAATTATGGTTCCGTCGCCTATAAAAATGTCTTTAGGTCTGTCTAATGCTTCATAATTATTAAATAACTTTGTATCGTGCCACATGTGGTCTGAAGCTCCACTATCCATTATCCATTCATTACCTTTGTGCTGTATTTTTGTTGCCGACAAAGCGTTACTTTTATTAAAATTCTTATGTTTGTTTTTAAACCAACAGTCTTTTATTAAATGTCCTCTTCTTTTACAATGATGGCAAAATTTAACATTATTCTTGATTTCATTACAGTCCTTTTTATAATGCCCTGCCTTGCCGCACTTAAAGCATTTTCTATCGGTCTTCAAAGCGGATAAAGCAATTTTCTCTTCATCTTCTTTATTTTTGAAGCGCTGTTCTTCTATCAAAAGTCTAGCTGACAATTCTACTAGCGTTTGCTTTTCTTTTGGTACCGAGTCCCACGCCGAAATAAAATGCTTGAAGCGGTCTGGTAAACATGTAATAATTTTTGTTGCTACCATATTTTCGGGTATTTCGCTGCCTAAACATTTTAACTGCGATACAATTTCCTCGACTTTACCAATAAATGTTGACACCTCCTCATTTTCGGTGTACTGTAGAGTAAAGAATTTTTGCTGGGCTAAGTGTAACGACAGTTCACCTTTCTGTTCGTATATGTTTTCTAACTTTTTCCAAATGTCACAAGCTGTCTCACAACTGATGACCTGTGACATCACCTTTTCTGTAAGTCTGGTCACAATTACACCTTGTGCCTTGGCATCTTTCTTTAACCAAACAGCCTTGTCTTTAGAATCTTTTGGCAGTAGTTCCGATCCATCAACGACATCATACACTTCCGCAGCTTTTAATAATACCTTGACTTGGAACTTCCAAGTTCCCCAATTCCTGCTTCCCTCTAATTTCTGGGCACTAGTACCGGCTCCAGTGTTCAAAAATATATTCTCCATTTTTTCTGCTTTACCACAGATTTTACAATTTCTTAATATTCAACGGGCAATACTGGGCCCATAACCTTTTGCATTGGTGGAATGCTGAGTATTAAGAAATTGAATAAATATACGTACACTTTTATATTTGGGGAAACAGTATTTATTTTTATGAAAAATTTTATTATTGATTGACACCTATCTACAACTATTACTTACATATATTTGTTTACAACGCATACTATAATGTTTGAACAGTTATAACAAAGTAGTCGTTGATATTTCAATACAACCGCCGGATGAATATGAAACCGTCAAATTCTGGATTCTGGTAGACACATACGTACATAGATATTTTCGAATATTGAATTGTTTTTATGGTTTTTACTTCCTTGTACAAAGTAAAGGAAGTTTTGTAGATAATCGCGAAAAATTTCGGTTTCCAGATTTCAACAGAAATATCCATTTTGACCATCCCTGAATCCATTTTGACTAATTTCGTCGTGACGTCTGTACGTACGTATGTTCGTATCTCGCATAACTGAAAAACGGGAAGCCGTAGACAGTTATAATTTTGTATTTAGGACTGCTATAGCATCTAGTTGTACACCTCTCTTTTTGGTCATTACATAACTTTCGGAAGTGGTACATTACTTGAAGCCTATAATAAATTTTAATGAAAAACTATATTAAAATATAATCCAAAACTTTTCAAATTTAGTATATAATAATTTTATTTCAATGGGAATAACATACATAATAGATTTTAGTTAAAATGGTCTTCCCGGAAGTGGTACTTTACTTGAAGCCTATAATAGATTTTAAATGAAAAACTACCTATATTAAAATATAAACCGAAATTTGGTATATAATACTTTTATATCAATGGGAATAACATAATAGATTTTGGTTAATATGGTCTAACCGGAAGTGATACTTTACTTGAAGCTGTTATCAGTTTTTCTTGAAAAAATGGTGTTATTTTGATTTTAGAAATAAATGCTTCAAATACAAGTTTTAGGGAATTGAATTCTGCGTCGAGTACATCAAGTACGATGAAATTAGCTCTTTGTATAAGCGAGATATGTAAATTTAAAAATTATGTACTTTTTGGTTTCTGTAATTAAGTTTGCTATGTTTTAGGACAAAAAATAACAAAAAAATAAAGAATTTAATGTCAATGTCAAATACGCAATTTTAAGATTGGGTCTGTTATAATACATATTTTAATTATTAACAAAATATGTATAGTTTAACAGGCGTACAAGGAAGTCATGTGGTGTCCACATCAGAATTTTACTTATAATGAAAGCTTCGACGTGCAAGCTTTGCAACCAGAAGATAATGTTCGCAGAATGAATTTTTGTCATACATAGACATAATCTGAAATTTGTTGCGACGCCAATGATCTTATATGTCATTTGTGACAGGTATCACATTTTTTCCAGAGAACACATTGATTTTTACTTTTTTATAAAGTTTTGAGCTATGTCGTGATTGGTCAGTTTTAAAGGCCTCTAGTTCTTGTAGAAAGTATGTTAAACAAAAATTATTGCCAGATTTGCTATCTTTGGGGTCAGATCTACCATGGGTTAAGCGTTGAACACTTACTTACATAACACCCTGTATTACTGCGAATGCGAACATTTGGGTTCCCTAGGTTCCTATATCTACGCTTTTATGTTAAACCATTTCTCTTAAGTTAGAGAAAGTGATCAAACTCAACTCAGATATGGTTATTCATGTAATTTTTGTTGTGAATTAACATCTTCAGTAAGTTACAATTAAACTGTTATATTATTATGACTGCGGCAAAACACCCTCCCTAGTTTTGAAGGTTAATTAAAAAAAATCAGATGACATTACCTTCCGCCAATACCATGTATTTTGCACAAATCCATTACCAAAAGTTTCTTGGGAAAGATTCTATATATCCAGTAACACTGTAATACGAACATAACTATTTTCTACAAATTCTATACCGAAAATTCCTTGGTTAAGATTCTATGTACCCAATAAAATTATAACACAAACATATACAATGTAAATTGCACTTGACGCTGACATCTGTCATCTAGAATTTTTTAATATATCGCCAGTTTCCTTGATTATAGAACAGCTGACTGATTTATGAAAGTTAATCTCTTTAAAAATTAGTGATTCTGTCGAGACGAGACGAGACGAAAAATTCATTGTCTCGTCTCGTCTCGTTTCAAATTAAAAAAATTATGTCTCGTCTATCCTCGATATAGATAAAATAAATCAAATTGTATACTTTACAATTAATATATTTAAACTATGTTGTTTTGCCAGAAACGAGTAAAAAAATCTCCGAATTAAATAAAATTGTATAATTTGAGAAGTTACATTAAATTTTACCTACATTCAGTATTATTATTTGTTATTTACTCTTTATTAATCATATTAAGTTATAAATAATGGGTGAGATTCAGTGGGTTGTATTAGCGTGTTTTAAGCTAAAACAGTCCTTTGTCAAAAATATTTTGGCAACTTTGTAATACCTGTCAGAAAAAAGTGAGAGACCAAAGGATCAAATAAAGAAAAAAATATTATTAACAGAAGTAAGAAAAAAAGGACAAATGTCAAAACTGATCAAAACGGGGGTTGAGATATTTTAAAATTCATTACCATTCAGGTATGAAACATATGACACATAAAATTTGACATATTTCTAACCTAATTTTGCAATAATGAGTTTCCTGTTACACCTTCCATTTACAATAATACTTCCTCATTTGACTAAAGGATATCTGTATAACTTTTCCCTGTGGTAAAATTTCTAAATCACAATTGAATCTCATTGATACATGTGGAAAATATTACAATGTTGCCATATACTTAATACAAGATTTAATACAGACCTTAATACAACCCACTGAATTCCACCCATTATGTTTATATTATGTATTATCTGTTGTTTTTCTTATTATAATTGTTATCAGTTACCATATACGTTGGAAACAAACTCTGATTAGTATATTCCATGTATGTTAATCACTCACTATATTAGATTACTTACCTATTATAATTATTATTGTGTTATTTACTATATACATATATATTTTTCTTATTGTTGTCACTCTGTATAGAATTTATCCGAAGGCAAATAAATAATTGAATTGAATTGAAATTGTCTCGCCTCGAGTTTTTTTCTCGTCTCGTTTAATAGAGTCTCGTCTCGGCCGAGATTCTCGCCGAGATTTCTAGACGGAAATTTAATATGTATATTTTGGTACAATAAACTAATTATTAAATTTATACAATTTTGTATTAATAGTAAATTGCACAAAAAGATAAACATATGTCGTTTTATCTGTCAAAATTTGAAATTACCTAAAACTTGTGCAAATTTTATTATCTTATAATTTTATTAATTTAATATTTATTTAGCATTTTTACCTCCCGCTACCCTTGGTAAGGAAGGTATAGGGATCGTGCTAAAAATCACATATCGAGATTTTAGTAAATGACCACGTTTTAAGGTCCCTAAAATCCAATATTAACATTTTCACGATGATGTCTGTATGTGTGTATGTGTATGTGTAAGTATGTGTGTGTGTATATGTATGTATGTATGTGTAGGGATTTTGTCTTCGCTCTAACTCAAATACTATCATTCAGAAAATTCTGAAACTTTGTATTTCTATCCTATTCTAATATGAAGCCATTAGATTTTGGTGCAAATCGGATAACCGGAAATGGCACTTTATCTGAAGCTCATAATGGTTTTTCTTCAAAAAATATCATTAAATGCCATTATTGAATTTTCTACAGGAATACATTAATACTTTTTCTATATATTTTGCAGATAAATTTAAAAATAATTTTTTTATTAGTCCCGAAGCCTAAGATAAACACAATTCCTTTGTTACACAGTTCATATTTCAAATGAATGTAAATGTCACTGTCCAAAAACTAATCACTTCAAATTAATAATAGTGACATTTTAAAAAGAAAATAGTAAATAAAGCAATAGTTCTATGCAATGAAACAGTTTGCTGCATTAGTTAATACGTAGGTATGTATTTAAATTAATAAAAATTAAATAGCGGGAGGTTTTGTGTTGGCCACATCAGTTTTTTTAATCTGTTATAAAACATTAAAATGAAATTAACGCTAAAAATCTTAGCTAAAGCCTGGATTACTCGATGAAGTCTCTGTCAAGTGACTTGAAAAGTATATGTACACGATCAAGTTTTGCGTGAATTAAAATATCCAAGTGTTAAACTTTAAGTTTCACTTACATTAAGATTTCAATTACTTCTCTATCCCATATTCCTATTTTCAGTTTAACATCGATCACTACTTGTATACATCAAAAATATAAACACAAATGACATTTGACAGTTACTTGACAGTTAAAATTTGTAGGGACTTTTAAGAAAAAGTAGCGCATGTTCCAGTTTTTCTTTAAATATTTTTCGCTAAAAGTCTATTCATTTGTCTCTCTTGAACTCATGTAATTGTGCGAGAGAGAAAACTTTTCAAGTCACTTGAAAAGAAAAACTTCATCGTATAATGCACGCTTAACAAATTGTGAGAGAAAAAATGTCAAATACCTTATTATCTTTTTGTTCAAAAATGCCAAAGCTAAATAGAGACAGATATCACTGAAAATATGTTAAATTTTACACGTTTGCAAGTATAACTCATGAGAAAAATGACATCCGAGAAATCTCGAAACAGTTTTCGTGAATCGAGATCTCGTCTCGTAAAATTTTTTCCCATTTCTGTCTTGTCTCGTCGAGAGGAGAAATCTCGAGTACGAGACGAGACGAGAATCGAGAAATATCTCGTGTCGACAGAATCACTACTAAAAATCTTTAACTGTTTAACTCTATATCTATAGAATATGAAAGAAAATATATGCTGTAGTACTATCATTTAAAAATCTCTGTTATGGCTAGCTCAGTACCTCTCGCCATTTCAGTTTTGTTACATAAGTATTGAATTTAACATTTCTTGTATACACAAATTATTCTAATTATATCTTTTCTTTCATTCCATAAAGAATTTTGTTCAACTCTTCTAAAATGTTCAAGATGGTTCCAATTCACTGACAGGTATTTCTTAAGGATATATGTATTATTACTATTAATAATACCTACCTATAATTGTAAATATTTAATTAGTAATTCAATAAGAAATATTAAGTGTGTGTCTCAGAAAAAGCTTTCAGTAATGTCGGCAAAACCGTTGATTTTTTACACTGACTTTTATATGTCAATTATAAACATATGAATTTGACAACAAATTTCCTTGGTGTAGACTGGACTCTCTTAGCGATAGGTAAAAAGGGTGGCAAAAAAATGTAGAAATTTATAGAGATATAAATCTTCTAAGTACAACTGAAATTAACAACCAAAATAATAAGAAATAAAATAACCAACACATAACAATAAAAGACGAAGAACAAGGGTTCATGTCAAGGTCGTGAACGGATACCGTGTTCGCGTGTTCCTTATTCGTTAATGTTACTTGATTTTGATAATTTAATAATATAAAAATATAGTCAGTTTTGAAAAACAACATAATAATCATGTCAATCAAAAAAAATAAATAAGATGTATTTTGTGATGTCAATAAACTAAACTATTTTGTACATTTTAATAAATAATATACTTGTTAATTTCATACTAAAAATAGTGGATTACTTCAGGTTATGGGCCCAGGCCTCCTGTTTGTAATCTAAAAGAAGTTACGAGTAGGTAACTGTTTGTAATCTAAAAGAAGTTACGAGTAGGTAACAAAAAGGATTGACAAATATATAAAAATGGATAGTTTCTCAGCGTCAGTGATTACGAAGTTGAATAATACTAATTACCAGCTGTGGAAACACCACATAAAATTATTATTAAAAGCTAAAAAGGTATGGACAGCGGTAGAAGATGAAAAACCCATTGAACCAAAAGAAGATGCTTCACAGGAAGAAAGAAATAAGAGATTTAAAGAAATAGAATTGTATGAAGAAAAAAGTGCAATAGCTGCATCAATAATACTATATTCTATAGACACGAACCAAGCGCAACAAGTCATAAATATTGACGAGGCAAGATTAATTTGGCTAAAATTAAAATCAATCCACGAAGGAAAAATTTCTGCACGTCGAGTTGACTTACGTATAGAACTAAGTACGATAAAGAAAAATGAAGATGAGAAAATCGATCAATATCTTGCACGAGCTCAATACATCCGTGACCAACTAGCCCAGTGTGAAGCAACAATTCAAGATGAAGAATTTTTTGCACTTTTATTGAACGGTCTGCCAAGATCTTTTAATACAATAAGACTACAAATGAAAGCTACAGGTCTTGAAAAATTGTCAGTTGAAGAATTTAAAAACGGACTAAAGGCACAAGAAGATGAAATAAATTTAAGCGAAGTCGAAATTAAGATGGAATCTGCATGTATATCCCAAAATAAGAAATATAATAATTCATTCAAAGAACGGAAATTAAACATAAATTGCTGGATATGTAATAAAGAAGGGCATTTTGCACGAGATTGCTATCATCGTTTCGACAGACGTCAAGAAATTAGTCATGAAAGAAGACGAGAAAGAGAAGATAAATATCAACACCAAGGTAGAAGACGAATGAGTAGAGTTACAGATGAAGAAAGAGAAAGTTATCAACACAAAAATAAAGAAAGGATAAATAGAGCTACAGATGAAGAAAATGCTTTGAAAGTTTCAAATAAAAGGGCTTATGACATCAATCACTGGTATATTGACTCAGGTGCCACCAGCCACATGACAAATAACAAATCTATATTCACATATTTGGACAAAAATGATGTACAAAATGTAAAATTACCCAACGGTGAGACAATTCAAGCAGAAGGACGAGGAACAGTTAGATTAAAAACGACTAATGAAAATTGCAAATATAAATTTCTAACTATCCCAAATGTGCTGTATGTACCAGATATGACGGAAAATTTGTTATCAGTTAGCACACTTGAGAAAAGAGGATACACTATTATTTTTAAAGATAGAAATTGTACAATAAAAACAACAGATGGTACAATAATGGTAGTAGGTGAAAGAAGAAATAATTTATATGTAGCAAGTTTGGAACCACCAGTAGAGAAAATTTACCAAATACAAGAAAGTAATGCTGAAATATGGCACAGAAGGTTTGGACATCAAGATACAAATAAATTAAAAATTATGAAAAATCAAAATTTTGTGAACGGACTGAAATTTCAAGAAAAAGAAATAACTGATTGTGTAAGCTGCCTAAGCGGAAAACTAACAAGAAAATCTTTTACAAAACATAGAGAAATATCAACATCAGACATATTAGAATTGATACATATGGACTTATGTGGACCTATGCAAGAATCGTCAATAGGAAATTCAAGATATTTATATGTACTAGTTGACGATTTTACGAGAAAAATCTTCGTTTATTTCCTGAAAACGAAAGATGAAGCTTTGGAAAAGTTCAAAATATTTAAAGCTGAAGTTGAAAATCAGACAAATAAAAAAATAAAGAAAATTCGAAGCGACTGCGGCAAAGAATTTGACAATAAAGAATTCCAAAGTTATTTAAATAAAAAAGGAATTATTCATGAAAAAACCGTTCCATATACCCCACAAGAAAATGGAATTGCAGAAAGAACCAATCGAACAATAATTCAAATGGTGAGATGTATGCTACACGATGCACGACTACCAGTAAAATTTTGGGCAGAAGCAGCTAATTATGCAGTTTTCTTAAAAAATAGAACTTACATGAAGAAAATAAATCAAACACCTGAAGAAAAATACTCTAACAAGAAACCAGATGTAACAAATATTAAAATATTTGGATCATTAGCACTTTTTCTCATTACAAATCCTAATCGCCGTAAATTAGATCCAAAAATTAAAAAAGGAATATTTGTTGGATTTAATAACACAACAAAACATTTAAGAATATATTCAACAGAAGACAGAACTATTAAAATAGTCCGAGACACAAGAATAATAGAAAATCAAAGAGGATCAGAACTGTTAAAATTGAATGATAATTATTCAAGAAAGAAGAATATAGAACATGTACCAATTTTTGAAATAGAAGAAAATACAATTCATCAAAACGTTCAAGAAATTGAAAATAATGAAGATGGAGAAGATAGAATAGAAAATCATATCATCGAAATAACCGAAAAAGAGAAAAGTGAAGAAAATAATTTAAAAGAATTTGAAAACGAGGAAATGGAAAGAGACAACTTAAATGAAGATAACCACGAACTTGAAGAAATAAACATACCACCAAGAAGATCTGAAAGAATAAGAAATAAGAAGGAAGATAACCACGGATTTGAAGAAATACACATACAACCAAGAAGATCTGAAAGAATAAGAAATAAGAAGGAAGATATCGCAAAGCTAGCTACAAATATGAAAATACCGTATACATACGAAGAAGCTTTACAAAGTAGTGACAGCAAATACTGGGAAATAGCAATAAATGATGAATTAAAATCACAGGAGAAAAATGGAACATGGGAAATTGTAGAAAAACCGAAAAATAAACTAATAATAGACTCAAGATGGATATTCAAAATCAAAGAAAAACCTGATGGAACAATAGAGAAATATAAAGCAAGATTAGTTGCAAGAGGCTACAATCAAAGAAAAGGTGAAGACTATGATGACATTTTTTCTCCAGTTATCAGACTAAACACCTTGAGAACAATAATTGCTTTAACTGTACAAGAAGATCTTGATTTATACCAATATGATGTGACAACCGCTTATTTAAATGGCATAATCGAGGAAGAAGTATATATGGAAATTCCAAAAGGGGTTAAAGCAGAAGAAAATAAAGTTTGTAAACTTAAAAAGGGCTTATATGGCTTAAAACAAAGTGCTAAAGCCTGGTATACTACAATTAAAAATGAATTAATACAAAATAATTTCACAGAATTGAATTCAGAATCATGCGTGTTTTTACGGACAAACAATGATGGTGACTATATCATTCTCTGTTTATACGTAGACGATATATTACTTGCTACAAAATCAAAGAAATTAGTTGAAGAAACAACAACGCAATTACAAAGAAAATTCGAGTTGAAATTCATCGGAGAAGCTAAATATTTGCTTGGGTGGGAAATCGAAAGAAATAAAGAAGAAGGTATTATTCATATAAGACAAGAAAAGTACATTAAAAATATATTACAAAAATTCAATATGGAAGAATGTAGAGGAGTAAGTACACCGCTCCAAGCGAACTCAGACAAAAATGAAGATAATGAAGACATAAAGAAAAATAACATGAAATATCCATATCAAGAGCTCATTGGCAGTTTGATTTACTTGTCACAAGGTACGAGACCAGACATAACTTTTGCAACAACTTATTTAAGCCAGTTCAACAATAATTTCACTGAAACACATTGGCAACAAGCAAAACATGTTTTACGATATCTGCAGAAAACTAAAAGCATGGGATTAACGTACAGAAAGAATAAAGAAGAAATTAAATGTTACAGCGATGCAAGTTGGAATAATAACGTAAGAGATGGAAAAGGATTTTCAAGTTATATATTCGTGCTAGCAGGAGGGGCAATTAGCTGGCAGTGTAAAAAGCAAGATGTCGTCGCTTTATCTACGTGCGAAAGCGAATTTATGGCTATAACAGAAGCTGTTAAAGAAATAATTTGGATAAAGAAATTATTCAAGGAGCTGAAACAAGAGAAATATATTGGAACTAAACTTTCGTTGAAATCGGATAACCAAGCTGCAATAAAATTGTCAAAAAGCAATGTTTATCACTCAAAAAGCAAACACATTCAAAGAAAGTATTTATTCATTCGCGATGAAATAGAGAAAAATAAAATACAAGTAGAATACGTAGAATCAAAAGGTATGACAGCAGATTTCCTAACGAAGGCTGTAACAAAAGCAGTTTTGGAGACATGCAAAGGATCATCGGGACTGCAGAATTATGAAGATGTTTTTCACAAATGACACTGACATTCCTGACATTTTAAAATTATCAAAATGGGGAGAGTGTTACTTGATTTTGATAATTTAATAATATAAAAATATAGTCAGTTTTGAAAAACAACATAATAATCATGTCAATCAAAAAAAATAAATAAGATGTATTTTGTGATGTCAATAAACTAAACTATTTTGTACATTTTAATAAATAATATACTTGTTAATTTCATACTAAAAATAGTGGATTACTTCAGTTAATAAGGCAAATCACTGAAAAATCGGTTAAATTTAAGTTTTTATGTGCTTCATTGACTTGGAAAAGATATTCGATTAAATACAATTAGAAGATACAATACATCTGTTGTACGATAGGCAAATATCTTATAAAATTATAAAATAATGAATTAACAAAACCGATACCTGCAAACAACGGAATCCGCCAAGAAGATTTAAGCCCACTTTTGTTCAGCATTGTCATGGATAAAATAATAAAAGAAGTACGAAAACACAAGGGGTACAAAATGGAAAACAAAGAAGTAAAAATTTAATATCATACGGGAATGTGGAAGAAGTTGTATGTATTAATTTACGAAAAAGTAGACGACTCGAACTTTTGCCTGATTATAATTCCCCAAATATTCCTCAGGCCCGACTGATTGGGTTTGTCTGTGATAGGGGATTCCAGCTCAATCGAATTAAAGGAAAATAGTAAAAAAATTCGAATGTATATGCTGAATAACGAATATTAATAAAAAAAATTAAATGGTATAATTGAAATATTTCGGAAATAAGGGTTTTTTTGTTATTGTTATAGGGTGATAGGGTGGTTTGACGGAAGAGTGACTTTTCAATAAAAAGAAGTTATTTTACTTTTACAAGTATTTTATTTTTCAATATAATCCTTTTTTAATTGTACACACTTAGCCCATCGAATTTCCAATTTTTTCAAAGCATCCAAAAAGTAATCTTTTGACAACTCTTCAAAATATGCATTTGTCTCCGATATCCCCTCTTCATTGGTGTGAAATCTCTTTCCACCGAGCCATATTTTTAAATTTGAAAATAAGAAGAAATCACTGAGAGTCAGATCTGGTGAAAATAGCGGATGAGACAGCATCTCGTAACGCAATTCAACTAATTTTGTTGTAGCAACAGCGGACGAATGAGAAGGCGCATTATCGTAATGGAACAACCCTTTTACTTCAACAAATGAGGTCGTTTTCTCTTTAGTTCGGCATCAAAACGTGTCAACAAATCAGCATAATATTGGTCAGTTATCGTTTTTCCTTTTTGTAAACAATCAATAAAGATCACACCTTTGGGATCCCAAAATACTGTGACCATGATCCTATTGGCCGAAAAAAACAGTTTTAGCCTTCTTGGGAGCACGTTCCTCAAGAGAAATCCATTGCCTCGACTGCATTTTAGTTTTTGACATGTAATGGTGTATCACGTTTCATCTACTGTGACATATCGGCGAAAAAATTCCCTTGGATTACGTTTGAAGATAACCGAACATTCTTCTGAATTTTTAATGCGAGCACGCATTTGATCTGAATTATGTAGTCGCGGCACCCATCTCGCGAATAGCTTTTTCATATGTAAATTGCATTCCTGTTCGGTTGAATTGTTGACTTCATTAGCTATCTCACGTACTTTTAATCGACGATCGCTAATTACTAGGGCACGGATTTTATTAACCATTTGTCGAGTTGTTACAGTAAATGACGGTCCAGACGTTCCTGCATCATTGTGCTCATATGGCCACTTTTAAAAGCAGAAAACCACTTACAAATCATTCCATGGGACGCAATACATTCAGAATAATATTTACGTAACTTTTCCTGGGTTTCTTTAATTGTTTTTCCACATAAAAAATAATGTTTAATTAATACTCGAAATTCTTTTTTCTCCATATTTACAGAACAACAAAAACAGTTTTCTTTAGATTAGTATAAAAAATAAACTATCTGTCAGATTTGTGTGAAATTTTAACAGTAGACATCAGAAACATGGTGGAAGCCAGCAATATAATCATCGTGGTGAAAGTGTTGCCAACCTTTGAAAAGTCACTCTTCCGTCAAACCGCCCTCGTATAATATTTTGATTAGCGACCGAAAGACCGCCTATTCATGCATAACAAATAGCGTGTTAGGAGGTGGGGGTTACTACCAATGGAAGTTAAGAAATTCAAATTCGAAAGGAGGGGCTAACATTTCTCTACTGCAGTTTTCAAACAGTTTTTATTTTAACATAAATTTCTTGCATTAAACTTAATAATTTAAATACACTTGTAATTATAAAGTATGTAGACTTATACAGTGTTATAATATTCATTTATTTTGTGTAAATATAACTTAAAATATATATATTTCAAGAACATTTTGGTCCATTATGAAAAGAGTTTTATATAAAAACACATAAATGTGACGTCACGTCAATCTTTTCAAAATTCGGGAGACCATAACTCGCTTATTAATAGGAATTTTTTCACCGGATTTTCGTCAATAATCTTAGTTTTCCTAATATTTTCAGATAAAATTATATAAAAAAAAAAATGGTGGAATCCCCCATTTATTAGGGAGATAGCCGCAGCCCTGATGTGCCGACTAGTTTGCGAACCTCCATAAGAAACAATGCAAAATGCAAACTTATTCTTTCTGATCGGCACACACCATTCTGAACAGTGTGTGATGGCCTTAATTGTAGTTTTAAAATACTGAAAATTATTCTTTAACAAAAATTACCAATGCGCATAAGTATATGTACTTCAATTATATTCAAAAAATCTGTTGTGGCCAGCACAAAGGGTTGTGCAGTGGACAATTGACCGGTCAATTGACACAACAATATTTGACGGTCTACTCAAATAATCTAAATAAAACTACCACGACATCTGTTGTTAAATAAAAGTAGCTATGTACTAGTTACAGTTATAACATGAATGTACCTAGTTTGAAAATAACTGTATGCCGTGCTGTTATTTTACAATTATTTAATAGAATAATTACATATTTCATTGCGCCTTTTACTTCACTTTCCCGATTTTTCGAATTTTTAGTGGGTTTGTTCATTAGTTGTTTATTGTTTTTCATTTTCAATAATATTGAATGTAGTAAACAGTTGGTACTAAAATAAATGACAATTTTAATTTTTAATTGTAATTTTTAATAAATGCTTTCTTGGTCAATTGATGGTTGAATGACCGTCAATTAGTCCGTCAATTGACCGAAAAATATTTGACTTGTCAAATGCACAACCCTAAATTGCACAAATCCTCTCGCCATTTCCATTTTATGTTATAAGTACTGTATTGCACTTCGCTATCGAACCGTCGTTCTATAACAAAAAAATTACAGAACTTTACCCAAATATTGTTTTTTATTTGTATTTATTATGTCTTCTGTACACATACAATTCTAATTATATCTATTTTTCATTGTATTAGGAAGCTAATAAATGTCAGAGATTCTTCCAATTCATTAACAAGATTGGCGGTATTTCTGATGAATATATGCATTTTACCTACAATTTTAAATATTTAATTAATAAAACAATAAGAAAGATTAAATGTACTTCCCAGAAAAAGTTATCAGAATGTCAGTAAAACTGTTGATTTTTGACACTGACATCTGTCATTTACAAACTATGTTATAAACATTTGAATTTGTCAACTAGTTTCCTTAGTGCCTTGGCCTCTGCGATGTATAACATTAGATTATTCTATATATATATATATATACAGTGGAATCCACTTATACAGAGAATTTATTTTAAAATGCAACATTATAGTTCATTACTTCCATGGTTACTCACTATTGTCAAAAAATGACAACAATGTAACATTTGTCCATTTTAAAATGCAACATTATAAATAGTATTGCAGCACAGGAGATACCTCCAAAACACATCACAAATGGTGTCAATTCTTATTACGACCGACTAGAATATTGCCTCAGAGTGATTGGGGGTATTTTTTAACATTTATTACATGAAAGTTATGAATTTTTGTAAGCTAAAGTTTGTTAAGATATATAACATTCATGTTTTGATTATTTGTTAATCGTCTGTAGGCTAATTAATTGGAAATTAGTTTTGATAATACAAAACTACAAATATTGTATGTTGCATTTTAAAATGGACAAATATTACATTGCTGTCATTTTTTGACAATAGTGAGTAACCATGGAAGTGATTCGCCATATGTTGCATGTTAAAATAAATTCCCTGTAATGAACTCGCTTATAATATACACTCGCTTATAATGAACACATACACTGAGTCCCAACTAAATACATACCTAATGTAAAACAAAACACATATAATGAACTCGTATATAGTGAACTTTCGTCTATAATGGACCAAATTTACTTCTTGCGTTCACTATACAGTATGTCCCATTTAGAGGTGCCACCATTGGGATTTCGAGAACTATAAGAGATACGATGTCGGTTAAATGAAACTTTTTGTGCGCCTTTGGGAGGCCATCTCAGATGTGCTTTTGTTTTTCCAAAAATTCTTATAGGGCACTAGATAATGTCGAAAAACTGAATATTGTTGATTTTTTCTTTCTTAAATAACTTCTAAACTATTAGTAATTGAGAAAAACGTTTCAAATATAAAAGATAAATATTTTTATTAACTAACCAGTGGCGTACGAAATAAATTTTTATATCCGTAAATTTTCGAGATATAACACAAACTTATATTTTTTTAAATAGAACCCATATCTGATTTCAGCCTCAAAAAAATCATTATTTTTTTCTCTTTTCATTGATGTAAGGGTTATTATTTATTATATTTGTTTTACTCCTAAAATTTAATTTTTCTCTTTATTTTCCTGAACTTTCTTATTATTTCCCAAAAAAAACATTATTATTATTATTAATTATATTGTATTTGATCGAAATAATTTGTTTTATGCCTTTATTACTTAATATTTTTATTCTAGACTCATAATTACAAATTACACTATAATGTGCCAGGGGCGGCCAGATACAAAATATTATAAAAATTAGTTTGATACTAGTTTTGAACTAAATTTTCTAACGAAATAAATTATTTAAATACAAGGAGTATTTCTAAATAGAAATCTACCAATATTTTCAAAATAATTATAAATTTAATACAAAATAAGGAAAAAATAATAATTTTGAAGGCAAAACAAATATAAAACATAATAACCCTTACATCATTGAAAAGAGAAAAAAATAATGATTTTTTTAAGACTGCAATCAGATAAGGGTTCCATTTAAAAAAATATAAGTTTGTGTTATATCTCGAAAATTTACTGATATAAATATTTATTTCGTACGCCACTGGTTAGATAATAAAAATATCTATCTTTTATATTTGAAACGTTTTTCTCAATTACTGATAGTTTAGAAGTTATTTGAAAAAGAAAAAATCAACAATATTCAGTTTTTCGTTATTATCTAGTGCCCTATGAGAATTTTTGGAAAAACAAAAGCACATCTGAGATGGCCTCCCAAAAGCGCAAAAAAGTTCCATTTAACCGACATCGTATCTCTTATAGTCCTCGAGATCCCAATGGTGGCACTTCTAAATGGGACACACTGTATATATATATATATATATATTACATTGCCTTTATCTCTAAATCTGTACAAGATATAATAAAATTTTTAAGTGTATAAGATGGAGAATTTTATGTTATGATCGGGTTATAGGGGCTTTAAAACGTGCTTATCCACTAAAATCTGAATATGCGATTTTTAGCATGATTCCAATACCTCTCTTAGCGAGAGGTAAAAATGAATCTGAAAATGATAAAACTCGCCTTTGGTATAAGGGCGGGGTGGTACGTTCTGTGAGTGCGGTTGTATTGAAATATTTTTGTGAGGAATCGGTAGGGCAAACTTCGTTAATCTTGTTCTGCTTTCGATCATGAAGGAATTGTTAAAAAAATGATTTTCCCATATATATTTATTTTTTAATATTTCCTTTTCAACAAATAAAATTTTGGAATTTCCTAAAAAGAAACAAAATTTCAATTTTTTTTTTTTTTTTTTTTTGTTTTAATCTGATGAACATGAATGAATGTCATAAGACGTCAACTACAATTTGTGAACGCACAATGGGAAAATAAAGTTACTCTATTAGTTACTAGTTATATACAAGTTTAATTTCGAACGAAGTCAATAATTATTTCCAATTTTTAAGTGGCGTAAAAGTATTTTTGCATATTTTGTACAGTAATGTACTATTTTAATATACTCAAAATCGTATAGTAAAGGCTTACTTTACAACATAGCAACCATTACACTTAACAACGGTTTTGTCATTATGTTAGGTACAAGAAACCATAACTGTCAAGTTACTTTGTTACTGAAAATCTAACTACTGTTTTGTCTAAATGTTTTTCATTCAGAATATTAAGCCGCAAAAAATGTAAATTTTAATACTAATATAAAATACAAAAAAATATAGTATACGCAGCGCGTCTGAAAAGTGACTTCACAGTACTCACTATCGCTCGTACTTACACTTGTCATACTTCTCTGGTAAATTTTCACTTTTTTCAACTTGGAACGTAATATTGACAACTGTAGAGCATCGATATGACATCTGGTGACTAAATTTTGAACTAGTGCATGACGGTAGGTGCGAGCAATACAACATAATGTTAGCATACATTTTTTAAAAGTATTTCTTTTATACGAAAATGAATGTTGTAAAACACGGTAAAAGCAATATTATGTGTTGTGTATACGGGTGTCATTCGCTTATGAGTAGGGAAACTCATTTAAGTTTCCACATTTTTTCAAAAATAGGTAAAAATAAAGTGAGTATAACCACAAATGCAGGTATTCAACAAACATTGGAGCTTGGAAGTATGTTTTACGTTCTGGAAAACAAATTTCCAAGTATATGAGAGTATATTCGACAAGACAGTGACTTTATTTTTCCAGGTAATATTATTAATAATTATATTTGAAACATATTTATGATTATTTAAACTTTTAGAAATTCCTTCTCAACGGAGAAATTAGAAAAAAAGTGCTCTACCATCTTTGTGATGACAGAGCACTTTTTTGAAGACAGAGTGATGTTACATTTATAATTTCTCGATAACTATCGGTAATTCCACATAATATAATGTGATTCGCATTCAGAACTTCTTCGTCTGTTTACAAGATTAATATTTTAAATAAAGTAGTAAATGAACATTATATACAATCATACCTTCAGCAATAATCCTAGAATGATGAGTAGCATTTAGAAAGTCAAATATCTGAACAATACTTAGCTTCATTTTTAACAAACACAAGCAAAATTGTATCATATGACAGTGACAGATTGTACACCTACCGTCATGCATCCGCCATATTGAAAGTGCTTGCAGCGCCTCTATCGGTCATTTCAGTTGAGAATACTATTATTGTGAGTTCTTCGCAAAACTCATGAGTTAATAAGCTTTTTGGTACAATTATTATTTTGCCGCTATAATAATTATACTTATACATATACGAAGCAAACTGGTAGTTGTTAATATTATTTTTTAGATATAAATTTTCTAATATGTATTTCAATAAAAATAATATACAGTAATAATTTTATTATTAAGTTTACATGCATAACATTATGCAAAATGCATACCTGAATTTAATATCCATTGTTTAAGTTTTTCGTCATCGTTCGCTGGAAATCGGTATATTTTTAAGCCACTCTTTTGATTTGTGTTACAGTTCACATTTTGACATTATGTTTCCAGGCATTATATTTAACAAATGAATATTTTATTCTAAAATATTTTAAATTATTTTAAATCTTAAAATAAATAAATCAATAAACTTCGATAAAAATAAGTTACCTATCTTCTCAAATCTAGAGATGCATTCGGGCCTGGCCGAACCGGGCTTTGGGTTTGGATAAACTCGGCCCGAAAATAAAAATTGCCAACCCGATTCGAAGTTCGACTCGACAAAAAATTAGCTGGTCCGGCTCGAAAATTGACTAGAAATCAGGCCGGGCTTCGGGCCGGGCCGGGCCAAAGCTCGAAATTGGGTGCATCCGACATTCTTAATTTTGATTTTTATGTGAGGCGAAATGTTTAACTTTTTTCATGCCAAATTTATAAAAAAACCTCTACATCCTTATAACTTTCAACATTAGTTAAAAAAAGAGACACTTCTGGTGTAAGTTTGTTATAAAATTTACAGACTTACGAGTATTTAACACTTTGCTTCCCAAAGGAGCTCGAAAATTTAAACTGTTTCACAAATCTTATAAAAAAAGATATCATTTAGATCAGGATTTTTTATCTAACTTTATTTCTACTCAAAAATAAGTCAAGAAATCATTATAGTAGAAATAAAAATCACTTTTATTTAAGTATACGAATAGTAACAATAGTAATAATAACAACATGATAATAGCATTATTATGCTTTAATGAATAACCTTGAATTTTTGAAGTAAAATAACATTTTTATTATTAAGATGTGAAGTATGTTGTGATTAAATCATTTTGACCTTTTGAACTTTTTCCATTTTCATTAAAATATTAAGGAAACTGTGCATTTGATTGAACTATAAAATTTTTCGGGCCGGCCCGAAAAGCTCAAAATTTCGGGTCGGGCCAAAATCAAAAGTCCGACTCGCCTCAACTTTTGCAAATGATTAGCCTGATTCGGCCCGATAAAAATATCTTCGGCCCGGCTCGATGATCGACTAGAAACCGAAGCGGGCTTCGGGCCGGGCCGGGCCAAAGCTCGAGATCGAGTGCATCCCGACTCAAATCCTTACAGTGAATAAAAAAAGTTTACTTGCACTTGCGACTGATTACAACCAAATTTAGAATTTAAATGAAATATTTTTATAAACGAGCGTGAAGCTGTCAAAATTTTTAAAAAATTTTTCACAGGGAAACCGCTCATAGCAGCTGTAGACACGTTAACATGCTATGCTGTAGTGATGAGCTCTAAAAAGAGCGAAACACGTGTCTACAGCTGCTATGAGCGGTTTCCCTGTGAAAAAATTTTTAAAAATTTTGACAGCTCATCACTACAGCATAGCATGTTAACGTGTCTACAGCTACAAAATTTTTAAAAATTTTGACAGCTCATCACTACAGCATAGCATGTTAACGTGTCTACAGCTGCTATGAGCGGTTTCCCTGCGAAAACAAAAATTTTAAAATTTAGAATTTAAACACTCACCGCTCACTAAGGGTATATTCCAAAAATAAAATATAATAACCAAAACCATGGTTTCGGTTACCGACTGGTTCTAGTCATGTGACTATTATTATTGAAACAGTTCGGTTTTATTCGCGGGTGATTCGCAGAAACCCTAAAATTTTCTTTCAAAACATTACGTCTATCGTCTTTCATAATCCTAAATTATGGAGTGGACAATTAAAATACAATGTAAACCGTAGAAAATAGATGCATTCATCAAAGAGTCAATAAATAGTATCTAACCACACTAACCTACAAAATCTGATAGGACAGAAGATGTTAACCGGCAAAACCGAGGAAAAATCATGGTTGAGTTGGTACGCTTCGGTTGCAACCATTTTAACCGGAACCATGTTTCATAAATGTACAATTTTTACCATTTGATATTATTGGAACACTTTTGGTCAACCGCGGTTAAAATTTGTTATTTTTGGAATATACCCTAAGTATACAAGTTGTGCATATGAAAGAATGCTTAAGCTAGTTGGAATGAAATACGCAAGTTCTGCCATCTATTGACGGCCGGCGGCCCAGTGCTGCCATCTTTTAGAGGTACGGCCAGCGGCGGTTGCCATAATTTATATAGGCCTTGAGCCGTGGCCTTGAGCAATCTGATTACGGTAGTATATATAATCATGCTATATATAAAGTCATAGTTCAAAGAAGAAAAGCAGTTGTTTTGGTAGTTTCAAAATTTATTACAGATTCTGCAAATGTAATAAATAAAAGTAAAAAAAAAAATATAAGAATAATGACAATATGTAGACAAAACAAACAAGTGACTACTAACGACCACGTGTTTCCAAATTTACAAACAAATTACATTCGATATTCTAGGAAACTTTTGAGATTACAATGGGCTATTTGCGTACCTTTTTTTATTTAATATTTTTGAAGAGCAAGTACAAACTTGCTACCCGTATTTTTTCTTTTGGCAAAATATTTATTAATTAGCCAGAAAAAAAAAATGAAATTTGATTATTTGAATTCCCGCCATGTATGACGTAGAATTACGCCGCACCATTGAATGGTCGTAAAGCCATAGCGTTTGTTTGTACGGATAATGTAGATCTCCTGTTTGACGTTTCAACAATAGTTTGGAGGTTAGTATTTTAGTTTGTCTTTTTGGTATCGAAATTTTAAATTACATGTAACTACCTATGTGTTTATTTGTAAAGTAATTAATATATTTGAGAGCCCAGAGAGAGAAAAAATTGAACTAATGTCAAATTCAAATTAAAATTTTCTCGCACGCATGCCATCTATACGTTACATTTTTAAACATATGGTTTCCTTTTCCATTTGAATATAAAATTTTCTTTTTTAATTTACTAAAAAACAAAAAATTTTTTAAAAATAAAATTTATATTTTTACCTCCCGCTACCCTTGGTAAGGGAGGTATAGGGATCGTGCTAAAAATCTCATATCGAGATTTTAGTAAATGACCACGTTTTAAGGTCCTTAGAATCCATTTTTAACATTTTCACGATGATGTCTGTATGTGTGTATGTGTGTATGTGTGTGTGTGTGTGTGTGTATGTGTGTATGTGTACGAATTTTGTTTGCACTCTAACTCAAATACTATCATTCAGAAAATTCTGAAACCTTGTATTTTTACCCTATTCTAATAGGAATAGAAGCCATTAGATTTTGGTGTAAATTGGATAAACGGAAATCGTACTTTACTTGACGCTCATAATGGTTTTTATTCAAAAAATACCATTAAATGTCATTTTTTCGAATTTTATGTCTTATGAAAATTAAAGATTATTAAATTTTCTACAGGAATACATTAATACTTTTTCTATATATTTTACAGATAAATTTAAAAATAATTTTTTTTATTAGTCGCGAAGCCTAAGATAAAAACTATTTCTTTGTTACACAGTTCATTTTTTGAATTAATGTAACTGACAGTAAATGTCACTGTCAGAAAACTTCAAATTAATAATAGTGACATTTTAAAAAGAAAATAGTAAATAAAGCAATAGTTTTCTGCAATGGAACAGTTTGCAGCGTTAGTCAATACGTAGGTAGGTATGTATTTAAATTAATAAAAATTAAATAGCGGGAGGTTTTGTGTTGGCCACATCAGATTTTTTCATCAGAAATCGCCGTTTAGCGGTGTAAAAAGCATTTTTGAGTAAAATCTTTGGACACGTGTTTTTTCTTATGTGTGAATGGAATATGCTGACTTATGGCAGAATATGACAGATTATACTGTATTTTAGTGTATACAAGCTTTTGAAGGGATTCCGTGGTGCCCTTTTCAACCCAGTGAGACCTTAAACAAAATGCTGTAAAACACTCTAAATACACGTTTTTCGTGTAGAAAACACATTTTGAAGCAATTCGGAGACAAAATGTGAAAAATAGTTTTTTCATCAGAAATCGTCGTTTTGCGGTGTAAAAAGCATTTTTGAGTAAAATCTTTCGACACGTGTTTTTACCTCCCGCTACCCTTGGTAAGGGAGGTATAGGGATCGTGCTAAAAATCTCATATCGAGATTTTAGTAAATGACCACGTTTTAAGGTCCCTAGAATCCATTTTTAACATTTTCACGATGATGTCTGTATGTGTGTATGTGTGTGTGTGTGTGTGTGTGTGTGTGTGTGTGTATGTGTGTATGTGTACGAATTTTGTTTGCACTCTAACTCAAATACTATCATTCAGAAAATTCTGAAACCTTGTATTTTTACCCTATTCTAATAGGAATAGAAGCCATTAGATTTTGGTGTAAATCGGATAAACGGAAATCGTACTTTATTTGAAGCTCATAATGGTTCTTTTTCAAAAAATACCATTAAATGCCATTTTTTCGAATTTTATGTCTTATGAAAATTAAAGATTATTGAATTTTCTACAGGAATACATTAATACTTTTTCTATATATTTTACAGATAAATTTAAAAATAATTTTTTTTATTAGTCGCGAAGCCTAAGATAAAAACTATTCCATTGTTACACAGTTCATTTTTCAAATGAATGTAACTGACAGTAAATGTCACTGTCAGAAAACTTATCACTTCAAATTAATAATAGTGACATTTTAAAAAGAAAATATTAAATAAAGCAATAGTTTTATGCAATGGAACAGTTTGCAGCGTTAGTAAATACGTAAGTATGTATTTAAATTAATAAAAATGGATAGGGATGTGTGGCGAAGGATGATTGTTGCGTAACTATTATTGTGGTTTGGATGAGGTTATTCGCTACCGAAAATGTATGTATGTATGTATGTATGTATGTATGTATGTATGTATGTATGTATGTATGTATGTATGTATGTATGTATGTAAAAATTAAATAGCGGGAGGTTTTGTGTTGGCCACATCAGATTTTTACATATGTTTTCAACATAACATTACTTATATAGTGATAGAAATCGTATTTTCAGTACCATGCAAGTTGCCCATTGATATCTGTCAGATGTCGTTACTATCGATTTACGAATTAAACCATTTGCTGGGAATGGTCCAAAACCATCCTACTGAGCACTATGAATTACGCTTGCGTTTTTTGTGTATAATTCACTATCCACTATGCATTAGTGAAGTAGCTAGGAATGAGGCTTAATAATGAATAATGAAACATCAGCTAGATATAGTGGAAGAGCCTGACCTCCGTATCGTGCACTATACTCCGTACTTTTTGCCCTAAAGTTAAAAGTTACTTATTCTTATAGGAAATTTTCCGACAAATTTGATGGTGTTATTCTTAATGCCCTATCTCATTGCGAAAACTCAAAAATCCATATTTTCTAAAAAAAATACAAAATTTCAATTTTAAAACTTTTTTCACTTTTACTTGTCATATTTTCTGTATAAATTGAGATATTTGTGCCGTTTTTTCACTAAATCATTTTCTCATGTATTCTGCGACATCTGGATTAAAAAAATACTAAATATTATTAATAGAATTTTTTTTAGTAAATAAATTTTGAAAAGGGAACACGTCATTTTTTCTTTTTATAGTAAAAATTTTAAGCTGCGACAAACTTTTCGTCCTTAAGAGATAGATACCAACATACAGCGAGTAAAATTTAGAGAAAGGATCATAGAAGTTTTTCCTCTTGAAAATTTTTTTTGTAAAATGCACCAGTTTCGTAATATTTGAAGTTAAAGTTAAGGGTTTTCCGTTGCAAATTCCCACGCGCTCAGCGCGTTGTACTTGATGCTTGATGCATACTAACTCTACGTTTGGAATGCAAGCTAAAGTTTGCAGTTATAATAAAAAACAAATATTTTATGTCCTATTTCATGAGCAAAATAAAATAATTATGTATATCATTTTTTTTTTGTTTTGGGTAATTTAATTTCTATTTTTTTTTTTTTTTAATGTAGCAAATTCTATTCCTTTCGTAACTTCTGTATTTGCAAATTATGTTATAATTTCTTTGTAGTCTGTATTACTTTTTCAAAGCAATTTTATTGTATAAATATTTCCTTACTATAAATTAAAATTGATAAAGTTTGTGTGATAATAAATACCCGAAATCTAAGTCATTCATTTTTTCAAACAAAACACGTTTATTTAATCGAATGTATTTGTGTATTGATGATTGTAAAAATCTCTAAGATCTATCTCTGAAAGTGTATACCGAAACAGTGGTTTTGTAATAATAAATGCTGTATGACTGAGATTTCGAATATTTGTTGACATCTAATCCACATCACTGACGAGATATTTACCCTTTAATAATTTGCTTCAATATTAATTACAACAATGAAATACGTGATTTCAAGAAGACAATTCTTTATTACATGAATGAAAATTTGATTGCAATAGAAAAAATAAATTAATTACAACAATGTAATCGATTGATTACAACAATTAAACTATTATTGATTTTTTTGGAAAAGTAGAGGTAAATGGTCTGGAGAGGTGGTGATCCAATAAATAACTAATTTTACATTTTGCTCCAAAGGAGAAGTAACGTAAAGTGTTTTTTGTTTTGTCTGATATTACCATAAATAATTTTATTTATAAGAAAATATTAGCTGATGTAGTTTTCGTTAGTACTAATACAGTGTTTGTGTGTATGTGTTTGTGAATTGGGAAACTTATTCGCCATGGAAGGTATGATTGATAATCATTATATATTTTTAAAACAAGTTTATTATTGTCTTGTAATATTTAGAAGAGAAAAATCCCCACGGATCTAAAAGAAAAGATGAAACTAACTATGATTCAAGTACAAATGACACATACTTAATAAATATACATATGAAAGCATAGGAGTAGAAAAAAACTTATTTTCGCATTGTATAGAATAAAGTGAATTGTTTCTATTTACATACATGCTTTATCTGTAAATATATTTATAAAAGTAACTAATTGTGTTTATTTATATTTGTTTCTGTTATAACATGTAACTAATTTACATATTAAACTCCAATAATTTAAATCACAAGAAATCTTATTTTTATTTATCACCACCTGTGGTAAATAGCTTTTTTTTAAATTCATTTCCTGTTCATAAAGTATAAACTACATGTCTCTAAACAAAGCGTGCCTAAGCGGAAGGTCGGCAGTTCGGCAGACACTAGTAGGGCGTGTTCAGCGCGCGGAAATTTGCAACGGAAAACCCTTAACTTTAACTTCAAATATTAAGAAAATGGTGCATTTTACAAAAAAAAATTTCAAGAGGAAAAACTTCTATGATCCTTTCTCTAAATTTTACTCGCTGTATGTTGGTACCTATCTCTTAAGGACGAAAAGTTTGTCGCAGCTTAAAATTTTTACTATAAAAAGAAAAAATGACGTGTTCCCTTTTCAAAATTTATTTACTAAAAAAAATTCTATTAATAATATTTAGTATTTTTTCAATCCAGATGTCGCAAAATACATGAGAAAATGATTTAGTGAAAAAACGGCACAAATATCTCAATTTATACAGAAGATATGACAAGTAAAAGTGAAAAAAGTTTTAAAATTGAAATTTTGTATTTTTTTTAGAAAATATGGATTTTTGAGTTTTCGCAATGAGATAGGGCATTAAGAATAACACCATCAAATTTGTCGGAAAATTTCCTATAAGAATATGTAACTTTTAACTTTAGGGCAAAAAGTACGGTGTTCGACTTAAAATATGCGAGATACGGGAGTTAGGATCCTCAACTAATAATTATACAATCACGGCATTCCACATTTCTCCCAGCTTTATTAGTTGAGGATCCTAACTCCCGTATCTCGCATATTTTAAGTCGAACACCGTACTTTTTGCCCTAAAGTTAAAAGTTACATATTCTTATAGGAAATTTTCCGACAAATTTGATGGTGTTATTCTTAATGCCCTATCTCATTGCGAAAACTCAAAAATCCATATTTTCTAAAAAAAATACAAAATTTCAATTTTAAAACTTTTTTCACTTTTACTTGTCATATCTTCTGTATAAATTGAGATATTTGTGCCGTTTTTTCACTAAATCATTTTCTCATGTATTTTGCGACATCTGGATTGAAAAAATACTAAATATTATTAATAGAATTTTTTTTAGTAAATAAATTTTGAAAAGGGAACACGTCATTTTTTCTTTTTATAGTAAAAATTTTAAGCTGCGACAAACTTTTCGTCCTTAAGAGATAGGTACCAACATACAGCGAGTAAAATTTAGAGAAAGGATCATAGAAGTTTTTCCTCTTGAAATTTTTTTTTGTAAAATGCACCATTTTCTTAATATTTGAAGTTAAAGTTAAGGGTTTTCCGTTGCAAATTTCCGCGCGCTGAACACGCCCTACTAGTGTCTGCCGAACTGCCGACCTTCCGCTTAGGCACGCTTTGTTTAGAGACATGTAGTTTATACTTTATGAACAGGAAATGAATTTAAAAAAAAGCTATTTACCACAGGTGGTGATAAATAAAAATAAGATTTCTTGTGATTTAAATTATTGGAGTTTAATATGTAAATTAGTTACATGTTATAACAGAAACAAATATAAATAAACACAATTAGTTACTTTTATAAATATATTTACAGATAAAGCATGTATGTAAATAGAAACAATTCACTTTATTCTATACAATGCGAAAATAAGTTTTTTTCTACTCCTATGCTTTCATATGTATATTTATTAAGTATGTGTCATTTGTACTTGAATCATAGTTAGTTTCATCTTTTCTTTTAGATCCGTGGGGATTTTTCTCTTCTAAATATTACAAGACAATAATAAACTTGTTTTAAAAATATATAATGATTATCAATCATACCTTCCATGGCGAATAAGTTTCCCAATTCACAAACACATACACACAAACACTGTATTAGTACTAACGAAAACTACATCAGCTAATATTTTCTTATAAATAAAATTATTTATGGTAATATCAGACAAAACAAAAAACACTTTACGTTACTTCTCCTTTGGAGCAAAATGTAAAATTAGTTATTTATTGGATCACCACCTCTCCAGACCATTTACCTCTACTTTTCCAAAAAAATCAATAATAGTTTAATTGTTGTAATCAATCGATTACATTGTTGTAATTAATTTATTTTTTCTATTGCAATCAAATTTTCATTCATGTAATAAAGAATTGTCTTCTTGAAATCACGTATTTCATTGTTGTAATTAATATTGAAGCAAATTATTAAAGGGTAAATATCTCGTCAGTGATGTGGATTAGATGTCAACAAATATTCGAAATCTCAGTCATACAGCATTTATTATTACAAAACCACTGTTTCGGTATACACTTTCAGAGATAGATCTTAGAGATTTTTACAATCATCAATACACAAATACATTCGATTAAATAAACGTGTTTTGTTTGAAAAAATGAATGACTTAGATTTCGGGTATTTATTATCACACAAACTTTATCAATTTTAATTTATAGTAAGGAAATATTTATACAATAAAATTGCTTTGAAAAAGTAATACAGACTACAAAGAAATTATAACATAATTTGCAAATACAGAAGTTACGAAAGGAATAGAATTTGCTACATTAAAAAAAAAAAAAATAGAAATTAAATTACCCAAAACAAAAAAAAAATGATATACATAATTATTTTATTTTGCTCATGAAATAGGACATAAAATATTTGTTTTTTATTATAACTGCAAACTTTAGCTTGCATTCCAAACGTAGAGTTAGTATGCATCAAGCATCAAGTACAACGCGCTGAGCGCGTGGGAATTTGCAACGGAAAACCCTTAACTTTAACTTCAAATATTACGAAACTGGTGCATTTTACAAAAAAAATTTTCAAGAGGAAAAACTTCTATGATCCTTTCTCTAAATTTTACTCGCTGTATGTTGGTATCTATCTCTTAAGGACGAAAAGTTTGTCGCAGCTTAAAATTTTTACTATAAAAAGAAAAAATGACGTGTTCCCTTTTCAAAATTTATTTACTAAAAAAAATTCTATTAATAATATTTAGTATTTTTTTAATCCAGATGTCGCAGAATACATGAGAAAATGATTTAGTGAAAAAACGGCACAAATATCTCAATTTATACAGAAAATATGACAAGTAAAAGTGAAAAAAGTTTTAAAATTGAAATTTTGTATTTTTTTTAGAAAATATGGATTTTTGAGTTTTCGCAATGAGATAGGGCATTAAGAATAACACCATCAAATTTGTCGGAAAATTTCCTATAAGAATAAGTAACTTTTAACTTTAGGGCAAAAAGTACGGAGTATAGTGCACGATACGGAGGTCAGGCTCTTCCACTATATGTGCAAAAAGTAAGCTTCGTAACAACAACAAATTATTGACATGTAAATTTATATTTAATAAATTAAAATATATGTATATACCAGGAGTTACCTCACGGGCACTCATTGCTGGCGAGGAGAGTGCACCACGGGCGTCACTTTTGTGCCATTTAAAATTCGAAATATTTGGCGTCGGTCTGGATCAAAGCCGGTTCCCCGGGTTCGCGACCAGACACTCTGGCACGCGGCCACGGGACCCCATTATTTAATAAATAATTATAAAAACTGTTGTACTATATAAAGTAATTATATTATATTTATAATGACATAAACCTGTAATAAATACAATTTACTTATTAATTTTAACTGAAATAAAAATGTACCTCTTATTTTAGCAGTAATTTGTATATTTTATTGAAATAAAACAATTTTTCGTACGCACTGCCTAGAAACTAATGTTTCCCGCAGCCAACTCACAATCCGAAAGGTCATATTCCCGCGCTATTGTTTTACTTCCCGTACTAGTGTCTCAATGGAAACTACTTTGATCGAGTTGCTTAAAAGTGCTATTTTATTTTTAATATTTTTGTACATTACAACAAACTTAATATAAGAACATAATAATTTAGGAAAATTAGTTGAAAGAATAAAAATTATTTAAATAAAATCAGAATTATTGCTAATTTTGACATTTTAATACTACTAACGCCATCTATTTGAAACTAATGTAATGAGAATCGAGAATGATGAACATGGCGACCTTACTGTATATTGCACACAATATTAAAGATGATATTAGTAGGTATTAATATACAATAAAAACAACATTATTATTATTAATAGGTATAAGAATATATTTTATTTAAAGATAATTTAATATGTATTCATACTTTTATTTGTTTTAGGTAGTATTATGTTCCTAAATTTATAACCAAACTACTATACATATGTACTATCAAAATAAAATAAGATCTTAAATTTAATACATTGTATTTGAATCGATTATATACAGTTTGGTATAGCAATAATTATTATATATTTATATTTTGTATCTGACAATTAGTTAGTGAAATTGATGGCTCTATTTGATGCGACGACATGTTCTGCGTAACATCTGTCGAAGGTAGAACAGTTTTACAATTAATTCGTTCGTTACAAAAAATCTTGTACAATACTTATGCGGAAATATCTTCCGTGCATTCGCCTAAATGAAATACTCGCTCGCGTTGCTCGCTCGTACTTCAAACAAAAGCTCATGCACGGAAGTTCTTGTTTCCGCATTTGTATTGTAAATAACTAATAACACTCTGAAAACCTTATTTCTATTTGCATAAATGTACCTTATGTTTAGTTCTGATTTCTGCCGCCAGTGGCGTTTTCTTATTTTGGAAGCCCAATAGAAACACAAATTTCGCAATAAATTTTAGACCAAGGCCCGGTTTTTCCATCTCTTAAAAAGTGTCTGTTAATTTGCCAGATAAAATATAAATATCGAATCGATATTAGAGCGCAAATTGACAACTGGCACTTTATCACGAGGTGGAAAAACCGGGCCTAAATAATATCAGTGTGTATTCTATATAAATCTAAATAACAAAAAAAAAAAACAATGTATATCGTAGTCAAATTGTAAAATGCCGCCAGATTATCCTATCTTCGTTGAAAAAAAATCATTGCTGTCAACAAAACGATACAATATCGTTTACTTAACTATAAGTTAAAATTTTAACTAAAGATGGAAAACCGGCCCTTAGCAATGATTTATAATCTTGTATATTGTAAATAAATATAACAACAATAATCTCACCACTCACAAAACTCCCCCCAGTTTTCTAAGGGGGGTTTTTGTACTTAGGAAAGGTTGTTGTTGTTATATTTAGAGAAAGTACAAGCGAAAATAACAGCCATATTACAATGTGTATGTAAGCTATTCGTAGTTTTATAAAACATCTAGCCATTTAGGCGTCTTATAATCTGGCAAATTTTACAATCTGGTTAGGATATATACATATAATAATAGAGTAAACACAAGAAGCCGTTACTAGCGTTTAACATAGAAATACAGGTGATTCACAAAGAATGAGCCAAAATTAAACCATATATTGGGGGAGCCATTTTGAGTAATAATAATAATAATAATACTTTATTTAGCCCAGAAGATTACATAGTAATATAAGGTTAGTCACAAGTCACAATAGAAATAGATCATAGATAAAAAATTACAAATGATTAAATACTTAAATATTCATTTACAGAGTAAAAACTGTGTTCAATAAGAAAATTCTTTAATTTGTTCTTAAAAGAATGCAAGGTTTGAGATTTTTTTATGTCGTTGGGTAAACTATTGAATAAAATACAACAGTTATAATAAGGATTATTTTCAAAAAGCTTAGTTTTATGTTTCCTTAGTACGAGGTTTTGTCTATTTCTGGTACAGTAATTATGTATTTGTTCATGTCTTTGAAAATTACTGTCGGTTATATGATTTGCAAATGTAAAAACGCATAACTCGTATATATAAATGCTAGGCACTGTAAGAATGTTATTGTGTTTGAAAACATTTTTACAGGGAGTGTTCCTAGGTAATCTAAACATGTGTCGTATAGCACATTTTTGCAATTTGAAAACTCTTATTGAAGACTGAGAATTGCCCCAAAATACAATGCTGTATCTTATTATTGAACAGAATTTTGTGTCATAAAATGTTTTTACTGTATTGAAACTAGTTACATCTAATAATCTACGAATTGCATAACAGAGTGGTGCAAGTTTTTTACAGATTGATTCTATTTCTAAATCCCATTTCAAATCTTCTTGTATGTTCAGACCCAACAGCTTGCAATGCTCTGTTTGTATTATAGATTTATTGTTAAATTTTAGTAGAATACTTTTGTCCTTAATACCTGTTCTAAAATTCAAACATACAGTTTTTTCTAGATTTACACATAAATTTAGACTAGTAAAATAGGAAAGCAATCTCTTCATTACACTATTTATATCATTTGCCAGTATAATTTCAGTTTCATTTGTTGCGTGTACATATGACAAATCATCGGCATATGCTATGTACATTCCTTTATCAACGACATTGCCTAATTCGTTCAAATACAGTATAAACAGCAGAGGGCCAAGGACAGAGCCCTGTGGCACACCCCTTAAGACGTTAGTAAAATTTGAGGTATAATTATTGACACATACGTACTGTTGCCGATTTTTTAAATAGGATTCTACCCACTTGTAGCTGTTTCCAAAAAAAATTGTATTCGAAGATATGTTCGGAAACGTTTCATTACATTTTTAACAGCCCTTTGAAGTTGCATCTAATCAGGCGCATTAAGCAGACTTCTGTGATCACTGAACACCTGACCGACCTTCTTGCTCTGTGCGACCGGTCACCGGACAAGAAGGTCTCTGCTGAATGTACTTTTCACGTTCATGTGGTTCAAACATCAAATAATCGTAACCTAAATTTTATATAAAGAACTGTTTAGATGTATTTCAACAGTGAATTTCTGTAACTTGGTTACAATGAACAGTGTTAAGTGTTCAAATTAAATTGTGTAAATAACGAAGACAGATTTGTGAAAAATTCATTAATCTCACTGGGATTTGAACATTTCTTTACACAAATAATACTGGCAGTGCCAATACACTGCTGCAGGTGATGTCGCGGTGTTGTGCGGGTGACGATACTCCAAGTGGGAGACAAAACTTGTCTACAACGATATATGCGACATGTGAAAAATTCAAGAACTTCACGGGATCTCATAGCTCAGTTGGTAGAGTGTCCGACTAGATATCGAAAGGCCCTGGGTTCAAATCCCAGTGAGATTCATGGATTTTTCACAAATCTGTCTTCGTTATTTACTAAATTTTATAACTGTTATGTTATTTATTAAACATACTAAAAAATTGCAATGTAAGAAAATTTTAATAATTTGACAGTTTTTAACTTTTCAATCAATTTACTTGTTAATATATGCATAATTTATAACAACAAATAATATATTTGCGGTGTTTTACATGTAAATGAATGTTTTGTTATACTGCAGAGATAATGGATGACATTAGATTATTTCTACTACTATCAGAAGAAAATCCAGTGAATTTAAATATTGCGCGCGTAAACAAGTAAGCAGGAACATCTGACCGTACTTTCTTTACCGTCAGCTGGTAGGTGAAAGGTCTCTAGTGAAAAGTAAATTCAGCAGAAAAATGGTGAACATGTTCAGTGACCACATGTCTGCTGAATGCGCCCAATAACTCTGCTACTAGTTGCAATAACATTTTGAAACTTGGTATGAGGATATTGATACTTCACACTTAGATGCATGTTTATAGTTTCTTTTGTTCCTCTATCTCAAAGAGAGATGTATCAAATGAGGAAGCCATGACAGTTTATCATCGTTTTTTTTTAACATTTTTTCATTTTTACTAATAAAATATTACATACAATGCAAAAATTCACAAAAAAAGATACTCTTGCTAAAATTTGTTAGCCTCAGTAGTTTTTGAGATATTTTAAACTTAAAAAAAAAAATATTATCAAATATATTTAGTTAACAGTTAAAAGCAATCAAATTACTGTAGGAAATAGAACAAAATATAAAACAGAAACAAATTCTGTTTTAATTATTTTAATTACCTTATCTTCATTGCTGGTAATCATTCGCGATACAAGTTTTAGACGTCAGCGCCGCTAGTGAACTTATTTAGAAGGTATTGAGATCTGTCAATCTCTACTTTGTAATATTTTTGCGTAATTTCTCTTATATTAAAAAAAAATAAGTGCTTTGCGAAAAGTATATACAATACTTTTGCATGTAAGCATCGTTTTTCATCTACCTAGTAGTGATTTTGTAAATTTTATAGTAGGTATTACTTACAAGGTTATGTAATGATTTCATTGTGATGTTTTTATATCATTTTAGATTCAATGAATATTCAATAACATCGTAGTTCTTATTATATTATTATTATAAACCTATTTTTATATAAAAATTAAAAAATAAAGGGAAATTACACCAAAATATGACAAAGTAAACACGAGATTGACAGATCTCACCCACCAAAGAAGTTCACTATTTAGTCGCTAGCGGCGCCGAAGTCTAAACTGGCATCGCGAATTTTTTTATTAATTAATAAAAAATGGAAAATGTTCGTGCCGGTGAATATGCATATAATGATGTTTATTTATCGATATTGTAACGGTAATGGTTGTTATGTCCAGACAATATCGACGTGTGTATTTTTGCATTCTATGTAATATTTCAATAGTAAAAATCAAAAAATGTTAAAAAAATAACGATGAAAAACGGTCATGGCTTCCTCATGAGACGCCGCTGGTTGAGATACAAAAACAAAAGAACCTATAAACATTCATCTAAACATATAGTATTCTCACATTAAGTTTCAAAATTTTAGTGCAACTAGTATCAGTTTGTTATTAATAGAAATGTGTCTGAGTAGGTGCACTTTCAAAGGGTTGTAACTCTAACAAAAAGTTTCCAGATTTATCTTCATATAACATTTTTTACTACGACAAAAACTGTTAAAAGTAAAGTTGTTCAAAATTGAAAGTTGCACAAAACAATGTTTTTACATTTTTTATTATGTGTTTTGTTTTCTCTCTCCACTGTTTTTATTTTAAAATGAACAGAAGAGCAGAAAATTGAATAAAACTAATATAATATGTTAAATTTCAAGATGTAGATAGGAAATTAGCATGGTATAGTAGCCGTGGGTTAAGTTGACACTGGCCTGCGCATCCTAGCCAACCCGAAAACATCGACTAGAATTTCTTTGCGCATACAAGGTCAGTGTCAACTTAACTCGCGACAGCTATAAATTAGTTTCTAGTAGACTGTTGCTCCGTCGTTTTGACTGACAACTAACAACAACCATTGTTGTCAATCTAAACGGGAGACAAGTCTGCAAAAAAATTAATTCACCATGTTAATATCCTAAGTACAACTTGAAAAAAACGCTATATTGTTTACGCGAAATAATCTATTTGCGTAATACTACAAATTGTAATTTATAGGAACCACTAACAAAATTTGATGATGATATTTTCAGTTCCCAATCATTTAGGTCTAAACAACGAGAAACAGAAATTTTTTTCCCCACAGAACTTTGATTACGGAAAAGTGTTACAACGCAATCGTACTTACTTAAGTTCTCATATTCTATTGGTGAGAATATTTTAATATGTAATTCACTATAATTTGTACACTCAATAATGAGATAACCAACTTCAGAACAAACAAGACCAATATGTGACTGAAATGGAAAATGATTATCAAAATTAAATGAATTTAAAACTGAAATTTTATAATCCTGCATATTTTTGGGAGAGTTTAGTAAATGCGATTCCAGGTAGTGGCAACTTAATGAATTACTACTAATTTTACATATTGGGCAGATCTTAATAAACCTACAAAAATAGGTTTCATGTTTGGTACATTTATCATTTATATCAGTATACTGACACCCACGAACACTATTGATACAATTTCGTTTAATTTTTGCCCTCTTATGGCACATATCACATAACGTAATGTTTTTACCATCTGCACAGATACCATTATTGCAGTGTTTGGATAGACATGCGATGTTAAAGATGTTGATTTGAAACACAGTGCCATCGTACCCATCAAGGAATTCTAGTAACCCGTTGATACCAGTAGCTAGGGACGAATCCTCCTCCATTGCGAGACAACCTTCGGGAGCAACGCGTCCAGGCTTCGATTGAACCAAGTCACCTTTTTGAATTGTAAGAGTAAACTTGAACTTATCTGCCAGATTGGGATCTCCGAACACTCGCACAGCGTGATATATTTTACCTGAAATGAAGCATATTTTAGTGTGTAAAAGGAATATGAAATCATATGCTTTCAGAAAATTGAATTAAGACGATATGGTAATATGTGTATACAGTGTGTCCCATTTAGAGGTGCCACCATTGGGATCTCGAGAACTATAAGAGATACGACGTCGGTTAAATGGAACTTTTTGTGTGCCTTTGAGAGGCCATCTCAGATGTGCTTTTGTTTTTCCAAAAATTCTCATAGGGCACTAGATAATGACGAAAAACTGAATATTGTTCATTTTTTCTATTTCAAATAACTTCTAAACTATTAGCAATTAAGAAAAACTTTTCAAATATAAAAGATAGATATTTTTATTAGCTAATCAGTGGCGTACGAAATAAATTTTTATATCCGTAAATTTTCGAGATATAACACAAACTTATATTTTTTTAAATGGAACCCATATCTGATTTTAGTCTCAAAGAAATCAATATTTTTTTCTCTTTTCAATGATGTAAGGGTTATTATGTTTTTTATTTGTTTTGCTCCTAAAATTTATTTTTTCTCTTTATTTTCCTGAATTTTCTTATTATTTTCCAAAAAAACATTATTATTTTTATTAATTATATTGTATTTAATCAAAATAATTTGTTTTATGCCTTTATTACTTAATATTTTCATTCTAGACTCATAATTACGAATTACACTATAATGTGCCAAGGGCGACCTGATACAAAATATTATAAAAATTAATTTGATACGAGTTTTGAGCAAATTTTTTTAACGAAATAAATTATTTAAATACGAGGAGTTTGTGTTATATCTCAAAAATTTACGTATATAAAAATTTATTTCGTACGTCACTGGTTAGTTAATAAAAATATCTATCTTTTATATTTGAAACTTTTTTCTCAATTATTAATAGTTTAGAAGTTATTTGAAAAAGAAAAAATCAACAATATTCAGTTTTTCGTCATTATCAAGTGCCCTATGAGAATTTTTGGAAAAATAAAAGCACATCTGAGATGGCCTCCCAAAGGCGCACAAAAGGTTCCATTTAACCGACATCGTATCTCTTATAGTTCTCGAGATCCCAATGGTGGCACTTCTAAATGGGACACACTGTATAGGGTGTTAATACTGAGTCGTAACAACCGACACTGGCAGTTAGAACTCATTAAAACAACCAACTTTTCTTAGTTCCAATTTTTGATTTGGTGCCCCGGTTCGTAGTTATTGTAGTTGTTTTGTTTTTTCGAAAAATCGTCATAATTCCCTTATTTTAAGGGCTATTGAATTTTTTTTTCAAAATTATTTTTCGTCTCTCTATAACGTTTGGCATTCACATTTTTTTTTTTTTTCAAATGATAAAATGGCGATCGACCAAAAATTTCAAAACAAGATTTTTTGATAACCCCTCCATCGTTTTTCGAAAGTAAAACATTTATGAAATCCTTAAACTATCTACTACAATATTTGTCCTAAACATTTTTTTCAATCTATCCAAAAAAAGCCTATTTACTTGACTTACATAAGTATTGTGTTCAGAAAAAAGTTAATTAGGAGTAGGCTATGAACATAGATGACATAGAAACGTGTGAAATGTAATTTTGAGGAGATCACACTGTACCTATCTCAGTCAAATAAAAGAATAAAAATTTTTTTGGGATAGACTGAAAAAAATGTTCAGGACAAATGTAATTAGTGATGTGCCGCCAAAAAATTCCCGTCGGGAATTTGTTTTTTCCTTCAGTTACGATTTTCGGGAAGAAATTTTGTTACGTATTTTCACGGATTTTTTTTTTGGGAATATATTTTTGAAATTTTAAAAGATATTTGACCTTGTCTGCTTGTGCCTGTCTGTTAGCTACCCCTACTCCAGCAACAAGCAATGTGGTATTCGGTGTATAAGTTCACAAGTTATAACTAGACAGACGTCTGCAGTGGTTTAGTGCGTTTTGGATCATTATTTAGACTCTAAATTTTAGAGTATTATAAAAACAAATTTAAGAATGAGTAGAAAGAAAAAGAATTTAAATTTAATTTTAAATCAATTTTCGTCTGAAAAAACTCTAAAATAATTTACACGTGCAAACATTGTAGTTTAATCTACAATGTGAAAAAATGACGAAATATATTTTACAGAATTGTAACAAATGCCCAGTAGACCTAAAAATAATGTTAAATAAAATCACAATTTCACTAAAAAATAAAACTAAATTAACCTACATATACAATTTTTATTCACATTTAAAATTCCCCAGGAAATTCCTGGGAATTTACCCGTAACTTTAAATTTCGGGAATTAACCCATCTATAGTTGCAGTAGATAGTTTTAATGAGTTCTAATTGTCATTTACGGCTATAATTAGTATTAACACCCTATACAGTGTGTCCCATTTAAAAGTGCCACCATTAGGATCTCGAGAACTATAAGAGATACGATGTCGGTTAAATAGAACTTTTTGTGCGCCTTTGGGAGGCCATCTCAGATGTGCTTTTGTTTTTCCAAAAATTCTCATAGGGCACTAGATAATGACGAAAAACTGAATATTGTTGTTTTTTTCTTTTCGAAATAACATCTAAATTATTATTAATTGAGAAAAACATTTCAATTGTAAAAGATAGATATTTATATTAACTAACCAGTGGCGTACGAAATAAGTTTTTATATCTGTAAATTTTCGAGATATAACATAAACTTACATTTTTTTAAATGGAACCCATACCTTATTTTAGTCTCAAAAAAATAAATATTTTTTTCTCTTTTCAATGATGTAAGGGTTATTATGTTTTATATTTGTTTTGCCTTTAAAATTATTATTTTTTTCTTTATTTTGTATTAAATTTACAATTATTTTAAAAATATTAGTAGATTTCTATTTAGAAACACTCCTTGTATTTAAATAATTTATTTCGTTAGAAAATTTTGCTCAAAATTCGTATCAAATTAATTTTTATAATATTTGTGTCAGGTCGCCCTTAGCACATTAAAGTGTAATTTGTAATTATGAGTCTAGAATGAAAATATTAATTAATAAAGGCATAAAATAAATGTTATCGATCAAATACAATTTAATTAATAAAAAATAAGGTGTTTTTTTTTGGGAAATAATAAGAAAATTCAGGAAAATAAAGAGATAAATTAAATTTTAGGAGCAAAACAAATATAAAACATAATAACCCTTACATCATTGAAAAGAGAAAAAAATAATAAATTTTTTGAGACTAAAATCAAATATAGGTTCCATTTAAAAAAATACAAGTTTGTGTTATATCTCGAAAATTTAAGGATATAAAAATTTATTTCGTACGCTACTGATTAGGTAATAAAAATATCTACCTTTTATATTTGAAATGTTTTTCTCAATTACTAATAGTTTAGAAGTAATTTGAAAAAGAAACAATCAACAATATTCAGTTTTTCGTCATTATCTAGTGCCCTATGGGAATTTTTTGAAAAACAAAAGCACATCTGAGATGGCCTCCCAAAAGCGCCCAAAAAGTTCCCTTTAACCGACATTGTATCTCTTATAGTTCTCGAGATCCCAATGGTGGCACTTTTAAATGGGACATACTGTATACAGGGTGTCTCATAAAAAGGGGGACATGGCTTAACCACAGATTCCTGAGGCTAAAATAAGACGATTTAACCAAACTTGCTTCTACCGGAAAGTGTACCATTTCTGCATCAAAGTTCTTCGAAAAAAAATTAATTTTGCTTATAATAATCGGACGCTTTATTTGATTTGGATGAAATTTGGTATGACAGTTTATATGGTTATAGGTCATCTTTTAAGGTGATACTTGTTATTATTAGTGAACCACTAGTGTATGAAACGTAGGTGTCCCAATATTGATTAGACCGTAACTTTTTAATGGCAATGCTGAAAACGTCAAATTATTTTTTTTCGGAAAGATTCATTCAATAGTAAACTTTTCTCTCTCTGTGTAATTTGTGATATCTGTTACGGTTCACACAGAAAAAAAATAAAATCTGAGTGTCTGCACTACTAAATTTTTAAAATAAATTTAATCTAGCAGTCTATCCAAATGTCAAACAAGTAATTTTTAATGACAGTAACAATTGTTTTACGGGTTGTCAAAAATTTTCTTCACAATATTCTAAAATTAGTAACATCCGTTTGTTCGGTCTAACAGTATTTTACTACCATTATTATAAATAAGACGATTACATATCTCAGCTTACTCCTAAACAAGTTGTGAAGATTGACAACTCGTTACTGTCATTAAAAATTACTTGTTTGACATTTGGATAGACTGCTAGATTAAATTTATTTTAAAAAAAATCACGATGCAGTCACTCAAGTTTTATTTTTTTCTGTCTGAACCGTAACAGATATCAAAAATTAAACAGAGAGAGAAAAGTTTACTATTGAATGTATCTTTCTGTAGAAAAATAATTTCACGTTTTCGGAATTGCCATTAAAAAGTTACGGTCTAATTAATGTTGGGACACCTACGTTTCATACACTAGTGGTTCACTAATAATAACAAGTATTACCTTAAAAGATGAGTTATAACCATATAAACTGTCATACCAAATTTCATCCAAATCGAATAAAGCGTCCGATTATTATAAGCAAAATTAATTTTTTTTCGAAGAACTTTGAAGCAGAATACTGGCTAAATGGTACACTTTCCGGTAGAAGCAAATTTGGTTAAATCGTATTATTTTAGCCTCAGGAATCTGTGGCGGTAAAATATATCGTCATCATTACCGATGTCTACATGTGTTGTAGATACTGGCACACCCAGAAATGGGTAATATGCCATGATGATATATTTATTTATTTATTTATATATATATATATATATATATATATATATATATATATATATATATATATATATATATTGTATTGTATTGACACCACAACCATCGCCTTAAGTTAAAACGGGGGAAACGGTTTGTAAAAAACTGATTTCCCATGTTAATCTCCTATGTATACTTCATTTCACATAAGAAAATAGTGTTGGTTTAGATAGCGATATAAATTCTGCCGTTTAATGAGCCTGTTTCACATTTTTCAAAAACTATTTTAAATGAAAGTTTATGCAATGATTTTCTTAGTAATAATTTTTATTTTAATAATTTGTTGTTATTTATGGAAATAATTAAATAAAAATATTGGCGTCCTGAAAAACTATCCCCCACTCCTGTGACGTAGAAGCACTTACATTATGTCATTAATAGCCAATAGAAAAATAGTTTTTCCATCACCTACGTTTATTCATATTATTTATATAAATAAACGTAGGCTATGGTTTGTCATATGTTAATAAAAAATCTTTTAATTTGACATTTGACGCTGACATTGCTCATTTAAATGAATAATAAAATAATAATGGCTAATTCAAATTACACTCAAGCTAAGTCGAACAATTTACCGAAGGTCGATAGCTGGATGGTGGCTGAATTTATATCAGAGAACGATTGTTTTACTGTTACCGAAATAAGGGATGTTAAAGAGTTGAGGTGAAATAAAATATAAAAACTGAATTTACTATATAAATTGATAATATATTTTACTTTAAAGTTCTGGTCGTGATTCTTACATTGAATCTGTTATAGGATATGTAGATCTATGTCGAGATAAAAATATCTGTATAGTCAGATGTAAAGTTTTCCCTAATCATAAAGTGAAGCAACAAAAATATACTGTTTTCTTGAAGGTGGATGAAAGTTGAAATGATCTTCACAAACATGAACACACGATTTTTCTGACAAATTATCAGCTCTTCGACCTACTGCTTCTAGCCACAGTTTTCTATTCTTGGCAAATTTATAAACTTTGTTTTGTTTCTAACAGTATTTTTGTAAGAAGGCACAATACAATATCGTAAATTACTCATTTTATTTTGAACTTTTTATTACCTACATATTATACAACTTGAACCAATCTTAAAAATTTGACACTTGTTTGACAACTTTGACAATACGCTTGACACCAAACAAAAATTTTTACATTATAAACGGACCAATTAGAACCGCTGAAGATGTATGTACTCTGACGTCACATTCTGTTTCAGATCACGTGACTTATTCAAAATTTTATCCAAATTTCAAAAATTAATTGTAAAATATCTAAAGGATATTTCGTGATATTTTCAAATTTGAGGCTCTTTAAAGAACAATATCTTTTAAAATTTAATACTTAGAAGTCATATAAAAATTCCTGCAACAGCCCTATTGATCAAAATGCTAACCTAGTTCTCAAACGCGAAAAAAATATCACTTGTCAGCTGTCAATTATCAAATAAGATCGACAGATTTAAGTGATGTTTATCCATGTTTTGATGTAATTTTTAATATTCAGGGCTTGTACATTTTACAGATAAAAATATTTTTATCAATGATAACGTTTGGTTTCACGAACTTATGTTATTTATTTAATGCAAATTATATATCTGTACATTGACTATTTCACAGTAGCTTTAGACGAGTCTGGATTATATCTAATACTCTACCACTTGATAAGGAAAAGTATAAAAACACATGTTTAGATAATAAGCACGCTCATTTTTTCATTATACTTATTGTATGTAACTAAAATCACTTAGAAGTCAATAAATAAATGTATTATATTCGTTTTAAGTAGAGTTGTTTTTTTTTTTAACTATTTCGATTTTCGAATCTACTAAATATAATTTGCATGTAAAAACGGTTGACTCTCAAGCGCCATCTACTATTTTCTTAAGTGAAATGAAGTATACACCTTGAAAAAAATCAACCTGTGTATATATGATATATTTTACCTGAATTGATACATATTTTAGCGTGCAAAAGAAATATGAAATCATATGCACTCAGAAGATATGAATTAAGACTTGATTTGGTAATATCGTGTTTCAATTTACACGTATTCTTTAATACACTGCTATTATGTTTATCCTCGCAGTGTTGGAGGATCTGACTACGTTGCCCAAACCACTCGCACTGGCCAGACGGCGAAACGGGACACAGGTACTGCTTGTAGTCACAAACTATTTCATGGACCGTCGGAGTACCTGAAGAGAACTCGCGGGTTTCTCTACATCCTTCATCCCAATATTTACATGGGAACCTGGCGATAGACGCAAGAGCCTCAAATTGTATGTTACGTGTAAGGTGTTCATCTGGAAGTTTGCACACGCAGCATACAGCTTCCCCAGTCCCTCTGATGTATACTGGTGTCTTTAACAGATAATTTTCACACACACTACATTTTACTTTTTCTAAAATATCCTTTGTAATATTCATGGTAATATAATATAATGGAGATTCGCAAAATCAAAGAAAATAACAAATTAGAGGATAACTGAGTATTGCTTTTGACAATTTTCTGTTGTATTGTAAAAGTCAGGACTGGACTGCTGAAATTTGTTACTAATGTACGTTACTTTTTATTTATATTAATAATTTTATATAAATTATTCAAATATTTACTATTTAGACATAAATGCATAAGACTAGCAAGTGAAATGAATATTAAATTGATCTTCCTTGATTGAATAATATCACTCACTGTGACATGTAAGTGCAAATGCAGTCCTGCTCTGCTCCTATATCTGTGTGAAAACAGCCACGGGAACGAAGCAGCGGTCAAAAGAGTGCAGCAACGAGTAAATGAAAGCGCACCGTTACACAAAATTAGTGCGCAATAACAGTGAACCAGCACGGAAAGTAGTATTGATGACACGTGTAGTACTAAAGACATCTTGAGTGGCTCGCTTTGCTATTTATAATAACTATAAACAATAGTCCCAAATATAACATGTCATGCTTTACGTGGGAAAGGAAAGATTTTTTTTTGTAGGTAAGTAGAAAGATATAGTAGAGTTTAGAATTTAAATAAATTAGTTATTTAAACTATCGTATTATGTTTTGAAATTTTTAATACTTATAAACAACATTCCTTAGATTACAAGTTTAAAACCCATTATGCGTTACAAGGCGTATGGGATGAACTACCATTTTTTTCCACGGCAGTAGTTAGTAATAACACCAATAAGAAATTAATTATATTAGTTATTTAAACAATTGTGTAACGTTTTGAAAATTTTAATATTTATAAACAATAGTCCTTAGAATACAAGTTTGCAACCCATTATGCGTTACGAGGCGTAGGGGATGAACTGCGCATTTTTTTCCACGGAAGTAGTTAGGAATAATGCCGATCAGAAATTAATTAAATTAGTAATTTAAACAATTGTGTAACGTTTTGAAAATTTTAATAATTATAAACAATAGGGCACCTGCACTTGACGTTTCAACATGGCGGCCACCAGCTGATCTTGGTCAACCAAACCTTCAGTTTGCATTGTGTCTTACGGAGAAATATCGTGCCGTAAGCTTTTATTGTGTTTTTACAGTACTTATTGTTTTATTTGGGAAAAACTGATTAGAGTGTGTAAAAGTGAGTATATGAGGAGTGTTTTCCGTAAAAAATAAGTCTGGACATTCTTATTATTTAATGAGTTCCAAATTATTAAATTAAACTAACCCAATCCTATTTTTTTGTGTATACTTTTATTGCATATAAAATAATTTAAACATAATCGGATAGGAACATATTGTATGAATATTTAAATACATGTAATTTTCTTTAATAATATATATAAAAAACATGAAAAAATATTTTTTAAATGATAGAATTACAAATTTTGAATGAAGTTTTTTTTAGTAACAGAAAAAATATATATTTGTGTCTGTTTCTCACAAAGGTTTAAAAATTAGATAGGTTATTATTGATTTTTAAGACATTTATAATCCTCGTCAAAAAAATGTCAATGTATAAGGATCCACATTATGTATCCACTTAAATTTATCGATTTAACGTACTTTGGCTTCCAAAGATAAATTTTTAATGTATAAACTGAATAAGCTCATTTATATACAATAAAAATACACAATATAACAATAAGAAAAATGAACTCGAAGATAAATACATATATTTCAAATTTAATTTTCTTTATAAATTAAAAAAATGTAATAATTCAATTTATTTTAATTTCAATATTCATGTTTTCATTGTAAAATACACATAAAAAAAACTTATGCAAACTCAAATGAATATAATACAACCTGATGTTACAAGCTACTTATTTCAATTTAATATTTTTAAAAATATATTTATAAATAGGACTGCTTTGTTTTACTAGTAAATAATTCATACACTTATCTTTAATTATGGCTAATTAGATTTTAAAATAGCATGTATAAATTTAGGAAAAACTGAATTTCTTGTACAGAAAACACATTCGCTGCATAAGACGCAATGTTAAACTGAAGCTTGGTTGCCCGAGATCAGCTGATCATCCGCCATGTTGTGACGTAGGTGCAGGTGCCCTATACAAGTTTGCAACCCATTATGCGTTACGAGGCGTAGGGGATGAACTGCGCATTTTTTCCACGGAAGTAGTTAGGAATAATGCCAATCAGAAATTAATTAAATTATGTAGTTATTTAAACAGTTGTGTAACGTTTTGACAATTTTAATAATTAATTATAAAAAATAGCCCTTAGAATACAAGTTTATAACCTACTATGCGTTACGAAAAGTAGGGGATGAACAACACTAGAGACCTGTGTAGAGTAAGACGAGTTGACCGCCCTCTTGAACCTAGCTAGGCCGAATTGCGCCCGCAACATTAACTTTGGCGTCGGAGTGCTTGGACTTGTTGCGTGTCAAATATGTTGTGAAGAGAAGCGAATTTGCGTTTCATCCCGGGCAGTAAGGCTGTAAGACATGCCCTGCCTTAGACTATGGATGTTGCGGTGGCCGGGACCATATGCTGAGATTATCTTAATATTCTATCACTGTAATTGATAGTTTTAGCAATGATAAGAGAAAGGCACCAGTAGCCTTAGTGAATTGTTACATAAATGGTATTCAATGATGATGGATGTTTAAATAATTTATCACCCTAAATTCAGTTACACACATATTCCTTCATAAGATCAAGCGGGGTGCAACTGTGTTGTACAACAAAGTGATATTTTTTGTTGTCACAGGATATATTTTTTAGCTACAATTACTAGAAACGTTTATTTTTTCTTTTTACCTCCCGCTACCCTAGGTAAGGCAGGTATAGGGATCGTGCTAAAAATCGGATATAGAGATTTTAGTGAATAAGCACGTTTTAATGTCCCCAGAATCCGATTTTAACATTTTTACAATGATGTCTGTAGGTATGTATGTGTGTGTCTGTGTGTGTGTGTGTGTGTGTGTGTGTGTGTGTGTGTGTGTGTCTGTGTGTGTGTGTGTCTGTGTGTGTGGATCATGTGGACACGATTACTCAAATACTATTAATCAGAAAAATTTGAAATTTTGTATATGCATTCTATGCTAATGTGGGAAGAGTTCATTAGTTTTGAGTGTATATCGGATAACCGGAAGTATCATTTATACAAGCTTTTAACAGTTTTTCTTGTAAAAAATTCATTGAATATAATTTTTTTGCAACTTTTACCAATATAAATTGAATATAATGGCACAATCTTCAATTCTACGATAATAGCATTTAGTAAATAACTTGAAATAACTTTATATTATATAATAAAATAATTTATTTTTGTACATCACTTTGCCTCTGCGTCAAACAAAAACAATACTTTAATAACAAATTTGTTATTGTGTTAAGAAGAATTTAGTAGTTTAAATATGATTCTAATGAAATTAAGGTTTGTAAAAATAATATATTTCCTTCATACATAAATATTAGATATACAGGATAATTCGATTCAAGTTTGATGTTTGCAGCATTATATATCAAACAGCTCTCAATAAGAACGTGATTTCAAAGTGTCAAATAATAGTTTGCAACTACACATTTACGAAATGAATATTGTACGGAGAAGAATTTACACAGATTGCGTTTTAGAGCATAAGAAAGTTGGTGATGATTTTGACAATAATGTGTGTGTGACGATTTTTCGCAAAGTTGGTATTTAATACTCTTATATAATTTGTTATTGTTATAGGGTGGTTTGACAGAAGAGTGACTTTTCAATAAAAAAAAGTTATTTTACTTTTACAAGTATTTTATTTTTCAATATAATCCTTTTTTAATTGTACACACTTAGCCCATTGAATTTCCAATTTTTTCAAAGCATCCAAAAAGTAATCTTTCGACAACTCTTGAAAATATGCATTTGTCTCCGATATCCCCTCTTCATTGGTGTGAAATCTTTTTCCACCGAGCCATCTTTTTAAATTTGAAAATAAGAAGAAATCACTGTGAGTCAGATCTGGTAAAAATGGCGGATGAGACAGCATCTCGTAACGTAATTCGACTAATTTTGTTGTAGCAACAGCGGACGAATGAGAAGGCGCATTATCGTAATGGAACAACCCTTTTACTTCAACAAATGAGGTCGTTTTCTCCTTAGTTCGGCATCAAAACGTGTCAACAAATCAGCATAATATTGGTCAGTTATCGTTTTTCCTTTTTGTAAACAATCAATAAAGATCACACCTTTGGGATCCCAAATACTGTGACCATGATTCTATTGGCCGAAAAAAACAGTTTTAGCCTTCTTGGGAGCACGTTCCTCAATAGAAATCCATTGCTTCGACTGCATTTTAGTTTCTGCCGTGTAATGGTGTATCACGTTTCATCTACTGTGACATATCGGCGGAAAAATTCCCATGGATTACGTTTGAAGAAAACCGAACATTCTTCTGAATTTTTAATGCGAGCGCGCATTTGATCTGAATTAAGTAGCCGCGGCACCCATCTCGCGGATAGCTTTTTCATATGTAAACGTTCATGCAAAATATAACATACCTGTTCGGTTGAAATGTTGACTTCATTAGCTATCTCACGTAATTTTAATCGACGATCGCTAATTACTAGGGCATGGATTTTATTAACCATTTTTCGAGTTGTTACAGTAAATGACGGTCCAGACGTTCCTGCATCATCTGTGCTCATATGGCCACTTTTAAAAGCAGAAAACCACTTACAAATCATTCCATGGGACGCAATACATTCAGAATAATATTTACGTAACTTTTCCTGGGTTTCTTTAATTGTTTTTCCACATAAAAAATAATGTTTAATTAATACTCGAAATTCTTTTTTCTCCATATTTACAGAACAACAAAAACAGTTTTCTTTAGATTAGTATAAAAAATAAACTATCTGTCAGATTTGTGTGAAATTTTAACAGTAGACATCAGAAACATGGTGGAAGCCAGCAATCACGAAGTATTATATAGAAGGAGAGGACACAGACATCAAAAAGGTGAAGCATTTCTGTTTCCCGCAGTGGTGGGGGAAGCGGGCCGGATATATCAAGCGTTTAAATGAGTTAATTCATGAAAATACTGTTTTATTTAGTAAATAAATTTTATTTGTTGTTTGTTTATTCAACAACTATATAAATATGTTAATAATTTCAAAATAAAAAGAAAAGGGAATACAATAATTGCATGTATACAGAAAAAATAGTGTTTTTATTTACATTAACATAAATTAATGCAAAACTTTTGGATGTACTTTAGTAAATTTTTACTAAAACGGAAAAAAATATTTGAACTGATGATAAGTATTCTTTAATTATTATTGGCCAGTATATAAATAAAAAATTACTAGGAAATAGAAAAGTTATTTTTTTTTTGTAATTTGGACCTTTTGCGATCTTTAGATTGCGACAGATTATTATTTTCTTTTTCTATCATCCCGGAAATATTGCCTTAATCTTAATACAATGAAATCATAAATTAAAACATTATTTGTACAGGCTGGAACAAATTCTAGTTTCTTATATGAAAAACTTTCTTATTAAGCACGCTACCCAAAAGTAATGTAGGCCTTCATGGGCCAACTTTTTGAGGCAACATCTAATAGGCAGCATAGAAATTTTCGATTGCCTTTTGTTTTTGAGCTACAGGATAAAACTAGATTTTCGCTTTTTTGAGAAAACCTCATAACTCTCTTATTATAAAAGATAAAGAAAAAATGTTTAGATAATTTTTATACTGTTTCTTAAGTAAAATAACAAGGTGCAATTAGGTTTTTTTAAAACTTAATAATTCTAGGACACAAATATATTTTTTATATGGCAACGTATGTTGAGAAAAGTCTCATTTCATAAGCATTTCAACGTTATACAAGTCTACATTCTTTTGTTTTAAACTTTAATAAAACATGAATTATTAATTTTTTGGGATAAGAAAAATATATTAAGAAACAATTGAAAAAAATAATTAGAGGCTATCATTTGTTTAGTTTTAATGTTATTTTATTTCTTTTCACTCATCTTTCTAATTTACATACTTCAAAAAGCATATTACCACATTTTTCGACTTGTGACAAAGTCAACTACAACGTCGATAAGAAATTAATTAATTAACTAAATCAAAAATATGTAATTGACTAAAAAGAATTTTGAGAATTTAAATAATAGATATAGAATCGAAATATATAAATGATGATCTGATTTGAGATTTTATATTTTCTAACAAAATATTAAATATCTTAGGTTTTAAATAAATCAAAAATATTTTTATCTTTGAAATGACCTGATTCCCTTAAACCAGGTATGCAGTTCATGCATGTAGTCTTTTCAACAAATTTTGTATAAAAATTCCGTCATGTACTGGAATAATACAATTTCGACTTTTCTAACAAAGCTCTTTCTTTGGGTGCAGAAAAAATTGTAACTTTGCACTGTAACCATGCTCCACAATATTTTAAATTTCGCGCCGCTGACCCGGTGTTCTGTGTATGTGTGTGTGATGTGGGGTGTGTAGTGGCTGCAGTGTCGTGAGTCAGTTGAGGCAGAACCGTGACAGAGTACGGACGTGTGTTATCGCATAAGTCGCAGTTTAGTTTGTTGTTAATAATTAGTTCATAAGATACCAACACTAGAATTATAATTATCTACTTTTGTAACAATTTATACTTAATAAAGTTTAAGTTTGTTATAGCACTTATTTGATTAATAACCACTTGTAAAATTAGGTGCGAAACATTTACGACCCGTTTTAATAAAAAAAAAAATAGTTAAAATAACACAAATTTTCAAAAACACGTCCAACACACATAACACACTATATAAAATTAGGCCCGCTTCCCCCACTCTTTCTCTAACATCTGGGAAACAGAAAAGGCTTCACTTTGCTAGTACAGCGTAGATATGAAGTTGCCAGAGCGTGCCAGCAATATAATCATCGTGGTGAAAGTGTTGCCAACCTTTGAAAAGTCACTCTTCCGTCAAACCGCCCTCGTATAATATTTTGATTAGCGACCGAAGGACCGCATATACATGCATAACAAATAGCGTGTTAGAAGGTGGGGGTTACTACTAATGGAAGTTAAGAAATTCAAATTCGAAAGGAGGGGCTAACATTCCTGTACTGCAGTTTTCAAACAGTTTTTATTTTAACATAAATATCTTGCATTAAACTTAATAATTTAAATACACCTGTAATTATAAAGTATGTGGACTTATACAGTGTTATAATATTCATTTATTTTATGTAAATATAACTTAAAATAGCATATATTTCAAGAACATTTAGGTCCATGATGAAAAGAGTTTGATATAAAAACACATAAATGTGACGTCACGTCAATCTTTTCAAAATTCGGGAGACCATAACTCGCTTATTAATAGGAATTTTTTCACCGGATTTTCATCAATAATCTTAGTTTTCCTAATATTTTCAGATGAAATTATATATATATAAAAAAAATGGTGGAATCCCCCATTTATTAGGGAGATAGCCGCAGCCCTGACTAGTTTGCGAACCTTCATAAGAAACAATGCAAAATGCAAACTTATTCTTTCTGATCGGCACACACCATTCTGAACAGTGTGTGATGACCTTAATTGTAGTTTTAAAATACTGAAAATTATTCTTTAACAAAAATTACCAATGCGCATAAGTATATGTAGGTACTTCAATTATATTCAAAAAATCTGTTGTGGCCAGCACAAAGGGTTGTGCAGTGGACAATTGACCGGTCAATTGACACAACAATATTTGACGGTCTACTCAAATAATCTAAATAAAACTACCACGACATCTGTTGTTAAATAAAAGTAGCTATGTACTAGTTACAGTTATAACATGAATGTACCTAGTTTGAAAATAACTGTATGCCGTGCTGTTATTTTACAATTATTTAATAGAATAAATACATATTTCATTGCGCCTTTTACTTCACTTTCCCGTTTTTCGAATTTTTAGTGGGTTTGTTCATTAGTTGTTTATTGTTTTTCATTTTCAATAATATTGAATGTAGTAAACAGTTGGTACTAAAATAAATGACAATTTTAATTTTTAATTGTAATTTTTAATAAATGCTTTCTTGGTCAATTGATGGTTGAATGACCGTCAATTAGTCCGTCAATTGACCGAAAAATATTTAACTTGTCAAATGCACAACCCTAAATTGCACAAATCCTCTCGCCATTTCCATTTTATGTTATAAGTACTGTATTGCACTTCGCTATCGAACCGTCGTTTTAATAACAAAAAAATTACAGAACTTTACCCAAATATTGTTTTTTATTTGTATTTATTATGTCTTCTGTACACATACAATTCTAATTATATCTATTTTTCATTGTATTAGGAAGCTAATAAATGTCAGAGATTCTTCCAATTCATTAACAAGATTGGCGGTATTTCTGATGAATATATGCATTTTACCTACAATTTTAAATATTTAATTAATAAAACAATAAGAAAGATTAAATGTACTTCCCAGAAAAAGTTATCAGAATGTCAGTAAAACTGTTGATTTTTGACACTGACATCTGTCATTTACAAACTATGTTATAAACATTTGAATTTGTCAACTAGTTTCCTTAGTGCCTTGGCCTCTGCGATGTATAACATTAGATTATTCTATATATATATATATATATATATATATATATATATATATATATATATATATATATATACATACAGGGTGTAAATTTTAAAACGGGTCATAGTGCTATAACATAGAAAAACAGTTTTTTGGACGCCAAAAGTTTCTATATTAATTTATTGAAAAAATAATTAGTGCATATTATAAAGAAAAAAATTACGAATTTTTTGATACCAAACATATTATATTTCTGTTTCATATAAAGCCACAAAATAAATTTAAAAATTTGCACAATTAAGAAAAAATATCAATAGCCGTGAAACTGACAGAAACAAAACAAAACAATTGTTGATTTTAAACGCTCATTAATAAACGTTTCTTACACTTTATTTGTTAAATTATTATTATTTTCGTTTCATTAAGAAGAAATCATGAACAATTTGACTCATGAAGAAAAATTACAAATTATTAATGCTGTGCCTGCGCCACTCGCGCACTTATGACAAATTTTCGCACCTAACCTATAAAAATGTACGACGATGACAACAAAGATCCTGCAGAAAAGAGCGACGAAATACTAATTGGACTTATTCAACAAATTGTTTACCTTTATTTTTTTATCTTATATAAATATAATGTATTGCAATTGCACCTATAAAAGTTAGATTATACGAAATGTCAAACATAAAATTCTGAATTTTAATTTACTGCATAAACGACGTTATTTTAGTTTAGTTTCTTAATTTAGTTGCTTAAATTAATTTCATAATTTATATGCTGCATAAACTCAGCATAAATGATTTTAATTTGTTCCCTTGTAGTTTGCAGTTTTTCTTGTTTCTTATAACTTATTTCTTATTACATGTAGATCATCTTTAGTTTGTAAATACCTATTACAATAAATAATAATTGTTTCTGATATAAATATCCTATTTTTTTTACTTTATTTTGTGTTATTTTGTATTGGTTCATAAATTAATAACTTTAATCTTTAATTGTCCCTTATCATGACAATGTTTTGTTACTGTCACTTTCATGGCTAATGATATTTTTTCTTAATTGTGCAAATTTTTAAATTTATTTTCTGGCTTTACATGAAACAGAAATATAATATGTTTGGTATCAAAAAATTCGTAATTTTTTTCTTTATAATACGCATCAATTATATTTTCAATAAATTAATATGGAAACTTTTGGCGTCTAAAAAACTGTTTTTCTATGTTATAGCCCTATGACCCGTTTTAAAATTTACAGCCTGTATATATATATACAGTGGAATCCACTTATACAGAGAATTTATTTTAAAATGCAACATTATAGTTCATCACTTCCATGGTTACTCACTATTGTCAAAAAATGACAACAATGTAACATTTGTCCATTTTAAAATGCAACATTATAAATAGTATTGCAGCACAGGAGATACCTCCAAAACACATCACAAATGGTGTCAATTCTTATTACGACCGACTAGAATATTGCCTCAGAGTGATTGGGGGTATTTTTTAACATTTATTACATGAAAGTTATGAATTTTTGTAAGCTAAAGTTTGTTAAGATATATAACATTCATGTTTTGATTATTTGTTAATCGTCTGTAGGCTAATTAATTGGAAATTAGTTTTGATAATACAAAACTACAAATATTGTATGTTGCATTTTAAAATGGACAAATATTACATTGCTGTCATTTTTTGACAATAGTGAGTAACCATGGCGTACGAAATAAATTTTTATATCCGTAAATTTTCGAGATATAACACAAACTTATATTTTTTTAAATAGAACCCATATCTGATTTCAACCTCAAAAAAATCATTATTTTTTTCTCTTTTCAATGATGTAAGGGTTATTATTTATTATATTTGTTTTACTCCTAAAATTTAATTTTTCTCTTTATTTTCCTGAACTTTCTTATTATTTCCCAAAAAAAAACATTATTATTTTTATTAATTATATTGTATTTGATCGAAATAATTTGTTTTATGCCTTTATTACTTAATATTTTTATTCTAGACTCATAATTACAAATTACACTTTAATGTGCTAAGGGCGACCTGACGGCCAGATACAAAATATTATAAAAATTAGTTTGATACTAGTTTTGAACGAAATAAATTATTTAAATACAAGGAGTATTTCTAAATAGAAATCTACCAATATTTTCAAAATAATTATAAATTTAATACAAAATAAGGAAAAAATAATAATTTTGAAGGCAAAACAAATATAAAACATAATAACCCTTACATCATTGAAAAGAGAAAAAAATAATGATTTTTTTAAGACTGAAATCAGATAAGGGTTCCATTTAAAAAAATATAAGTTTGTGTTATATCTCGAAAATTTACTGATATAAATATTTATTTCGTACGCCACTGGTTAGATAATAAAAATATCTATCTTTTATATTTGAAACGTTTTTCTCAATTACTGATAGTTTAGAAGTTATTTGAAAAAGAAAAAATCAACAATATTCAGTTTTTCGTTATTATCTAGTGCCCTATGAGAATTTTTGGAAAAACAAAAGCACATCTGAGATGGCCTCCCAAAAGCGCACAAAAAGTTCCATTTAACCGACATCGTATCTCTTATAGTTCTCGAGATCCCAATGGTGGCACTTCTAAATGGGACACACTGTATATATATATATATTACATTGCTTTTATCTCTAAATCTGTACAAGATATAATAAAATTTTTAAGTGTATAAGATGGAGAATTTTATGTTATGATCGGGTAATAGGGACTTTAAAACGTGCTTATCCACTAAAATCTGAATATGCGATTTTTAGCATGATTCCAATACCTCTCCTAGCGAGAGGTAAAAATGAATCTGAAAATGATAAAACTCGCTTTGGAAACTTAAACTGATAAAGGCGGGGTGGTACGTTCTATGAGTGCGGTTGTATTGAAATATTTTTGTGAGGAATCGGTAGGGCAAACCTCATTAATCTTGTTCTGCTTTCGATCATGAAGGAATTGTTAAAAAAATGATTTTCACATATATATTTATTTTTTAATATTTCCTTTTCAACAAATAAAATTTTGGAATTTTCTAAAAAGAAACAAAATTTCAATTTTTTACCTCCCGCTACCCTTGGTAAGGGAGGTATAGGGATCGTGCTAAAAATCTCATATCGAGATTTTAGTAAATGACCACGTTTTAAGTTCCCTAGAATCCATTTTTAACATTTTCACGATGATGTCTGTATGTGTGTATGTGTGTATGTGTGTGTGTATGTGTGTGTGTATGTGTGTATGTATGTGTGTATGTGTAGGGATTTTGTCTTCACTCTAACTCAAATACTATCATTCAGAAAATTCTGAAACCTTGTATTTCCATCCCATTCTAATATGAATAGAAGCCATTAGATTTTGGTGTAAATCGGATAACCGGAAATGGCACTTTACCTGAAGCTCATAATGGTTTTTCTTCAAAAAATACCATTAAATGCCATTTTTTCGCATTTTATGTCTTATGAAAATTAAAGATTATTGAATTTTCTACTGGAATACATTAATACTTTTTCTATATATTTTACACATAAATTTAAAAATAATTTTTTTTATTAGTCGCGAAGCCTAAGAGAAACACAATAATTCGTTTGTTACACAGTTCATATTTCAAATGAATGTAACTGACAGTTAATGTCACTGTCAAAAAACTAATCACTTCAAATTAATAATAGTGACATTTTAAAAAGAAAATAGTAAATAAAGCAATAGTTTTCTGCAATGGAACAGTTTGCAGCGGTAGTAAATACGTAAGTATATATTTAAATTAATAAAAATTAAATAGCGGGAGGTTTTGTGTTGGCCACATCAGATTTTTTTTTTTTTTTTTTTTTGTTTTAATCTGATGAACATGAATGAATGTCATAAGACGTCAACTACAATTTGTGAACGCACAATGGGAAAATAAAGTTACTCTATTAGTTACTAGTTATATACAAGTTTAATTTCGAACGAAGTCAATAATTATTTCCAATTTTTAAGTGGCGTAAAAGTATTTTTGCATATTTTGTACAGTAATGTACTATTTTAATATACTCAAAATCGTATAGTAAAGGCTTACTTTACAACATAGCAACCATTACACTTAACAACGGTTTTGTCATTATGTTAGGTACAAGAAACCATAACTGTCAAGTTACTTTGTTACTGAAAATCTAACTACTGTTTTGTCTAAATGTTTTTCATTCAGAATATTATGCCGCAAAAAATGTAAATTTTAATACTAATATAAAATACAAAAAAATATAGTATACGCAGCGCATCTGAAAAGTGACTATACAGTACTCGCTATCACTCGTACTTAAACTTACCATACTCCTCTGGTAAACTTTCACTTTTTTCAACTTGGAACGTAATATACTATTATTGTGAGTTCTTCGCAAAACCCATGAGTTAATAAGCTTTTTGGTACAATTATTATTTTGCCGCTATAATAATTATACTTATACATATACGAAGCAAACTGGTAGTTGTTAATATTATTTTTTAGATATAAATTTTCTAATATGTATTTCAATAAAAATAATATACAGTAATAATTTTATTATTAAGTTTACATGCATAACATTATGCAAAATGCATACCTGAATTTAATATCCATTGTTTAAGTTTTTCGTCATCGTTCGCTGGAAATCGGTATATTTTTAAGCCACTCTTTTGATTTGTGTTACAGTTCACATATTGACATTATGTTTCCAGGCATTATATTTAACAAATGAATATTTTATTCTAAAATATTTTAAATTATTTTAAATCTTAAAATAAATAAATCAATAAACTTCGATAAAAATAAGTTACCTATCTTCTCAAATCTAGAGATGCATTCGGGCCTGGCCGAACCGGGCTTTGGGTTTGGATAAACTCGGCCCGAAAATAAAAATTGCCGGCCCGATTCGAAGTTCGACTCGACAAAAAATTAGCTGGCCCGTCTCGAAAATTGAGTAGAAATCAGGCCGGGCTTCGGGCCGGGCCGGGCCAAAGCTCGAAATTGGGTGCATCCGACATTCCTAATTTTGATTTTTATGTGAGGCGAAATGTTTAACTTTTTTCGTGGCAAATTTATAAAAAAAACCTCTACATCCTATTTAACACTTTGCTTCCCAAAGGAGCTCGAAAATGTAAACTGTTTTACAAATCTTATACAAAAAGATATCATTTACATCAGGATTTTTTTATCTATCTTTATTTCTACTCAAAAATAAGTCAAGAAATCATTATAGTAGAAATAAAAATCACTTTTATTTAAGTATACGAATAGTAATAATAGTAATAATAACAACATGATAATAGCATTATTATGCTTTAATATGTACTATTTTCCTACCCTTAATTTGGGCTCAGCCTGTTGAGTAGTCGTATTAATAAATAAATAAATAAAAAAAAAATAATGAATAACTTTGAATTTTTGAAGTAAAATAACATTTTTATTATTAAGATGTGAAGTATGTTGTAATTAAATCATTTTGACCCTTTTCAACTTCACCCATTTTCATTAAAATATTAAGGAAACTGTGCATTTGACTGAACTATAAGCTCGAAATTTCGGGTCGGGCCAAAATCAAAAGTCCGACTCGCCTCAACTTTTGCAAATGATTGCTTAAGCTTAAGCTAGTTGGAATGAAATACGCAAGTTCTGTCCTCTATTGACGGCCGGCGGCCCAGTGCTGCCATCTTTTAGAGGCTCGGCCAGCGGCGGTTGCCATAATTTATATAGGCCTTGAGCCGTGGCCTTGAGCAATCTGATTACGGTAGTATATAATCAATGCTATATATAAAGTCATAGGTCAAAGAAGAAAAGCAGTTGCTTTGATAGTTTCAAAATTTATTACGGATTCTGCAAATGTAATAAATAAAAATTAAAAAAAAATGTCAGTACAATGACAATATGTAGACAAAACAAACAAGTGACTACTAACGACCACGTGTCTCTAAATTTACAAACAAATTACAACCGATATTCTAGGAAACTTTTGAGATTACAATTGATATCTGTCAGATGTCGCTACTATCGATTTACGAATTAAACCATTTGCTGGGAATGGTCCAAAACCTTCCTACTGAGCACTATGAATTACGCTTGCATATGTGTATAACTCACTATCCACTATGCATTAGTGAAGTAGCTGGGAATGAGGCTTAATAATGAATAATGAAACATCAGCTAAATAAAGCAGGGAGAAATGTGGAATGCCGTGATTGTATAATTATGTGCAAATAGTAAGCTTCGTAACAACAACAAATTATTAACATGTAAATTTATATTTAATAAATTAAAATATATGTATATACCAGGCGTTACCTCACGGGCACTCATCGCTCGCGAGGAGAGTGCACCACGGGGGTCATTTTTGTTCCATTTAAAATTCGAAATATTTGGCGTCGATCGTGATCGAAGCCGGTTCCCCGGGTTCGCGACCAGACACTGGCACGCGGCCACGGGACCCTATTATTTAATAAATAATTATAAAAACTGTTGTACTATATAAAGTAATTATATTATATTTATAATGACATAAACCTGTAATAAATACAATTTACTTATTAATTTTAACTGAAATAAAAATGTACCTCTTATTTTAGCAGTAATTTGTATATTTTATTGAAATAAAACAATTATAACACTCTGAAAACCTTATTTCTATTTGCATAAATGTACCATACGTTTAGTTCTGATTTCAGCCAGTGGCGTTTTCTTATTTTGGAAGCCCAATAGAAACACAAATTTCGCGATAAATTTTAGACCATGGCCCGATTTTTCCATCTCTTAAAAAGTGTCTGTTAATTGCCAGACAAAATATAAATATCGAATCGATATTAGAGCGCAAATTAACAACTGGCACTTAATCACGAGGTGGAAAAACCGGGCCTAAATAATATCAGTGTGTATTCTATATAAATCTAAATAACAAAAAAAAAAACAATCGTAGTCAAATTATAAGATGACGCCAGATTATCATATCTTCGTTGAAAAAAAATCATTGCTGTCAACAAAACGATACAATATCGTTTACTTAACTATAAGTTAAAATTTTAACTAAAGATGGAAAACCGGCCCTTAGCAATGATTTATAATCTTGTATATTGTAAATAAATATAACAACAATAATCTCACCACTCACAAAACTCCCCCCAGTTTTCTAAGGGGGGTTTTTGTACTTAGGAAAGGTTGTTGTTGTTATAAAGTACAAGCGAAAATAACAGCCATAGTACAATGTGTATGTAAAAGCTATTCGTAGTTTTATAAAACATCTAGCCATTTAGGCGTCTTATAAATTTTACAATCTGGTTAGGATATATACATATAATAATAGAGTAAACACAAGAAGCCGTTACTAGCGTTTAAAATAGAAATACAGGTGATTCACAAAGAATGAGCCAAAATTAAACTATATATAGGGGGAGCCATTTAATCAGACATATTTTTATTAATGGGCGCATTCAGCAGACTTCTGTGGTCACTGAACACCTGAACAACCTTCTTCTTCTGTGCGACAGGTCACCGAACAAGAAGGTCTCTGCTGAATGCACTTTTCACATTCAAGTGGTTCAAACATCAAATAATCGTAACCTAAATTTTATAACTTTTATGTTATTTATTAAACATATTAAAAAATTGCAATGTAAGAAAATTTTAATAGTTTGACAGTTTTTAACTTTTCAATCAATTTACTTATTGATATATGCATAATATATAACAACAAATAATATGTTTCTGATGTTTTACATATAAATTAATGTTTTGTTGTACTGCAGAGATAATGGATGACAGATTATTTCTACTACTAGCAGAAGAAAATCCAGTGAATTAAAATCTTGCACGCTTAAAAAGTGACCAGGAACATCTGACAGTCAGCTGGTAGGTGAAAGGTCTCTAGTGAAAAGTAAATTCAGCAGAAAAATGGTGAACATGTTCAGTGACCACATGTCTGCTGAATGCGCCCAATAACTCTGCTACTGGTTGCCATAACATTTTGAAACTTAGTATGAGGATATTTGATACTTCACACTTAGATGCATGGTTATAGTTTCTTTTGTTCCTCTATCTCAAAGAGAGATGTATCAAATGAGGAAGCCATGACAGTTTTTCATCGTTATTTTTTAACATTTTTTTCATTTTTACTAATAAAATATTACATACAATGCAAAAATTCACAAAAAAAGATACTCTTGCTAAAACTTGTTAACCTCAGTAGTATTTGAGATATTTTAACTTTGAAAAAAAATATTATCAAATATATTTAGTTAACAGTTAAAAGCAATGAAATTACTGTAGGAAATAGAACAAAATATAAAACAGAAACAAATTCTGTTTTAATTATTTTAATTACCTTATCTTCATTGTTGATAATCATTCGCGATACAAGTTTAGACGTCAGCGCCGCTAGTGAACTTATTTAGAAGGTATTGAGATCTGTCAATCTATACTTTGTAATATTTTTGCGTAATTTCTCTTATATTACACAAAATTAAGTACTTTGCGAAAAGTATATACAATACTTTTGCATGTAAGCATCGTTTTTCATCTATCTAGTATTGATTTTGTAAATTTTATAGTAGGTATTACTTACAAGGTTATGTTATGATTTCATTGTGATGTTTTTATATCATTTCAGATTCAATGAATATTCAATAACATCGTAGTTGTTATTATATTATTATTATAAACCTATTTTTATATAAAAATTAAAAAATAAACACCAAAATATGACAAAGTAAACACGGAATTGACAGATCTCAGATGTCCAGACAATATCGACGTGTGTATTTTTGCATTCTATGTAATATTTCAATAGTAAAAATCAAAAAATGTTAAAAAAAAATAACGATGAAAAACGGTCATGGCTTCCTCATGAGACGCCGCTGGTTGACATACAAAAACAAAAGAACCTATAAACATTCATCTAAACATAGGTGTAGTATTCTCAGATTAAGTTTCAAAGTTTTAGTGCAACTAGTATCAGTTTGTTATTAATAGAAATGTGTCTGATTAGGTGCACTTTCAAAGGGTTGTAACTCTGTAACAAAACGTTTCCGACATCTTCATATAACATTTTTTATTAATTTCTATTCATTTTACGACAAAAACTGTTAAAAGAAAAGTTGTTCAAAATTGAAAGTTGCACACAACAATGTTTTTACATTTTTTATTATGTGTTTTGTTTTCTCTCTCTACAGTTTTTTGTTGTAAAATGAACAGAGGAGCAGAAAATTGTATAAAACTAATATTTTAAATTTCAAGAGGAGATCAACATGGTATAGTAGCCGCGAATTAAGTTGACACTGACCTGCGCATCCTAGCCAACCTGAAAACATCGACTAAAATTTTTTTGGCTCCCTTAAAACCAATTTTAGATATTGTTGGAGTGCTTTCCTAGTTGTTATAATAGCATATAATATTTACTAATAAATAGGTTTCAATTATTGTGAACAGTAAGCTAAACGTTAGTATACATAACCCCCCTACTATTACATTTCGACTCGTCCATGTACGAATTTTAGGATCGCGCACACAAGGTCAGTATCAACTTAACTCGAGGCAGCTATAAATTAGTTTCTAGTAGACTGTTGCTCCCTCGTTTTAACTGACAACTAATAACAACCGTTGTTTCAATCTAAACTGGGAACAGTCTACAAAAAATTAATTTACCATGTTAATATCCTAAGTACATCCGGTATATTGTTTACTATAAATAATCTATTTGCAAAATACTACAAATTGTAATGCATTGGAATCATAAGTAAAATGTGCTGTTGATATTTTAAGTTCCCAATCATATTGGCCTGAACAATGTGAAACAGAAAATTTTTTCCCTGAAAAACTTTGATTGTGGAAAAGTTTTACAACACAATCGTACTTACTTAAGTTCTCATATTGTACTGGTGAGAATATTTTAATATATAATTCACCACAGTGTGTTTTAGTACACTCAATAATGAGGTAACCAACTTCAGAACAAACAAGACCAATTTTATGATACAAATATGGAAGAAAATTATCAATATTAAATGAATTTGCAGGTAAAGAATTATTTAAAGATGAAATCTCATAATCCACCTTCTCCATATTTTTGGGAGAGTTTAGTGAATGCGATTCCAGGTAGTGGCAACTTAACGAATTACTAAAAGTTTTACATATTGGGCAGATCTCAATAAACCTACAAAAGTAGGTTTCATGTTTGGTACATTTATCATTTATATCAGTATACTGACATCCACGAATACTATTCTTACAATTTCGTTTAGTTGTTGCCCACTTATTATGGCACTTATCACACAAAGTAATGTTTGTATCATCTGCACGGATACCATTATTACAGTATTTAGTTTGACATTTTCTGATATTGTCTTTGTTAAAGACAGTGATTTGAAACCCAGTGCCATCGTACCCATCAAGGAATTCTAGTAACCCGTTGATACCAGTAGCTAGGGACGAATCCTCCTGCATTGCGAGACATCCTTCGGGAGCAACGCGTCCAGGCTTCGATTGAACCAAGTCACCTTTTTGAATTGTAAGAGTAAATTTGAACTTATCTGCCAGATTGGGATCTCCAAATACTCGCACAGCGTGATATATTTTACCTGAAATGATACATATTTTAGTGTGTAGGCAAAAGCAATAGAAAATCATATGCTTTCAAAAAATTGAATTAAGAGGTTTGGTAATATACATACGGTGTTAATACTGAGTCGTTACACCCGAAAATGGCAGTTAGAACTCATTAAAACAAACAACTTTTCTTAGTTTCACTTTTTGATTTGATGCCCAGTAGTGGTAGCACGCACTTTGGAATTCTATCATAGAAAGCAGGCGAATACGATTTTACTTTTACGAATCTTGGTAGCATGCACTTTAGAATTCTATATCCATTTTTTGATTCGAAAATTATTGGATTTTATACTATTAAAATAAAAAATATTATGACAGTTGTATATAATAAATGTATAAATTATATATAAATTAGCTTTGAATAGAATTGTGACAAAATAATGACGTTACTTTGACACTTTCGCCTCGAGTCGTACGCTTGCAGGCGAATATCTTGATACACACATGCTACCAAATTTTCGCTTCGTGGCGAAAAGCGAAAACAAATGCCTCTTTTGTTAGAATTCTAAAGTGCGTGCTACCACCACTGGTTCGTAATTATTGGAGTTCGTTTGTTTTTCGACAAATCATCATAAACTCCTTTATTTTAAGGACTACTGAATTTTTTTTTTTTCAATATCATCTTTCGGCTCTCTAAAACATTTGGCATTTACAATTATTTTTTATTTTTTCAAATGATAAAATGGCGATCGATCAAAAATTTCGAAACATGATTGTAAAACATTTATAAAATCCTTAAACTATCTACTACAACATTTGTGCTAAACATTTTTTCAATCTATCCTAAAATAGTTATTTGTGTATTAAGGGTGCAAAATACTACATTGTCGCACGAGCGGCAATGTCATTTTGCACTCGCGGTACACATAATATTTTTCCTACAACTGTTCTATAATATTAATTATAAAATTAATTAATTAATTAATATAAGTAAAATTATTCCAATATTCTTTATTTGAGTACACTACCTACAGTATATTACAAAGCGACTTTAGAATGGTGTACTTTTTATCCCATCTTGTGACAGTGAATAAAAGTGTTTGTCGCCCTAGTGCGCAAAATACTTTTCCGCACGTTGCCCAGATAACATTGGTGTTGTTTATAAATGACATGTTTTGCGTTTCGAAAACAATGAAGAAATGTTAAGTTTTTTTGACAGTTGTAGGAAAAAGTTTTTATTCATTTACTTGACTTACAGATAAGTAGGTACAGGTGTCTCATTTTCGATATTTTTTTAGGGTATCTCAAGAAATATTACTGATAGAGCAAAATCGTTTGCTCATTCCATGGTCAACTTTTTGAGAAAAGTTTAATAGTCGCCACAGGAATTTTCGATCTTTTTTTGTTTCTAAACTACAGGCAAAAACTTGTTCGCTCATTTGGAAAATATCTCATAACTTATTTTTTATGGTAGTTAGAGAAAAGTTGTTTTAACAAATTTTATACCGTTTTTTAGATAAAATAAAATGGCATAATTAGATTTTTTGAAAACTTTACTATTCTCTAGATACAAACTTATGATTTTTTAAATGGCAATGGCAACCTATGTTGAAAATAGTCTCATCTTTTAGCTTATTTTATAAGCTTTTCAATTATACATAACAAGTCTACATTCTTTTCTTTTACACATGAATAAAAGATGACTTATTAATTTTTTGGGGTGAAAAAATTAAAAATTATTAAGAAACAAATGAAAAAACTATTATAGTTCGATATTTGATTATATATATTATTATTTGCTTCAGTTTTACACATATTTTTAATTTATTTACTTTAAAAGCAAATTAAACCAATTTTTTTCGAATTGTGTCAAAGCCAACTGTGACGTGGATAAATAATAATTTAAGTAATCCAAAAATAATTGATTTAGAATAATTTTGAGAACATAATTAATAGATATGGAATCAAAATAAACAAATGATGAACTATTATAGTTTTTTCACCCCAAAAATTAATAAATCATCTTTTATTCATGTGCAAAACAAAAGAATGTAGACTTGTTATATATAATTGAAAAGCGTAGAAAATAAGCAAAAAGATGAGACTATTTTCAACATAGGTTGCCATTTAAAAAATCATAAGTTTGTGTTATATCTCGAGAATTATGAAGTTTTCAAAAAATCTAATTACGCCATTTTATTTTACCTAAAAAACGGTACAAAATTTGTTAAAATAATTTTTCTCTATCATACTAAATAAGTTATGAGATACTAGCTGACCCGCCCCGGCTTCACACGGGTAAAGCTAGAATAACGATTAGTTACACGTGTACCAATATTTTGTCACATTTACTTCGGAGACATGCGCTGCGTAGGGAACCGGAACCGACAACCTGCCTCGCATCGTACATGTAACAGGCTCCGCCCACTGCCCACCCGATCCCCGCATCGCACCTAACAGCGCCCTTTTCTAAACATGTCTCGGGTACGTTTACTTACGTACATATGATGCAAACTATGTCTCCGACAAATATCGAAAATCTGCTAACGGTTAAAACTTACCTATAGATACAGAAAAAAAAAATAATAATTGAAATCATTCCCTATTTTACCGCCTTGAGGGATGATTTTTCTAAAACGCTAAAACACTCTTTTTTCTTACCAAAAGCATAAATAAGAATTTTTATATCCCTAACTTGAGAAATGATGGGTTCTCCTTAGAAACTTTCATGCCCTATTTCACCTCTTCAAGTTTTATTTTTGCGACAGAAGGTAGCCTATATGCTTCTCGAAGGTCCAATCTATCTCTATACCAAAATTCATCAAAATTGATTCAGCGGAAGAAACGATGGGTTCTCCATACAAACTTTCATGCCCTATTTCACCCCTTCAAGTTTTATTTTCGCAACAAAAGTTAGCCTATGACCTTCTCCAAAGTCCAATCTATCTCTATACCAAAATTCATCAAACTTGATTCAGAGGAAGAAATGATGAGTTCTCCATACAAACTTTCATCCCCTATTTCACCCCTTCAAGTTTTATTTTCGCGACAGTAGGTAGCCTATGTCCTTCTCCAAGGTCCAGTCTACCTCTATACCAAAATTCATCAAAATTGGTTCGGCAATTTAGGCGTGAAAAGGTAACAGACAGACAGATAGACAGAGTTACTTTCGCATTTATTATATTAGTATGGATTTTCGAAATGAGCGAAAAACAAGTTTTTGTCTGTAGCTCAGGAACAAAAGAAGATCGAAAAGTCCTGTGGTGACTATTAAACTTTTCTCAAAAAGTTGATCCTGGAATGTGCAAACGATTTTGCTCTATCAGTAATATTTCCCGAGATAGCCTAAAAAAAAAACATCTGAAATGAGACATCTGTACAGTGTGTTCAACAAAATCCTAACTCAGAATAGGCTATGAACAAAAAAACGTATATTAATTTAAAAGTATTTAATGAGCCTGTTTCACATTTTTCAAATTCTATTTTAAATGAAAGTTTATAGAAAGATTTTCTTAGTAATAATTTTTATTTTAATAATTTGTTGTTATTTGTGGAAATAATGAAATAAAAAGATTGGCGTCCTGAAAAACTACCCCTCACTCCTGTGACGTAGAAGCACATACATTACATCATTAATAGCCAATAGGAAAATAGTTTTTCCATCACCTACGTTTATTTATATTATTTATATAAATAAACGTAGGCTAAAGTTTGTCACATGTTAATAACAAAATCTTTTAATTTGACATTTGACGCTGACATTGCTCATTGTAAATGAATAATAAAATAATAATGGCTAATTCAAATTACATTCAAGCTAAATCGGACAATGGGCTACTTGCATGGTACTGAAAATCCGATTTCTATCACTATATACGTAATGTTATGTTGAAAACATATATAAAAATATAAATTTTATTTTAAAAGTTGTTTGTTTTTTAGTAAATTACGAAAGAAAATTTACTGTGACGTCATTATATTAAACTAAGGAAGAGTACCATGTTTAAGAATGTAACTTATAGATGGCATTGGGTGCGAGAAAGTTTTAATTTGAATTTGACATTTTGCTCTCTCTGGGCTCTCAAATATATTAATTACTTCACAAATGAACACATAGGTAGTTACATGTAATTTAAAATATCGATACGGAAAAGACAAACTAAAATACTAACCTCCAAACTATTGTTGAAACGTCAAACAGGAGATCTACATTACCCGTACAAACAAACGCTATGGCTTTACGATAACTCATTGGTGCGGTGTAATTCTACGTCATACATGGCGGTAATTCAAATAATCAAATTTCATTATTTTTTTTCTGGCTAATTAATAAAAATTTTGTCAAAAGAAAAAATAGGGGTAGCAAGTTTTTACCTGCTCTTCAAAAATATGAAATAAAAAATACCTACGCAAGTAGCCCATTAACCGAAGGTCGATAGTTAGATGATGGCTGAATTTATATCAGAACGATTGTTTCCTGCTAACGAAATAAGAGGTGTTAAAGAGTTGAGGTAAAATAAAATATAAAAACTGAATTTATTATATAAATATATAAGTTCTGGTCGTGATTCTTATTTGACACTTGTCTGACAACTTTGACAATACACTTGACACCTTAGAACCGCTGAAGATGTATGTACTCTGACGTCACATTCTGTTTCAGATCATGTGACTTATTCAAAAATTTATCCAAATTTCAAAAATTAATTGTAAAATATCTAAAGGATATTTCGTGATATTTTCAAATTTGAGGCTCTTTAAAGAACAATATCTTTTAAGTCTTAGAAGTCATAAAAATTCTTGCAACAGCCCTATTAGATGTCAATTTAACACGAGATATTGACAAAAATGTTATCTACGGAAGTATTCTTGAATCCTTATTTTAGAAGAAGAATAAATTAGAAAACAGTGAATGGCAATAATATGTGTCCTTCTTTTTTATCTTTTCACCTTAAAATTACATTTCTTCACGATCATTTATGACAACTTGACTTTCAAAATGAATAATGATCAGACATACGTTTCTGTGTTCATAGTCTACTCCGAATTACGTTTTTTTCTAAACACGCTGCAGTTACTTTTTTGGATAGATTAAAAAAATGTTTAGGACAAATATTGTAGTAGATAGTTTAAGGATTTTATAAATGTTTTACATTCGAAAATTGATGAAGAGGTTATCAAAAAATCATATTTTGATATTTTTGATCGATCGCCATTTTTTCATTTGAAAAAAAATTAAAAATAATTGTAAATGCCAAATTTTTTAGAGAGCCTAAAGGTAGGGTAGATTTGAAAAACAAAATAGTCTTTAAAAATTTTTGAAAAACAAAAGAAATGCAATAACTACGAACCGGGGAACCAAATCAAATATTGGAACCAAGAAAAGTTGTTTGTTTTAATGAGTTCTACCATTTTCGGGTGTAACGACTTAATACTAACACCGTGTATATATATATGGTATATTTTACCTGACGTGATACATATTTTAGTGTGTAAAAGGAATATGAAATCATATGCACTCAGAAGATATGAATTAAGACTTGATTTGGTAATATCGTGTTTCAATTTACACGAATTCCATAGTACACTACTCTTATGTTTATCCTGGCAGTGTTGGAAGATCTGACTTCGTTGCCCAAACCACTCGCACTGGCCAGACGGCGAAACGGGGCACAGATACTGCTTGTAGTCACAAACTATTTCATGGGCCGCCGGAGCACCTGCAGAGAACTCGCGGGTTTCTCTACATCCTTCATCCCAATATTTACATGGGAACCTGGCGATAGACGCAAGAGCCTCATATTGTATGATACGTGTAAGGTGTTCATCTGGAAGTTTGCACACGCGGCATACAGCTTCCCCAGTCTGTCTGATGTATACTGGTGCCATGGAGAGATAGTTTTCACACACACTACATTTTACTTTTTCTAAAATTTCCTTTGTAACATTCATGGTAATATAATATAATGCAGATTCGCAAAATCAAAGAAAATAACAAATTAGAAGATAACTGAGTAATACTTTTGACAACTTTCTGTTGTATTGTAAAAGTCAGGGCTGGACTGCTGGAATTTGTTACTAACGTACGTATATGTAATACTTTTTATTTATAAAAATAATTTTATATAAATTATTCAAATATTTACTATTTAGATATAAGTGCATAAGACTAGCAAGTGAAATGAATATTAAATTGATCTTCCTTGATTGATTAATATCACTTACTGACAATGTTAGTGCTAATGCAGTCCTGCTCTACTCCCATTGTGATAATCAACTACAGAAGTTGAAGTTCCTGACGTCTTTTGGCAAAATTAAGAAACACGAATTTAAAATTGGGATAATGATAATTTATTTTTTCAATATAACAAAGTAATGTAGGGGTGGATGAGATTTATTATTGAAAATTTACAATTTATAATATATTTTATAAACGTACCATAAAATTTACTTTCACAGCAAATTTAATAAAATAAATAATTCAAATAAATTTCCTTGTACTTATGACATTTAAATTATTGCTGTCAAAAAATCGCGTTGCTTACATTCATTTTATTAAATTTACTATGGTAGAAGTTTTCAAAACTTGGCCATAATATTTTATTGCTGGAAATAATATTTATTTTTATTGTTTTTCACAGGATATGGCATTTTATTATTATAATGTAGACTTGGATGCAATAGAGAAGAAAGAGTTGGATTTGAAATTAAATTGAAGGAAGAGGATAAATTATTTCGAAGCCATATTCGAGATTGCAGGAACGCGGGATCCATTCAGCGTTTTTATGATAAATTTGAATTCAATTTTAGATTGAATAAGGACGCCTATTGGTATGTTAACAAGGAATTATCTCCCTAAATACGAGTAGTTTTCGGATCAATGCATTTCGAGAATTCTTTCACATCTAAGGGTAATACGGCATATTTTTTGCAGAAATTTGTATTACGTTAGTATGTGTTTTCTATGGCTCCCATTGTGATAATCAAAATTAAAATTGCGATAATTGAATTGTACAAAGTAATGTACGGGTGGGTGAGATTTATTATTAAAAATTTACAATTTGTAATATATTTTATGCACGGACGTATCATAAACGTCATTTTATAGCCCGCGGGCCTCATTATAGCCCGACGGGTTATAATGAAACGTCAAACCAAATTATAAAATAAAATATAAACAATTTAAACAGGCAACATGAAAAATGTTTATTACAAATCGAAAATTTTTTTATTCTTTAATGAAAAATGAAAATTAATTTTGTGATATTTATATGGAAAACACGGAGATACACAAAATAAAATTCAAATGTGCGAGTACAAATTCTTTTCGATACAATTTTTCTAACACTCATAATTTGAAAATTTTCGTCCGTGCATAAAGTTTTGTATATACCACGAGCGTAACTTGCTTTTATGGCCTTTGACGTGTTTTTCTCCCTCGGCTTACGCCTCGGGCTCAAAATCTCGCCGCAGGCCATAAAAGCCTCCTTACGCTCTTAATAAATAAATACCTATCAAAAACGTATCATAAAATTTACTTTCACAGTAAATTTAATAAAATGAATAATTAAAATAAATTCCCTTGTCCTTATGATTCTTAAATTATTGCTGTCAAAAAATCGCGTTTCTTACATTCATTTTATTAAATTTACTACGGCATGGTAGAAGTTTTCAAAACTTGGTCATAATATTTTATTGCTGGAAATAATATTTATTTTTACCTTTCGTCACCTTTAAGTAAGGAAGGTATTGTCTTTGGTCAAAAAATTCGATGGGGAGTTTTAAATGAATAAGCACATTTTAATGTCCCCACAATACAATTTTACTGGTTTTACGATGATGTCTGTATGTGTGTATGAGTGTATGTGTGTGTGTGTGTGTGTGTGTGTGTGTGTGTGTGTGTGTGTGTGTGTGTGTGTGTGTGTGTGTCCGTGTGTATGTGGCAAATTTTTCTCCAACGATAACTACAAAACTACAATTCTAAAAATTATGATTCTTTCGTATTATTCTTCCTTGCAACCCTATGAAGAGCTGATTAGATTTTGGTTATAATTGGTCAACCGGAAGTACCCTTATTTGAAGTTCTTAACAGTTTTTCTTGAGAAAACGCAGTTAAATATCATTTTCGATATTTTATGTGATTATCAATAGAAAGATTATCTTATTCTCTATATGGTTCGATTATACATTTTCCTTCATATTCAATAGATATAGAGTTATATATATACCGTGAGTATTTTTTAACGTAAAACATTGAGTTTGTCATATCCATGGTTACAACTTCATATTTGATTGACAGCAATGTATTTGACTGTTCCATTTAAAATGAAACATAGGGAACAAATCTGACAGAAGTATTATATTTAAATATTGTAAGAAATTTAGCGGAATCAGAAAACCACTCGAGAGTACTAAACATATTTCGGGCACAAGGTGCACACAGTATTTTTATACACCTAAATTTAATTTTTAGAAAAGAGGTATAATTATTTAAACAATATTAACCTCTAATGACATCTTGTCAATATGACAGATAACCCTTGAATTTCCCTATAAGTTATGATTTGACATTTGATTGACAGCAATGCATTTGTCTGTCTCATTTAAAATGACACATTTGACAGAAGTATTATTTAAATATTGTAAGAAATTTAGCCGAGTCAGAAAACCATTCGGGCACAAGGTGCATACTATATTTTTTCTAATTTTAAATTAGAATGCAGGTATAATTATTTAAACAAAATTAACCTCTATTGACGTCTTATCAAATGTCAAATTCGTTCCCTATGTTTCATTTTAAATGGAACGGGCAAATACATTGCTGTCAATCAAATGTCAAGTAACCATGGATATAACAAACCCAATGTTTCACGTTAAAAAATACTCACGGTATATATATATATATATATATATATATATATATATATATATATATATATATATATTAACTTTCAAAAATCAGTCATCTTTACAAAAATTATGAAAACATCAGATACCTATATTCAAAAAATTGACAGATGTCAGTGTCAAGTGCAAAACCAAAGTGGAAAGTATATAATCTGAAAGTGATATAAGTGACAGTTTCCCTCGCCAGTGACTTGCATTTGCGGCCTCGCCTCAAGATAAGAACTTATAATGCCAGAAGTACGAGAAAGGCAAAAGAGAAGATATAAGGACTGTATAACAGAAGATTTGAGGGAGGAAGAACTGTGTCATGAAGATGCGTTGGACAGGAATGAGTAGAAGAGAAGAGTAAGAAACAGCGACTTCTAATAAAATAGGTAAAAGTTGAAGAAGGAGGAAGTGTTAAGTGCAATATATAATGTACATACGTTCGTATTCGTATTATAATTGTATTGGATTTTAGAATCTTTTCAAAGGAACTTTCAGTATGGATTTGTAAAAAATAGTGTGTTCTTATTACAATTTTGCAGGATATATAGAATCTGTTTCAACGAACTTTTGGTATGGGATATATACAAAATACATACACATACACGAATTGACGGAAGGTTTTGTGCTGTCCACAACAGATTTTTATTTATATTATTAAAATGTAGACTTGGATACAATAGAGGAGGAAGAGTTAAATTTGGAATTAAATTGAAGGAAAAGGATAAATTATTACGAAGCCATATTCAATATTGCAAAAATGCGGGATCCATTCAGCGTGTTCAATGATGAATTTGAATTCAATTTTAGGTTGAATAAGGATGCCTGTTGGTTATGTTAACGAGGAATTATCTCCCTAAATAAGAGCAGATTTCGGTCAATGCATTTCGAGAATTCTTTTACATCTAAAGGCGGATTTATAACAAACATAGAAAACACAACATAACATAGCATAGCATAGCAAAACACAGAATTTTTTGGGGGTTTTATAACTTGACATAAGACATAGGAAAAGCACATATAGAAGAACTGTAGGAAGAAGAACCTGCTAAGAATTTTAACTTTATTCTTGTTTCGTTTTTTACGCTGTTAGCTTGTGTTTTTGTTATATTATATAATAATGGATAAATGTTAATAAAGCAAACCAAACACAAAACACAAACAAAAAATTCCAAACAAAGTTTGACACATAACCTCAAAAGAAAAGGAAACAAACTATTCATATCTCTTTCATCTACTCGAACTATTCCGAAGTTTGCCGAGCATGCACGAACATACGAAAAACATAGCAAAAATTGAACTTTCGTCAATTCCCTATGCTATGCTATGCTGTGCTATGTTATGCTGTGTTTTCTATGTCAGTTATAAATGCGTATACGAAAGTCCATATTTTGAAATTCAAATATGAGCTGTGCTATGCTATATTATGTTGTGTTTACTATGTTTGTTATAAATCCACCTTAAGGGTACAACGAATTTATGTGTAGGTCCTGGCGGCATTATATTTCTTCGCCGTTGGAAGCTACCAAAGGAGCGATGATGAACTGAACGATGAACTGGGCGCCGCGACATCTGGGCCTGAACGATAATAATAGTTATTTACGTATAAAGGGCCGAAGAAAAGTTTTACGCCTGTGGTCGAAATTTGAATCCCGAAGCGTATTTAACAAGTCTTCTGCACACATATAATTCTAATTATATCTATTTTTCACTGTATGAGGAAGTTTCTAAATGTCACAGATTCTTCCAATTCATTAACCAGATTGGCGGTATTTCTGATTGATATATGCATATTACCTATAATTTCAAATATTTAATTAATAAAACAATAAGAAAGATTAATGTACTTCCCAGAAAAAGCTATCAAAATGTCACTAAAACTGTTGATTTTTGACACTGAAATCTGTCATTTACAAATTGTGTAATAAACATTACTATGTTATAAACATTTGAATTTGTCAACTGGTTTCCTTAGTGTAGTTTCGACTACTCGACTTGTTATATCTCGATACTCTATATATTATACCGTCTTTATCTCTAAATTTATAGAAGACATAATAAAAATTTAAATGTATCAGGTGTAGAACTTGTTTTTCAAAATTAGTAATATCAAAAATTTTCAAAAATTAATATTTGGAAGAATTTCTTTTAAAAACTACTACTTCCGGTTGTTCAATTGTTACCAAAACCTTTTCAGCTCTTCCCAGGAGTGTCAGATTGAGGAATTCATAGTTAAACAGGTCTTATGTCTTATAGTTTTTGAGGAATCGTCCGTCCAACATCCAGCCATACACATACACGCACACACACGCACACACACATCATTTTAAAAATGTTATAATCGGATTCTAGGGACCTTGAATCGTGCTTATTCAATAAAATCTGGATATGCGAATTTCAGCATGAATCCAATACCTCTTAGCGAGAGGTAATAAAGGTTAGTAACCCCCGGGAGTTTTGGCTTTTCTACAGCCCTGCGGGCAATAAAACTGGCAAAATGCCCAGCGGGCGTAATGATCAATTTTCTGCCCTGGTAATTAAGGTGTAAACAAACAATTTTAATGCAGTTGTGCTAAAAATAATAGATGTGTACATAATGGGGAAGTTTAGCATGGTAAAATTTCTACATAACTTACTATTTTCTCACAAATATAACACAAATGACTGCTGAAATTGGAATTAAAAATTAAAATTATTGCTCCATTTATTTATAATTAATATTTTTTGGGTAAACTCTAAGTACGTCACAAGTCAGTTATGCGCAAACTCAGACAGAACGGTGAAATCGAACCATTTGAACGTAGGTCGTAACAACACCTCAGTCACAAGTAACTGGTAACCGCAACCGCGTGCGTCAGTATATAAGTCGACATACGTTGCACCAAGCCTCTACCGACGTCATCACAGCTTAAAATCGGCTTTCCGGAAAATCTGGGAATTTTTGAAAAAAATAAAACATGTTACATCATTTTCAAGTCATTTCCCATGGAATAAAAAAATAAAAAAAAAGTCGCTAAACTTCCCCATTGTGCGTTAGGTTAGGTTAACGTTTGTTTAGGCTGTGTCCGATGTCGCATTTTGGCATTTAGTATTTGGGATTTAGGTTTCTTCACAGAAATACAACTCCGAATGGCATACTAGTGATATCTATAGTGACTGTATATACATAGTGTGGACAATAGGGGGATCGATTTTGATTGGTCGGCGCGAATTTGCCTAAATATGGCGGATATTATGCCGACAAAGTGACATTTTCAGATTTATTACATGAATTATACGTGAATTATATTATATTTATATTTTAGATAGTGTAAATAATTAAATTACACGTGTATTTGTATATTTATAACTAAAAGTAATATATACATATTTTTTAACATCACATCTTTTTTAGGTTAACTGGTTGCGTGGCGGTTGCAACAAAAATTGTGTGTGCTTACCCACAAAGCACCAATACCAATAGAGAACTAAAAATTTGTTGTGTCCAGCACAATACCTCTCGCCAATTTCATATTAGAGCCGAGACAGACGATAAAAATTAATGATCATTAACGGTTAGATATAGTATGCGCACGTGAACTTGAGACTATTGACAGATGTCAAAATTGCGTTTATTAACAAACCAGAAAATATTGACGATAGTAAGCACGTGCTACTTGTTGTATTGTGCTCGTAAATTACTTCACGCACGAGAATTGTATCAAACTTTTTGGCGGACGATAATGAAATAGTTCTTTTCGTAACAAGTTATGAAAAATACCAAATACCATGCGAGTGCAAATTGACGCACGACGCGTAGCGGAGTACAAGTCAATACGCACGAGCTAAGATATTTGAATTTCATACAAGTTACGAACATTATTTTTTAGACGAGCATAAATAAATTTTACTTTTTTTACAAAACTGTAATTTAGGTTCAAACTTATGGACAATTGACAAACGAATAATGTATACATATAACCAGAAAATATTGACATAGTAACCTAGCAACCGTGTCAACTATTACGATATGAAATATATCGTAACACACCGTGTCAACTATTACGATATGAAATATATCGTAACACTAATGTCATAAGTTCAACTTTCAGTGTTAGGATACTACGTTGTAATACTTATCACAATGATCGTCTAAAAATCAATTTTTTTTAATGAGATAGCTTGTACTTCTGAAAGGGATAGTTTAAAATACTGCGGTTAAGTCAATTTTCAAATTTGATTTTACTTACCTTCATTAGAGTCCTTCTTCTAGCGAAAATTTATTTTTCTACAGTCTATATACAAAGTAGACATTTGCGCTCGCTTTTGTCAACGCAAAATGTTACTTTTCCGCTCATGCACGACAAAGTAGAAAAAACGCTCGCTGTCCGAATTTCAACTATAAAATGCATCTCCACAAATCAATCTGACTTATAATTGCTCTGTCGGTATATTACATAACCTAACCAAACAAAGTGCCGGACTCCTTAAAAGCTTTTAAAACTGTCAAATTGATTTCTGGTGACTTAAAAACTGCCACAACTGTCAAATTCTCCCAACAAAATCTTTTATTGGAATATTTTAAAACTAATTTCTGGGAGACTTAATAGCTGTTCAAAACTGTCAAATTGACTTCTGGTGACTTAAAAACTGCCAAAGCAGTCAAAATCTCCCAATAAATCTTCTTTTGGAATGTTTTAAAACTACTTACTGGGAGACTTAAAAGCTGTTTAAAACTAATTGATTTCTGGTAACTTTAAAACTGCCAAAGCTGTAAACTTTTCCCAACAAAATCTTTTTTGGAATATTTTAAAACTAATTTCTAGGAGACTTAAAAGCTGTTCAAAACTGTCAAATTGACTTATGGCGACTTAAAAACTGCCAAAGCTGTCAAAATCTCCCAACAAATCTTCTTTTGGAATGTTTCAAAAACTAATTACTTCGAGACTTAAAAGCTATTTAAAACTGTCAAATTAATTTCTAGTGTCTTAAAAACTGCCAAAGCTGTGAAATCATCTCAATAAAATCTTCTTTTACAATGTTTTAAAACTAATTTCTGGGGGACTTAAAAGCTGTTCAAAACTGTCAAATTGACTTATGGTGACTTAAAAACTGCCAAAGCTGTCAAAATCTTCCAACAAATCTTTTTTTGGAATGTTTCAAAAACTAATTACTTGGAGACTTAAAAGCTATTTAAAACTGTCAAATTAATTTCTAGTGTCTTAAAAACTGCCAAAGCTGTCAAATCATCTCAATAAAATCTTCTTTTACAATGTTTTAAAACTAATTTCTGGGAGACTTAGTAGCTCTTCAAATTGATTCCTGGTGACTTAGAAACTGCCAAAGTTGTGAAATTCTTCCAACAAATCTTTTGGAATGTTTTAAAACTAATTTCTGAGAGACTTAAAAGCTGTTGAGAAATGTCATTTGTCTACATTCTTAATGGCAACGTTTAGTCAGGACTGCTTTGTCGGTATATTACATAACTAAACAAAATGCCGTATTGCTGTGTAAAGGAATACAAAAATAAAATAGGGCATTCATTTACTAAAATTAGATCATAGCATGTGACGAAGTCACAATTTTTCACCATGGGAAACCCAGCACGCCGTCGTCCATGGAGCATCACCGTCCACTTTGGGGCCGTATCACAGCGTATACCCGTTTTCTAGAGGCAGCTGTGACACAGAAACAGAACTCGTCAGTTTAAATTGTTCTCACAGTGTTCATAACCTCACCTGCAGCACGTGGTCAGCACGCGGTAACGGCCAACGACATATCCTCCAGTTTCCATCATGCCACAATTATCCAAGGGTTTTCATAGCTGGAATTCTCTCTACCCAACACATGGCCACTCCAAAAACAACCCTTCACGTCAATTGGAGAATTGGATCACGAATTCCAGACATGTCAAGACCGCAGCGCCAAACCCAGGCGGAATAAACTAGAACTTGAGATATTTGTTAATTTCTATTTTATTGTAATATTATTTTATATATTTTTCTGTCTACCTATACGAAAAGTGAAATTTTACGTACTTATTTTCGGACGAAAAATTACACTTTTCTGAACGTTATCACTTTTCGTCCGCAAACCTTTTTCGTACGCTAAGCCTACTACGATTTTATGATTATTGCAATTGTGTGTACCACCGGAGTTGTAAATAACAAATATCAAACGAGCAAATAAAAATATTATTTTAATGGTAAATTTAATTTAAATATGTGCGCAATTAATAATGAAATTAACTATACTAAAAATTATTAATTTTGACATGACTAATTGTTAATCTAAGATGCCGCTGGATAGAGTTGTTTTCGAGGATATTTTGTTGGTTTTGTTTATTTTCACCTGTCAAATAGTGTTGATGTGTCTGTGAGTGTAGTGTGTCTTCCTTCAAACTAAAACAGAGCTAAGAATTAAAATTTTGTGAAAATGGCAGAAGATATATTATCCTATCATTATTCATATAATAAATAATAAGATTTTATGAATTTAAAAAAACGTGTATTTATTTCTAGATCTATTACGTAAAGTAAGGTAGACAGAAAAATATAATATGTACCTCGGCAAAAAATGCATATTATAGCCTCGCTTGTTTGCTTTACCTCGGCTTCGCCTCGGAAAGCAAACTCAAGCTCTGCTGTAATATGCAATTTTTTGTTCTAGGTACATAAATAACTATTACCTGTTAGTTTGGAATAAGAAAAACTGGATTTCCACATTTTCACTTGCGTATAGAATTTACTAGAAAATATTTTAATAGCCAAGCATCACGACCAATAGCAAGCCATATCTGTTCTCCCACTCGGCCAATCAAATATGAGTAAGCCCCTTCCATGTAAACCGCGCGCGTTCGAACCAGAGTTGGAAAAATCCGGCTATAAAAGGCGAAGCACCAGCCCCAGAAGGCAGATTATGTCTCTGGCTAGCTGTTCTAGCCAGCTCCAGAATCCAGAAGACCTCCTCCAGCTGTTCTGTAGGATCCAGTCACCGAGCGTCGCTGTTCGACGTGTCTTTCACCTAGTAAATATCACAGCGCGTCGCTGTTCGATGTGTCTTTGACCGAGTAAATATCACAGCACGTCGCTGTTCGACGTGTCTTTTACCGAATAAATATTATTTCACATTGCTAAGTTTCAAAGAGTTAATATTTCACGTACTAAGTTTCACGGAATAAATATTCCACGTACAAGTTCTCAGGGGAAATATTATTTCAAGTTTGTCTAGAATATAAATAATATTTCGCGTACTAAGTTCACAAAGTCGATATTTCCAGTTTTACTTGATACTAAAATTCTCAGTAGTTTGAATAACAATAGTTATTTATTAAATTGTACATAGGGTGTAAATAAACATAGTTTTGGTGTACTGCATTTTTCACTGCACAAAAATAACCTAAAAATCCTGGCCTACACGACTAGCTATCCGCAAACCTTTCTCATCCTTCTCTCAGTTACACGGAGATACAAGAAGGCGCCCGAGCAGCGATGAAGAGTGAGGATGTCGTCACAATTTGGCGCTCGACCAATGACGTCACAAGCAATAGTTCAAGAAGAATGGAAAATAACGATAAATTAAAATTTAAAAATATAATCGTTATTTATTGAGTAGTACTGTATATCGATCGGTGACTATGTCGGTAACGGCGGATTTTTACAATAATGACAGATGTCGCTGCCGTGATTTTGGTTTATATAAATTAGTTTTAAAATGTTAAAGTAAAAAAACAGCTTACGTAGGTAGTACTTTTTTACATGAACTTTATTATAGTAAAAATGATTTCTTTTCTAAATGCCCAAAAACGTCCAGTGTATTTTGATTATTTTACCGCATAATTAAGACTGGCTGTGTATACATTTGTAAAGTTCGCATTACACTTCAGAAGGACAAAATAGTTATTTACATTCAAGTGCGTGTAAAATACTTCACGCACGAGAATTGTATCAAACTTTTTGGCCGACGATAATGAAAATCACTTTATTTTAATGAGATAGGTCGTACTTCTGAAAAGGGTTAGTTTAAAATACTGGGGTTAAGTCAATTTCTAAGTTTGATTTTACTTACCTTCATTAGAGTACTTCTTCCAGCGAAAATTTATTTGTAATAATATACGTTGTTTATAACTGAAAATATATTTATTTGCTCATCTTTTCTTCGTAATAAATTATAGGTAGGTGCCGATATTTGACATTTCAGCAATGTTCGCCTCGCGTATTTGACAGGTATATATCGATCGGTGACTATATCGGTAACGACGGATTTTTACAATAATGACAGATGTCGCTGCCGTGATTCTGGTTTATATAAATTAATTTTAAATATAGGAAATGTTAAAATAAAAAAATAACTTAAGAAGGTAGTACTTTTTTACATGAACTTTATTATAGTAAAAATGATTTCTTTTCTAAATGCCCAAAAACGTCCAGTGTATTTTGATTATTTTACCGCATAATTAAGACAAGTTACAACACAGTGAGCGTGAAAAGTAAGTTACACTGGCTGTGTATACATTTGTAAAGTTCGCATTACACTTCAGAAGGACAAAATAGTTATTTACATTCGAGTGCGTGTAAGTTGTATTTTACAGCGCGACAGCTTTGTTTAAGGCACGAGCCCTTAAGGAGAGTGCCTTATTAGCTGGAGCGCTGTAAAATACTTCACGCACGAGAATTGTATCAAACTTTTTGGCCGACGATAATGAAAATCACTTTATTTTAATGAGATAGGTCGTACTTCTGAAAAGGGTTAGTTTAAAATACTGGGGTTAAGTCAATTTCTAAATTTGATTTTACTTACCTTCATTAGAGTACTTCTTCCAGCGAAAATTTATTTGTAATAATATACGTTTTTTAGAATACACATCAAATTAAACAAATATTTCGATTACAGGTCAAATCTGTAAGTTTTACAGATCTGTAAATCTGTAAAACACTTATAAAAACGCATCCATTTTGCATATGAGACGCGGGCTTTGACATTTATTTGTATGGCCCACCCCAACAAGGTTGCCAAGATTACAGTTTGTGTTCCTTGTCCGTATTGCCAAATGAATTTAGGCGTAACATTAATTTATAAAAATATCCAATATGTTTTGTTTATTTAATTATTTAGAAGCTTTGGTATTAAATAAAAACCAACGTTTCACTCAAAAACAAAACCGCAAATGTCAAATTACACTGATATATTCAAGTGGCCTCTAGTGAGAAATGCACGAACTAGATAAAACATATCTCTGTCTCTTTCTGGCCAGCCGAAATCAATACATTCAGTGAAAAGGGATAGGGAATGTTTTGTCTAGTTATATTTCGTTGTTGACCTTAACCTTAGCATTATGTCTTTGCCGTTACCCTAGAATATGACAATTTCTAATTTTCAAGTCATAATGCTAATGCCAACCAATCTGAAGAGTTTATGTTCGTAGACGACAGCTTGACTCTGGAGTTATTTACGACAGTCAATTGACATCTGTCATCATTTTGTTATTTTTGAATATTTCTGTCACATTGTCTTCATTAAAAATGAGTGTCTTTGAAAAAGAAGTCCAACTAATACAGTTAATTAAACAATGCAGATATATTTATGACGAAAAAGATGTGTCGATTTTATAAGTGACATTACCGGCTTGCTCTTATAGGGCCCGTGCATCACGTGATCAAATGCAGGCAACCCGCCAGCCTGGTGGCCCAACAAACAGTTTCATTGCCTTTGATATCATCGTACGAAGTTGACGTTTTTTTATTTTTCTGTGCTTATTTTGTGATTTTTCAATCTAAAATTTGTGATAGTTGAAGTTGTATTATGGCTCAGTTAAGTGAACACTATTATTCTCGTAGTTTCATAAAAAATAATAGGCACTGTTGAATTTTTGTAATAGAAGGAATTTCAGTTATATAAGGTTCTACTATTTTTAATATTATGATGATATAGTCAGAGTTATTTTCGAAAGCTCCTCTCGCAAATGGTAAATTTCAGCATTTCTAGACATTAATTCTGCTTTTAAACTATCAATGGTCTCAGGTAAACCATGTTCCCTAGTGCTAGAACTAGTGCAAGTCTCATTGTTAGTGCTAGGAGTATTAGTATTAGAATCATGTTCCTCATTAATAGGCTCCACGGTAACACTTTCTGCTGTAATTGTAATTATTGTAATTTATACATAGTTCCAAAACAAATTTATTACAAATTAGCTCTAAAAATAAATTATTTGTCATAAAGTTTAAAATACCATTCTAAAAATTATCTGGATTAGAAATTTTAATTTTTAGTTTTAAATTTAATGTATTACTTTCAAATTACAAGTTTTTGATTAATCATACGTTAGTATGTCTTTGGACCACTAACTTAAAACTCAGAATATTATGCAGCTATGTGTTCTACTGTCAATAAAATGTATTTATTGTATTGTTAGTTACAACATAATTATATTAGTTATTAACATATTGAATGTTAGTAAAATGTATTTGAATTTGTTAATAAATATGTTAGTTACAACATACAATAATTATTACAACCATCAAACCTTAGTGTGTCGACCTCTTAACCTTTTATAGCGGTCTAAACCGGTATCTTTATTTTGTATTCCCTTTGTATAGGTAAAACAATTTAAGATCGCTGCGCCATCAGCGTACATTCTGTGAACTATTGAGTACGGGACAGCATGGGATTATCGGTTAAGATTACGGGAAGTATGTACTGAACTTTTATCTGAATATACATTTTCCTCTGCCTTATTTACACAAATAATTTATTTTTTTGGAACAGAAACGACATAGTATTACGAGTAAGTAGATAGTATAAGTGAAATATTGAATAAACAGTAAATATCGTTATATTGTTACTTTCAAATTTCTAGGTTAAAGAAGATATTCGTTTTCCATTGATATATTTTGTGAATTACATTTATGGAAATAAGAGATCACGATGTATTTATCAAGGAGAAGAGGTTTGTAATGCTGATTCCATTATTTTTTTGTTGCTTCACCGAAAAACAAAAGTACAGTTTGAAAAAATTTATTGTATCTGTAAACAAACGCCTTATAATCATCACCACACAAAATTGAAGGAGATTTTTTAATTGAAAATACAAAAGCCAGATTAAAAAATGCTTTGTACGTATAAAGCGGGTAATAGTGGTCGCTGAAAACATATGTATATGAACCACATTAATTCATTGAACCAGAAGTAAAATGTATTACAAAATCGTGATCAAGCTATTTCAATTAATGTTCTTATTAGGTTATTATGATATGGTCCTAATTTAACTATTTTGGTGCTTTTGCTTTTGTCTTAGGTTTTAGGATTGCTTTGGATAAATTGATGTTCAAATTCCGAACAAAATGTACAGATCATCGTAACAAAGGCAACTAACGATACTAAGTTTTTGGGAAACCAACGCAACGACCACTATTAACCACTTTTATTTTTTTAAATTATGCTTTTAATTTTCAATTCAAAATACTCTTTCAGTTTTGCTTGGTGGTGATTGCAGCGCATTTCTCTCAAGAACAGATGGAACAATTTTTAAATTATCTTATTGTTTTTCAGTTAAAACACTTAAAAATGCGACTAGCACTATAAACTTCTTCTCCTTCACAAACACATCAAGGGAATTTATAAAATATATCAATGAAAAACGAATAGCTTCCTGTACCTAGAAATTTGAAAGTAAAAATATAATTATATATACTCTTTATTCAATGTCTCACTTATGCTAACTAATTATCCCTAGTACTATGTCATCTCTCTTACTAAAAAACAAACATTTTGCATTAATAAGGCAATAAAATATGTATATTAAGATAAAATTCATATATGTATTTACCGTAACCTTCACAAATAATCCCGGAGTGGATAGTTCTCAAAATGTCCGCCAGGTGGTGTAGCGCTTATCTGGAGTTCCCTATATCACATGTTTAAAGACGGAATCCAATCAGGATTGTCTTTGTCTTCCAAAGTAGCTGGTTTTCCTTTAATTTAGCAATAATTTTATTATTTCTTTAGTATCTACGTTATTTAACTATCGCGGACTCTAAATGAATAATTTCTGATTAAATATATCTTTTACTTAGTTTAAACAACCCACTTTTATCCCATATTAACCTAATTTTTGATCTTACTGTTTACATCTGGCAAAATTCATTTAGTTTCAGCAGATATCAATTTCAATTTACTATAATATTTAATGCTAGGCTCGTATAGAAAAAATACCTGTAATGAAGTGCCTAGAACATATTCGACCGTATTTAATTTTGCTATCTGTCAGATCAGCTCTCTTAAGCGATGTTATCCACTTTTTTCGTCGTTCTAGAGCTACAGGAATTATTCTACCTCTGCAGTCTTTCTCAGATGAGAACCTATAAAAAGATAACCCATCACCAGTACCATTTTTTTTCGCACAGCCAACTACAGCACAAAATTGAGGCATTTTTGTTGAGATTTGTCACGATTCTTATATGTCAAGTATGGTTTGTTGGTCCACCAGGCTACCATTTTTAAATCGCCGTGACGTCACATGCACGCGCCCTATTGGTTTGCCCTAAGAAGTACATGAACCGGACAGCGTAATGTAAAGTTTAATGCTAAGGTAAATGCATAAGTTTACAGCTTACATAAAGCCAGTCTTTACAAAGATTACATAAAATGAGTAAAAAATAATGCATTAAAAAATATATAATTTCATTTAAGAAAGATACAATACTAATAGCCAGGTACATTAGGTGAGCCTAGCGTCATATCTTCTAAAAAGCACAGTCGCTTATTATTGTACACAACCACGGGATCTAAAATTCGCAGTTTATCCATGTTTAATATTTCCAGCCACTTGACAAATAATTCCCGACGAGTTCGAGGTGTTAAACGGACAATAACCCATTCGGTCAACATACACTCCTCGGGCCCTCGGAAAGTACACTGTTGACCTCAGGCGTTATTGTCCTTATAACACCCTTGATACATTAATTATTATTTCAACATCACTTGTAAAAATGACATTTTCCTCACTTAATTTAGTTGTGATACTAACCACTTCCCTCACAAGTGAGGAAAGTAATTACTTTCCTCACTAAGTGACGAAAGTTTTTTATTAGATGTTTCCACATGGTATACGAACTTCAATACATATGAAAAATGTAATTTTCAATGTTGAAAAAATAGTATGTAATACATATGGAAAAGGGCCATTGCAAAAGTCGTATGATTAGAACACTCACTCGCTATCGTTCGTGTTCCAAATTTCTTACTCATTTAATAATGATGTCCTTTCCTGACTTGTATTACATTATACTATTACTGGTATAAAAATACAATTATATAATGGTATATTATACGCCAAGGTTGAGAAGATTGTCATTATTGACCCAGCGCCTATTGTAACCCGAGGGCGAAGCCCGAGGGATATAAGGCGCCTTGAGTTTGATTGAAAAGTGACAGTTTGCATTATAGACCAAGGTTAATAATATAGTTATTTTCGTAACAAGTTATGAAAAATACCAAATATCATGCGAGTGTAAATTGACGCACGACGCGTAGCGGAGTGCAAGTCAATACACACGAGCTAAGATATTTGTATTTCATACAAGTTATGAACATTATTTTTTAGACGAGCTTAAATAAATTTTACTTTTTCTACAAAACTGAAATTTAGGTTCAAACGTACTGACAGCTGACAAATGAATAATGCATACATATAGCCAGAAAATAATGACAGAGTAACCTAGCAACCGTGTCAACTATTACGATATGAAATATATCGTAACACTAATGTGATAAGTTCAGCTTTCAGTGTTAGGATACTACGTTGATATGTCATACTTATCACAATGGTCGTCTAAAAAATTATTATTGACCTAGGTTACCATGGTTACAAGCAAGCGGTAGTGAAAAACAATTTCTCATGTCAAATAAAGGTAAATAATAGTGGGTTCCTAGGCTAGTAGTGAAAAAAAATATATATTTCTACTTACCGGTATCAGTACAATTTGTACACAACACGTTATTCGTGTCATCTTAAATATTAACAAGTTTTTTCACACAAAATAACTACTTATAAGACTAAACACAATGACAGTCAGAAACAGGACCGGATTAAGGTATTTTCGGGCCTGAGGCGCTAACAATTTTCGGGCCCCTAGAATAACATATAAGACCAAAAATATAATTTATTTCAAAAATCAAACAGAAAAACAATTACAACAGAAATAAACTCATAAAGTGAATAAAATATAACTCAAAAAAAATAAAAACTCGTCAAAATTGTGCTGTATCCGGGCCCCTAACAGGCCCGGGCCCTGAGGCGCGCGCCTCATGCGCCTCATGGTTAATCCGGCACTGGTCAGAAATGTTTCATATGAAAATGACGTCAAAAAAATTGCTAAGGTAAATGCATAAGTTTACAGCTTACATAAACCAGACTTAAATCTGATAAATTTAATTTTTTAGTAGATTTTTTTAAGAAACTACTACTACTACCGGTAGTTACCAAAACCTTTTCAGCTTATCTTATAGTTTTTGAGGAATCTTCTCGGGAATCTTCCTTCCAAAATATATACACACACATCATCATCGTAAAAATATTAGAATCGGATACTAGGACCTTAAAACGTGCGTATTTACTAAAATTTGCATATGCGAATTTTAGCAAGAATTCAATACCTCTCTTAGCGAGAGAAATGTTCCATTTATAAAACTTGAGTTTTTTGAACTTCAAGTTTACGTTTACGCAGAAATTACATTTTTCAGAAATTGTCGATTATTAATTAATTTTTTTTTTTGTATAATAATAATTATCATTTTATTATTTCAAAATGATTTTTTTTTCGCCTACCCAAGGTGATGTGGAAAAAAAGGGAACAAAAAACCTTCTTGTTTTCTTTTATTTTAATTGGACGTTTCGGAGGTCCGAACGACCTCCATCTTCAACAATATATGTTATGGCAAGATTTACATTTTTGTCTTATTATGATGTGTTAAGCTGCGTTGACTCATACAATGAGGTCATGCAAAAAAAAATAATTGTACCTTTTTTCTGTTTAAATCGAAAAAGGATAGTCTAATTCATCGATCAGTATGATTAAATTATTTTTTATTTATATTTTTTGTTGTATAAAATCGTTTTAAAGTATGGTATTTTTAAAAAGTTGCAAAAACCAGCCATGGTTTGTCGTCACAACGTTACGAACGAAGTTCAGACTCATTTCAAACAGACATTTTATATGGACACATAATTTCTAAAAGAAAAATATATATAAACTATAAATTGAGGATTACATATCTAAATATGCTATTTTATATTAATATAATATCGTTCTATTTATTTTTATAAATATAATTTTCATTTGGCGTGAAATTATCTACGTTACATCAGATGTTTCTTTCACTTTTGAATCTTTGAATTAGACGGCAGTAGGTTATAAACGCATATGAGACATTGGGCCGAATTCAGCACTCTTCACTAACTACAGAAGCTTATCTAAAAATAACAAAATAAAGAGGAACATATACAATGATGCGTTAGTAAGAAAGAGATGCAGGATGTTTCCATAGTTACTAGAGACGATCACTAACCTAAAGAAGACTGCTGAATTCGACCCATTGAATATATTCCAGAATATTATTTTATCTGTATTTTGGCACGAAACAACGTTCCATCGACATGTTTACTTTCATAAATTTTAGGTTATCTTTAAATGTCACTTTGACGTTTAAGACAATATGAAAATCAAAATGGCCGTGCTTCTCACTCTGTGACGTCAATGGACAAGGGACGAAGCGGGGGTCTACAGCCGCATTTTAAAGAATGTCATTTTCAATTACAATTGTTTCATGATTAAAGATCGATTTGAGGAAAAATAAAAAATACGGGTCTATTATTTTTCACTACTCTATCGATTAAAATTATTAAAAAAAATCCGTTGTGGCCAGCACAAGACCTTCCGTCAATTCGATGTATTTTGTACAAATCCCATACCAAACGGTCCTTGGAACAGATTCTATATAATATCATGTAAAATCGAACACGAACACATACTATTTTTTACAAATTCCATACTAAAAGTTCATTTGAAAATGTTCTTTAAATCCAATAAAATTATAACATAAACTACACTAAGTAATGTCCTTCCATCTTCTCTTTGGCCTTTCTCTGCATGTCACTAGTAACAATATGACATACCAATTTTAGATCCTATATTTTCCATATTTGGTTTTGCACTTGCAACTGACATCTGTCAATTAATTTTTTTTGAATAATTATGTCAGCTGTTTCCATGATAAATTGCAAAGCTGACTAATTTTTGAAAATTAATTTCTTTATAATGCTTTAAATTTACATCTATTGAATATGAAGGAAAATGTATAATTAAACCGTAAAGAGAAGAGTATTTTCTTTAATATATATTATAACAAAATGTCAAAAAATAATATTTAACTGCGTTTTTTTAAGAAAAACTGTTAAAAACTTCAAAAAAGGGTACTTCCGGTGGATCGATTATAACCAAAATCTAATCAACTCTTCATATGGATGTATGGAAGAGGAATACGAAAGAATTATAATTTTTAGAATTGTAGTATTGGAGTTATCGTCGGAGAAAAATTTGTCACACACGGACACACATACACACACACGGACACACACACACACACGCACACACACACATACATACAGACATCATCTTAAAAATAGTAAATTCGTATTGTAGGGACCCTAAAACGTGCTTATTCATTAAAAACTCACCACCGAATTTTTTGACCAAAGACAATACCTTCCTTACCTAAAGGTGACGGAAGGTAAAAAGTCGTGCATGACATCATTTTTCGGGGTTGTATGACACAACACTGCTTATCCCATATCACATCATAAATAAAATAATAAGACAAAAATGTAAATCTTGCCATAACATGTATTGCTGAAGATGGAGGAAGTTGTCTCAGGGCCGGTATTATAAACGTCCTGTTAAATTTAGTTCCATATTAAATTTAATAAAATGAACAAACTATAGGTAATCAATGTTTTTACGACATTTAAAATATTGAAAATATAATTCGCGTTGCATTGTTCATTTAACTAAATTTTCTATAGAACAATGCCCAGTTACACCAATAAAAATTTAAGTAACCTTTAAACAAAAAAATACAAATCGAAATTTTGAGAGCAATGCATATTAATTCATTTGACATTTCATTTCAATGCAATACTGTTTATTTAAGGAACGCTTAAAATTTAAGCAACCGGCCATAAATTTAACTGGAAGTCAAAACCGGGTCTTAAAATACTGTAACATTAATTTATTTAGGTGAAATGTAAAAATCAAAGAAATATTAATGATTAAAATAAAGGTTTATTAAAAAATCTGTTGTGACCAACACAAGACCTCTCGCCATTTCCATATTAGGCTATATAAGTATTGTATTGCACTTCGCTATCGAACCATTCGTTTCATAACAAAAAATTACAGAACTTTACCCAAATATTGTTTTTTTATTATATTTAACATGTCTTCTGCACACATATAATTCTAATTATATTTATTTTTCATTGTATGAGGAAGTTCCTAAATCTCAGAGATTCTTCCAATTCATTAACCAGATTGGCGGTATTTCTGATGGTCATATACGTTTTACCTATAATTTCAAATATTTATTTAATAATACAATAAGAAAGATTAAATATACTTCCCAGAAAAAACTATCAGAATGTCACTAAAACTGTTGATTTTTGGCACTGACATATGTCATTTACAAACTATGTTATAAACATTGGAATTTGTCAAGGGGTTTCCTTAGTACCTTAGCCTCTGCGATTAGAACATTCTATACAGGGTGTCTCAGGACGAGCTTACGCTATCTATATTTTAAATACTATTTAATATAATTTAACGAAATTTGGTATCTAGGGGTTGTCCAACATGCCCGTTTTAACTAAAATATTTTCAAAGCAGTAGCATTTCCGGTTTGACCGGAAATTGACCTCAACTTTCTTATTTTAAATGGAATACGCTATATTTTATTTTACCATTGAATGCAGCGGAAAATTTTACATATAAAGCAATAAAAACATTTTACTCATGATCAGCTACTTCCGGCGATATTCAACTTTTTTTGATTTTTTATCTGAAATCCGGCACATTTTCAAAACTCTGTATATCGGGAAAGAGATCGAATTTTTATAATCTGAAAAAAGCCTTTTATAAAGGAGACTTTAAGCTACATTATCCATAGAAGAATCCTCGATTATTTATAAAAATGTGACGGGTACGTTACACCAAAATTACAGTTGACAAACTTCAAAAAAGACAATTTTTTAAATGGAACCCCCCTTTTTACTTCCTTGTACGAAGTAAAGGAAGTATTGTAATCACGAAAAAATTCGGTTTCCAGATTTCAACGGAAATATCCATTTTGACCATCCCTGAATCCATTTTGACTAATTTCGTCGTGACGTCTGTACGTACGTATGTACGTATGTACGTACGTATCTCGCATAACTGAAAAACGGGAAGCCGTAGAAAGTTAAAATTTTGTATTTAGGACTGTTATAACATCTAGTTGTGCACCTCCCTTTTTGGTCATTGCATAACTTTCAGAAGTGGTACTTTACTTGAAGCCCATAATAGATTTTAATGGAAAATTATATTATAATATAATCCAAAACTTTTCAAATTTGGTATATAAGACTTTTATATCAATGGAAATAACATAATAGATTTTAGTAAAAATGGTCTACCCGGAAGTGGTACTTTACTTGAAGCCTATAGTAGATTTTAATGAAAAACTATATTAAAATATAATCCAAAACTTTTCAAATTTGGTATATAATACTTTTATATCAATGGGAATAACATAATAGATTTTAGTTAAAATTGTATACCCAGAAGTGGTACTTTACTTGAAGCTATTATCAGTTTTTCTTGAAGAAAATGGTGTTATTTTGATATTAACAATAAATGCTTCAAATAAAAGTTTTAGAGAATTGAATTTTGCGAAAACTTCAAGTATGATTAAATTCGTTCTTTGTATAAGCGAGATATGTAAATTTAAACATTATGTACTTTTTGGTTTCTGTAATTAAGTTTGCTATGAATTAGGAGAAGAAATAACAAAAAAATAAAGAATTTAATGTCAATATCAAATACGTGCAATTTTATGATTGGGTCTGTTATTATACATATTTTAATTATTAACAAAATATGTATAATGTAACAGGCGTACAAGGAAGTCATGTGGTGTCCACATCAGATATTTTTATTACACAAATGTGTACTACGACAAAAAATAAGGGTACTTTATGTAACATGTTCTATGTTGAAAGTTGATAGAATTTCAGTAAATTAGAAAAACATGTATCTGGGTATAATTATTTTATTAATACGGATAAGTACGCCATGGAAAAACAATGTTTGTTTTAAAAACTCATTTACTTGATTTCTTAGATAATTTACCGTTGGGTCAAAGGAATTCAATATGGTACCAGCATGATGGCGCTCCACGGGTACGAACAGCATTTAACAACATGTCTCCTCGGATGATAAAAAATGCTACACAAGAAGAAGTATTGAATAGAGTAACAATGTGCTTACATATGAATGGAGGACAGTTTGAATATGTATTAAATTAATCATAGTTTTGTATTTAGAATTTATTTGTTTTTTCCATGGCTTACTTATCCGTATTAATAAAATAATTATACCCAGATTACATGTTTTTCTAATTTACAGAAATTCTATCAACTTTCAACATAGGACATGTTACATAAAGTACCCTTATTTTTTGTCGTAGTACACATTTATGTTCTATTTAAAAAATTGTCTTTTTTGAAGTTTGTCAACTGTAATTTTGGTGTAACGTACCCGTCACATTTTTATAAATAATCGAGGATTCTTCTATGGATAATGTAGCTTAAAGTCTCCTTTATAAAAGGCTTTTTTCAGACTATAAAAATTCGATCTCGTTCCCGATATACAGAGTTTTGAAAATGTGCCGGATTTCAGATAAAAAATCAAAAAAAGTTGAATAACGCCGGAAGTAGCTGACATGAGTAAAATGTTTTTATTGCTTCATATGTAAAATTTTCCGCTGCATTCAATGGTAAAATAAAATATAGCGTATTCCATTTAAAATAAGAAAGTTGAGGTCAATTTCCGGTCAAACCGGAAGTGCTACTGCTTTGAAAATATTTTAGTTAAAACGGGCATGTTGGATAACCCCTAGATACCAAATTTCGTTAAATTATATTAAATAGTATTTAAAATATAGATAGCGTAAGCTCGTCCTGAGACACCCTGTATATTATAGTGTCTTTATCTCTAAATCTATACAAGATATAATAAAAATTTTAAGTGTATTAGATGGAGATATTTATGTTCAATATTTAATAAAAAAAAAACTCCCTAAAAATTATATTTAGAAGAATTTTTCTAAGAAACTACTACTTCCGGTTGTTCCATTGTTACCAAAACCTTTTCAGCTCTTCCCAGGAATGTCAGATTGAGGAAACTGCAGTTAAATATTTTTCAAGTCTTATAGTTTTTGAGGAATCGTGTCTACAACATCCAGACATACACACACACACAACACACACGCACACACAGACACCCACACACACATCATTTTAAAAATGTTATAATCGGATTTCAGGGACCTTAAATCGTGCTAACTAATATTAAACACTAATTAAAGACTAGATTATTATTAAAGACAACACTACGATTATTTATTTATCTTACTCAGTTATTTATTTCACTATTATTTATTTATAACACTAACTATTCATTTATATCAATATGTATTTGTTTATTTATATAATTACAGAGTGATCAAAAATAACTGATTCAGTTGGTAATACCTGAAATTGGTAATATTGATACATAAATTTATTTCCTGTTTTTGCTACTATTTACAGTGACAGTTGAAAATTAAAATTTGGGTATATTTATTTATTTTATTAAAATGGTTGATATTCCCTTACCCACATTACCCATAAGCTACAATCTAAAACATTTCAATCTCTAAAAATCGTATTAGCTGTCAGGCCCCACCTCTGACATAACCTATTTGTATTTATTGTCAAAAAGGCATGTCAAATAGTATTTCCGCTTTCACCTGGTGTTGTGTAAACTGTGGAATAAAAGGATCCCCAGATTTGCATTGCCAACTGTATCATTTATTTTTGATCACTCTGTATTTATTTTACCTTACGAGCCGACTCAACTGCCTTCACGATATCTATTTATAGCACCAATAACTTCCTCCTTTCCTCTATCAGACTAATTGTCTTCTCCCCCAGACTGTCTTCGCTCTCAGACGGTCTCCTCTGCAGACTGTCACCTCCTCAGATTGTCTTCTCTTCAGACTGTCTCCTATTTAGACTCAGACTGTCTCCTCTTCAGTCTCTCTTCTCACAGACGCGTATCAGACTGATTGTCGGTTGTAGACTCGTATCAGACTTCAAAGTCCACTCAACTAACTCAACCGACCGAAATGGTTGAAACCAATCACAAAAATTGTGTTAAATAAAAGTGATATAAACAAAGTTACTAGGTTTTCATTTATAATTCAACTTTTAAATGTATCACAAAGTGAAGGTTGAAATAATAAATAATTTAACTCGACTGTTCTTATTGAACTGTTCCCTCAACTGACTACTGCACCGAGCTGCATCTTTCTTATATAGCCCGGTATTCACTCTAGAACATTCCATGGATTGTTTACACAGATATCCGCTGTAATTACGTTATCGCTTTCTCGAAACTTGTACCACATTCTATGCAGGCCCAATCCTGTCACACGATCACGAGTGCGACACGCCCACCCGACCAGCGGCGCCCAGTCCGCAGTCCGAACAGTGGCGTCCCGTCCAACCAGCAGAGTCAGCACGTTAGGCTCGCACGCTACAATACCTTAAAAAATAATTTAAATTTAAATAATATATATTGACACAGCAAGTGAGCTAAGGTAATGTTTATTCATGAGAAGAAAGCTTAGCTCACGAGCCCGTAAGAGCGAGTGAGTTAATTTCTTCGAGTGTGAAATAATAATAAAAACCATTATAATATTTAATTTTGACAAAATAAAAAAACTGATCAGTTAGTAGGCTGAACATGACAATCGTCGCTGATAGACGTCAAGTCATATATTTAAAATGCTTTATTATCTGTCCGTGAAAAATAATGAAAAGGGCTGATAATGTCTGATGTTATTTTTAAATGTATTTTTTGTTGCAGATTTTTTACGTCTGTTAAAAAAGTACATTTTTTTTTTCATTAAAATGGATGTATAAAGTATGTCTTTTTTTAACACAATAAAAGTGTGAAAAAAAGTTACTTTTTTTAACGCTACAGAGTGAAATAATGAAACGTTACGGCACTTTTTTCACACTTTTATTGCAGACGTAAAAAAAATTTGTATGCAACTCGAGTAAAAAGTGTCTTATTTCACGAATAGGAAATCCTATACTTTTTACACTTGTTGCATAAATAACTATTAATTCACTTGTGAATAAAATGTTAGGTACTTGTCATTATTAACTCCATAGCAACAACTATAAGCAACACTTTTTTCACAAGTGAATTAAAATTTTTTAAATCACTCTCACATTTTTTTTTAATTCACTCTGCAACAAATAATGCATTTAAAATAACATCAGGAACGAAATTAACACTTACCATAGTATTTATCAGATATTATAAGCCATTTTCATTATTTTTCACGGCACAAATAATGCCTTTTAAATAGATGTTTTGACATCTGTCTTCAACGATTGTCATGCACAGTCTACTAACTGATTAGTTTTTTGTTTTGTCAAAATTAAATATTATTATGGTTTTTATTACTATTTCGTCAAAATTGAATAAAATATTGTACAAACCACGTGAGCTAAGAATGTTTATTCACTCGAAGAAATTAACTCATCCGCCCTTACGGGCTCGTGAGCAGGGGCGGATTGCCCTATCGGGCGATCGGGCAAATCCCGAAGGGCCGAGAAGTCCAGAGGGCCGGTTGGCCGCCTTCAATTAAATAATGTGGTCAGAATATATTTTTTAATAATTTAAAAATATAAATTTTGGACAATTACTCTAATATTTGGAAAACAAATAATTTTTTCGTGGAACTTCGATAACTCGAAATTGAATACGAGTATGCCAGAAAAAAAATTTCCCCAAAATATTCGACTTAACGAAATTCTGTTCCTGATGGATTCCAGATTTCGGTTTAAGTTACCAAGAATTTCGAGTAATTTTAAGGTCTATTTATATTAAAAATTATATGCATTTTTTACCCCAGGCAATATTGCCAATGTATTTCGTTCCAAATATTAAATACTAGGGTTTTTTTTATGTTGGTATCATCGGAAAATTTGAATTTCAAAGCCAATTCTATTGGTCTATAGGCCTAGGCCGGTAACATGATTCTGGACAATTTTGAAATACATTAAATACATTTACTTACCGGATGGAGACACAAAAATATAATAATATACATACAACAGTATGATAATTTTCATAAATAAAAATTATTATACACAGATAAAAAAAAAAATCAGACACTTTGATTTTTAATTTTTATTTTTGTTATTATCTCGAGAACTATAAGAGGTACGAAGTCGGTTAATTAGACAAAAATTGTCCTATATTAGGATGCCATTTTAGCAATGTATTGTTTTGTTTGGTAGTGTAGCGTGAAATACAGCAGTGACAAAAAAATGAATATCGCCATAAAAAGTGTCCTACAGAAGTGCAAATCAAAATCTGAAATCATTTCATACTTAGAAGTTTTTCAAAAATGAAAAAATCCATAAAATTTTCATATTTGTCTGTATCTAATGACCTATGCATTTCTTCTGAATAAACAATACATTGCTAAAATGGCTTCCTAATATAGGACAACTTTCGTCTAATTAACCTACTTCGTAGCTCTTATAGTTCTCGATATAATAACAAAAATTAAAAAGACAAGTATCTGATTTTTTTTTTCAGCAGTGTACAAGCATGTATTATATATCCTTTTCACTCTGAAAAGGGCCGGACTAAGAATAATCGCCCGGGCCGATTTACTTCTCCAATCCGCCCCTGCTCGTGAGCTAAACTTTCTTCTCATGAATAAACATTACCTTAGCTCACTTGGTGTGTAAATATCTATTATATCTTTGTTACGACGGGTCGTTCTTTGTTTCATATTTTATGGTAATGGACTTGGCGGTGATGGTTTTGGCTTTATTTTTTCAAAAATTATATAGAAGTATTTAAATTAGAGTTAAAAAAATAAAATTGAAATGAAAAATTGATAAAAACTTACCGATGTTACCACTACTTGTATCCGGAGGCACACATACGACAGATTTTTTTAAAATATTTACTTAATTGTTGTTTTGTAAAAATACTTGAAAAAAATGGAGGGAATAGCACCTTTCTACAGACACTCGTTAAAAAATTATGTTCGATTCATTTTTCTTGAAAATGTGCCAAACAAATATTTCGTTTCTCTTATACTTCAACTTCAGTGCAGAGGTGGTAGATAATCCATTGTTGATTGCTCCAGTCCATGCCTGCAGTTGATCACTGCATCTAGAGATGAATACAACTAACTTTTCTATAACTTTTATTTGAGGTATTTTTCTCTAAAATAATCCATAAAAGTTTGACAGAGATAAAACAATGCTAATCAAATACTCGCTAATCACCTTTATCCCCAGTTTTATAAAGGGCAGAATAAATTTACTTTCCATGGTAAATTTATTCAAACTAATAAATTCTAATCAATTTTATTCATTTTATGGCATTTATAACATTACTGTAAAAAATTCGATTGTAATTTGAAGGAATAGATTTTATTTACTTTGGAAGTAAATTTAACTGTCGTTTATAAAATCAGTCGTTAGTCACTTGTTCATACTAATGGTCATGGGTTTAAAGAATACGCTTTTTGAAAATTATCGTTATATAACTTGTTCATCATAACGATACGTTATAACGACAATAGAGAGTTATAGCAGCTTCAACGCAAAAATAACGTGCACTTTAAAGTCACGTGAGAGCCCGAGTGCGCATGCGTACTAATAAGGTTCACGTTATGTGCAATGGAATAGCGAGCGTTTAACGTTAGTAACGTCACACGTCTTGTATCTTTTGAGGTTATGTTTCGGTGAAAAGTGTGGATGTAACTTCGTTTGTGTTGCTTTTAGCGTTAACGTTAGCGTGAATACACTAAATAGAGTTATTGCAGCTTCAACGCAAAAATAACGTGCACTTTAAAGTCACGTGACAGCCCGAGTGCGCATGCGTACTAATAAGGTTCACGTTATAGGAATAAGGAGACACGTTATGTGCAACAGAATAGCGAGCGCTTAACGTCACACGTTCTGTATCTTTTAAGGTTATATTTCGGTGAAAAGTGTGGATGTAACCTCGTTTGTGTTGCTTTTGGCGTTAACGTTAGAGTGAATACACTAATTAAATGCGGTAAACATTCAAATTGAAAGTCCTTTATTTCTAAAATAAAGTGTTTTCTACATAAGGTTAACGTTTACGTTCTTTCATCTTAGAAGTTGCAATAACTCCCTAATCATACAGAATAAGCCTGTAAATATATTTTTCTGTAAAATATGCCATACCTGAATCATAAAGATTACAAAGTCGAAATCAAAATATGATTAAATATCTATTAACTCTGTTTATTTTACTTTATCACTAACAGCTGATTTATTTTCGCTTCTGTAAACTAGGAGTGCATTCTGATGAATCTAACCAACGACGAATACGAAATTAACTAGACAAAACATTCCCTATTCGCGATGTAAGTTTAGACGTCAGCGCCGCTAGTGAACTTGCTTGGAGGGTATTGACATCTGTCAATCTCTTGTTTACTTTGTAATATTTTTGCGTAATTTCTCTTATATTTGTGTTATTGTTATTAATTTAAGTGTTTTGCGATAAGAATATACAATACTTTTGTATATAAGCATCGTTTTCATCTATCTAGTATTGATATTGGAACTTATATAGTAGGTAATACTTACAAGGTTATGTAATAATTTCATTGTTATATTTTTATATCATTTCAGTTTCATTCAATATTCAATATCGTCCTAGTTGTTATTATATTATTATTATAAACCTATGTTTATATAAAAATTAAAAAATTAAGCGAAATTACACAAAAATATGACAAAGTAAACACGAGATTGACAGATCTCAACACCCTCCAAAGAAGTTCACTATTTAGTCACTAGCGGCGCTGACGTCTAAAGTGGCATCGCGAATCCCTCTTCACTGAATGTTTTGATTTCGGCTGGCCAGAAAGAGACAGATATATGTTTTATCTAGTTCGTGAATTTCTCACTAGGGGCCATTTGAATATATCAGTGTAATTTGACATTTGCGGTTTTGTTTTTGAGTGAAACGTTGGTTTTTATTTAATACCAAAGCTTATAAATAATTAAATAAACAAATCATATTGGATATTTATAAATTAATTTTACGCTTAAATTCATTTGGCAACACAGGCAAGGTACACAAGCTGTATTCTTGGCAACCTTGTTGTGATGGGTCATACAAGTAAATGTCAAAGCCCGCGCCTCAAAATAAATGAATACGTTTTTGTAAGTTTTTTACAGATTTACAGATCTGTGAGATTTGCAGATTTGACCTATAATCGAAATATATGTATAACTTGACGTATATTCTACAAAACTTTCTGTTCTAAAATGTCAATGATATTGCACCTCTAGTGAGGAATGCTCGAACTAGATAAAACATATCTTTATCTCTGTCTGGCCAGTCGAAATCAAAACAAATGAAACTATATTTTGTCTAGTTATATTTCGTCGTTGAATCAAACAACAGAATTTATTTCCCTATCTAAACAACGAATGAACGCACTCTGCACTCTTAGTTTTTATATATTTATTTGATTGAGAGTGGCGCAACAAGTAGAGAAATGTAAAATCAGTTTATTATTAGCTGGGCTTACTCGAGTAACTATTCATTAAATATTTGGCGCCCATTATTCTTCTTATTTCTCTAACCTCTAACACTCCAACTAACAAGTCTACAGTCTGCCACTAGATGTCATACACTCTGCGCTGACTTTTGTGAAGTGTCTTATTTTGCAAAAAGGTTAGGTGTCTTATATGAAGTTTTTATATAAACGATTTCTATTTCTACAAATAAATAAGTAAGTAAAAATAAAGCTATTTCATCGGCTTTGAGCTCCATTTAACACATTGGCTGGTAGCACAAGTCTTGTTTTAACCAAAACGTTTTAAAAAATATCAAATTCAAATTTCAATATTAAGTTTCACCCTTATGTTAAAAGAACTTTTTTCTTAAATATTTGTTTTAATACAAACTATGTTCTGCTTTAAAATCATATTCTGATAATTTGATGTTATTTATTATTATTAAATAATGAAATTTGACATTTCTTAAAACTGCGTTTTAGTTAAAACAAGTCTTGTGCTACTAGCCAATATTTTTTACATAATAATAGCACATTGTATAGATATAACAAACAACTGACTCATCAATGGATAATATCACATTAGCTGGGATCACATCTGCCAATTTCGCAAACCTTGCTGTCGAATTGCCGTTACCTGCAGCGCTTCCCCGACAGTCGCTATTTTATCACCCCCAAATCGCAGATGAAGCTTTAAAGCTACTTAACGTTAGAGATGACAAGTTAGTCGTGCAATTAGTTGATGCGCTCCATCACACATCAGCAGAAAAGATAAAATTGAAGGAGCATTTTCTTGCTCCTGATATTAATATAAATCAACCAAGGATTCCTGAATTACTTCGTGCAATTTTAGAAAAAGATCCAAATATCTTTAACCGTGATGTGTACGAAGGTGATCAGTCTGGTGCTAAACATACACTTCAATGTAGTCCAGTATCATCTTCAAATCCAGCGGTAATTATAAAGCTAGATATAGGGTTGCCAGATGTCTCTTTTTTGAGAGACCATGTCCTCTCCTCTTTTCTAGTAGTAGTAGTGTATTATATTATTAGGAGTAGAAAGCGTTTATTTTATATATATATACCAAAAAAGACTTGCCTTACAAAAGGTGGGGTAGAAACGTTTTAAGTTTATTTAGATTCGAACAAATATGAAAAATTCAAGTTCTTGACTTTAGGGAAAATCGGCACAAGCCGCCATCTTGGATCAAAGGTACCAAAATAAGTATTTTTGAGTTTTTGGTCATTTTTTCGAAAAAGAGTTATGTTAAACAATACTTAATCGGAATAACATTTTAGAAAGAAATTTACAGTGCACACAATATTAGGTATTTAATACTTATGCCCAGCTTTATAAAAGATGGATAAGTAAATTACTAGCAAAGTAAAATTTATTCTCGAAGTAAAATAGTTTATTCCAGAGATTTTCGTTTTATAAAGCAAGAATAAAAATACTAACTAAGTAAATCTATGGAATAAATTACTCCACTGATTTTCGAGGAAGTAAATTTTATTCTGTAGAATAAATTTGACACATGTCAAAATTAATTATTTTATAGAGAACTCAGAAATTGATAGAAACCGAAAAGGATGGTTTTCTGTTAACTGCCAAATGGTATTTTCAGCAAATCTAAAAATGACGGATGATGTTGCTAGATGGCCTGGTTCCGCACAAGACAGCAACATATTTAGGCTTGAAAACGGAGAATTTGGTAATTGCTACTTGTTAGGGGATAGTGGATACCCTTGTACAAAACCCACCTATTCCAAGCCAACATAAATACAATGTGTCATATAACAGTTTCATTTGAACACTATTCCGGGGACCTATTTGTGAAACTGCATTAAATTCTTTACAAATCTCATCCCATGCACTATTTTTGCTTTTGACGCTTGCTACGTCTGTCTGCTTGTTTTCAATAATACTAATATATGTTTTTATCTCTAACATGTTCGCTTTATCTATTTCAGTATAATTCTTTCGCCATTCTCTCTTTTTTTCCATTTTTAATGAGAACTGACACTTTATTTTGACGTTTGAATAACGATGTCTCTGTCGGCAAATCACTAGAATAAAATATTTACTTATTGATTAGATTTACTTTCAAAGTAATAACTCAGCAAGTTATTTGATGTTTATAAAACTGGGCATTAATCTAATAGGTTTTGCTATTTATAATAGTTTACATTCGTCGTGGCATCGAAAGAAAGAAATTCATCCACCACTCTGCCCGGTTAAAGATACGATAACGCGGTTTGAAAATTAGAATTCAGCATGAAATTCTTCATCATGTTGTGATGTATTACATTATTTTTGCAACGATGAGTGATAACGATGAAAGATGAACAATATTAATATTTATTGAAATTACAGATGAAAAAGTGAAAACTTCGTCGATTTGCAGATATTTAAAATTTAAGAGGAATTTCATGTTAGTATATGTTTTTTGTAAATCGCGAACGGCTCATCGGGGCAAAAACCGCATTATCGTATCTTTAACCGGGTCAGAGTGATGATGAATTTGTTGGAAAGTGTTGACAAAAAAATTTTAAAATCATCGACAATTTTTTGTTTCACTGCCATGACGAATGTACACTTATAAATAGTGTAGCTGTCCAAAATTGGGGAACACACGCATCGTCCTAATGTTCATTCATCAACATGTTCAATTCTCACTTCGTTCAGTTTCATAACATTCAGATCTACAAAACGCTCATCCATGAAGTTGGCGCGTATCAAAAGGTTTATTTCTCGTGCTCTTCCAAATTTAAACAGTACATTCTAAAGAACAAATTGCAAAGAAAAATGTTTTACTGCACATAGATCGCCCTGTACATCACTCCCCCTAAATTCGGATGTGCGTTTAGGTTATGTTTGTTCAAGATTATTTTTATAAAAGTTACATGCCCAGATATGTACAGGGCAATCTATGTGCATTAGGAATTTGTATAAGACAAGGTATGTACAGGGCAATCTATGCACATTATGAAACAATGTGTGTTCCCTATTTGTACTGGGTAAAGCATTTTTCTTTGCAATTTGTTCTTTAGAATGTTTAAATTTGGAAGCGCGCGAGAAATAAACGTTTTGATACGCGCCAACTTCAAGGATAAACGTTTTGTGGATTTGAACGTTATGAAACTGAACGAAGTGAGAATGGGCTACTTGCGTGGTACTGAAAATCCGATTTATGTAACTATATACGTAATGTTATATTGAAAACATATATAAAAATATAAATTTTATTTTAAAATAATTATTTGTTTTTTACTAAATTAAGAAAGAAATTTTTCTGTGACGTCTTTATATTGAACTGGGGAGGGGAAGCATGTTTAAGAATGTTATCAATAGATGGCATGACGTGCGAGAAAGTTTTAATTTGAATTTGACATTAGTTCATTTTTCTCTCTCTCTGGTCTCTCAAATACATTAATTACTTTATAAATAAACACATAGGTAATTACGTGTAGTTTAAAATATCGATACCAAAAAGATAAATTAAAATACTAACCTCCAAACTATTGTTGAAACGTCAAACAGGTGATCTACATTACCCGCACAAACATACCATTACTATGGGACAGCACCACGCTTGGCTTTGCGACTATTCATTGGTGCGGCGTAATTCTACGTCATACATGGCGGGAATTCAAATAATCAAATTTCATTTTTTTTTCTGTTTAATAAATAAAAATTTTGTCAAAAGACAAAAGTATGGGTAGCAAGTTTTTCTCAAAAATCTCTTCAAAAATATTAAATAAAAAAAAGGTACGCAAGTAGCCCATTGAACATGTTGATGAATGAACATACCTAGCCCCAAATGGAACGCTGGATTTAAATTTCGCGCAATTTTTTTGTTTTGCTGTTGGCAGTCCTGTTTTTTTACAGATGTTTTTACTATCTGCAAACATTTCATTGTGATCCTGTAGACGTAGTTTGGGTGATCATTTGAACGTCATAATTTTCCATATTTAACCGTCTACTTTAAAATGACATATAAATTATGTGATATAAAAGCAAAAATTGTTTTATTTCAAAATTAAATCTGGCATTCAGTTTGGAACACCTATAAAATCTGTTAGACTATATATTAAATACCCAATATTGTTTATTTTTTGAGTACCTAATTTAAATTTCTTTCATAAATTATTATTCTGGTTAACTATTTTTTTAAATGTACTCTTTGAGAGTTCATCCTAGTTAAAAAACGTAAGAAGCCATTTTTGTACAAAAGGTACTACAAATTTCTTTCATAAAATGTAATTCGGTTAAGTTTGTTTAACATAACTTTTTAAGAGTTCATCTTCCGTAAAAAAATGTACAAAAAAATACGAACTTTAATTTTGTATTCTTGTAAAATTTTGATACGAACCACTGTTTTCGAGAAAATGGCCAAAAACTTAAAAATACTCATTTTTTGTACCTTTGATCCAAGATGGCGGCTTGTGCCGATTTTCTGTAAGAACAGGATAAAATAAGAATTTTAGTGCAAACGCGACTTAAAAATTTTACGTAATAAGCGAGATATGAATTTTTAAAGTTTAAGAATTTGTGCGTGACGTAGCAGGTACTAACAAGTGATCGACAAACAATGGGACAAACTGTTAGTTATAGAGGGAACAATTTTTTTCATGTTTGCATAGCTGAAATGTTTGTAAATAAAAACTTATACGTTATATTCATGAAGAAATTATTATTAAGTATAAATAACGTAAATAATAACCTTTTTTTCCTAATAAATTATAGAACATTGAAACAGTTTGACAATATTATTACACAAAGCAATGATGACGGATGGCGCCAGTGTTGGCCTGTTTTGAAGTTTCAATATTAATTTAACTAATATTATTATTAATTTAATTAATATTACAAATTGATTTAATTATAAATATATTATTATTGTTAATATTACTAGATGTTATAATTAAACAAATTCATCAAACACAAACTTGTTAAATGTTTTGTTAGGTTATGGAACAACATGACATTTCATATTCTTTTAACGGTGACCGCTAAAGACGCGTGAATCTCCTTTTTAAAATCAGGCGACCAATCAAATTCTTAGCACCTAACGCGTCATACCCAATTAGTAATCATCTTCAATCGCTTATAGTTTGTGACCTAGTCAATATTTAAACAAAAAATTTTCACTAATACTCATTAATTTATGTATATTTTCGTCTTCTTATTTAAGATAGTTAAAATATGACTATGGTATAGGACCCCATTAAAAATTTCAAGATTTTCTAAGTCCACGTTGTTCCTTTGTCACCAGGAGGGTGGACTTTAATAGGCGAGTTAAATATACCACATGAAATTGGAAAATAATGAAATTTGGAATGAAAAATGATGGCATTTGACATCTATGTACATAATTACTAGCTGTCATTCTATCACGGGCCCCCACATCTGTTTGTCAAGACAGACCAACAAAGTCACATGACTGCTTGCGCCTTATAAATTAATATCCCATGTAAACGTAGTAGTATATGACGTTATTACTTTAGTAATATTATTTGATGCCTGATCATTTCGTCCATATAAACTTGTGTTTCTTCAGTTAGGCAACTAATCGAATTGCTTAGGACATGTTACGTCAGACCAATTATTAATCTACTTCAATTTGTTCTGTTGTTTTGCGAATTAATTAATATTTAAACAAATCACTATTACCTAATCATTAATTTACGTGTAAATTTATTTCTTATCTAAGATAGTTAAATAGTTATTTACATTCGAGTGCGTGTAAGTTGTATTTTACAGCGCGAGAGCTTTGTTTAAGGCACGAGCCCTTAAGACGAGTGCCTTATTAGCTGGAGCGCTGTAAAATACTTCACGCACGAGAATTGTATCAAATTTTTGGCCGACGATAATGAAAATCACTTTTTTCAGTGAGATAGGTTGTACTTCTGAAAAGGGTTAGTTTAAAATACTTGGGTTAAGTCAATTTCCAAATTTGATTTTACTTACCTTCATTAGAGTACTTCTTCTAGCAAAAATTTATCTGTAATAATAGACGTTGTTTATGACTGATAATATATTTATTTGCTCATGTTTTCTTCGTAATAAATAATAGGTTGGTGTCGATATTTGACATTTCAGCAATGCTCGCGTATTTGACAGATATATCGATCGGTGACTATGTCGGTAACGGCGGATTTTTACAATAATGACAGATGTCGCTACCGTGAGTTTGGTTTATATAAATTAATTTTAAATATAGGAAATGTTAAAGTAAAAAAATAACTTAAGTATGTAGTACTTTTTTACATGAACTTTATTATAGTAAAGATGATTTCTTTTCTAAATGCCCATAAACGTCCAGTGTATTTTGATTATTTTACCGCATAGTTAGACAAGTTACAACACAGTAAGCGTAAAATGTAGGTTACACTTGCTGTGTATACAATTGTAAAGTGCCCATTACACTTCAGGAGGGCAAAAATATAATTATGACACAGTACCCCATTTTTATCTGGCAACCCTAGCTAGATAAAACTTATTCGTTTTCGTCGCAATATCTTAATCAATTTGTCCAACAGGTTTCCAATCACCCACAAAATATTCATCATATGGAACAGTTATCGCAGTCTACAGCTGGAAAAAATAACTTTTGCAGTGATATGGCCTATCCGCATTGTATCAGTTCGGTAAATGCCAATTGCCAATGTGTTAAGATAGAATTGCAAGACCAGGCAGTAACTTCGACGAATATTCGAGAATCGTCACTTGACCAAGCTTGTAGTTCGCTTGTAGTTACTACACAGCAAAACCTGATTCCTCCTGGGTCTAGTGTAGGCAATAATCAACCTGTTGTCAGAATAGAAAGATTGTCTACAAAAGACACTTTCGAAACGAAGAAAAATGTGCGCGAATTCGTAGATCCTTCAGAAAACCCAAATAATTTAGAGGTTATAGATATGAAAGATAATGGCGCCTTGGATGTTTTTGCAGCTTTATCAGGAACGCAAAAGAGTACTGTTATAAAAGAACCAGAAAAACCAGAAATTTTAATTATGGCAAAACCAAAACTTCGACGAGTGGAAAGAAAATTTGTACCAGTCTTGGAGAAACTGTCGCCAGAGGAACTAATGAAAACAAATACATATCAGAGGTTTAATCGCATTGTGGAAGAAATTCTTGAAAATGCCAACGAATCACTTATGGCTGATCTTCTAAATGATAATCACCTTACAGTACAAGAAGATCTGCTATTAAACCGACGCCAGCTTCGAGATTTATGCACAGAAGCTGCAAAATTAAAAGGTCTTGGTGCCATGGAAATGATTCCAATAGAACTATTAGTTCGGCTACTAAACGTTTTGGAAATCAATGTGCGAGGCGCAGATCGTATGTCTCTTATCGCGGATCTAGAAGAAGACGAAAATATTACTCAACTGTGGATGGAAAAATGTTTAGATCGTGTTATGGGTGCAGCAGATGCTTCGTTGTGCATCCTTTATATTATGACGTCAGCAAATATGCCAAAGCGTGTTTATTTAGAAGACTGTATAAATGGAGTTATTCTTTTTAACAAATTTCAGTTACACAACACAATATTTCCTCACTATGATGCTGTTTATCGAATTGATCCAAAGAAAAGGGTTTCTCAAAAGAAAAAATCCCTTTCGCACTCTTCTAGTAAATACATACCAGCGTTATATAACAAAATTTACGAATTAATTTATTTATTATCGGAATTATTAAATATCCAAGTTATGACTGATACAACTATTCTTTACGCGTCTTCTATGGGCGTTCCACCGTTTTTTGCAGAAAATGTCAGCGAATTGCAGCTTTCATGTTTAAAATTAGTAACAGCGATATTTTCTCGTTATGAGAAATATCGAAGACTTGTACTAGACGACATTCTGGCGTCTATAGCTAGGCTACCAAGTAGCAAGCACAATTTAAGATCTTACCGATTGAATAATGAGGAACAGATTCAAATGTTAACAGCTCTTGTATTACAACTTATACAGTGTGCTGTTTCTTTACCCGAAAATTTCATTAACCAGCAGAAACTCTCAGCATCAAACAAGGGAACTTCAAAACAAATGGACAAGGACATGTTAATTTGTAATAAATATGAAATGGCAACTAAAACTGTAGGGACATTTCTCACTGTATTTCTAAACAAATGTGGCAATAAGCATGAAGAAATTGATTACAGGCCTCTCTTTGAAAATTTTGTGCAAGATTTGTTAACAACCGTGCATAAACCTCAATGGCCAGCCAGTGAATTATTTCTAAGTGTGCTGGGAAATTTACTCGTGAAGAATTTTTCTAATAAAGGAACAGATATGTCCTTGCGAATATCATCTTTAGATTATTTGGGAATGATTGTTGCAAGATTAAAGAAACATTCAATCCTTTCGAGCTTCAAAATAAATACTATCGATCAGATGATCAAAGATATCAAATCTGAGGAAATGAAAGATGGCGAAGACAATAATATCGATGATGAAGAATCAAGAATGAAGTTTCTACAACGCGTTCTTCTGGACTTCTTAGCTGTGAATGGCCAAAATGATGAAGCATATAAATATGCACGTCATTTTTATATTGCTCAGTGGTATAAAGATGCTACGCAAGAGAAAACTTGTCTTACCTTCAGTGATAAAAATAAAAAGAATAATCCAAAAGAAAACCACCGCAAAAGTGGAAAGTCAAATAATAAACGTGATGGAGCAGACGAACAGATGGATGATGAAGAAAACATGAACAACGGAATAAAAAGAGAAAATTTAGACCAAAATAATTCAGATATATTACAAATAATTGAAGAACGTAAGAAATTTTACATTAGCAAAATTCAACCATTTCAAGAAACAATTTCTTTTAGAAATCACATACAATATTTTCAAACCTACATTGACTACCGTAGTGCGGAATTAATTTCGCAATACTTGGCGTCCAAAAGAGCCTTTTCCAAAAGTTTTGATGATTACCTTCGAATTATATTACTTATACTGCGCGAAAATTCTATTACAATAAGAGCAAAAGCAATAAAGTGTCTTACAATGATTGTCGAAGCAGACCCTTCAGTTTTAGGCACAAATGAGATGCAAATTGGAGTTAGCCATTCGTTTCTAGATCATTCAACATCTGTGAGAGAGGCATCTGTGGACTTGGTTGGCAAATTTATATTGAGCAGACCAGAACTTATTGATAAATACTACGACATGCTTTCAGCTAGAATTTTGGATACAGGAGTGAGTGTGAGGAAACGAGTAATTAAAATTTTGAAAGATATTTGCATTGCATATCCAGAATTTCCAAAAATTCCCGAAATATGTGTAAAACTGATCAGACGAGTGAATGACGAGGAAGGTATTCGTAAATTAGTGATGGAAATTTTTCAAGACATGTGGTTCACGCCTATTTCCGAGCGTCCTAAATTAGATAAAGCTGTCGTACTTAGGAAAGTAATGAATATTACAGATGTTGTTGCATCTTCGACAGACATTGGTCTTGAGTGGCTTGAACAGCTATTAGTCAACTTGTTTAAACCGAAAGAGAATAAAGAAGACGCAACTAAAATCAAAGTTGAACCACCAAAAGCTTTACTTCTTGCTTGCCAGCAAATTGTAGATAGCCTAATCGAATATGTGCTGCGTTTGGAAGAATCTAGTAAGATTATCGAAGACCAAGGAGGCTATTCTGAACGACTTGTGGCATGTTTTTCAAGCTTGAATTTATTTGCAAAAATTCGACCAAAGTTATTAGTGAAACATGCAAGTACACTTCAGCCTTACCTTAGCTTGAAATGTCAAGCCAAAGGAGATTCCATCATTATCAGCAGCGTGGCACTTACTCTAGGGCTTGTAGTACCGCTAATGGAACACCCCAGTGAGCCATTCCTATCGCAGATAGAAGAAGATTGTATTAAATTAATCATACAGCGTGATCGCACAGTTATATCCAGCTGCTTCTCGTGCTTAGGATCTATTGTAAATAATTCTACAAGGAATTTTAAGTTAATTAGAGACTGTTTTAATCAGTATTATGGAAACGTTATAAAATTTAAAGATTGTTTAGAAAAAGATACAGAAGAGTGCAGAAACGTCGTAATTCATTGTAGACCAGCTTTCAGAAGATCGTTATTTATTGTTGGATTACTATTGAGACATTTTGACTTTACCACTGAAGAAGTAATTGCAGATTTGCCATTTGATATAAAAGACCAAATTTATCACACATTCCTTTATTTCTTACGCCAAGAAGACGAGGACGTCCAAAGCAATACGTTAAAAGCGATTGGTTTTGTTTGTAGTAGGCATTATGAATTTATGTTGGACAATGAATTAAAGAAGTTTTATCACCAAATGTTGATAAAAGATGTTCCTTTAAAAATGAAATCAGATGTTTTGCAGAATATTGAAATGTATCTTATGGAAGAAGAGAAACGTATGGTAAAACTTGATCGAGAATGGGATAAACGGTCAAAAGAAGAAAACTTGAAAGAAATGGGCGATGTTACTTCGGGTATGGCGAGTACCATAATTCAATTATATCTAAAAGAAATTCTTACTTCTTATCTACATCCAGATATTATTGTCAGACATGCGTCTTTGAAAGTCATTCAACTTGTTCTTCAACAAGGTTTAGTTCATCCTGTGCAGATCGTACCTTATTTAATTTGTATGAGTACCGATTCTGAGAAAATGGTATCCCATAGTGCCGACAAGCAGTTGATGGAAATAGAGCAAAAATATCCAGGTTACATCCACACAAAATCTCATTTGGGTGTTCGGTTATCGTATCAGTTACAAACAATGCTTCAGGCAGACATAGTCCGTGGTTTCAAAATCAGGGAACAAGGAGAGTATCCAACTGCTCTAAATGGATATATGTATTTACTTCTCAGAAGTTCGAGACAACAACGGAGAGCTTTAGTACTGAACATGTTGAAACAATTTGATGATCAGCATACATCTTTATCATATATGCTATATTTGGCGGATAATTTAGCATATTTTCCTTATATTATGCAAGATGAACCCTTATTTATTATACATCAGATAGATGTAATAGTTTCTCTAACGGGTAATAATTTTCTGATATCATTCAGAGAAGGATTGATAGCGACCGAGTCTGAAAAGAAACAAATGGAAACTACAGCTGCCTCTATGCTTGATGAAGATGACGAAGATGAAGAAGTGTTGCTAGCTAGACTTCCTAGCAACACGGTGAGTCTGCAAGGTTGCATCACTGCAGCACAAGGTTGCTTACTTCTTCTAGTCCTCAAGCAACATCTGAAGGACATATATGGCCTTACTGACAGCAAAATCTTGCAGTATTCTCCAATTAAAGTTGCAAAAATTTATGAAAAGACCGCTACACGTAAAAACAATGCTCTTTTTAATCCAAAGGCCACATTGAATCGCCTGAAACAGGGAGCTCAATCTAAACTTTTAGATACGGCTGGCAAAAAGGATCTTATTGCCCAGTATCTCGAATTTAAACATCTAATGTTGAAGCTGGATCTAGACGACGCAGATGATGAGGAAAACGTAAGTCTTGGGACGAGTACTGGGGTCGGGAACGCAGAAACGACGTCATCTACTTTTGAACCTGGTTCTGTTCCAAACGAAACAGATGAGAAAGGTACCCCACAAAAAGTACCAAAATTGATAATCAATCGTAGAACAAACCAAAGACGAAGCACGCCAGGAAAAACGCTAAAAGCTCGTAAGTTGTTTGAATGAAGATAAGAAAATAATTTCAGTGGCCCAAATTACTTCACAAAGTGTAAATGCGCGTCACAATTCTACCATTCAAAAAAGTGATGTTTTTTTATAAGAAAAACAATTAAAATGAACAGTTTCTATTACAATAAGTTCTCATAAGTTTAACTATCTAAAAAATATGATATGTTCTGAAATTTTATTGCACATATGATAATACGAGGGTTGTACAGTATACAGGGTTAGTTAAAAGTATGGAGACGGCGATTTATTGTCGTTAATATTCATTTTAGGAAATTATGTTCAATACAAAAGTTTTTTAAGAAATTTTGATCTACATTTGAGAATACTTGAATTTTTTTTCTTCAATTGTTTTTGAGTTACGCTTGTCCGCGTAATTTTTTTAAATGAGAACCTGTTAATTTTACTCTACCATTCGATAGAGCGTTTTTTTTTCTCTTTACAACAGTATTTTTGTTTTTTTTGTTTTTCAATTTATTTTAATAACATTTTTACAAGGAAAAACACCGGTTTAAGTATTTAGGAATAGTAGGTTCATCTAAGATAGACAAAATTATTTCCAATAAAGTTGTCGGTCACAATCTTATCGTTAAAAACAAATTAATAACTAAGTAAATTACATCGCTCGAGTTTGTTTATCGCTTCGCTTTTGTCTATCTTAGATGTACCTACTATTCGTAAATACTTGAACCGGTGTTTTTCCTTGTAAAAATGTTATTAAAATAAATGAAAAACAAAAAAACAAAAATACTGTTGTAAAGAGAAAAAAACGCTCTATCGAATGATATAGTAAAATGAACAGGTTCCCATCTAAAAAAATTACGCGGACAAGCGTAACTCAAAAACAATTGAAGAAAAATAAAATTCAAGTATTCTCAAATGTAGATCAAAATTTCTTAAAAAACTTTTGTATTGAACATAATTTCCTAAAATGAATATTAACGACAATAAATCGCCGTGTCCATACTTTTAACTAACCCTGTATGTTGTCACTAATATGTAAAACAAATTTATTTTTCAACATAATCACACTTATTTAACGTATGCTCTAATACAGTAACACTTTTAAAAAAAACTCGGAGTCTGTATCTTTTCTCTTTTTTATAATGCAACCACGAATTTTAGCAATTAATGTTACCCTAATCTAACTGGACTCTACATTTGCGAGGTGAAGAAAATCCTTGATATCTCCATTCCATACTTTGAAATTTCGACTCGTGATCGAAGTGGTAAATCCACGTTTCATCAACTGTAACAAAGCGAGCCAAAAGGCTGTTTGGATTTTGATTAAACAACGTCAAATTGGTTTCTGAGGAGATGACTATCTCTCGATTATGTTTGTTGTGTTTGACAGATAAACAATAAACAATTGCTGTTGTTATGAAGACAATATTTCTATTCCTATTATGTTAGGGACAATAAATATTGTACAACCCTCGTAATAATAATTTATTTAAACATAAAAATAATTGTATTTTAGGCCCTCAAACTGGTTTATCATTGTTAATAAGAAATTAAATAAACCGGTTTGGAATACAAGTACTTGTCTTCAAAACTCGTTAACCTGTTTTTGCAGTAGTTCAAAAACCGGTTTCTTATATCTATATCCTATTTAAAATATCAAAGAAAAATTGTTTTAGATACAAAGATAATTTAATTAACACATAATGTAGATTTTTGTTAAAAAGCTATAAATTAGTGTGCGTTTCAAAGCATTTGTATACAGCATATTTTTATGTAAGTTAGCAATAATATAATAATTTTAATATCAACATTGTTGATAGATATGAATCTAGACTTTTAGTAGTTGAAAGAAAGAAATATTTATTTGTACTTTTCACAAAAAATATACATTTAAACTAAAAATGCGTTTATATTATTTATTTACTTTAAGTTAATTATTGTTGTCTTTGTAGCAGTAGCGGCCTAAGAAGAGTTAAGAACTGGGAAGGAATGTTATGCGATGCGTACGCGATTTTTTTTGCAAACCAATCTACATATAGTAATCTTCACGTTAAGAATGTCGTGAGCTATAGGCCCATAAATCATAACAAAAAATAATAAAATGTACACTTTATCCTTAAAGTACTAAATAAATAACGATTAAGATAAAAAAATAGTAATTTACGTAACAAGACCTGAAAGTGATACTTTACTGGGTGAGCAAGCATATTCCAGAGCGAGCCGTAGGCGAGCTTTGAAAGCTTGTGAGCCCAGTATACACACTTTCAGGTCATGTTGGGTACAAATTTTTTTTGCGATCCTGAAAAAAGAATAAAAAAGTATTATTTTATTTTTTACTGCGAGCATAAGAAATAAATAAACAACTGATCTCCATGGAAACATTTAGCTTTACCGGTCCCGGGATCGGAAAAGTACTTTCCGATCCCTTATAGACAACTTTCCGAGCTAGCTCAGGAAAGAAGGACTTTCCGGTCTAAATAGTGATCAGAAAGAGCTTATTTTCTGGGCGATCGCGAAAAAAAACATTTTTTTAATAATTACTTTGAATTTATTTCCAGCGGTACAGGTGACGTCACACTATCAGGGTCGCATTTAAGCAGAGGCGCATGAGGCGCTAGCTGGGGGCCTCAGAAAAAAATTCTTTTCGTACATTTTTATTTTGTTCATAAACTACAAAAAATAATCTTAAAACTTAAAACACTGGCTATTAAAAGCTTTGATTTTGAATCTATTCATAATTGTTATTGTTACTGCCATTGCCATCTAGTTAGTGATAAAGTGATTATGTATGTATCTCATTCCAAATTCTTGATATTGTATACCTCATTCGTATACATTTGACAACTTTTGTGCGATTGTACCTATATTCACGTTTTACTCGCGTAGTTGCTGTTGATTTTTATTCAGGAGGAAACCAATGTTACAGGTAATAATATATTAAAATAAAAACAACGCTTTTACTCAACAGCCATTCCTTCCATTTATATAATATTTTGTTTTTTGTTTATGTGATACTAATGATAATAAAATAATTATTTACTATTATTAATCCGTTAAACCATTAACAACTTATCCTTTAATTTAAAATAGACAGGTGTTTTTCACCGGATATATTTTAAAGTATATAAAAATAGGGGCCTCAACAGGTCACTGCGCCTCGGGCCTCTTAAGATATAAATGCGGCCCTGCACACTATTGGTATCTTTCTCGCACGGCCTACTACAGAAACTGGTGTGAGAAAGATAGCTATAGGTTTCTTTAAAAATCAAATGCAACTATACAAAAAACAATTATGACTTTTTGATACCACGAATTGTTTCAAAATTAAACGAACTTTCATTTAAAAATATTTAAAAAAATTGGTTTATGGGCCCATTCTTGACGACATACGTAAATGAAAGTCTCCTTTTGCTACACAGATTATAGAATCTGTTCATAAATGAAAGATTCTATGACCTGTGTAGCAAAACGAGAAACAATTAAGTATATTAATTGTTGAGTTATTACTACAGATATTTCTGTGTAGCAAGGTATTCGTAGGGATTTGCAGGGAACACTGTACGATGATTGTAAAACTATCTTTGTAACCTATATTTGGGTAGATAGCTAAAACAATAACTTCAAATGAATTTAGTGTTTGTAATGAACCAATGATTATGAAAACTTTTATTTGGAGACAGGAGAACGTGAGAACAAAAGCTTGCAAATTATATTATTGTAAACCTGGGTTTTAGGTAACAAACCTTGTTCCAAAATTTTCTGTATTTTACTATTGCCATGTGCTTTGTAGACCATTTGGTGCAGGTTTAACTTGGTTTGTTAAGTTTTGGCTATATAAGCCGGGGCCGAATGGCTGTAAGACAGAGTTAAATCCTCCGCGAGAAGCTGAGTGTAAACAGTTCAATCCTCCGCGAGAGCAGAGAATTCAACGAACGATACACTGAGAGGGTGGAACCACCAGGAAATATTAGGTAAAACTTATATTGTACCATGCGGATAACGAAACCCGGAATTTTTGGGTTAGAGAACGAAGTTCTGGGAGAAGTAAAACCTGTAGTAAACGCGACCCAAGATTTGGGTGTGAAACGTCACGTTCTCTGTGTCCATTATAGCCCTCTGAGAGAAAACCTCGACTCGTTAGAGTGGAGAGACCGTCACATAATCCTCAGGAGAGAGAGTTGGATCTAGTCCTTGGAGAGAACCCCGACTCGTTAGAGTGGAGAGACCGTCACACCTCGGAGGATAGACTAAAGCAACAGAGGGAACGCCCGGTAGAGATAGTAACGTTTTGCGCCTGCTGGAGATCGTACAAGTGACGTCGTCATTCCGTTTTTCGTCTATCGTTCAAGGTACTGATTTCGGTAATCGGGCCGCATAACGAGTTACCGACGCTAATCAGTGCCGCGACGACGGGCGTCGTTTTGGAGTTTTTGCGAAAACCGAAATCCAGTCTTCGAAAGTCAAAATAGGAGCGTGTTACAAGTTACCGACGCCGACCCGCGTCGCAACGCCGGGTGTCGTTTTTGAGTTTTTCCAAAAATCGAAATCCACTCTTCGGAAGTAGACTTAGCAGCGCATTACAAGTTACCGACGCCGATCCGCGTCGCGACGCCGGGTGTCGTTTTTGAGTTTTTCCAAAAATCGAAATCCACTCTTCGGAAGTAGACTTAGCAGCGCGTTACAAGTTACCGACGCCGATCCGCATCGCGACGCCGGGCGTCGTTTTTGAGTTTTTGCTAATTTCGAAATCCATCCTTCAGAAGTCGACATGGGAACGTATTACGAGTAACCGACGCCGGGCGTTGTTTTTGAGTTTGACTCAGATTAGGCTAAAGTTGAGCGCAAGAAACCATTTTATTACGGAAGCACGAAGATTGAATAAACCATTAAGCCCGCACAAGTCAAAATTCACGATATCTGTATTTTTTAGCAAACAGTATACTGTGACAACAACTGTTTGTGAAATAAAAGAGCACATCTCGATCCATCCTTATGTTTCATTTAAAATAACCCTGGACATAACCCGACTGTGATTATCCGAGATTGGCGCCCGAGGCAACTTGCACCAAACTTCTCGTGTCTAACCTCAAGTACGTCACAACGTACCTATGTCATCAGTACTCATAAATGAACAGATTCTATGACCTGTGTAGCAAAAAGAAACTATTTCATTTACGTATGTTGTCACGAATCGTACACTTTTTATTGCGCAACGTAAAGAATACTATAGCTTCTTTGATTATTAATAGTTTATGACAATAACATATTAAAAAATCTGTTGTGGCCAGCACAAGACCTCTCGCCATTTCCATATTAGGCTATATAAGTATTGTATTGCACTTCCCTTTCAAACCGTCGTTTTATAACAAAAAAATACAGAACTTTATCCAAATAATGTTTTTTTTATTGTATTTAACATGTCTTCTGCACACATATAATTCTAATTTTATCTATTTTTCATTGTATGAGGAAGTTTCTAAATGTCACAGATTCTTCCAATTCATTAACCAGATTGGCGGTATTTCTGATGGATATATGCAATTTAATCGATAATTTCAAATATTTAATTAATAAAACAATAAGAAAGATTAAATATACTTCCCAGAAAAAGCTGTCAGATATTTGACACTGACATGTGTCATTTAAAAACTTTGTTATAAACATTGGAATTTGTCAACTGGTTTCCTTAGTGCCTTGGCCTCTGCGATTAAATTACTCTATATATTTATAGTGTCTTTATCGCTAAATCTATGCAAGATATAATAAAAATTTTAAGTGTATTAGATGGAGAATTTTATGTTCTTCAATATTTAATAACAAAAAATTCCAAAAAATTATATTTAGAAGAATTTTTCTCAGAAACTACTACTTCCGGTTATTCAATTGTTACCAAAACCTTTTCAGCTCTTCCCAGGAATGTCAGATTGAGGAATCCATAGTTAAACAATTTTTAAGTCTTATGGTTTATGAGGAATCGTGTCTACAACATCCAGACATACACACATCCACACACACACAGACATCATTTTAAAAATGTTATAATCGGATTCTAGGGACCTTAATTCGTACTTATTCACTGAAATCTGGATATGCGTATTTTAGCATGAATCCAATACCTCTCTTAGCGAGAGGTAAAAACAAGCTTTATGAGGTCATGGCCATCCAGGTTTGGAAAACGAGTAGCTTGGCGGCGAGTTTTATTAAGGACAAGTGCGACAACCGTTTTTACGTACAGTAATTTTTTTTGAAAACTTAGTAATTCTCGAGATATAACGCAAACTTATCATTATTTAAGTGGGAAGCTATGTTGAAAATAGCCTCATCTTTTTGCTTATTTTTAAGCTTTTCAATGATATACAGGATGATTTTTTTCAAGGTGTACATAGGAGATTAACATGGGAAATCAGTTTTTTTGCAAATCGTTGTCCCCGTCTTAACTTACGGCAATGGTTGTATAGTCAATACAAAATACCAAATACGTGGAAATTATCGAATATTTTAGGCCCGTAAATTTATATAAAATTTACGCATTTTCCTATTAATAGTAGTAGCCTTGCCAAATTTGAACAAAAAGATAAACAAATGCTTGACATTTTATCTGTCAGAATAGGTTACTTAATTGACATTGTCAAAAGATATTGGGCGTGTTCAGTAAAGTCACTAGATATATAAAGTACCGCAATTCATTGTACCAATGTGTTAGAGAGAGAAGAACGTTCTTTAGACACAATGGCTGGTAGCACAAGCCCTGTTTTAACTAAAACACTGTTTTAAGAAATGTCAAATTCAAATTTCAATATTTAATTTCACCTTTATGTTTAAAGAACGATTTTTTTAAAAATATTTATTTGAATACAAACTATTTTCTGCTTTAAAATCATATTTTGATAAATTTGATACTATTTATTTTTGTTATTAAATAAAGAACGATTTTTTAAAAAATATTTGTTTGGATACAAACTATGTTCTGCTTAAAAATCATATTTTGATAAATTTGATATTATTTCTTTTTTATTATTAAATAATGAAATTTGACATTTCTTAAAACAGCGTTTTAGTTAAAACTGAGCTCGCACTACCAGCCAATATGGCGGAATCAGGTCAATCAGGGTCACATCAGTATCTAGTTGTAGTTGGCTGTGCCTATAAAAGTCACTATATCTGGGGACTTTAGCGTCAATGCTGACATCATGTCAAACAACCTGAAGAAAATTAACCTTAATTGTATTTATTTTTTATTTTCTTTATAATTTTGATCAGTTATGTTTTGTACTTATATGTATGCATATTATAAAAATTATGAACATAAAATCAATATTAATTACTTGCCTTCATAGATTTATTTCACTGCCGATTATTTTTTATTTTTTTTTGTATAACGCACTCGTTTCAAGATAATCCATTTTAAATTTGGCGCCGAAGATTGATACAATATGGCGGCCAATTGCGGTACTTTATCATAGACAAAGAAAGATATATACTAGACCGAGCTTCCATCATGGCGGCAATGTCCAGCTTTGTGCCGAATTGAATAAATATCGAGACGCTAATTCTAGTGTAAATTCTACAACATAATAAAAAAATCTGTTGTGGCCAGCACAAAACCTTCCGTCAATACAATGTATTTTGTATATATCCCATACCAAAAGTTCAGTGAAAAAGATTCTGTATATCCTATAAAATTGTAACACGAACACACTATTTTGTACAAATTCTATACCGAAAGTTCCTTTCCCTATTTTATTAGGGGTCGCTGTTTCTTACTCTTCTCTTTTAATCATTCCTGTCCAACGCATCTTCTTCACACAATTCTTCCTCTCTCAAATCTTCTGCTACACAGTCCTTCCATCTTCTTCTCTTTGGAGGGACACTCTATCACATTCACACATAACTTTCTGACACTGTACTTTCAACTTTGGTTTTGCATTTGACACTGACATCTGTCAATTAAATTTTTCTGAATTTATCTGTTGTTTCCATAATTTTAACATAGCTGACTAATTTTTGAAAGTTAATCTCTCTTAATGTCTCTATAACTCTATATCTATTGAATATGAACGAAACTTTATAATCAAACCGTATAGAGAATAAGATATTCGTTCATATTGATAATCACAAAATGTCGAAAAATAATATTAAACTGCGTTTTTTCAAGAAAAACTGTTAAAAACTTCAAATAAGGGTACTTCCGGTGGATCAATTATAAACAAAATCTAATCAGCTCTTCATATGGATGTAAAGAAGAGGAATACGAAAGAATTATAATTTTTAGAATTGTAGTATTGGAGTTATCGTCGGAGAAAAATTTGTCACACACGGACACACACACGGACACACACACATACAGACATCATCTTAAAAATAGTAAATTCTAGGGGCCCTAAAACGTGCTTATTCATTAAAAACTCACCAACGAATTTTTTGACCAAAGACAATACCTTCCTTTTACGGAAGGTAAAAAGTAACTATGCAGTAACTTAAAATGCGTATTTTACATCATTTCTTCATTTCAAAATAATAAATCTCAGTCGCCCAATGAAAAGTACGAACAATATTTAATTTACGTTATTTTTACAATAATTATAATAAATATTTTCTTGAGTTGTAGTGAATTTTATTTATTTATGTTGGCAGCCCAGCAATCTGTCATTTCTGTTAGTGAGAGGTTTTCAAGTTTATTTATTTTGTTAGTATTTGTTTACAAGCTTGTTTCGGTATTTGTTTCATGTAGAAATATATTTTATTATTGTATTTGATTGTTTTCAGCGTTTACGGTATATGTATGTCTATATTTTGTTAGTTTCAGAAAACATATTTTTCCTATTTTTAAATTTCCCGCCTTTCTATTAGCGTCTCGTTATGGCGCCCATCGATTCTATTTGGCACAAACTCCTAACGTAAACTCGGTCTAGTATATATCTTTCCTTGTCTACGTACTTTATATATCTAGTGACTTTAGCGTTCAGCGCCCGACAGCGTTAGCAGCGATGAGCACCGCTGCGTGCCAAAGATTGCTGAATGCAATAGGCTGTTCCACAGTAATCAAAAATAGTAAAAGTTTATTGAAAATATGAACGATAATAGTTAAAGGATAAGGAAAACCATATTTCTTTTATTATAAATTATTCCTTCTAGAAGACACGGGGAGTTTTGCTTTTGATGATGTAGGACATGTGCACGAGTGTTTGAGCAAATAGGATCTAAGTATGACCCCCGACTTTGAGAAGCCCCGTCCTAACTAAAGAATATACTTCTTTGAGTGTGTCGAATCTGTTCGGTTGCTGTTCGGGTGACATTCTAATTTCTTTGATTTATATAAAATGAGAAAAAAGTGAAATAAATTAAGTATAATAATTTATTTTATGTCTCTAATAATGAATTATAATATTACAATTTAAATATACATTATTTTGTAATTTGTTTAACATTTTTTCGTGGTTCGTGAACCACTGTTTGTTTATTTCTGGTATACCCACATTACCTACGTCACTCAGGAAATTATGTTGTGAAATAGCCTATTGCTGGATCAATTACATTTGTATGGAACGCCGTTTTAATATTTATTCTATATTTAAAGATATGTTAAATTCTATAAAGACGTCATTAAATGAAATAAAGACGTCTTTAATTCATTTTTAGATGTTCTTATAATATTTTTTGATATCCAAAATTGTTTTGAAGACGTCTTGTTTAGAACTTTATATTTAGAACTTTGAATCAGTTAATTATCTATTGTAACCGAAGAAGACCGAACTCTTGCGAAGCGGTCTAGTAAATGCGAGCATGAAGGAGTAGGAGAAGAGTTGAAAGAGAGTTGAGTCATGGTACATACGTGTCATTGTAACAGTTTTGTTTTTCGTTAAAAATAAAGCATTTTATACACTAAAATAAGTTTTCATTAACACGTCTTAAATTCAAATATTTATAGATATCAAAAATTCTTTTTCTGTCTACCTATACGAAAAGTGAAATTTTACGTACTTATTTTCGGACGAAAAATGACACTTTTCTGAACGTTATCACTTTTCGTCCGCAAACCTTTTTCGTCCGCAAACCTTTTTCGTACGCTAAGCCTACTACGATTTTATGATTATTGTAATTGTGTGTTCTACCGGAATTGTAAATAACAAATATCAAACGAGCAAAAAAAATATTATTTTAATGATAAATTTAATTTAAATATGTGCGCAATTAATAATGAAATTAACTATACTAAAAATGATTAATTTTGACATGACGAATTGTTAATCTACGATGCCGCTGGATAGAGTTGTTTTCGAGGTTATTTTCTTGGTTTTGTTTATTTTCACCTGTCAAATAGCGTTGATGTGTCTATGAGTGTAGTGTGTCTTCCTTCAAACTAAAACAGAGCTAAGAATTAAAATTTTGTGAAAATGGTAGAAGATATATATTATCCTAGCATTATTCATATAATAAATAAGATTTTACGACTTTAAAAAAACGTGTATTTATTTCTAGATCTATTACGTAAAGTAAGGTAGACAGAAAAATGTAATATGCACCTCGGCAAAAAATGCATATTATAGCCTCGCTTGTTTGCTTTACCTCGGCTTCGCCTCGGAAAGCAAACTCAAGCTCTGCTGTAATATGCAATTTTTTGTCCTAGGTACATAAATAACTATTTTAGATATGAAGAATTGAATTAAGGATATCAAGAATTAAATTAAGGATATCAAAAATTGAATTAAAGATATCAAAAATTAAATTTTGGATATCAAAAATTCAATTCTGGATATCACATCTCCATAAATAACATGTCCAAAATTCGAATTTTTGATATCAATAATTCAATTTTTGATATCAAGAATTGAATTATGGATATCACATCTCCGTAAATAACATGTCCAGAATTCGAATTTTTGACGTCCTAAATTAATTTTTGATATCAAGAATTGAATTATGGATATCACATCTCCGTAAATAACATGTCCAGAATTCGAATTTTTGATATCAAGAATTCGGTGCGCCATCTAGTTTAAAGTGACTGAATTACTTTGTGTCGGTAAGTCAGATTTCCTCAGCGAAATCATAATAGCGTTGGTTTAGATTCTGCCTTAGGATTGGTCAGAATGCAAACCTATTTCACAAAAACGAAAAGAATCACCAGTTTGTTGGCCTTTATCAAATAAAATCTACAGAATTAATGATGTATACATTTAGTCAAGATTTCGCTAAGGTAATCTGACTTACAGACACAAAGTAATTTAGTCATTTTAATCTAGATAGCGCACCGAATTCTTGATATCAAAAATTCGAATTCTGGACATGTTATTTACGGAGATGTGATATCCATAATTCAATTCTTGATATCAAAAATTAATTTAGGACGTCAAAAATTCGAATTCTAGACATGTTATTTACGGAGATGTGATATCCATAATTCAATTCTTGATATCAAAAATTAATTTAGGACGTCAAAAATTCGAATTCTAGACATGTTATTTAAGGAGATGTGATATCCATAATTCAATTTTTGATATCAAAAATTAATTTAGGACGTCAAAAATTCGAATTCTGGACATGTTATTTACGGAGATGTGATATCCATAATTCAATTCTTGATATCAAAAATTAATTAAGGACGTCAAAAATTCGAATTCTGGACATGTTATGTACGGAGATCTGATATCCATAATTCAATTCTTAATATCAAAAATTGAATTATTGATATCAAAAATTGAATTATTGATATCAAAAATTCAATTCTTGATATCAAAAATTCAATTCTTGATATCAAGAATTCAATTCCTGATATCAAAAATTGAATTCTTGATATCAAAAATTGAATTCTTGATATCAAAAATTGAATTATGGATATCAAAAATTGAATTCTTGATATCAAAAATTGAATTCTTGATATCAAAAATTGAATTCTTGATATCAAAAATTGAATTCTTGATATCAAAAATTGAATTCTTGATATCAAAAATTGAATTATGGATATCAAAAATTGAATTCTTGATATCAAAAATTGAATTCTTGATATCCGAAATTAATTTAAGACATCAAAAATTCGAATTCTGGACATGTTATTTATGGAGATATCAAAAATTCAATTCTTGATATCCATAATTCAATTCTTGATATCCAAAATTAATTTAATATGTCAAAAATTCAAATTCTTGATATCAAGAATTCATTTAAGGATATCAAGAATTGAATTAAGGATATCAAAAATGGAATTAAAGATATCAAAAATTCAAATACAGATATCCAAAATTGAATTCTGGACATGTTAAATTTACTTTTTGATGTCGAAAATTCAGTACCGTTTTAAGATGTCTAAAATTTAATTTTTGATATCTATAAATGTATTTTTGATATCCCTTATTCAATTGTGAATATCTAATATTCAATTTTTGACATCCTAAATTATTTAAGGATGTCTGAAATTCATTTTCGACGTCCTTAATTATTTAAAGATGTTCATAATTCAATTTTTGATGTCTTTAAATAATTAAGGATATCTGAAATTAAATTTTTGACGTCTTTAAATAATTAAAGATGTCTTTAAATGTAGAATAAATAGTAAAACGGCGTTCCATACATTTGTCCATTCATTGTGTTCGTCAAACTTCGGAGGTCAGCGATGACAGGTGCTGAACACGGCCATAACTTTTGAGTTAAGTCAATTAACCTATTCTGACAGATAAAATATCAAGCATTTGTTTATCTTTTCATTCAAATTTGGCATTTTAATATAAATTTACAGGCAAATATTGGATAATTTCCACGTATTTGGTATTTTCGGAGGGGGAATTTTGTTATCTTTGTATTGACACAACAACCGTTGCCGCAAGTTAAAACGGGGGGCAACGATTTTCGAAAAACTGATTTCCCATGTTAATCTCCTTTGTACACCTTGAAAAAAATCACCCTAATTGATCGCCGCCATGTTGGAGGATTTTGGCACAATTTTAACTGAAGATTGAAACCTTCCTAGCTAAGTTAAAAGTTACGTGATATTATAGGAAATTTTCCGACAAATTTGATGATGTTATTCGCAATGTTCTATCTCATTGCGAACATTTGAAAATTCACATTTCTCGAACAAATCATCTCAATTGTTCTGTTTTTTTTTTTCAGTTTATTATTATTTTTGTGATTTTACAATGTGCTTATACATATATAATAAAAATATCATATTTGTTTCTAATACACATACACCCATACATACATACATACACACACACACATACACACACACATACATACATCATTGTGAAAATGTTAAAATCGGATTCTAGGGACCTTAAAACGTGGTCATTTACTAAAATCTCGATATGTGATTTTTAATACGATCCCTATACCTCCCTTACCAAGGATAGCGGGAGGTAATAATAAAAACTAACATTCGAACATGTTTGTTTTGGATTTTGCAGCACAAGAAACACTTAGCGACAAACTTTTCGTCCTTACGAGATAGACCCTAACATACAGTGACAAAGTTATAGTAAATGAATTAAAAGAAGTTTTATATTTAATTTTTTTTTCCAAAATCATTACCGGTTCGAATAAAACGAACACAAAAAGTAAGTACATCGTAATGCACGCGACTTTGGCACTCACCCAGCTATGGAAATTGACTAACACGTCTGGAGTTACCGCCTAGTTGTATATGCAACGATAGTCCAGTCAATGGAGATCAAAAAAGATCTTTGCTTACAAAAAGTAGGGTAAAAACGATTTTAACGTAAACTGTTTACGTCGAGACGGGGATGAAAAATTCAAATTTGTGACCTTGGGAAGGATCGACGTGAGCCGCCATCTTGGATCAAAGGTGCAAAAATGAGTTTTTAACTATTTTCTCGAAAACAGTGACTCATATTAAAATTTTACGAGAATACAAATTTAAAAGCTCGTAATTTTGTACAAAAAGGGTCTTTTTCATTTTTTACCTGGGATGAACTCTCAAAGAGTTATGTTCAAAAATATTCAACCAGAATAAAAAATTATGAAAATCACTTAAAATATAAACAATATTAAGTATTTAATGGGGTCCCGTGGCCGCGTGCCTAAGTGTCTGGGGGAACCGGGTTCAATCCCGACAGACGCCAAATATTTCCAATTTTAAATGGCACAAAAGTGACCCCTGTGGTGCTCTCTCCACACCAGCTGAGTGCCTGTGAGGTGACGCCTGGTAAGCGCCCACACGGTAAAATATATCGTCATCATTACCGATGTCTACATGTGTTGTAGATACTGGCACACCCAGAAATGGGTAATATGCCGTGATGATATATTTATTTATTTATTTTTTTCAACGCTTTCCTATTCTCAACTGAAATGACCGATAGAGGCGCTGCAAGCACTTTCAATATGGCGGATGCATGACGGTAGGTGTACAATCTGTCACTGTCATATGATACAATTATGCTTGTGTTTCTTCAAAATGAATCTAAGTATTGTTCAGATATTTGACTTTCTAAATGCTACTCATCATTCTAGGATTATTGTTGAAGGTATGATTGTATATAATGTTCATTTACTACTTTATTTAAAATATTAATCTTGTAAACAGGCGAAGAAGTTCTGAATGCGAATCACATTATATTATGTGGAATTACCAATAGTTATCTAGAAATTATAAATGTAACATCACTCTGTCTTCAAAAAAGTGCTCTGTCGTCACAAAGATGGTACAGCACTTTTTTTTTAATTTCTCCGTTGAGAAGGAATTTCTGAAAAATTAAATAATCATAAATATGTTTCAAATATAATTATTAATAATTTTACCTGGAAGAATAAAGTCATTGTCTTATCGAACATATTCTCATATACTTGGGAATTTGTTTTCCAGAACGTAAAACATATTTCCAAGCTCCAATGTTTATTGAATACCTGCATTTGTGGTTATACTCACTTTATTTTTACCTGTTTTTGGAAAAATGTGGAAACCCGGGGGCCTCATAGCCCGCCGAGCTATAATGAAACGTCAAACCAAATTATAACCTACAATATAAACAATTTAAACAGGCAACATGAAAAGTTTTTATTACAAATCGAAAATTTTTATATTCTTTAATGAAAAATGAAAATTAATTTTGTGATATTTATATAGAAAGCACGGAGATACACAAAATAAAACTCAAATGATATAACTAATAAACAAACAATAAACTGTTGTTCTCCGCTTTCATAGCAACACTAGATACATAAAATTTTTCTAACACTTATAATTTGAAAATTTTCGTCCGTGCATAAAGTTTTGTATGTACCACGGGCGTAACTTGCTTTTATGGCCTTTGACGTGTTCTTATCCCTCGGCTTACGCCTCGGGCTCAAAATCCCGCTACAGGCCATAAAAGCCTCCTTACATAAATAACTATTATATTGGCTACGAATGACGTTATATGCACTGGGACGTCACAGGAGTAGAGGATTGTTTTTCATGACTATTTTCTGGCTCCAATATTTTTATACGAAAATAACACTAAATTATTATCATTTTTGTTATTATTGTGGTAAATATTGCATAAACTTTCATTTAATATACTTTTTTAAAAATGTAAAACCGGCTCATTACACTAATTAAATTATTATATTTTCCTTTGTAAAAAGTTACAATTTTGCAAGATTTAAAAAAAAATTGTATGTATCTCCTCATGATTGCATCCCTTGGCTTCGCCTCGTACTGCAATATTTATATTCGTACTGAAAACATGCACTTTCAATATTTGATACATAAATAACTATTCCGGCTAGCTAAATATCACTTTCCAGCAGCTAAAATGAAAATGTCATTGTCATTTTGACAAGAATAAAAATAACGCTTTATTTAAAGGCCCATTTACACGACAATAATTTTTGTGACAGTTGCTGTCAATACATATAAAAATTAAAACTTGGACATCGTAATTCGAAATCCTATATTTAGTGACCTATGAATTTTTTCTCAAATAACAAAACACCATTAAAATAGCTTCCTAAGGTGACAACTTTTATCTAATTTGAGCGACTTCGTATCTCTTAGTTCTCGAGATCCTCATGTCGGACAAATATTATCTTCGACACCTGTACAGGTGTCTCATTTTCGATGTTTTTTTAGGGTATTTCGGGAAATATTACTGATAGAGCAAAATCGTTTGCACATTCCAGGGTCAACTTTTTGAGAAAAGTTTAATAGTCATCACAGGGATTTTCGATCATCTTTTGTTTATGAGCTGCAGGCAAAAAATATTTTTCGCTCATTTCGAAAATGTCTCATAACTTATTTATTATGGTAGTTAGAGAAAAATTGTTATTACAAATTTTGTATCTGCTTTTAGGTAAAATAAGGTGGCGTAATTAGATTTTTTGAAAACTTCATAATTCTCAAGATATAACACATGTCCTACGACCTCCATGGTCAGAACTTTGGAGCACGGCCCTGTTTGTAACTAACTTCAAACTATAGTCATTAAGGCATTAACCATTAACTTTATATTCAACTTGACATCTCTGAAAACCAGTGATTTTGTACTAAATTACAAAATCAATGGTGAAAATGGCAATACACAACACCAGCAACACATTGTATAGTCCTACCGTTTAATAAAGTATTCGCAGTGTAGAGCACAAGTACCGTGTCATAATATAATTAGTCCTAATAATATTCTGCCTGTGTTATTAACTTATTAACTGTTTTAAAGCTTTCTGCTATCAAATAAAATTATGATTCACCAGCATTAAACCCACATACCAACTATTACGGTATTGCCGCTGCCGCTAGAGGCGCTGATGCTAAAAATATGCACGTCGCCTATAATGGGTATTGACTCGGAAAGTGATGACGTCAAAATCGACCGGGAATTACAAAACCTGAAAGTAGGCTTCCGGTTTCTTAACTGCATCTTGAAAGAGTTTGTTGTGAACGAACCGTACTAGCGCCAAATTTAAATAGCTGTCATCAAAGCTGTAATCTATAAAGTGAAATTAAACTTTTTTAGCATTAAAAATTGTTTCATATAAAGCTAATTTTATAACAATATTTTGCAATATAATCAATTAATAAAATGAATAATGCATATGACATGGAAAATAAAAGTAGGTAAGAAACATTTGAAAAGTAGATTATCATATAAAAAAATCTGATGTGGCCAACACATGACCTCCCGCCAATTCCATGTTTAAAATAGCAGTGAGCTTTAAGTAAAGTATCATTACCGGTTAATCGTTTGTAAATAAAATCTAATTTGTTGTCCAATAAATAGAAAAGTCTGTAATACGAAATTTTGGATTGTTTTATTGTTTTTCCTCAAAAATTTGTTAGAGCTCCAAATTAAGTACTACATCCGATTTATCATATATGGTTAAAATCTAATATGTTGTGTCAAATTATATATGAGTTTTAAATACCAAATTTGAGAAGTTTTGGATCATATTTTAATAGGCTTTAAGGAAAAATAGTCACACACGTACATTCTTATAAAAATCAGCATCATCTTCTAGGTGCTCTAAAACGCAACCTTTGTAAATTCTTCGCCGTACATGATCCATTTCGTAAATGTGTAGCTGTAAATTAATATTAATTTATAGAGCTGCAAAAATAGCAATTAGCAAATTTAAATCAGATCATCCTGTTCATCTAACATTTATGTATGATGGAAAATATATTATTTTTACAAACCCTAATAAAATATTTTACTATTATATTCTCATTAACACAGTTTCATTATTAATTTTAACATAATTGCTGCCTGTCAGTGACATTTGTTTAAATATGTCAAACCTGTCATTAAAATTATGATTTTGTTTGACGCATAGAATAGGTGATACATGGAAATAAATTATATTATATATTCATATTTAAAGTTATTTAGAGTTATTTACTAAATGTTATTATCGTAGAATTAAAGATTGTACCATTATATACAAATTTAATAAGTAAAAGTTGCTAAAAAATTATATTCAATGAATTTTTTACAAGAAAAACTGTTAAAAGCTTGTATAAATGATACTTCCGGTTATCCGATATACACTAAAAGCTAATGAGCTCTTCCCATGATAGTATAGAATGGGTATACAGAATTTCAAATTTTTCTGATAGATAGTATTTGAGTAATCGTGTCCACATGATCCACACACACAGACACACACACACACAGACACAGACACACACAGACACACACACACACAGACACACACACACACACACATACATACCTACAGACATCATTTTAAAAATGTTAAAATCGGATTCTGGGGACATCAAAACGTGCTTATTATATAAAATCTCTATATGCTATTTTTAGCACGATCCCTATACCTCCCTTACCTAGGGTAGCGGGAGGTAAAAATATATTTGTCACATACGTATAAATAATATAAAGAGTGTTAATGAATACGTGTGACAAATTTATAGGGTATGTAGGGGATGCAAAAATAAAATAAACAAAATTAGTAACTGTAGTGAGAGATCGTAACAGCCAACGAAAATTAAAAAAGATAATGTATTGTTATGTCTAATTTATAAATGAATTACTTTTCCTTTTATAATATTAAGGTCTGCGTCCTAAACTATTTTATGGACAATGGACATCACAGACCAAATGAACATAGTTTCAATCCACTGCATTTTCACCACGAACAATAAGTCTCTTTTCATCCACAAAAAAACTTATCATTTAAGAAAAACGAATCACTTGTTCTTCTTTTTTGTGCTACTGTAATTTGCAAAAGTTCAAAATCGTACCAGATGAGATAACAAGCGCGACTAAAACACTACGAACCGAATTGAAAGTAAGAACGGACAAAATAAATAAGTGATCAGGTGCAGAATACCAATCCTTTAAACAATAGCTAGGTCTATAACTATAGAATCAGAGGAAAATCTTTTCGTCCTGAAGAATGACAAGAGCCACAATAACATTATTTCTTGAAATATATTAAAATTTACTTCAATATAAGGTTTCTTAAAACAAATTACGCATATATTTTAATTTATTTTTACCTCCCGCTACCCTAGGTAAGGGAGGTATAGGGATCGTGCTAAAAATCGGATATAGAGATTTTAGTGAATAAGCACGTTTTGATGTCCCCAGAATCCGATTTTAACATTTTTACAATGATGTCTGTAGGTATGTATGTGTGTGTGTCTGTGTGTCTGTGTGTGTGTGTGGATCATGTGGACACGATTACTCAAATACTATCAATCAGAAAAATTTGAAATTCTGTATATCCATTCTATACTACTGTGGGAAGAGCTCATTAGTTTTTAGTGTATATCGGATAACCGGAAGTATCATTTATACAAGCTTTTAACAGTTTTTCTTGTAAAAAATTCATTGAATATAATTATTTAGCAACTTTCACCAATACAAATTAAATATAATAGCACAATTTTCAATTTTACGATAATAGAATTTAGTAAATAACTTGAAATAACTTTATATTATATTATAAAATAATTTATTTTTGTACATCACTTTGCCTCTGCGTCAAACAAAAACAATACTTTAATAACAAATTTGACACATTTAAACAAATGTCACTGTCACGAAGCAGTTTTCATTAAAATTAATAATGAAACCGTGTTAAGAAGAATTTAGTAGTTTAAATATGATTCTAACGGCATTAAGGTTTGTAAAAATAATATATTTTCCATCATACATAAATATTAGATATACAAGATAATTCGATTTAAGTTTGATGTTTGCAGCATTATATATCAAACAGAACGTGATTTCTAAAAGTCAAATAATAGTTTGCAACTACACATTTACGAAATGGATAATGTACGGCGAAGAATTTACACAGATTGCGTTTTAGAGCATAAGGAAGTTGGTGATGATTTTGACAATAATTGTGTGACGATGTTTCCTTAAAATATATTAATGATCCAAAACTTCGCAAAGTTGGTAGGTATTTAATACTCTTATATAATTTGAAACAACATATTAGATTTTGACTATATATTATAAACCGGATGTAGTACTTAATTTGAAGCTCTAATGGCCATTTGCACCAACAAGGCTTAAATTTCAAGCTAGGCTTAAACAAAAAAATGCAAATCGGAATTTTGACAGCAATATATTATAATTCATTTGACATTTGATTTCGATGCAATATTGCCAATTTAAGCCGAGTTTAATATTTAAGTTACGTTGGTGCAAACGGCCATAACAGATTTTTCAGGAAAAACATAATAAAATGTATTCCAAAATTTCGTATTACAAACCGTTCTTTTTATAGGAACAACAAAGTAGATTTTGTTTACAAACGATCAATCGGAAGTGAAACTTTACTTAAAGCTCATTGCTATTTTAAACATGGAATTGGCGGGAGGTCATGTGCTGGCCACATCAGATTTTTTTACTTTAAATACATAAAACAGGAATATGTAACAAAATAACACCATTACATTTTCTAGTTTTCAAATAAGACAAATGACAGCTATTTAAATTTGGCGCAGTTCGGTTCGTTCACAATAAACTCTTTCAAGATGCAGTCAAGAAACCGGAAGCCTACTTTCAGGTTTTGTAATTCCCGGTCGATTTTGACGTCATTGGTAAGAGCCAACAAAGTGTCTGACATCTGGTGGCAAAATAAAACATATAAGTTGTAGGGAAAACGTCGTGCTGTCATACAGAGTTATAAGTAAACAACAACCAAAAATGACCAGCAAATCGAAGAGATATTGTTCTGTACCGCAGTGCAATAATTATGCAAGTGCTGGCATATCCGTTCATTATCAAATATTAAAAAATAATTGGAAAATCGCGTTAAAAATCGGAAAGGACATATCACCGTTCATGAACGTTTGTTCACTTTTTTACCTAAGCGATTTTATTCCATGTAAGTATTTATAAAAATTTATGTTTCAAAACATTATTAGATTGTTTCTGTAGTCAATAAAAGAAAAATATTTAAAAAAAAATTATATAGCAAGCTAAAACTTACAGCAAAGAAAATTCGACAAAACCCCTGTACAGAGAAGAAAAATAGAGAGACGTTACCTGTAAGTAGTAACTATTATTCTTTAATATTATATATTTATTTTAAATTGTTTATAGGAAAGACAGGGAAGAAGAAGAAATTACAAAAATATCAGAAATTGAGCAAGAGGAAGACGTGCAAAACACAGAACTTGATGCGCATTTGTATTTAGTGTTATTACGATTGAGTGGTTAGCCCCTTTCAAATTAGATGTTTGAACACACAGTTAATTTATTTCTATATTATTCTGTTTATCTGTCATATCCGCACAAGATAAAATGTCCAGCTAAAAATAATTAAATAATAGTTAACATGCAGATAACCTCAATTTTGAATCTTATTTTACCCTTATATACTGCTTCTCCTTCGACCATAGGCCGCACAGCATCATTTAAATAAATGTATATATCTGACATTATGATAAATATATTTGATTTCAATTAAAAATAACAAAATATCCTCAAAACAAAGCCTCAAAATACAACTAGCACAAACGTAAAATATAATGTTTTCCCTATAAGTCGGTCATTAGTGCTGCCATCTCTAGGATGTGGCTCTCCCGGTGTTACAGTAATAATTAATTATTTAACAGAATTGTGTATAATCATATTTTCAAAGATAAATTTAGAAAAATTTGTAGATTATTATCCTGAAATAGTTTCAAATTTATTTAATGTATTGTGTATACTCTATTTGCAGAAAAAAAAATTCATATCTATCTACCCTTAAACTGCGTAGTTTAATATTCGTAACGATTATTCGGGGTATCATATGCATCAATTTCAACAAATTTAACTGTCATGCCGTTAGGGTTGAGTAATAAATTATTTAACATCTAAACATTCTTGTGTATACATTATTTACAACTTTTAATATTCATATATCTCTATCCTCAAATTGTTTCAGTATTTTATTTGCACTGAATATTAAGGGTACTATATACATCTATTTCCAGATTACAAATTTAACTGACAAGCCGTAGGGGATGAGAAATAAAAGATAATCCTTGTGTATACCTACTTGCAGAAAAGTTTTAGTATTCATATCTCTGTACCCTTATATTGTTTCAATTTCTTATTTGCACTGAATGTTGACGGCATTATTTACAACTATTTCCAGATTACAAATTTAACTGGCAAGCCATAGGATGGGTGAAATAAATTATCCTTGTGTATACGCTCTACACGGTGAATAATTTATTAAACGGTAGGACTATACAATGTGTTGCTGTTTTCACAGACATTTCAACTTGACAGATGACAGTTGAAAGCTATGTTTATATTATTCATTTTGTGTTGTTCGACGCCTGTTATATTTTAAAAGTATTTACACATATTTGACAAATATGTCATGCAATTAGCCAATTAGGTTGTACATCTGAATATTTACATTTTACGTAAAAAATACCGAATATAATGTTTACAGGTATCTGTGAAACATATGTGATATGTAGAACACAATTATATTATTTTGTATATTTATTATAGATTGAGGATAAAGACACTATCAAATTGAAGAAGTATAGGACATCTAAGACAATATTTGCCAAATGAATCACATTATGAAGAGAGAAAAAGTTTGTGAAGCTTGACACATTTTTATTTATTTTGTCAGACGTGTGCGATAGAAAAAAAAGTAGGCATGTCGCATGTATGTGTACATTTTAATCAGGGTCACTCATGGGGGTATAACATGAACGTAAGTATCTGCAGCTTGTGACATATTATTTGCATATTCATGCATATTGTTCAATTCTTGATTTGTGATACGCTAATATTATTAGCTCGATTATTAGTGAACCACAAGGAGGTTTGCCATGACATTTGTTTCTTTTTTGTATGGGGAAATATTTTGACGTTTGGCTTTGATACATCATTTGTTTTTGATTATTTTGAGTTTCAGGGTTCAATAAAATGTTAAATTAAATATAAATATTTTTTTCTTGATAGTTTGGCAGTTCAAAATAATTCAAATCTAACAGTATTTACCGAAGGGAACAAATTGTGAAGTTAAAGGTATGCAAAGCCTATATCAGCTGACCAGATAGACAGTATTGCAAATTCCAATATGATTTTTACACGTTTCGTCGATATAATGCGGTAGTAATGTCTTCATAGAAGTTGTAAAAGGTACGTGTCATTTTCTCTAATTTCATAGTTCACTAACTACTTATTTATATTACTGTAGGCTTTCGCGGCTTAATAATTTCCTCGGTAAAATTATTTTTATATCAAAATTCTATTACAACAATCACCTCTGTTTTACCTGTACCTAACGTCAAATTTATGTAGTTCAGATTGAAAAAATAGGGACAAATAGCCATTTCTTTATTATTGAATATAGACCTATGACCTATAGTTTAAATTAGTAGTTCTCATCAATTTTTGCCATTATTAATTTAACCATGTGTTTGTGAATTAAAAATTAATATGAATGAACCGAGTGAGAATTGAACAGAATTACTTTTTTTGTATCATGAAAATGGGTTGAAAATTTAAGACTGAGAACAACATAGTAGATTTTGACTATTTATAATAAACCGCAAGTAGTACTTTACTTCAAGTCCGTAACAATTTTTTCAGTAGACCGTGTATTAATAGGTTATATTAATGTATAGGAAATCATTCATTAATGCCAACTATTCATGCATGATTTTTTATTAATAAACGATTTTAGTACGTAATACCACGAGATATTTGAAATTTGTTATCATTGTGACTGTGACGTCACACTTGCTATCTTTCTCTCGCAGCCTACTATTCGCGATGCAAGTTTAGACATCAGCGCCGCTAGTGAACTTGCTTGGAGGATATTGACATCTGTCAGTCTCTTGATTACCTTGTAATATTTTTGCGTAATTTCTCTTATATTTGTGTTATTGTTATTAATTTAAGTATTTTGCGATAAGAATATACAATACTTTTGTATATAAGCATCGTTTTCATCTATCTAGTATTGATATTGGAACTTTTATAGTAGGTAATACTTACAAGGTTATGTAATAATTTCATTGTGATATTTTTATATCATTTCAGTTCCATTGAATATTCAGTAACATCGTAGTTGTTATTATATTATTATTATTTATTTATTTATTTATTTATTTTCTGTACAAGGAGAACCAACAGTCAATTGACCAATAACAGGTTCTCACGAACAATACATACAATTTTGCAAATAAATACATATATACATATAAATATCAATTGCACGGAAAATAAGGTGATACAACAAAAAAAAAAAGTAATGAAAAAAGGGAAATATTGTGCGTGTGCTTGTAATATTTATGAGATTTCATTTATAATGGCAGTTTTAAATTGCGGAAAAGAAAGGTGAAATATATCTATATGGTTAAACAATGAATTATATGAATTAATAATTCTGTTGATTCCAGAGTGCTTTGAACTATTTGTGTTAGACTGTTGTATATGAAATAAAGATTGTTGTCTAGTATTTCTACTCGGAATATGGAAGTTAATCAGGCACAGTATATTTAATGTATCATACTTGTTATTTATGGTTTTGTATAAAAAGACCATATCATTTACTAATCTTCTGTTTCTAAGTGATACAATACCGAAATATTGCAATCTCTCAGAATAACCTGGAATGTTGACATTAAATTTAATACACAACAGTCTAACAAATTTTTTTTGAATATTTTCTAATAAGTTAATGGTGTTATTGTAATTCGGATTCCATACAATGGAAGCATATTCTAACTTAGATCTTACTATACTATTAAATAAGTAAATTAGAGACTTTGGATTCTCAAAATGTTTGCTGTGACGGAAGATGAATCCAAGAACTTTATAGGAATCTTTTACTATTTTGTTGCAGTGATATCCGAAAGCCATTGTAGGTTCAAAGTTAATTCCAAGATCTCTAATTACTGATTTATTTTCCAATGCGACATTATCAATTGCATAATTATAATATATTTTATGACGATTTCTCGTAAAATTCATGATGTAGCATTTGGTTATATTAAGTAATAAATAATTATCTATACAATAGTCATGCAAACGGTTTAAGTCCTCTTCAAATTTCTTGCAGTCTTCAATATTTCTTATAGACTTATAAATTTTTAAATCATCTGCATACAGAAGGAAATGACAATATTTAAAACATTTGTATATATCATTAATAAATAAAAGAAACAGTAAAGGACCAAGATGTGAGCCTTGGGGCACACCAGATAGAACAGAAAATAGAGTAGACTTAAAACCGTTGCAGTATACGAATTGGGATCTATTAGAAACGTACGATTCTATCCATCGAAGTAAGGAACCATGAAAACCTAATAATTTTAATTTACGTATTAAAGTAGGGAGATGAACCCGATCAAATGCTTTGCAGAAATCAGTATAAATAACGTCTACTTGGGTTCTACTGTCCATGTTTTTGCTTAAGAATGTAATGAAAGGAATTAAATTAGTTGAAACAGATTTACCTGAACAGAATCCATGTTGTTCCGGAATAAGAATGGTATGACAGTCAGATTTTATTTGATTAATTACTAAGGCTTCAAAAATTTTACCGAAGGTTGAAATAATTGATATTGGTCTGTAATTGGTGACGTTATTAATATCTCCTGTTTTGTGAATAGGTACAATCTTTGAAAGTTTCCACCTATCGGGAAAAACACCGGACTTTAGAGATTGGTTAAATAAAATTTGCAAAGGCGACGTTAGATAAACTGCACATGTTTTAATGAATGAACTTGGGATTTGATCGGGGCCACATCCTTTGTTAGTGTTAAGATTTAATAGATACTTAAAAATTTCATCTTTACTTAGTTCAATGGAATGTAAATTAAGTAAATTAGTAGGACTCTCTACAACATTGTCCTTATTCTTATCATTATTGTTTATAAAGACAGATTTAAAATAATCAGCAAAAAGATTACTTACCGAATGGCCATCGTGAGCTTCCTCATTTCCATAAATCATGGTATTAGGAATCCCACCTTTTTTACGCATTGTTTTAGAGTAAGACCAAAAGGATTTAGGGTCTCTGTGAATATTATTTTCAACATTTTGCATATAAAAACGGAAATCTTGTTGCTGTTTAATTTTAACCCTGTTACGTAAGAGAGAAAAGGAAGTATAGTCTGAGATTCTCCCATAATTTTTCCATCTCTTATGAAATTTTTGTTTTTCACGTAACATTTTAACAAGAGCTTTAGAAAACCATTTTGGGTGAGAATTTATTCTAATTTGCTTAAATGGTACAAAATTCATTATTAGACTGTCCAATATATCATAAAAAGTATCTAAATTTTTATTCACATCATTATGACATAATTTAGCATTCCAGTCGATTGCAGACATTTTATAAATCAATTCTTCATAATTACATTTATAAAAGTTAGGTCGAAGTTCATTATTAAATTCTAAATTTTTATGATTTTGTATAGAAATATGTATATCAAGCGGTGGATGATATGAATCGATATTTGATAAAGGAGAATTACTCAGACCAACTTGACAGTGATTGTTGCTTAGAACAAGATCAAGTAATTTATTGTGAGAATTCAATATTCCATTGTATTGACATAAATTAGAAAAGTTAATTGTATGTAAGAGTTCATTATGAATATCGTCACATTTTACTGTTGATGGTTCAAAATAATTCAGATAAGGGGTCCACTGAATATTAGGGAGATTGTAGTCACCAACACTTAATATAAAGTCATTGCACTCACTCAAACAAATGTCTTGCAATTTCTGAAAGTGTTCAATATATAAATTTGAAGGAGAGGCTGGCGGGATATATACCGCACATAAATGTATTTTAATATTTTCAAAAATTATTGTCACCCACATGTCTTCACATGAGGAAAACCATGATTGTTGCACTTTACATTTCAAACATTTTCTAACGAGAATCATTACACCGCCACCTTGAGTTCGAGTGTCATTTCTGTCGCGCCTGTACACCAAATACTGATTTACGTTGCAAATTTCAGAATTTAAAATTGTATCATTTAACCATGTTTCAGTAAATATCACTATATCATAAGAATTTAGTGCTAAATTATTATAAATATTATTTAATTTAGTTTTGATACCTCTGAAGTTCTGATAATAAATGTTAAGGTCCATGATGAATTTACACTTAATTTATGGTTAAATTATTATTTTAAAAAATCATTTAATTTTATGTAGGTCTGTTTCATTGTTGATTATTGAGATAGGCGATGTTTCGGATTTACGTACATATATTCTTGCAGATTTTACCCATACAAATTTATAATTAAGTTTCCTGGCTTGGTCTTTCGCTTTACCCAACAGAATTTTGTTTTGGGGACTCAGATGATCATTAATGAAAACTTGATTATTTTCCATGAAGTTCAGTTGATTTGTTTTAAAATCTTTCATTTTTCGTGCATTCGCAATGAAGCTATCACGTTTAATTCTGGACACAAAACGTACGATGATGTTTTTAGGTCTGTTTTTATTCGGATTTACCATGGAAACGCGATGAATTGCATCCAGGTCATTTTCTTCAACAGGACATTGTACTTTTTGGCCTATAGTGCTTATAATTTGTACCAGGTTTTCATTTGGTTTTTCCGGGATACCGACAATTTCTATGTTATTAGATCTTGAGCGTTGTTCCAAATCAGCAACCTTATATTTCAAAATGGCACACTCTGATTGAAGTTGATCTACGATATTAATTTTATCAGCGAATGTTTTTAGTTTTAATTCAAAATCATCGATTTTGTTTGAACAAAATTGAACAGATTTCTTAAGCTCATTAATACTATTCATAACATCGTTCAGTGTATAGTGTTCAGCATTCGACGCTTGATCCGAAGCGGGCAGTGCTCGACAAGAATCGCATGTCCATTTTAAATTTGGGAGAGAACTCAGCGCATTTTTTTAAACCTATGTTTATATAAAAAATTTAAAAAATAAAGTGAAATTACACAAAAATATGACAAAGTAAACACGAGATTGACAGATCTCAACACCCACCAAAGAAGTTCACTATTTAGTCACTAGCGGCGCTGTCATCTAAACTGGCATCGCGAATAGAGTCTTGTGCGCAGCAAGAGAAAGATAAGAATGCCGCCGTGACGTTATGCAGAAATTGAACATCAAATGCAGTTAAACTAATGAAAATTAAGAAATTTTAATACTCCTAATTGTTTCAAAATTAAACGAACTTTTATTGAAAATAAAAAAATTAAAGTGGAGGACCCCATTCAGTAAAATACGTCAACTGAAAAATATTGTAACTACAACGTTATATTAATGAGACCGACATATTAGATTTTGTTAAACCTGGCAAACCGAAAGTGTTACTTTACTTGAAGCTCTGAATAAATTTTCTTTAAAAAATATATTAAAATACAGGTGTTAAGAAACAAGACAAAATTTTGTCACATTTTCGAGAAAATAGCTAAAAACTCATTTTTTGTATTTTTGATCCAAGATGGCGGCTCACGCCGAACCTCCCCAAGGTCACAAATTTTATTTTTTGAAAAGATAACATTCACATGACAACTATGAACACGCGAAAACTTTTACATTCATTCATCTTTGGTTGTCACAATGGGGTTCTATACCATAGTCAAATTTTAACTATCTTAAATAAAAATATGAAAATATACATACCGAGAGTTTATTTTATCAGTAAACATAGGGTATATCATTGCCATAGTTACGGTATGAATGTTTGACAGCAATGTATTGAAGCGTTTATTTTATGAGTAAACATAGGCGTATAACATGGGAACCAGTTTTTTGTAAATACAAAGTGTCCGGCGAAAAATCTAGCCATGCTGATGAACATGATAATAGTACATTACATCTTGTACATTATTTAATATTAATTACTTTACTAATATTGCAAAAATTGTCAAATAAATAATTGTTTCACTTTTTTATTATGCAATATGAAAAGATTTACAAATGTCTCCATGGCGCAGTGGTCATAACAGTAGCGTCTGAAGTTTTTGGTTGGGGTTAGATTCCCCATTGGGGTAATTATTCTATTTTTTTTACATAAAAATTGTTGAACTTTTAAAAATCAGTTTATATTTCCATATTATAATCATTTAAAAATAATAATAACATTGTAATAAATAAAGAGAAAATGATTGAGAATAATTGATTACAATAATAAAAATATTGATGCAATAACAATGCATTGTATTTCCTTTGATATTAATAAAAATAACTGAAATATAATAAATTTGTGTAGATATTATGTCTTTACTGTATTTATCAAATAAAATACAATACATTGTTATTACATCAATATTTTGATTATTGTAATCAATTAACTGATTTTTAAAAGTTCAACAATTTTTATGTAAAAAAAAATAATTACCCCAATGGGGAATCGAACCCCAACCAAAAACTCCAAACATTACTATTATGACCACTGCGCCACGGAGACATTTGTAAATATTTTCATATTGCATAATGAAAAAACTGAAACAATTATTTATTTGACAATTTTTGTAATTTATTGCAATTTTTGCAGTATTATTAAAGTAATTAATATTAAATAATGTACAAGATGTAATGTACTATTATGATGTTCAATAGCATGGCTAGATTTTTAGCTGGACACTTTGTATTTACAAAAAACTGGTTCCCATGTTAAACGCCTATGTTTACTCATAAAATAAACGCTTCAATACATTGCTGTCAAATATTCATACAGTAACTATGGCAATGATATACCCTATGTTTACTGATAAAATAAACTCCCGGTATATTAATGAGTATTAGTGAAAAAAAAATGTTTAAATATTGATTAGGTCACAAACTACAAGCGATTGAAGCTGTTTACTAATTGAGTATGACACGTTAGGTACTAAGAATTTGATTGGTCGCCTGATTTTAAAAAGGAGTTTCGCGTCTGCTGCGGTAACCTTTAAAACATGAAATGTCACGCTGATGTATAACCTAACAAAACATTAAACAATTTTGTGTTTGATGAATTCGTTTAATTATAACATCTAATAATATTAACAATAATAATGTATTTATAATTAAATCAATTTGTAATATTAATTAAATTAATAATAATATTAATTAAATTAATAATAATATTAATTAAATTAATATTGAAACTTCAAAACAGACAAACACTAGCGCCATCCGTCGTTATACTTTGTGTCATAATATTGTCAAACTGTTTGAAAGTTCTATAATTTATTAGGGAAAAAATGCTTATTATTTATGTTATTTATGCTTAATAATAATTTCTTTGTGAATATAACGTATAACTTTTTATATATAAAAATATTCAGCTATGCAAACATGAAAAAAATTGTTCCCTCTATAACTAACAGTCACTGATCTCTATACATATCTGGATAGCGGACGCAATGTTAAACCTTTGTGACTATAGTAACTGTATATACATAGTGTGGCCAATAGGGGGATCGATTTTGATTGGTCGGCGCGAATTTGCCTAAATATGGCGAATATTATGCCGACAAAGTGACATTTTCAGATTTGTTACGTGAATTGAAGGTAATTGTATTATATTTATATCTTAGATAGTGCAAATAATTAGATTACACGTGCATTTGTATATTTATAACTCAAAGTAATATATACATATTTTTTAACATCACATCTTTTTTAGGTTAACTGTCAAAATTACTGAAAAATGTCTAATATTAAGGTATATATTTTAGATGCCTGGTTGCGTGGCGGTTGGTTGTAAAAACAGTTCTTCGAAAGGATTTAAAATGAAAATAAATATTGTTTCCATTTAATATGCTCTTTCATTAATTGTTTATCGAATTTTGTTTAGTTATCACATCATATGAATTCAAATTTCCCGCGCATTTTGCCTAAATATGGCGGCGGTTGGCCACACTATGTATATACAGTAACTATATTTGTGATTAATTGAATGCCGCCATGTTGGAGGATTTTGGCTCAATTTTAGTTGGAGATGAAACCTTCCTAGCTCCTTTACAGTTAAAAGTTACGTGATCTTATAGGAAATTTTCCGACAAATTTGATGATGTTATTCGGAATGTTCTATCTCATTGCGAACATTTGAAAATTCACATTTCTCGAAAAAAATCATATCAATTAATGTCTTCACAATTTTTAACTTTAACTGTTTCTATCTTCGTAGTTATTGAAAGAAAAATAATAAAAACTAGCATTCGAAGATGTTAGTTTTGGATTTTGCAGCACAAGAAACAATAAGCGAGAAACTTTTAACTTTAAACTTTAGCGTCAATGCTGTCATGATGTTGTCATTTGACATGATGTCAAACGACCTGAAGAAAATTAACCTTAATTGTATTTATTTTTTATTATTTTCTTTATAATTTTGATCAGTTATGTTTTGTATTTATATGTATGCATATTATAAAAATTATGAGCATAAAATCAATATTAATTAATTACCTTAATAGATTTATTTCACTGCCAATTATTTTTCTTTGTAATAACGCACTCATTTCAAGATAATCCATTTTAAATTTGGCGCCGAAGCTCGACAGAATATGGCGGCCAATTGCGGTACTTTATATATCTAGTGACTTTACTTTTTAAAATCAGGCGACCAATCAAATTCTTAGTATTTAACGCGTCATACCCAATTAGTAATCAGCTTCAATCGCTTATAGTTTGTGACCTAGTCAATATTTAAAGAAATTTTTTTCACTAATACTCATTCATTTATGTATATTTTCGTCTTCTTATTTAAGATAGTTAAAATATGACTATGGTATAGGACCCCATTCATTTACTACAACTTTGTCGGTATGTTAGGGTCTACCTCAGAGGGACGAAAAGTTTCTCGTTTATTGTTTCTTGTGCTGCAAAATCCAAAAAAAACGTGTTCGAATGCTAGTTTTCATTATTTTTCTTATCATTTTAGAAACAAATATAATGTTTTTATTACATAAGCACATTCTCAAAACATAAATAAATAACAATCTGAAAAAATCAGTACAATATCTTCAATAACTACAAAGATATGAGAAGTTAAAGTTAAAAATTGCGAAGACATTTCATTGAGATGATTCTTTCAAGGAATATGAATTTTCAAATGTTCGCAATGAGATAGAACATTGTGAATTCCACCATTAAATTTGTTGGAAAATTTCCTGTAAGATCACGTAACTTTTAACTTTAAAGTAACTACAAAGGTTTCTATCTCCAACTAAAATGAGCCTGTTTCACATTTTTCAAAAACTATTTTAAATGAAAGTTTATGGAATGATTTTCTTAGTAATAATTTTTATTTTAATAATTTGTTTTTTTTTTGTGGAAATAATTAAATAAAAAGATTGGCGTCCTGAAAAACTACCCCTCACTCCTGTGACGTAGAAGTACATACATTACATCATTAATAGCCAATAGGAAAATAGTTTTTCCATCACCTACGTTTATTCATATTATTTATATAAATAAACGTAGGCTAAAGTTTGTCACATGTTAATAACAAAATCTTTTAATTTGACATTTGACGCTGACATTGCTCATTGTAAATGAGTAATAAAGTAATAATGGCTAATTCAAATTACACTCAAGCTAGGTCGGACAATTTACCGAAGATCGATAGCTGGATGATGGCTGAATTTATATCAGAACGATTGTTTTACTGCTACCGAAATAAGGGGTGTTAAAGAGTTTAGGTAAAATAAAATATAAAAACTGAATTTACTATATAAATTGATAATATATTTTACTTTAAAGTTCTGGTCGTGATTCTTACATTTAATCTGCTATAGGTCATATAGATCTATGTCGAGAAAAAAATATCTGTATAGTCAGATGTAAAGATTGCCCTGAAGTGAAGCTACAAAAATACACTGTTATCGTGAAGGTGAATGAAAGTTGAAATGATCTTCACAAACATGAAGACACGATTTTTCTGACAAATTATCAGCTCTTCGACTTATTGCTTCTAGCCACAATTTTCTTTTCTTCGCATCATTTGTAAAATTTATAAACTCTGTAGTAGGGGCTTGTTCCTAACAGTATTTTTGTAAGAAGGCACAATACAATATTGTAAATTACTCATTTTATTTTGAACTTTTTATTACCTAGATATTATACAATTTGAACCAATCTAAAAATATGACACTTGTTTGACAACTTTGACAATACACTTAACACCATAGAACCGCTGAAGATGTATGTACTCTGACGTCACATTCTGTTTCAGATCACGTGACTTAATCAAAATTTTATCCAAATTTCAAAAATGAATTGTGAAATATCTAAAGGACATTTCGTGATATTTTCAAATATGAGGCTCTTTAAAGAACAATATCTTTTAAAATTTAATACTTAGAAGTCATATAAAAATTCTTGCAACAGCCCTATTGAGCTGAAATACTCCAACATGGCGGCGTTCAAATAGTCACAAAACACTGTATTTAACCTAGCCTCTGAACGCTATCCAGATATGAATATAAATCAGTGCTAACAGTTGATCACTGGTCAGTACCTGCTGTGTCACGCACCAAATTCTTAACTTTAAAAATTCAGATCTCGCTTATTACGTTAAATTTTTAAGTCGCGTTTGCTTTTGTTTTTCAAAGAAATCAAATAATTCTGCTAAGACAAATGTTGTGGCGACCTTGGCAAATATTTTATTTTCAAATAACTTAGTAACTATTAGAAATTGAAAAAATATTACATATACAATTATATTGTTTTTTTTTTTATATAGCCTATTTTAAGGCTCAATCTTATCATCTTTGGTCAAAATTTTAACTGACAGTTAAATATACAATATTAAATTGAATTATTGACAGCAATTATAAATTTGTCATTTAACAATGGGCTACTTGCGTGGTACTGAAAATCCGATTTTCATCACTATATACGTAATGTTATGTTGAAAACATATATAAAAATATAAATTTTATTTTAAAAAAATTATTTGTTTTTTAGTAAATTAAGAAAGAAAATTTTCTGTGACGTCATTATATTAAAATGGAAAAGGAAACCATATGTTTAAAAATGTAACGTATAGATGGCATGCGTGCGAGAAAATTTTAATATGAATTTGACATTAGTTCATTTTTTTCTCTCTCTGGGTTCTCAAATATATTAATTACTTCACAAATAAACACATAGGTAGTTACAAGTAATTTAAAATATCAAAACCAAAAAGACAAACTAAAATACTAACTTCCAAACTATTGTTGAAACGTCAAACAGGAGATCTACATTACCCGTACAAACAAACGCTATGGCTTTACGCATATACCTATTAGACTAATATACTGCTAATCCTCCGCGATTCATCCGTTAAAGAATATGAAATAGAAGATATATCTCCATCGCTCACAAGTGATACAGTGCTTTGGATGCGCATGCTCGCATTCTATAATTCTATTGGCTACTGGTGCCGCTAACGGAAATAACGAAAGAGTGGGATTTGAAAGTTGAAGTTTCCTGTAACCACGTGCGTTATTCGAAGTCAATTGTCATTGTGATTGCAGCATTTTCTGTGAAAACAAGTGAATTTGTGTTCATTTACTTTTGTAAAAACTGTAGTTCAGACGGTGACAAATAATCCAAATTAGAATTGAAAAGTATCATAAATATTAATATATATTTTTACAGCAATGAGTTAAGATAATGTTTATTCATTAGGCGAATGGTTTTATTTTGAAATAACAAACCATTATGAATTGCATTCTGACAAAAGAAAAACTAATTATCTAGATGATAATGAAAGCTATTTTTTTCAGTCACTACCAAATAAATCGTTGCTTATAGTTGCTCCTATGAAATTAATAAACACAGTCTAAAATGTAAAAATTGAATAAAATAAATTTTAATTGTACAAAACACAATTTAATATAATTTAAAATATTTGTTTAGTTATCATAATTTCATTGAATTTTAAATTTCGCGCTGTAGTAATGTTATTATACATAAACAATATTAAATTATAATGATAATATCATGCTTAAGAATTCTTTACTTTGTTGAAATTTGTATATTTATTTATTTAATTCTAATTACAAAATTGGCACTTGGAAAGAAATTTTCCTGGCCGCTAAGAAATATATTTTAGTTTCACGAGCATGCGCATACAAATCACTGTATCGCTTGTAAGCGATGGAGATATATCTTCTATCTCATATTCTTTAACGGAAGCACAACACATTGGCGAGATAGGGGATCAGCAGTATATTAGTCTAATAGGTATATGGCTTTACGACCATTCATTGGTGCGGCGTAATTCTACGTCATACATGGTGGGAATTCAAATAATCAAATTTCATTATTTTTTTCTGGCTAATTAATAAATATTTTGCCAAAAGAAAAAATATGGGTAGCAAGTTTTTACCTGCTCTTCAAAAATATTAAATAAAAAAAAAGGTACGCAAGTAGCAAATTCATTTGGTTTCGGTTTTGTTTATATAACTGGTAGTTAAAATTTTAATCAGAGTTGGCAAGATTGGCCCTTAATGGCATAGACAAAATTTTATTCGATCATTATCTTTGTCATTTTTTTTTTTTCGATTCTAATACAAAATGGCCTCTTTCTCGGAAACAATTGTAGATCAGACCCATGTTGATTAAGCTTTTTTTATTCATTTTGGTCATTACTATAATATAGTACAACTTTTGAAGACATATTATGTCTTCAAAAGTTGTAACATTGTGTATGTAGTTTTTACTGTTTTTAGTTATGTACTATGCGAATTGAACATATGGAAAATACCTCATTAATTACAATTTAACAGAAAAAGTCAAAAATCATTATAAGAGCGTTTAGTAAGAAACTAATGGCGCTGTAGTTCCTGACACATTTATCCTCTTCAGATTTTTTGTTATCATTCAACTGTCAATCTGACATTTGTATATTATATAACCAAACAAAATGCCGTATTGCTGTGTAAAGGAATGCAGAAATAAAATAGGGCATTCGTTTCCAAAAACCGAAAACTTAAAAAATGGGGTGCATATTCAACGCCCAAATATTCAAAACTTGAATATTCAAAAGCAGAATATGCATACACAGAATCATTCAAATTCTGAATATTCAAACACAGAAACGCGCATCGCCCGAAAGCAAATCAGCAGAACCATCACAAACCAACGTAAACAACCTAACGTTTGCTCCTCCTGGCCTCGCCTTTGCCCCGCCCACATACTCAGTTTATGAATCATTCGGGCAAAGCACTTTCTCGCAATGCACTATTCGGTTCTTGAATATTCGGGATTTGAATGATTCTGTGCATGCCTATTCTACTGTTAAATATTTTGGTTTTGAATATTCGGGTGTTAAGGCTTTCTCAAAAAATGCTTGTTTACATTTCAGTTCACACGCGGTATGATTTATACTGCGAAAACGCAAACATGTGAATTAAAAGTTTGTTCACCAATCGAAATTAGTTTTAGTTTTATGATATTTATATTTAACACAATGGGGTATTCCGGTGATATGGAATTAATACAAAATAATAACTTTTGTCTATAGTTTCCATCTTCATATAGTAGAAAAATATAATAAAACATGTTTAATAAAAAGTTTTAATTCATAATTTAGGGTATATTCCAAAAATAACAAATTTTAACCGTGGTTAACCAAAAGTGTTCCAATAATATCAAGTGGTAAAAATTGTACATTTATGAAACATGGTTCCGGTTAAAATGGTTGCAACCGAAGCGCACCAACGCAACCATGATTTTTCCTCGGTTTTGCCGGTTAACATCTTCTGTCCTTTTTCATAAGATGTCAGATTTTATAGGTTAGTGTGGTTAGATTCTATTTATTGACTCTTTGATGATTGCATCTATTTTCTACGATTTTCATTGTACGTATTTTAATTTTCCACTCCATAATTTAGGATTATGAAAGACGATAGACGTAATGTTTTGAAAGAAAATTTTCGGGTTCCCGCGAATGAAACCGAACTGTATCAATAATAATAGTCACGTGACTAGAACCAGTCCGTAACCGAAACCATGGTTTTGGTTATTATATTTTATTTTTGGAATATACCCTTAATGTTACAAAATTAAAATTTTTGCAGCTCTAGAAACGTCCTTGAAATTTGTGACGTCAAGTTGATAATCTGTTGCTCATTTCAAAGTAAATATTTTCGTTTAAAAACACAGATGGTGCCAGTAGTTAACACGCGCGGGTATATTTCTTGTTTGACATTTCGTCCACTTTATAATTATTACTCCTATTTTTACCATAAACAAACACAGGACAAACACCGAAATACACGCTGCTACTAAAATCATATGTAAACAAGCAAATGGCTGTCATGAACATGTGGATTTAGGCGCTGAAGTTCGTTGCAGATGTCACCATCGAGTTGACGTCATAAGCGCGCCATGATAAGAAAATTTGAATTGCGATGAATTTTTTTAAAATTCATATCGCATGTGATGCATACATTTTCTTACTCAAAGTTAGATATTCAGAGTCCTACTGGTCTGTACTAATGTAAAAAAATATTTTTAAAAAATGTCGGAATACCCCATTTAACAGTAAATTATGAGAGTATTCACTACACGTTTTGTAAATGGTTTCATAAGATAACATGGTGTCAGTGTTCTTGAAATAAAAATGTGATGTGGACACCACATGACTTCCTTGTTCGCTTGTTAAACTATACATATTTTGTTAATAATTACAATATGTATTAACAGACCCAATCATAAAATTGCACGTATTCTTTATTTTTTTTTTTTTTGTTATTTTTTGTCCTAATTCATAGCAAACTTAATTACAAAAACCAAAAAGTACATAATTTTTAAATTTACATATTTTGATTATACAAAGAGCTAATTTAATCATACTTGATGTTTTCGACGCAGAATTCAATTCTCTAAAACTTTTATTTGCAGCATTTATATCTAATATCAAAAAAACATAATTTTTTTTCAAGAAAAACCGATATATAACCATAATCTATAATGTTATTCCCATTGAAATAAAAGTATTATACACCAAATTTGGTTTTTCATTAAAATTTATTATAGGCTTCAAGTAAAGTACTACAAAATGGATATTTCCGTTGAAATCTAGAAACCGAAATTTTTCGCGATTACAATACTTCCTTTACTTCGTACAAGGAAGTAATAGTAATTTACGTAACAAGACCTGAAAGTGATACTTTACTGGGTGAGCAAGCATATTCCAGAGCGAGCCGTAGGCGAGCTTTGGAAGCTTGTGAGCCCAGTATAGACACTTTCAGGTCATGTTGGGTACAATATTTTTTTTTGCGATCCTGAAAAAAGAATAAAAAAGTATTATTTTAATTTTTTCTGCGAGCAAATAAGAAATAAATAAACAACTGATCTCCGTCGTAACATTTAGCTTTACCTATTCTCAACTGAAATAACCGATAGAGGCGCTGTAAGCATTTTCAATATGGCGGATGCATGACGGTAGGTGTACAATCTGTCACTGTCATATGATACAATTTTGCTTGTGTTTCTTGAAAATGAAGCTATTTATTGTTCAGATATTTGACTTTCTAAAGGCTATTGATCATTTTAGGAATATTGTTGAAGGTATGATTGTATATAATGTTCATTTACTACTTTATTTAAAATATTAATCTTGTAAACAGGCGAAGAAGTTCTGAATGCGAATCACATTATATTATGTGGAATTACCGATAGTTATCGAGAAATTATAAATGTAACATCACTCTGTCTTATATCGTTGAGAAGGAATTTCTAAAAATTTAAATAATCATAAATGTTTCAAATATAATTATTAATAATAATATTTGGAAGAATAAAGTCATTGGCTGGTAGCATAAGCCCTGTTTTAACTAAAACGCTGTTTTAAGAAATGTCAAATTTCATTATTTAATAATAAAAATAAATAATATCAAATTTATCAAAATATAATTTTAAAGCAGAACATAGTTTATATTCAAACAAATATTTAAAAAAAATCGTTCTATACGCATAAGGGTGAAATTAAATATTGAAATTTGAATTTGACATTTTTTAAAACAGTGTTTTAGTTAAAACAAGGCTTGTGCTACCAGCCACTGTGTTTAAAATGTCTCGAACATACTCTTAATATATTTGGAAATTTGTTTTCCAGAACGTAAAACATACTTGCAAGCGTAAAATCTATCCAATGTTTGTTGAACGCCTGCATTTGTAATTATAGTCACTTTATTTTTACCTATTTTTGGAAAAATGTGGAAACTTAAATGAGTTTCCCTACTCATAAGCGAATGACACCCCTATACGCAACACATAATATTGCATTTACCACGTTTTGCAACATTCATTTTCGTATAAAAGAAATACTTTTAAAAAATGTATGCTAACATATGTTGTATTGTTCGCACCTACCGTCATGCACTAGTTTAAAATTTAGTCACCAGATGTCATATCGATGCTCTACAGTTGTCAATAGTGACTGTATATACATAGTGTGGCCAACCGCCGCCATATTTAGGAAAAATGTGCGGGAAATTTGAATTCATATGATGTGATAACTAAACAAAATTCGATAAACAATTAATGAAAGAGCATATTAAATGGAATCAATATTTATTTTCATTTTAAATCCTTTCGAAGAACTGTTTTCACAACCAACCGCCACGCAACCAGGCATCTAAAATATATACCTTAATACCGTGAGTATTTTTTAACGTGAAACATTGGGGGTGTCATATCCATGGTTACGACATTAGATTGACAGCAATGTATTTGCGTGTCCCATTTAACATGAAACATAGGGAACGAATTTGACAGAAGTATTATATTTAAATAATGTAAGAAAATTAGCCGAGTCAGAAAACCACTCGAGCGCACTAAACATATTTCGGGCACAAGGTACACACAATGGCTGGTAGTATGATCACGGTTTTAACTAAAACTCTGTTTTAAGAAATGTCAAATTTCATTATTTAATAACAAAAATAAATAATAACAAATGTATCAAAATATGAATTTAAAGCAGAACATAGTTTGTATTCAAACAAATATTTTTTAAAAAATCATTCTTTACATATAAGGGTGAAATTAAATATTGAAATTTGAATTTGACATTTCTTAAAACAGTGTTTTAGTTAAAACCGTGATCATACTACGGGCCAATATTTTTTCTACAACTAAATTTAATTTTTATAAAACATGTATAATTATTTAAACAAAATTAACCTCTAATGACATCTTGTCAATGTGACATATCATTGACAGCAATGTATTTGCCTGTCTCATTTAAAATAAAACAAGAGGAATGAATTTGGCAGAAGTATGATATTTAAATATTGTAAGAAATTTAGTCAGAAAATCACTAGTGCACAAGGTGCACACAATATTTTTTCTATAACTAAATTTAATTTAGAAAGCAGGTACAATTATTTAAACAAAATTAACCTCTGACGTCTTGTCAAATGTCAAATTCATTCCCTATGTTTCATTATAAATGGGACAAGCAAATACATTGCTGTCAATCAAATGTCAAGTTGTATCCATGGATACGACAAACTCAATGTTTCATGTTAAAAAATACTCACGGTATTAGACATTTTTAGTAATTTTGACAGTTAACCTAAAAAATTTGTGATGTCAAAAAATATGTATATATTACTTTGAGTTATAAATATACAAATACACGTTTAATTTAATTGCACTATCTAAAATATAATATAATTACCTTCAATTCACGTATAATGCACGTAACAAATCTGAAAATGTGACTTTGTCGGCATAATATCCTCCATCTTTAGGCAAATTCGCGCCGACCAATCAAAATCGATCCCTTTATTGGCCACACTATGTATATACAGTCACTATAGCTTTACCGGTCCCGGGATCGGTAAAGTACTTTCCGATCCCTTATAAACAACTTTCCGAGCTAGCTCAGCAAAGAAGGACTTTCCGGTCTAAATAGTGATCAGAAGAGCTCATTTTCTGGGCGATCGCGAAAAAAAATATAAATCATTAAACTAAAACTAATTTCGATTTGTAAATGTGCCATAAAATGTCAAATTTCACAAAATTATGTGAACAGCTGTGCTGCCACCTGCAAAAGTTTGGCGTCAACGCTCTCATTTGAAATAAAATAAAAAGGAAAAAATCTGTTGTGGCCAGCACAAAACCTTCCGTCAATTCGATGTATTTTGTACATATCCCATACCAAAAGTTCCTTGAAAAAGATGCTGTATATCCTGTAAAATTTTAACACCAACACACTATTTTTTACAAATTCCATACCGAAAGTTCCTTTCCCTATTTTATTACGGGTCGCTGTTTCTTACTCTTCTCTTTTACTCATTCCTGTCCAACGCATCTTCTTCACATAATTCTTCCTCTCTCATATCTATACAGTCCTTCCATTTCTCTTTGGCCTTTCTTGTATTTCTGGCATTGAAAATTCCAATCTTGAGGCGAGGCTGCAACTGCAAGTCACTGCGAGGGACACTCTATCACATTCACATATAACTTTTTGACCCTATACTTTCAACTTTGGTTTTGCATTTGACACTGACATCTGTCAATTAAAAATTTTTGAATTATCTGCTGTTTCCATAATTTTAGCAAAGCTGACTAATTTTTGAAAGTTAATCTCTCTTAATGTCTCTATAACTCTATATCTATTGAATATGAACGAAACTGTATAATCAAAGCGTATAGAGAATAATATATTCTTTCATATTGATAATCACAAAATGTCGAAAAATAATATTTAACTGCGTTTTTTTAAGAAAAACTGTTAAAAACTTCAAATAAGGGTACTTCCGGTGGATCAATTATAACCAAAATCTAATCAACTCTTCATATGGATGTACAGAAAAGGAATACGAAAGAATTATAATTTTTAGAATTGTAGTTTTGGAGTTATCGTCGGAGAAAAATTTGTCACACACACACACACACACGGACACACACATACAGACATCATCGTAAAACCAGTAAAATCGTATTGTAGGGACCTTAAAACGTGCTTATTCATTAAAAACTCACCACCGATTTTTTTGACCAAAGACAATGCCTCCCTTACCTAAAGGTGACGGAAGGTAAAAAGGAAAATTTCATAAGATTGAAAATTTATGTTTCAGATATTTATGAAGTTGGAACGAATACTTGCATCTGTTCCATTTATGAAATGATCCTTCACTCGATTAATAATTAATATAAAGAAGTAATCATGGAAACTCAACTAATGCCGGTTAGCGTTGTTATGAAGGTCGAGGACGAGAATATAACAACAACAAATTATCAAAACTTTGAAGAAATTTATATTAAAGAAGAACCAGTGGAAGAACCTTCCGAAGACTGTGAATTTTATGGAAATGCGTTTCAGAGTGTAGAAAAGGAAGAATGTTTAGCTGATAATGATGAACAGATGAACAAAGAATATGATAACCCAATTACAATAAATAAAGATATTTGGAGAACTGAAAATCCGAATTTAAACGACTTTTGTTGTGATGTATGTACCAAGAGTTTTACCCGAAAGTCAAGTTTGATGAGGCATATGAAGTTACACGACGAAATTGAGGAATATGAATGTTTGATATGTAAAAGATCATTTACACAGAAAGGACATCTGAAAAATCATATGAAAGTTCATACCGGAATAAAAGACTTTAAATGCAATATATGTGAAAAGCTATTTACACGAAACACACATTTAAAAAATCATATAAAAGGACACACTGGCAATAAGGAATACCAATGTTGTGTGTGTTTTAAACTATTTGCAGTGAGGAGTAATCTAAATAGACACATGGAAATTCATTGTGAAAAAAAGGACTACAAATATAATTGTACTGTATGTAATAAATTGTTTGGCACAAATGATAACTTGCAAAAACACATGAGAATTCACAGTGGAATTAAAAAATTCCAGTGTCTGACGTGCAATAAATCATTTACGCAAAGTGCTCATTTAAAAAGCCATATAAAAATCCATAGTGGGGTAAAAGACTATAATTGTACAGTATGCAACAAACAGTTTGCACAAAGTAGTAGTCTGTACACACATATGAAGATTCATAGTGGGAGTAAAGAATACCAGTGTTCTACCTGTAAAAAATTGTTTACTCGAAAGTATGAGCTCAAACGGCATATGATCACTCATAGCCGTGTAAAAAAATCCACTTTGATCAAAAATCAAAAGAACATTTAAAAAGGCTTGTATTTAAGTGAGCACCAAAATTTTGTCAACAAACTTTATAATTTGTCACCAAAATTAATATTTGAGCACTAAAATTTGCACCCTACATTTTTCAAAGCTAGTACCTAAAAAATAAAAGTTTGGTAACTCTTTTGTCAATTTGGACACCAAATATTTAATGTTGCTACCAAAATATTATTTCAGGCCTAGCATTGGAGCACTAAAATACTCCAAATTTTTACTCAAAAAAAAAAGATTTAGTATCAAAATTAATAAGCTGAGACACCAATTCAAAAACAATAAAATTCATAAAATTTGGACTCAAGTAAATCAGACTAAGGGCCAGTTGTACAATACACAGTTAGTATCTACGGTTACGTAACATACAGTTAACCTAACCACTGGTTAAAAAACACAATTAGTTGTACCATTTCTATTTTTCTAAAGGTTACCTAGCAGTCTGTCAAGTAACACTGGATCAGTTTTTCCAAATTATACTATATAAAACAAAACAAAACATAAATTTTATTGCAATTTTGACATATACGTCAGTTTTTATAAAAATAATAATTACAAAATATCAAAAACTAAGCGTAGTAGAACACCTAATTTTACGCAAGATGATTGTTTAAAATTAATGGATTTTGTCGCCCAGTATAAAGATATAATAGAGAATAAAAAAACTAATGCGATCACAACACAAGATAAGGTAAATAAATTGCATGAGGTATTCTTGGTTATTGGATAAAAGAAATAAGCAGGAATGCAGTCAATGTATAAAATTTTATTTAATCTAAAGCCGATGTTTCGCTTCCTGCTGAATATTTTAAAATATTTTTTTAGCGAGTGTAACAAATTATTTAAAAATATTAGTCTTTCGCCCTGAAGGAGCTTCCACAGGAAGCGAAACGTCGGTTTTTGACTAAATAAAATTTTATACATTGACTGCATTCCTGTTTATTTCTTTTATCCAATAACCAAGAATACTTTAGGCACTTTATATAATAATTTATTTACCTTATATTGTGTTGTGATCGCATCAGTTCCTACTTCTTAAAAACATATTTTCTAATCATTCAATTCATCTTCTGAATCAGATTCAACTACCAAACGTCGCTGAAAAGCCATCACAGATAGTTAAACAAACGTCAAATGTCATGCGTTAACACTTTGTTAAATCGTTAACCCCTCATTTCATCAAAGGTTAAAAATATACTGGTTAAGAGCCATGGTTACGCTTAACCCGTTATCGTACAACACATTTTTTGACTAACCAGCTGTTAATTACTAACCCTTGCCTTAACCTTTGATTGTACAACTGGCCCTAAGCACTACAAAAAGTTACTATAATTGAAAAACAAAAGAATTTTCTGAGAAACACAGATACCTAAATTTAGTAATAAAAAATCTGTTGTGGCCAGTACAAGACCTCTCGCCATTGCCATTTTATGTTATATAAGTATTGTATTGCACTTCGCTATCGAACCGCCGTTTTGTAACAAAAAAAAAATACTGAAATTTACCCAAATATTGTTTTTTTTTTTATTTAACATGTTTTCTGCACACATACAATTCTAATTATCACCCCAATGGGTTCATTTCACATTTTCTGATTTAATTTTTTCTTGAAAAAGTAGGTCAAATTAAACATGTATGTGTATGTTTTTCATCTTATAAGTCTTTAGAATCAGAGATATGATTTTTTAAAAGTTGCATTTAATTTCAAATATTTCAACGGCTGACGACACATATTCACGGATACGATAGTCTAGCTCTGCCGGTTTAATTTAGAACTATGACTATTTGGTTTGGTATTTACTTAAATAAATGGTTTATTTACATAATTTATACTGCACTAGTACTTTTAAAGAAATAGAAAGTAATAATAATCTTCTCTCTTGTATATTTTGCTGTCAGCTGTCACACTTTTAGGTTAGGTTACTGTTTCATGTTATGAAGCGTGTATGTGTGAGAGTGAATTGTCTTTGTGAGTATGAATTTGTGTCGTCACAAAGTTAGTCCGTATTTAAAACCGCGAAAGTTTATTAGCAAATTTATGAATGAAAAGTAGCATATTTCAAATTATTTTCTATTACTATATTTATTAAATGAGATTGGATTTCATGATTTTATATAAAAAATCGACAATTTTTTTTTTTAAATGACCCCATTCTGTAAGGAAGTTGTTAAGTCTTAGCAACGTTGCTAAAAATTGTAACCAATAAAAACAAATGTAAAGCCTGTTATTTTCATGTTTTATTCAGTATTCGCAATTATTATTGGCTATTTGCTATAGCAAAGTTGTTAAGACCTAACAACTTTCTTACAGAATTGGGGTGTATATCTGTTTTTCATTGTATGAGGAAGTTTCTAAATGTCAGAGATTCTTCCAATTCATTAACAAGATTGGCGGTATTTCTAATCTATATATGCAGGTTACCCATAATTTTAAATATTTAATTAATAAAACCATAAGAAAGATTAATTGTACTTCCCAGAAAAAGGTTTCAGAATGTAACTAAAACTTGATTTTTAACACTGACATCTGTCATTTACAAATTGTTATAAACATTTGAATTTGTCAACTGGTTTCCTTAGTGTAGTTCAGCCTACTCGACTTATTACATCCCGTTATTCTATATATTATAGCGTCTTTATCTCTAAATTTATAGAAGATATAATAAAAATTTAAATGTATCAGATGTAGAATTTTATGTTCTTCAATATTAGTAATATCAAAAATTTGCAAAAAATAATATTTAGAAGAATTTTTTTTAGAAACTACTACTTCCGGTTGTCCAATTGTTACCAAAACCTTTTCAGCTCTTCCTAGGAATGTCAGATTGAGAAATTCATAGTTAAACAGGTCTTAAGTCTTATAGTTTTTGAGGAATCGTCCCTCCAACATCCAGACATTGTAAAAATGTTAAAATGGATTCTAGTGACCTTGAAACGTGCTTATTCATTAAAATCGGGTTAGCACAAATATAATTTTAAAAATGCTGGGCAGTTGCATCCACTCGTTTTTATAGTCCGATAGATAAACTTCCCAACTGCTAAAATATTGTTTTTTGTAATCAACAAAAGCACTTCATGGGCCTTCAAAAGATTTCAGATCCAAGTTTAACTCCGGGTATCAATAATTGATTTTTAAAGATCGTTTATTATCGGATGGTCGAGTATAATTTTTGGTGCTCGATTATTATTTTTGGTAATCATTGATTATTTTAGGATATCAAAATAAATTTTATTTGCAGTACAAAAACTATTTTTGGTGGTTAGCATATATAGTTTTAGCAATAGCATTATAGTGAACAATTATTATTTTTAGTGCTCAAATAATATTTTGGTGACCAATAATTAAACTTGGTGCTCAAAAATTAATTTGGTGATCATTTAAATTTTCGCCATTTGAAAATCTGTGAACAGGAAATTTGTAAAACAATTAATTATTGTAAGTACTCGTAATTAATAATATAATTAAAAATTATAGTGATATTACTTGTAGGGTTCCTAATTTTGTACTATATATAAATCAAATATCACAAAGTGTCTTATTTGTTCCATAAAATAAAAAAATGTAAATAAGAGTAGAATAAAAGTATCCTAGAAATTTAGTAACTGTAAATATGAAAAATCTTAATAAATGTACAAAGTACAATTGCAATACTTGGTGCAGCTGTTTTAATAAAATTATGCTGAACAGGTTTCACAAGATTTCAGTCTCTGAATCAACCTCTTAGTCATTTATCAGACACTGGCCCACACAACCAAAAACACGGACGCGTTTTGCTCTTATTGCAGCTCTTTAGTGTGGCGTACTGATGCGTCTAGGAGGCACTGAGTAAGCGTAAAAACATAGTGGAGCAGGTTAACTTGCCGCGCTACTCGCCACGCATATCGCCGTATGGCGATGAAGAAATAATCCCATTAGATACCTATATAACAAACATATTGGAGTTGTTCAGCTCGCCGCGCACCGTTCCGGGCACCTTGCCGTACTTCAAGGAACAAAATAATTTGTTTTTGGGGATGCAGTTGCCTGGAACTAGCTACGTGATTGGTTCTCCCAGGGTCACGCGTCTCTCACGCATTTCTACTCGTTGCAATAACCAACAGTTATTCACAAGTTATAAGTTGAAAATTGTGACTCGTGAGAGAGATAGACAAGTACATTTTGTGTATATTTTAATTATGGATAAAGAAGCGCGTTCTCTGTTCACTGGATGCACACTCCATCTTCGGACTCTTGTTTTGGAAAGCAACCACCATTTCAAACCATTACTAGAATCACTTTCACTGTCGGTATCCGTGAACATTTTTAGTACTGATCTGATCTGATGACATTAAAAGACTGCAGAGGGCGAGAGGCGAGATGAACTATTTCATTATGTTTTGTAGAGGCAAGTATAAATGCATAGGTACCGGGAGTTTATTTTATCAGTAAACATAGGGTGTATCGTTGCCATAGTTACGGTATGAATGTTTGACAGCAATGTATTGAAGCGTTTATTTTATGAGTAAACGTAGGCGTTTAACATGGGAACCAGTTTTTTGTAAATACAAAGTGTTAGGCAAAAAATCAAGCCATGCTATTGAACATGATAATAGTACATTACATCTTGTACATTATTTAATATTAATTAATTTAATAATATTGCAAAAATTGCAATAAATTACAAAAATTGTCAAATAAATAATTGTTTCACTTTTTTATTATGCAATATGAAAAGCTTTACATATATATATATATATTCTGTCCCAAATTTTGGGAACCGCTGACACAATTTTTATTTTGTCTACATGACCAATTTTCTAATATAAAATGGCACAATTTTGCTAATTTAACCAACCTTGTATCTCTTCAAATAAAAAAGTTACCAATAGTGAGCAAGCTTATTGAGACACCTGTATACCGGGAGTTTATTTAATCAGTAAACATAGGGTATATCATTGCCATAGTTACGGTATGAATGTTTGACAGCAATGTATTGAAGCGTTTATTTTATGAGTAAACATAGGCGTTTAACATGGGTAAACATAGGCGTTTAACATGGGAAGCAGTTTTTGGTAATACAAAGGTCTGGCAATAAATCAAGCCAAGCTATTGAACATGATAATAGTACATTACATCTTGTACATTATTTAATATTAATTACTTTAATAATATTACAAAAATTGCAATAAATTACAAAATTTTTGAAATAAATAATTGTTTCAGTTTCTTATTATGCAATATGAAAAGATTTCCAAATGTCTCCGTAGCGCAGTGGTCATAACACTAGCGTGTTAAATGTTTTGTTGGGGTTCGATTCCCCGTTGGGGTAATTATTTTATTATTTTTTTTTTACATAAAAATTGTTGAACTTTTAAAAATCAATTTCTATATTACAATCACTTAAAAATAATAATTACATTGTAATAAATAAAGAGAAAATAATTGAGAATAATTGATTACAATAATCAAAATATTGATACAATAACAATGCATTGTACCTATTTCCTTTGATATTAATAAAAATAACTGAAATATAATAAATTTTTGTAGATAGTATGTCTCTATCAAATAAAATACAATGCATTATTATTGTATCAATATTTTGATTATTGTAATCAATTATTCTCAATTATTTTCTCTTTATTTATTACAATGTAATTATTATTTTTAAGTGATTGTAATATAGAAATTGATTTTTAAAAGTTCCAACAATTTTTACGTAAAAAAAAAATAATTACCCCAACGGGGAATCGAACCCCAACCAAAAATTTCAGACGCCACTGTTATAATCACTGCGCCACCGGAGACATTTGTAAAGCTTTTCATATTGCATAATAAAAGAGTGAAACAATTATTTATTTGACAATTTCTGTAATATATTGCAATATTATTAAATTAATTAATATTAAATAATGTACAAAATGTAATGTACTATTATCATGTTCAATAGCATGGCTAGATTTTTTGCCGAACACAAGAAACTGCTTCCCATGTTATACGCCTATGTTTACTCATAAAATAAACGGTTCAATACATTGCTGTCAAACATTCATACCGTAATTATGGCAATGATATACCCTATGTTTACTGATAAAATAAACTCCCGGTATGCTCGGCGAGTGGCGTGGCGAGTAGCGCGGCAAGTTAACTTGCTCCACTATGTTTTACCCTAAGGTTGGCGGATGAATAACAAACATCCCAAAAAGTTATGAGTAACCACATGCAGAGCCATCTATCGGGATTTTTTAAATTTTATGAAAAATCTGTTATGGTCAGACAATACTTTCCGTCATTTTTATGTGTTTTATATAAATTCCATACTGACTTTTTCGTATTTTCAGTAAAATGATGTCATGGACTTTATATATTGTACTTGACAATGACATCTGTTAATTACTAAAATTGAATAATTATGGAAACTGTTTCTATGGTAACGCAGCAAAGATTGTAAGGCATATGAAAATTACAGGCCAATTCTGAACAAATCTGTTAGTCTTACAGATCTGTAAATCTGTAAAAAACTGACAAAACACATCTAGTTTCGTTGATTAATATAAAATTATACATAAGAGTGGCAGGTTTCGTTCATTATTTACAATTTTACAGATCTGTAAGACTTACAGTGTTGTTCAGAATCGGGCCATTAATCTTTTAAATTTTTTATCTAAATACATTGAATATGAAGAAAAAATGCAATCAAATTGTATAGATAATAAAATATTTTTTAATATTTATAATAATAAAATGTAAAAGTATTTAACTGTGATTTTTAGGAATGACTGATTACGAATGGTAACCAAAATCTAATCAAGTGTTCATATGGATGTAAGAATGAGAAATACACAAAAAAGCATGTAAGTCTGCACGACGAACAGAGCAAGTTAAACAATTGCATGCCAGGCACACAAATACATTTACTCCGTATGACATATATTTTTTCTTCAAAAGTACATATTTAAATAAAAAAAAAAAATACTTGGCGTTGCAATAATTACAAACATTTTACGTTAAGTACGTTTGCTGATTTCAAATGCTCGGTTACCATGGATACTTTCATATTTGTTCACTTTTTGTTATAAACATTCAAGTGAAAATTTTCACGATTATCGTTTAAATAAAAATTATGCAATTTTATGCATGGCTTCATTACCAATATGTAAGTGTGCTTTTTTTTAATATCGATGACTTAAGTGCAAAACGTCATATCACAATTATTCAGGACAAACAAAAAACATTCTGGTTTTAAAAGAACTTTCTGTAAATCAGCATTTCATAATTTTATGATTACGTTGAATCCTTTTGTAACATTTTCCAAAATCATATTTAATTTAATTTTAACACAATGTCAAACTGTGGTTTACGACGTTTTACATATCAAGTAACGCATTCTGGTGATACATTTTGTTTTAGCGCGTAAAATGAATTTTTAAGGCGGCTATGGCTAACGATTATTGGCCACAATGTGCATGTTAACATGTTTTTAGACGACCATTGTAATAAGTATGACATATCAACGTAGTATCCTAACACTGAAAGTTGAACTTATCACATTAGTGTTACGATATATTTCATATCGTAATAGTTGACACGGTTGCTAGGTTACTATGTCATTATTTCTGGCTATATGTATACATTATTCATTTGTCAGCTGTCAGTACGTTTGAACCTAAATATCAGTTTTGAAAAAAAAAGTTAAATTTATTTATGCACGTCTAAAAAATAATGTTCATAACTTGTATGAAATTCAAATATCTTAGCTCGTGTGTATTGACTTGCACTCCGCTACGCGTCGTGCGTCAATTTACACTCGCATGATATTTGGTATATTTCATAACTATAACCCAATGCTTCGATTGGCGCCAAAATGGAATTTTTTAATATTTGGTGGGTTACGACGTTTTGCACCTAATTTTTATACACTGATCAACAAAATTAGGGGAACACTTTTTTAATCTATAACTTAATGATCGACATAGGATTTTTTACCTTCCGTCACCTTTAGGTAAGGAAGGTATTGTCTTTGGTCAAAAAATTCGGTGGTAAGTTTTTAATGAATAAGCACGTTTTAGGGTCCCTACAATACGAATTTACTATTTTTAAGATGATGTCTGTATGTGTGTGTGTGTGTGTCCGTGTGTGTGTATGTATGTCCGTGTGTGACAAATTTTTCTCCGACGATAACTCCAATACTACAATTCTAAAAATTATAATTCTTTCGTATTCCTCTTCTGTACATCCATATGAAGAGTTGATTAGATTTTGGTTATAATCGATCCACCGGAAGTACCCTTTTTTGAAGTTTTTAACAGTTTTTCTTAAAAAAAACGCAGTTAAATATTACTTTTTGACATTTTGTTATTATATATATTAAAGAAAATATTCTTCTCTATACGGTTTAATTATACATTTTCCTTCATATTCAATAGATGTAAATTTAAAGCATTATAAAGAAATTAATTTTCAAAAATTAGTCAGCTTTGCAATTTATTATGGAAACAGCTGACATAATTATTCAAAAAAAATTAATTGACAGATGTCAGTTGCAAGTGCAAAACCAAATATGAAAAGTATAGGATCTAAAATTGGTATGTCATATTGTTACTCGCAAGTGACATGCAGAGAAAGGCCAAAGAGAAGATGGAAGGACATTACTTAGTTTATGTTATAATTTTATTGGATTTAAAGAACCTTTTCAAATGAACTTTTAGTATGGAATTTGTAAAAAACAGTATGTGTTCGTGTTCGATTTTACATGATATTATATAGAATCTGTTCCAAGGACCTTTTGGTATGGGATTTTTACAAAATACATCGAATTGACGGAAGGTCTTGTGCTGGCCACAACAGATTTTTTACTATGTTTTTCTTTTCTAGATTGTTATTAATGAAGTGCAAAAATAATTACAGTGATTCCTTTATTTATTTTCTTTATAGACACTTCAATGTCTCAAAACAAAATTGATTTTCATTACTATCTTGGCATAGGTATCAAGAAAAGGGTAGATACTGCAGGAGAAATGGACTGAAGAAAAACCAGCCATTGAGACGACAGTTATATTGTCAATTTTTGTCTTCGACGTTGAACTTCTACTGATCGTGAGCAACAAAATCTACTAGGAAATGCCACTGGTGTGATAATTTCCCATCAGACTGGTAGAAGAAGACTCAAAGAAGCCAATTTGACTTTTCGCAGGCCTGTTCGAATTCTTCGCTTGAGCAGGGATCATAAACTTAACCGTCAAACTTTACCCGCGAACATGTTCAATAACAAATTCGACACTGGAGGTCTGTACTTTTTAGACGAGTCGCGGTTTACTTTAACTCATTGTGATGGTCGTGTACAATTGTATAAACGTAGTGGATAGATTTGGATCTGGATCGGTTTGGGGCGGCATCAGTATTGGGCTTCCAAAATTACAATGCGCCACTGGTGGCAGATTTCTGAACTGAGTGAAGTGTACAAAAGAGGTTGTTTTATTCAGGGATTGTATTTACTTGTATACGAATTTTAATATGCTTTTATCTTCGGCTATTATTGTTTTATTCTTAGTAGGATCTGAATTACTGCTAATATAACAGGTAAGTTTTTGATTTTTAAAAAATTAATGAACACATTAGGAGATATGCAATTTATAGGTTAAAGTTGCGATGGAGTTTTCTCCGAAAATATTTACCACATAATAATATGTGGCCACTATTTATTACTTGCTGGCCTTCCACCATATTTCTAGATGATACACCAAAATTCCCAAATCTACAAATAGTATCTAAATCTAAGTAAAGAAAATTGTTCATTATGAAAGGAAAACAATTAAATAAAAGTAAAGCTATGTAGATAGAAATTAATATATGTACAACTACGGCAATGAAATACATACAATCTAAATAAAGGAAACCAAATGTTTTTTTATTTAAAAAAACTAATATACTGTTAATTAAAATATGACTAAAATACTCAACCTACAAATACTAAAATTAACCCTATTAACTAAAATATTATTAAATTGTTACTACAAGAAAGATCAAACTCAATTCTACCGAAATTAACAAAAAAAAAACACTATACTAAATCCAAAATTAAATTAAAAATACGAAAATTAGTCTCACACCAATTGTACTCTTATGGAAGCCAGCGAAAAATTTACCATTCGTTTGAATTTTGACGTTTGACGTCAGCGCCATCTCTTGATAATTTGGAAGCCCAATAGAGGGTCGCATCGATTTGGTTGTCGTTCCCCAACAACTCAACTCACAAATTTATGTTATGGAAATTCTCCAAGAACAAGTTGTACCATTTGCAAACAATTTTGGCGATAGATTCGTCCTGAAACAGGATAATTATAGGCTTCATACATCAAATTTAACAAGACGTTTTCTCCAAGAACAAGATATTCAAGTGAAGGAGAGGCCAGCTATGAGTTCAGATTTAAATCATATTCATATTGAGCACGTTTGGGATTTACTTGACAAACATATTAGAAGTCGTCCTGTTGTAGCTCGGATTCTTTTGGAGTAGGCTGAAGTTCTTCTGGAAGAATGGAGAAATTTTCCACAAGACATGTTAAGATATTTTATTCGAATCGCGCTACTAATGCTCCGTTGTAACATAATTTTCATTACATTTTAAGTTAAAATACATTTTTGATTTTGGAAATATTCTGAATTGTTTGATTAGCTTAATAAAATAAAAGTTAAGGGTTAAAGTAGAACATATTTGTTATATGTACTTTGTTAATCAATGTGAAAAATCTGTTGTGGCCAGCACAAGACCTCTCGTCATTTCCATATAGGCTATATAAGTATTGTATATATTTAACATTTCTGGTACCCACAAAAATACATATCTTCTTTATATATTTTTAATTCATTCTATGAACAAGTTTCCTCTTATTCTTCTAATGTTCGAGATTCTTCCAATTTATTGATGAGATTGACAGTATTCCTGAAGGGTATATGTAATCTTAGATCATATAACTTAAGTTATATGATCTAAGATCTAAGTATGTAATATACCTATGTACATATATACAGGTTGTAAATTTTAAAACGGGTCATAGGGCTATAACAGAAAAACAGTTTTTTAGACGCCAAAGTTTCTATATTAATTTATTGAAAAAATAATTGGTGTCTGTTATAAAGAAAAAAATTACGAATTTTTTAATACCAAACACATTACATTTCTGTTCCATATAAAGCCAGAAAATAAATTTAAAAATTTGCACAATTAAGAAAAAGTATCATTAGCCGTGAAACTGACAGAAACAAAACAAAACAATTGTTGACTTAAGACGCTCATTAATAAAGGTTTTTTCCACATTATTTGTTAAATTATTATTTATTTATTATTAAGAAAAAAAATATATAAATTATTAAATGGTTTTATTTGCTGCCTTGTAGTTTGCAGGGTTTGTCGTATCTTATAACTTATTTCGTATTACATGTAGATCATCTTTAATTTGTAAATACCTACCTATTACAATAAATAATAATTGTTTCCTAAATAAATATCGTACTGTTTTTTTTTATTTTGTGTTATTTTGTACTAGTTCCTAAATAAATATCTTTAATCTTGAATTGTTCCCTATCATGTTAGCAAAAAATGACAATGTTTTGTTACTGTCAGTTTCATGGCTAATGATATTTTTTCTCAATTGTACAAATTTTTAAATTTATTTTCTGGCTTTATATGAAACAGAAATGTAATGTGTTTGGTATTAAAAAATTCGTATTTTTTTTCTTTTAAATAGGCACCAATTATTTTTTCAATAAATTAATATAGAAACTTTGGCGTCTAAAAAACTGTTTTTCTATGTTATAGCCCTATGACCCGTTTTATAATTTACATCCTGTATACAGTGTGTCCCATTTAGAGGTGCCACCATTGGGATCTCGAGAACTATAAGAAATACGATGTCGGTTAAATGGAACTTTTTGTGCGCCTTTGGAAGGCCATCTCAGCTGTGCTTTTGTTTTTCCAAAAATTCTCATAGGGCACTAGATAATGACGAAAAACTGAATATTGTTGATTTTTTCTTTCACAAATAACTTCTAAACTATTAGTAATTGAGAAAAACGTTTCAAATATAAAAGATAGATATTTTTATTAACCAACCAGTGGCGTACGAAATAAATTTTTATATCTTTAAATTTTCGAGATATAACACAAACTTATATTTTTTTAAATGGAACCCATATCTGATTTTCGTCTCAAAAAAATCAATATTTTTTTCTCTTTTCAATGATGTAAGGGTTATTATGTATTATATTTGTTTTGCTCCTAAAATTTAATTTTTCTCTTTATTTTCCTAAATTTTCTTATTATTTCCCAAAAAAACATTATTATTTTTATTAAGTATATTGTATTTGACCAAAATAATTTGTTTTATACCTTTATTATTTAATATTTTCATTCTAGACTCATAATTACAAATTACACTATGATGAGCCAAGGGCGACCTAATACAAAATATTATAAAAATTAATTTGATACGAATTTTGAGCAAAATTTTCTAACGAAATAAATTATTTAAATACAAGGAGTATTTCCAAATAGAAATCTACCAATATTTTCAAAATAATTGTAAATTTAATACAAAATAAGGAAAAAATTATAATTTTGAAGGCAAAACAAATATAAAACATTATAACCCTTACATCGTTGAAAAGAGAAAAAAATATTTATTTTTTTCAGACTAAAATCGGATATGGGTTCCATTTAAAAAAATATAAGTTTGTGTTACATCTCAAAAATTTACGGATATAAAAATTTATTCCGTACGCCACTGGTTAGTTAATAAAAATATCTATCTTTTACATTTGAAACTTTTTCTCAATTATTAATAGTTTAGAAGTTATTTGAAAAAGAAAAAATCAACAATATTCAGTTTTTCGTCATTATCTAGTGCCCTATGAGAATTTTTGGAAAAATAGAAGCACATCTGAGATGGCCTCCCAAAGGCGCACAAAAAGTTCCATTTAACCGACATCGTATCTCTTACAGTTCTCGAGATCCCAATGGTGGCACCTCTAAATGGGACACACTGTATATATAAAATAAATATTAAATGTACTTCCCAGAAAAAGCCTTCAGTAATGTTTTGGTTTGTTGACACTGACATTTATCTGTTAATTACAAACATTTTAATTTTTCCACTTGTTTTCCATGGGCTGTGAGATACATTTACAACATATTATTTTATATATTTATATTTTTTTATCTCTATATCTATAGAAGATATAATAAAATTTTTAAATGTATCGGATAGAGATTTTTATATTCTTTAATACAGGGTGTTTACGGTCTTTTTGTTTTATTTTTAATGGGTGATACTACAGGTAAAAAGAAGGCGAAAAACATTAAAACACCTTAGTAAAATATTTATAATAAAAGAGATATGAATTTTTTTAGTTTTTATAAAGGGGAGGTACATTAATGTTGAAAAAAGTTGTAGTAACCTATGTAATGACAAATTTCACTCTTTTGTTTTTTAATTTGTTTATCTGTCAGTTGCAGTTTGTTACTATTTAATTGTGCACCGTCAGTTTCTAATTGATTATTGTTATTAATTGTGTAAAAGGTGAACAATGTACCATCGGTACTCTAATACAGAATTAGTTGACATGATGCTCATTTATGGGGAAGTGCATCAAAATTCAGCTGCAGCAAGTCGTCTTTACATAGAGCGATTTCCAAATAGGCAGAACTTTTAGACGATGTTCCCTTAAATGTGCGTCAAGATATGTGGTTTCTCCAAGACGGTGCACCGGCGCATTTCAGTCGTCTCGTACGTCATCACTTAAACCATGCATTTGGAAATAAGTGGACTGGTCGGGGCGGTCCTGTTTCTTGGCCTCCGCGGTCACCTGACTTAACACCATTGGACTTTTATCTGTGGGGACATATGAAAGACATGGTATACACCACCGAAATTATCGACGCTGAAGACCTCCGTAACCGGGTGGAAGCAGCAGCGGCGGAAATTCGACAAGGCATGGGCCTTGCAACGTACGTTAATTCATGGATACGCCGAGCAAGACTTTGCATACAGCACCAGGGTGATAACTTTGAACATCTGTTGTAAAAGCGCTTATCGTTCTGTTTTAATTCCATAAAAATAAAAACTAAAAAAAATTCGTATCTCTTTTATTATAAATATTTTACTAAAGTGTTTTAATGTTTTTCGCCTTCTTTTGACCTGTATTATCACACATTAAAAATAAAACAAAAAGACCGTAAACACCCTGTATTTGTAATAACATAAATTTTCAAAAAATAACTTCCGGTTGTCCAACTGTTACCAAAATCTAATCAGCTCTTCCCAGTAATGTCAGATTGAGGAAACCGCAGTTAAATATGTCTTAAGTCTTATAGTATTTGAGAAACCGTGGCTCCAACATCCATACACGGACATCATCGAAAATATGTTATAATCGAATTCTAGGGACTTTAAAACGTGTTTATCCACTAAAATCTGGATGTGCAATTTTTAGCATGATTTCAATATCTCTCTTAGTTAGAGGTAAAAACAGTATACTGCAGATGATACTTGCTTTTCACTTTTATTTCAAAAATACTGCACGGCCAAAAAAGTGTCCCCTTTAGTTTGTTGATCAGTATATTTTAATTTGTACATTATCAATTTAAATTTGACAGCTGTTGAAGGTTTTTAGTAACTTTATTCTTAGATTATCTAGTGTATTATAGTGCAACTTGGGGAAATATAATTGCTCTCTATTTTAAAAGTTACTTCCTATTCGCTCATTCTATATAGTTTCTATGGATATTTATTTCATTTCTACCTTGTAAATCAAGCCACAAAAGATGCTGTAAGATTAAAGTTCTGAATAGTTTTACCATATACCTTCGCATTAAATGGAGACCCTCTTGGCATATCAACGTTGCGTTTCCAAAAAGCACTATATGCACTTTTGTACCAAAATGCGTTATTAGTCTCTTATAACGCAGAAAAAATAAAAGAATTGATCTGTAAATCAGCTGTATGCATTTTTAATATTGTGGACTAATAATTCCTCTCTAAACCAATAGCGCTAAAAGCACAACTACAGCTCTGCGCATATTACACAATTTGCAAACAAATTTGATTAACTAACTGTAGAAATACTCCTCATTGCATGATAAATAAATAAAAAAAATCTGTTGTGGCCAGTACAAGACCTCTCGCCATTTCCATATTAGGCTATATAAGTATTGTATTGCACTTTGCTATCGAACCGTCGTTTTATACCAAAATATTACAAAACTTTACCCAAATATTGTTTTTTATTGTATTTAACATGTCTTCTGCACACATATGATTCTAATTATATCTAATTTTCATTGTATGTACCGTAGGTAGGTTTTATATTATCTGTGGTTTCAACTTTCTGCGTGATGTGCATTTCCTTTAGCGTGTAACCAATCACTTGTCAGTATTTTCACAAGAGGCGCGCGCATCTTGAAATCTCAAAATGTCATATTTAGTAGAGTCGTACTACAGTTGTGTTTGTGAAGTGAGTTCCGATTTACACTATGCATTGTAATTTCTTTTAAACTTGCTTACGGTACCTACTGTTTTGCGTGCTTGCGTTGCACTGATATAAATAGGACTTTTTAGAGCGTAGCTATTTTTTTTGTCAACTTACCTTGCACAGCGTCTGCGAAACCGAGAGATGGGTGATCACAAAGACAGCACGTTTGCGTAGTTTTGTTTTCTGCTTGGAAAAACGACTCCCGAAAATGCTTAAAGAGACTGCAGGGAGGATGTAACAAATGTACTCTAGTTTTTGAATGGTTTTCGCGCTTCAGAGAAGGTGAAATAAGTGTTGAAGAAAACCCCGTACTGGGCGCTCTACAAAAAGTCGCACGGAAGCTCTTCTTGAATGCCTCTTTAAGCATTAGTATTCCTAAAGTTTTCCTAAAAAGAAAACAAAACTTTGTATAAACGTGCTGTTCTTTGCGATTGTCCATCTCACGATTTCGCAAACGCTATGCAAGGTAGGTTAACAAAAAAATCTGATGTGGCCAACACATGACCTCCCGCCAATTCCATGTTTAAAATAGCAGTGAGCTTTGTAAAGTATCATTTCCGGTTAATCGTTTGTAAATAAAATCTAATTTGTTGTCCAATAAATAGAAAAGTCTGTAATACGAAATTTTGGATTGTTTTGTTTTTCCTCAAAAATTTGTTAGAGCTCCAAATTAAGTACTACATCCGATTTATCATATATGGTTAAAATCTAATATGTTGTTTCAAATTATATATGAGTTTTTAATACCAAATTTGACAAGTTTTGGATCATATTTTAATAGGCTTTAAGGAAAAATCGTCACACACGTACATTCTTATAAAAATCAGCATCATCTTCTAGGTTCTCTAAAACGCAATCTTTGTAAATTCTTCGCCGTACATAATCCATTTCGTAAATGTGTAGTTGTAAATTAATATTAATTTATAGTGCTACAAAAATAGCAATTAGCAAATTTAAATCAGATCATCCTGTACATCTAACATTTATGTATGATGGAAAATATATTATTTTTACAAACCTTAATAAAATATTTTACTATTATATTCTCATTAACTCGGTTTCATTATTAATTTTAATATAATTGCTGCCTGTCAGTGACATTTGTTTAAATATGTCAAACCTGTCATTAAAATTATGATTTTGTTTGACGCGTAGGCTAGGTGATACATGAAAATAAATTATATTATATATTCATATTTAAAGTTATTTAGAGTTATTTACTAAATGTTATTATCGTAGAATTGAAGATTAAAGCATTATATTCCATTTTAATTAGTAAAAGTTGCTAAAAAATTATATTCAATGAATTTTTTACACGAAAAACTGTTAAAAGTTTGTATAAATGATACTTCCGGTTATCCGATATACACTAAAAACTAATGAGCACTTCCCATATTAGTATAGAATGGGTATACAAAATTTCAAATTTTTCTGATTGATAGTATTTGAGTAATCGTGTCCACAAGATCCACACACACACATACACACACACATACATACCTACAGATATCATTGTAAAAATGTTAAAATCGGATTCTGGGGACATCAAAACGTGCTTATTATATAAAATCTCTATATGCTATTTTTAGCACGATCCCTATACCTCCCTTACCTAGGGTAGCGGGAGGTAAAAATAGCAACACTCTAATAAGTTTATTCTTGACAACCGCTCGGAGGCAACGCACACGTAAGGTTGCGTGCTACCGTAACCTAGCGGGAGAACGCCCAGCTACACTTTACAGGACTGAGGGTACGGCAGTCCGGTTTCTTCTGGGTCCCAACTCGTATGCTGTATTTAAATTTACAAAAAAATCTGTTGTGGCCAGCACAATACCCTCGACAATACCTCTTGCAATTTCCATTTTAGGCTGTATAAATAGGTACATATTGCATTTTACATATCTTATACTCCCAAGGAATTCCAAATACATCTATTTTTTAGATATTTTTGTAGTTTTTAATTCATTCTATGAACAATTTTTCTCCAACTCTTCAAATATTCCAGATTCTTCCAATTCATTGACGAGATTGGCGGTATTTCTGAAGGGTATACGTAATATATCTATAATTTTAAATATTTAATTAATAATAAAATAAGAAATATTAAATGTACTTACCAGAAAAAAACTTCAGTAATGTCGCTAGATTTTTGATATATGTCAATGGAGGGTTGCACGCAAGAAACAGTGCGACGACGTAGAAGTTCAGATGGAATATCCGACCGATTACAAACAAACCATCGCCATTTTTAAAGTTCTGTCTTCTGTCACTGGTGTTTTGACATTTGAGTGTTACATAATTCAATGTCTTCGGATGGCCGCGGAAGCTTAAAGAATTTCACATTTGTTGTGTATTCTTTATAGTTATAGCGGGAGTCACTGTTGCAAAGATCATACACTTACTTTTACTTCGTATTTGGCACGGCACCATCTTGCAACTGTCACCATGACAGCGATTTGTTTGTAAAATACCAATGGAGTGAACTTATTCACAAGTGTTGTTCAAAGAAAATATCAATAGATGGCAGTACTGTATACTCTGTATACAGTCACTGTAATGTGCGACCAAGCGATATGTGCCCCTGGACTCGACTTGGGAGGCGTGGTCTACAGTACATTCGAAGACAGTAGTTTTCTATACAAATTTTAGCGGTTCATTTAAAAAGAAAATATTTATATTTCTTACTTGATATTACTATTTTTGTGTGTAAGGAAAAGTAATTAAACTCTTGTTGATGTAATAAATACTTTCTCCATAATTTATTTATTAGTACGCCTGTCGCCGCCGCCACTGCACTTGTACTTTTATTCTGTATGTACTTAAGCGTTCACGGCAAAATTCTCTAATGTTATTGGTTGAGTATTTACGTTAGCGCGTGCCTTCCGCGTCAAGGCCATGGACATATATCGCTTGATCGCATATATTTGTATAACTACAAACATTTTTATTTTTTATCTGGTTTCCAAAGAGTTGTTTGGGTTGTGAGATTCATTACAACGTATTATTATATATATTTATAATTCTCTATCTCAAAATCTATAGAAGATATAGTAAAAATGTTAAATATATCGGATAGATAATTTTATATTCTTTAATATTTGTAATTTTTTTAAAAATATTTAAAACATTTTTTTAAGAATCTACTACTCAGGTTGTCCATTGTTACCAAGTCTTGTACTATTTGAGAAACCGTGGTACCAACATCCACACACACACACACGGACATCATCATATTTATAATTCTCTACCTCTAAATCTATTTCCGGTTGTCCAATTGTTACTAAAACCTAATCAGCCCTTCCCATTAATGTCAGATTGAGGAAACAGTAGTTAAACATGTCTTAAATCTTGTAGTATTTGAGAAACCGTGGTTCCAACATCCACACACATGGACATCATTGTAAAAATGTTAAAATCGGATTGTAAGGACCTTAAAACGTGCTTATTCACTAAAACCTGGATATGCGATTTTTAGCATGATTCAATACCTCTCTTAGCGAGAGGTTAAAATAAACAAATATTGAAAGCGTATGGTATATTATTATTATTGTTAATGTTGAAAGAATACTTATTTAGTTGTGATGGTCACTGCATAATAGCTATTTGTGTATTAAGAGCGCAAAATGGGACATTGTTGATTGAGAGGCATTCTGTCGAAATCGACAATGTCCATTTGCGCTCGAAACACACAAGATTTTTTCTACAGTCGTCACAATGGGGTCGTCCACCATAACAAAAAATAATAAAATGTACACAACAAAGCAGTCCTGACTAAACGGTGCCATTAAGAATGTAGACAAGTGACATTTCTCAACAGCTTTTAAGTCTCCCAGAAATTAGTTTTAAAATATTTCAAAAATTTTGTTGGAATAATTTGACAGCTTTGGCAGTTTTTAAATCACCAGAAATCAATTTGACAGTTTTAAACATTTAAACTCCCAGGAATTATTTTTAAAACATTCCAAAAGAAGATTTTGTGACAGAATTTGACAGCTTTGGCAGTTTTTAAGTCACCAGAAATCAATTTGATAGTTTTAAACAGCTTTTAAGTCTCCCAATAATTAGTTTTAAAACATTCCAAAAGAAGATTTGTTGGGAGAATTTGACAGCTTTGGCAGTTTTTAAGTCACCAGAAATAAAGTCAGTTTTGAACAGCTATTAAGTCTCCCAGAAATTGGTTTTAAAATATTCAAAAAGTAGATTTTGTTGGGAAAATTTGACAGTTTTAAACAGCTTTTAAGTCTCTCAGAAATTAGTTTTAAAATATTCCAAAAGAAGATTTTGTTGCGAGAATTTGATAACTTTGGCAGTTTTTAAGACACTAGAAATCAATTTGACAGTTTTAAAGAGCTTTTAAGTCTCCCAGTAATTAGTTTTAAAACATTCCAAAAGAAGATTTGTTGAAACATTGTGACAGCTTTGACAGTTTTTAAGTAACCCGAAATCAATTTGTCAGTTTTGAACAGCTATTAAGTCTCCCAGAAATTAGTTTAAACATATTCCAAAAGAAGATTTGTTGGGAGAATTTGACAGCTTTGGCAGTTTTTAAGTCAGCAGAAATCAATATGACATTTTAAAACAGCTTTTAATTCCCCCAGAAATTAGTTTTAAAACATTCCAAAAGAAGATTTGTTGGAAGATTTCAACAGCTTTGACAGTTTTTAAGGCACCCGAAATCAATATGTCAGTTTTGAACAGCTTTTAAGCAGTACGGCATATTGTTTGGTTATGTAATATACCGATAGAGCAATCATAAGTCAGATTGACTTCTGGAGATGCATTATATAGGTAGAAATTCGGACAGCGAGCGTTTTTTCTACTTTGTTGTGCATGAGCGGCAAAGTGACATTTTGCGTTGACAAAAGCGAGCGCAAATGCCTACTTTGTATATAGACCGTAGAAAAATACTTTTTCTGTGCACAAATGTTTCTGTCTCACTAGAGGGTAAAGGAACACGCCCAGGCCGTTAAGACAAGTCAATACGACCACTGGAGCTGGCGTCCAAGGCTGGTTCGGAGATTTGTCGTACACATGTGCTGTCTCAGTGACAAATTTATGATATTCTAGAACATTCAATGCGCCACCCATCATCCACTCACACCGGTGGCAAGGAGTTGAAACTTCTACACCCGAAACACCCTACATCGAGAGGAATTAGTTTAAATATTCGGGGGAAAACTACACATAGGACTCTTGCTTCGGTAGGACTAATAGATCCCAATAAGTCTACGCTATCATAGAGAAAGCAACACTTTGTTTCCTTAGCAACCGTGGAAGTTGATATGGAAAGGAAGGTGAAACGTAAGGGGTATTTTTCGCTATGCTATTATACGCTGAATTCACATTGAGAGGTTGCAAGCAACCAGTTTTCGTAATTCAAATAAACGATAGCTTCTGAAAAAATCTGATGTGGCCAACACATTTCCTCCCGCTTTTTACCTTCCGTCACCTTTAGGTAAGGAAGGTATTGTCTTTGGTCAAAAAATTCGGTAGTGAGTTTTTAATGAATAAGCACGTTTTAGGGTCCCTACAATACGAATATACAATTTTCAAGATGATGTCTGTATGTATGTGTGTGTGTGTGTGTATGTGTGTGTGTGTGTGTGTATGTGTGTGTATGTGTGTCCGTGTGTGACAAATTTTTCTCTGACGATAACTCCAATACTACAATTCTAAGAATTATAATTCTTTCGTATTCCTCTTCTGTACAACCATATGAAGAGTTGATTAGATTTTGGTTATAATTGATCCACCGGAAGTACCCAAATTTGAAGTTTTTAACAGTTTTTCTTAAAAAAAGGCAGTTAAATATTATTTTTTGACATTTTGTTATTATACATATTAAAGAAACTACTCTTCTCTATACGGTTTGATTATACATTTTCCTTCATATTCAATAGCTGCTGTAGATTTAAAGCGTTATAAAGAAATTAATTTTCAAAAATTAGTCAGCTTTGCTATGTATCATGGAAACAGCCGATAATTTAAAAAAAAATTTAATTGACAGATGTCAGTTCAAGTGCAAAACCAAATATGGAAAGTATAGGATCTAAAATTGGTATGTCATAGTATTCCTCGCAAGTGACGTGCAGAGAAAGGCCAAAGAAAAGATGGAAGGACTGTATCGCAGAAGACTTGAGAAAGGAAGGAATGTGTGAAGAAGATGCAGGAATGAGTGGAAGAGAAGAAGAAACAGCGACCCGTAATAAAATAGGGGAAAGCTGAAGAATAAATGAAGGAAGTGTCAAGTGCATTTTACTTAGTGTACGTTTATGTTATAATTTTATTGGATTTATAGAACCTTTTCAAATGAATTTTTGGTATGGAATTTGTAAAAAATAGTATGTGTTCGTGTTCGATTTTACATGATATTATATAGAATATGTTCCAAGGACCTTTTGGTATGGGATTTATACAAAATACATCGAATTGACGGAAGGTCTTGTGCTGGCTACATCAGATTTTTACCTCCCGCTACCCTTGGTAAGGGAGGTATAGGGATCGTGCTAAAAATCACGTATCGAGATTTTAGTAAATGACCACGTTTTAAGGTCCCTAGAATCCAATTTTATCATTTTCACGATGATGTCTGTATGTGTGTATGTGTGTGTGTATGTATGTGTGTATGTATGTATGTATGTGTGTGTGTGTGTATGTGTAGGGATTTTGTCTTCACTCTAACTCAAATACTATCATTCAGAAAATTCTGAAACCTTGTATTTCTGTCCTATTCTAATATGAAAAGAAGCCATTAGATTTTGGTGTAAAACGGATAACCGGAAATGGCACTTTACTTGAAGCTCATAATGGTTTTTCTTCAAAAAATATCATTAAATGCCATTTTTTCGCATTTTATGTCTTATAAAAATTAAAGATTATTGAATTTTCTACAGGAATACATTAATACTTTTTCTATATATTTTGCAGATAAATTTAAAAATAATTTTTTTTATTAGTCCCGAAGCCATGAAAAACATTTGCATATTTCAAATGAATGTAACTGACAGTAAATGTCACTTTCAAAAAACTAATCACTTCAAATTAATAATAGTGACATTTTAAAAAGAAAATAGTAAATAAATCAATAGTTTTATGCATTGGAACAGTTTGCAGCGTTAGTAAATACGTAAGTATGTATTTAAATTAATAAAAATGGATAAGAAAGTGTGGCGAAGGAAGATTGTTGCGTAACTATTATTGTGGTCCGGATGGGGTTATTCGCTACCTAAAATCGGTCACTTTAATATGTTCTTATGTATGAATGCTATGATGGATAAGGCGAAAGAAGAATGTTGTTAAAGAGTGAAGTGAGTCAGCTGAGCTCTTACTCTTATCCCTTTTCTTATTGTTATTATTGTTTTCGGGTATTTGCTAACCCCCTAAGTGGGAATCGCGTGATTTTATGTACGTATGTATGTATGTAAAATTTAAATAGCGGGAGGTTTTGTGTTGGCCACATCAGATTTTTTATTTACTAATCTTGCAAACTATATTAAGTTCCTTTGCACAGTAGTGGACTGGGGGGGGGGGGGGTTACAGTCCGCCCCGGGCCCTACCAAACAGATCAAATTTATATCGGATCATACTGTACATCTTATATTTATGAATGATGGAAAATATATTATTTTTACTAACCTTAATTTCATTAGACTCAATACAATTTTCTTAACACTGTTTCATTATTAATTTTAATGTAACTGCTTCCTGTCAGTGACATTTGTTTAAATATGTCAAATTATTATTAAAATGTTTTTGTTTGACGCATAGGCATGATGTATAAAAATAAATTGTTGTATAATTTAATATTTAAAGTTATTTCAAGTCATTTACTAAATGCTATTATCGTAGAATTGAGGATTGTACCATTATATCCAATTTTTATTAGTAAAAGTTGCTAAAAAATTATAATCAATGAATTTTTTACAAGAAAAACTGTTAAAAGCTTGTATAAATGATACTTCCGGTTATCCGATATACACTAAAAACTAATGAGCTCTTCCCACATTAGTAGAGAATGGGTATACAAAATTTCAAATTTTTCACACACTCTCTCTCTCTCACACACACACACTTTAAAAATTCTCAGCGCCTGTAACCAAATAAACAAAGTTTGGGTATACAGGGTGTAAATTTTAAAACATGTCATAGGGCTATAACATAGAAATACAGTTTTTTAGACGCCAAAAGTTTCCATATTAATTTATTGAAAATATAATTGGTGCGTATTATAAAGAAAAAAATTATGAATTTTTTGATACCAAACACCTTACATTTCTGTTTCATATAAAGCCAGAAATTAAATTTAAAATTTTTTACAATTAAGAAAAAATATCATTAGCCATGATAGTGACAGTAACAAAACATTGTCATGATAGCGGACAATTAAAGATTAAAGTTATTAATTTATGAACCAATACAAAATAACACAAAATAGAGTAAAAAAAAAAATAGGATATTTATATCAGAAACAATTATTATTTATTGTAATAAGTATTTACAAACTAAAGATGATCTACATGTAATAAGAAATAAGTTATAAGAAACAAGAAAAACTGCAAACTACAAGGGAACAAATTAAAATCATTTATGCTGGGTTTATGCAGCATATAAATTATGAAATTAAATTAAGCTACTAAATTAAGAAACTAAACTAAAATAACGTCGTTTATGCAGTAAATTAAAATTCAGAATTTTATGTTTGACATTTCGTATAAACTAACTTTTATAGGTGCAATTGCAATTATATTTATATAAGATAAAGAAATAAAGGTATACAATTTGTTGAATAAGTCCAATTAGTATTTCGTCGCTCTTTTCTGCAGGAACTTTGTTGTCATCGTCGTACATTTTCATAGGTTAGGTTCGAAAATTTGTCATAAGTGCGCGAATGGCGCAGGGGCAGCATCATAGACAAAGAAAGATATATACTAGACCGAGCTTCCATCATGGCGGCAATGTCCAGCTTTGTGCCGAATTTAATAAATATCGAGACGCTAATTCTAGTGTAAATTCTACAACATAATGAAAAAAAGTAACTAAGCAGTCACTTAAATTACGTATTTTACATCATTTCTTCATTTCAAAATAATAAAGCTCAGTCGCCCAATAAAAAGTACGAACAATATTTAATTTACATTATTTTTACAATAATTATAATAAATATTTTCTTCAGTTGTAGTGAATTTTATTTATTTATGTTGGCAGCCCAGCAATCTGTCATTTCTGTTAGTGAGAGTTTTTCAATTTTATTTCTTTTATTAGTATTTGTTTACAAAGCTTGTTTCGCTATTTGTTTTATGTACAAATATATTTTATTATTGAATTTGATTGTTTTCAGTCTTTACGGTATACATATGTCTATATTTTGTTAGTTTCAGAAAACATATTTTTCCTATTTTTAAATTTCCCGCCTTTCTATTAGCGTCTCGTTATGGCGCCCATCGATTCTATTTGGCACAAACTCCTAACATTGTAAACTCGGTCTAGTATATAACTTTCCTTGTCTATGGGCAGCATTAATAATTTGTAATTTTTCTTCAAGAGTCAAATTGTTCATGATTTCTTCTTAATAAAACGAAAATAATAATAATTTAACAAATAAAGTGTAAGAAACGTTTATTAATGAGTGTTTAAAGTCAACAATTGTTTTGTTTCTGTCAGTTTCACGGCTATTGATATTTTTTCTTAATTGTGCAAATTTTTAAATTTATTTTCTGGCTTTATATGAAACAGAAATATAATATGTTTGGTACTAAAAAATTCGTAATTTTTTTCTTTATAATATGCACTAATTATTTTTTCAATAAATTAATATAGAAACTTTTGGCGTTCAAGAAACTGTTTTTCTATGTTATAGCCCTATGACCCGTTTTAAAATTTACACCCTGTATATGTTACTTGGCCTGTAGAATTAAAAAATCAAGTTGGCGGCTTCATATTTCCAGCCATTTTTTGGTGTATCAACGTTTCCGTCTGAACCATCAACTTTAGGGGAAAATGTTATACGACAAAAGTTTAGAATTTTTGTTTTTATTTTTACTCAACTTAATTCGGCTTCTGGTCAAAAATTGTGGAAAAGTTAAACGCGAATAACTCGAAAATGTCTGGGTTAAGGGGGTTTTTCTTCAAATTTACTCCCTCTTAGAAATCCGTGTCTAAATTTTGATTATCTTTGATATGTACGAGTATATTTATACCCGTAGGATAAAGGATTTACAAAATCGAATTTTCACCCCCCAATTATACTCGGTTTTGGTCAGTTTGCAATTAAAATCTTTTATTAATATGAAAAATTATAATTAATAGTTAAACAAAATACAAAAAATAAAATATATTCTATAAAGTAATAACACAAATTTTTAATAATTATGTAAACATACATTCAACAGTATTTCATACAATTATTTTTATTCCACATTATGGGTGAAACTTTTATGCTTATTTACTCCTCTTTTGTTTTTAAAAGTCTTACCACATATCTCGCACATTTTATCTGATATCTTTGTAGTATAAGAACGTGAAACAGTAGGTTTTAACATAAGTGGTTCTCTGAAATAAAAATAAGATCTGAAAATGTTTGAAAAGATTTCTAATAATAATTTTAAATTTATTCAGAATTACCGAAACTATTTTAAATTGTTTTCATCTATCTAAAAAGTATTTAGAATTGCAGGAAACTATTTCAAATGCTTCTCAACTATCCAAAATTTAGTCAGAATTGTTGGAAACTACTTCAAATTGTTTATTATTGTCTAAAATCTATTCAGAATTGCCAGAAACTCTTTTAAATTGTTGGAAACTATTTAAAATTGTTTTCCATTCTCTATAATTTATTAAGAATTGCCGGAAACTATTTTAAATTGTTTTAACTGTCCAAAATTTAATCCCAATTATTAGAAACAATTTCAAATTGTTTGCAATTGTCTAAAATTTATTCAAAATTACCTAAAACTATTTTAAATTGTTTTCAATTTTCTAAAAAATATTTAGAATTACCGAAAACTATTTCAAATTATTTGCTATTGTCCAAAATTTAATCAGAATTGTTGGAAACTATTTCAAATTGTTTTTAAATGTATAAAAATTATTTAAAATTATCAAAAACTATTTCAAAAACCTCTCAACTGTCCAAAATTTAATCAGAATTGCTATAAACTACTTCAAATTGTTGGCAATTTTCTAAAATTTATTCATAATTGCCGGAAACTATTTCAAATACTTCTCAACTGTCCAAAATTTAATTAGAATTATTGCAAACTATTTTAAATTGTTTGCAGTTGTCTAAAATTTATTCAGAATAGGCCCATAAACCATTTTTTTAATAATTACTTTGCGAGATATTTGAATTTATTTCCAGGCCACAGATGACGTCACACTATTAGTATCTTTCTCGCACAGCCTACTACAGAAACTGGTGTGAGAAAGATAGCTATGAGTTTCTTTAAAAATAAAATGCAGTTATACAAAAAACAATTATGACTTTTTGATACTACGAATTGCTTCAAAATTAAACGAACTTTCATTTAAAAATATTTTTAAAAATTGGTTTATGGGCCCATCGCCGGAAACTATTTTAAATTGTTTTCAACTGTCCAAAAGTTATTTAGACTTACCGGAAACTATTTGAAATATTTCTCAACTGTCCAAAATTTAATCAAGATTGTTGGAAAATATTTCGAATTGTTGCTTTTGTCTAAAATGTATTCAGAATTGCCGGAAACTATTTTAAATTGTTTTCAACTGACTAAAAATTATTTGAAATTGCCGGAAACTACTTCCAGTACTTCTCAACTGTCCAAAATTGAATCAGAATTGTTGGAAACAACTTCAAATTGTTTGCAATTGTCTAAAATTTATTCAGAATTGCCGGAAACTATTTTAAATTATTTTCAACTATCTAAAGATTATTTAGACTTACCGGAAACTATTTAAAATATTTTCAACTGTCCAAAATTTAATCAAAATTGTCGGAAAATATTTCAAATTGTGCTTTTGTCTAAAATGTATTCAGAATTGTCGGAAACTTTTTTAGATTGTTGAAAACTATTTCAAATTGTTTGCAATTGTCTAAAATTTATTCAGAATTGCCGGAAACTTTTTTAAATTGTTGAAAACTATTTCAAATTGTTTGCAATTGTCTAAAATTTATTCAGAATTGCCGGAAACTATTTTAAGTTGTTTTCAACCGTCTAAAAAATATTTAGACTTACTGGAAACCATATCAAATATTTTTCAAAATTTAATTAGAATTATTGGTAACTATTTCAAATTAGTTGCATTTGTCTAAAATTTATTCAGAATTACCGGAAACTATTTTAAATTATTTTCAACTATCTAAACATTATTTAGACTTACCGGAAACTATTTAAATTATTTTCAACTGTCCAAAATTTAATCAAAATTGTCGGAAAATATTTCAAATTGTGCTTTTGTCTAAAATATATTCAGAATTGTCGGAAACTTTTTTAAATTGTTGGAAAATATTTCGAATTGTTTGCTTTTGTCTAAAATGTATTCAGAATTACCGGAAACTATTTAAAATTGTTTTCAACTATCTAAAAATTATTTAGAATTGCCGGAAACTATTTCAAATACTTCTCAACTGTTCGAAATTTAATTAGAATTATTGCAAACTATTTTAAATTGTTTGCAATTGTCTAAAATTTATTCAGAATTGCCGGAAACTATTTTAAATTATTTTCAACTATCTAAACATTATTTAGACTTACCGGAAACTATTTAAAATATTTTTCAACTGTCCAAAATTTAATCAAGATTGTCGGAAAATATTTCAAATTGTGCTTTAGTCTAAAATGTATTCAGAATTGCCGGAAACTTTTTTAAATTCTTGAAAACTATTTCAAATTGTTTGCAATTGTCTAAAATTTATTCAGAATTGCCGGAAACTATTTTAAGTTGTTTGCAACCGTCTAAAAAATGTTTAGACTTACTGGAAACTATTTCTAATATTTTTCAAAATTTAATTAGAATTATTGGTAACTATTTCAAATTGGTTGCATTTGTCTAAAATTTATTCAGAATTACCGGAAACTATTTTAAATTATTTTCAACTATCTAAACATTATTTAGACTTACCGGAAACTATTTAAAATATTTTTCAACTGTCCAAAATTTAATCAAAATTGTCGGAAAATATTTCAAATTGTGCTTTTGTCTAAAATGTATTCAGAATTGTCGGAAACTTTTTTAAATTAATGGAAAATATTTCGAATTGTTTGCTTTTGTCTAAAATGTATTCAGAATTGCCGGAAACTATTTTAAATTGTTTTCAACTATCTAAAAATTATTTAGAATTGCCGGAAACTATTTCAAATACTTCTCAACTGTCCGAAATTTAATTAGAATTATTGCAAACTATTTTAAATTGTTTGCAATTGTCTAAAATTTATTCAGAATTGCCGGAAACTATTTTAAATTATTTTCAACTATCTAAAGATTATTTAGACTTACCGGAAACTATTTAAAATATTTTTCAACTGTTCAAAATTTAATCAAAATTGTCGGAAAATATTTCAAATTGTTGGAAACTATTTCAAATTGTTTGCAATTGTCTAAAATTTATTCAGAATTGCCGGAAACTATTTTAAGTTGTTTTCAACCGTCTAAAAAATATTTAGACTTACTGGAAACTATTTCAAATATTTTTCAAAATTTAATTAGAATTATTGGTAACTATTTCAAATTGGTTGAAATTTGTCTAAAATTTACTCAGAATTACCGGAAACTATTTTAAATTATTTTCAACTATCTAAACATTATTTAGACTTACCGGAAACTATTTAAAATATTTTTCAACTGTCCAAAATTTAATCAAAATTGTCGGAAAATATTTCAAATTGTGCTTTTGTCTAAAATGTATTCAGAATTGCCGGAAACTTTTTTAAATTGTTGGAAACTATTTCAAATTGATTACAATTGCCTAAAATTTACTCAGAATTGCCGGAAACTATTTTAAATTATTTTCAACTGTCTAAAATTTTTTTATACTTACCGGAAACTGTTTCAAATATTTCTGAGATGTCTAAAATTTAATTAGAATTATTAGAAACTATTTCATATTGTTTGCAATTGTCTAAAATTTATTCAGAATTGCCGGAAACTATTTTGAATAATTGTTCTTAACTGTCTAGAATTTATTCAAAACTGCTGGAAATTATTCCCATTAATTAAAATACTTACACGTCTGCCTTCTGCAAAACCGACCTACTTCTCAAATTATATTTAACTGTGGTCTTTCTTTTTTTGCGGTCGTAAAGTCGAACTCTTGAACAGCCTGTAGACTCAATCCGTGATTCATAGGTTTTATATGGATTTTTGAATCTGTAGTCATCCATTTCCTTTAAGCCGAAAGATGGTGAAGTTTCGTTTTTCATTTCAAAATCAACTTCATTTATGGATGTTATAAATCCAGAATCATATAATTCACGTCCTGTAGACTCAATCTGTGATTCATAGGTTTTATATGGATTTATAAATCTGTAGTCATCCATTTCCTTTAAGCCGAAAGTTGGTGAAGTTCCGGTTTTCATTTCAAAATCAAATTCATTTGTGGATCTCATAAATCCAGAATCATATAGTTCACATCCTGTAGACTCAATCTGTGAATCATAGATTCCATATGGATTTTTAAATCTGTAGTCATCCATTTCCTTTAAGCCGAAAGTTTGTGAAGTTTCGGTTTTCATTTCAAAATCAGATTCATTAGTGGATGTCACAAATCCAGAATCATTTAGTTCTTTTATTTTAGTATCATTTTCATAAGTTTCGTGGTCACTATTCTCTCTTTTGGGCGAAGAAAATAAAGTTGTTTCGCAGTTAATTTCTGCATCTGGCAAAAGAAAATTGAAACTTAAATAAATTTTATTTTCAGTTATTTTTCAGTAGGCTATGTATAAAAAATTGAGCTTAAATTAAAACGAAATAAATATTTGTTAAAGTTCAACCGGTACATTATTATTATTATCGTAATAATCCTTCTTTCAGTGTAATTAACAAATAATGCCCAAGTGCATTATGAGATTGCTAGGGTAATGTTGTCAGATCCATAATCCATAGAATATTAAAAAAAAAAAATAGTATGACATTAAACGTTGAAGGCACCACGGGAGTTAAACGAACAGTAATACCTGAGATCAACACTGTACTTTCCAATTTCCTCTGGTACCTTAATTATTAGAATAACTTTATAAGTAGCAACAATAGGAATTTCACCCTAAATTGAGAGATAGGCGTTTTTGTTTTTCATACATAGCCCATTGAAATAGTTATTTACGAATAGAGGGCCGAAAGAAAAGGTTTACGCCTGTGGACGAAATTTAAAGCCGCGTAGCGGAGGGCTTTTATTCGTCCAAGGGTGTAAACTTCTTACGGCCTTAGGTATGTACAACGTTTTACGCACTACTGCAATCAAATAAAGTGTTTTTAAATTATTTTTTAAATACATGCAAAGCTTGTTGCTATACAAAAATATTACGTGGCTAGGTTAACCTTATTTTGTCGTTATATTATAAATAATTAAAGAAATACTTCTAAAATTTATATAATTAAATAAAGGTTAGTATCATTATCGCGCGTACTGGCTTTTTTACAGCCCGGCGGGCGGTAAAACTAGCAAAAAGCCTGGCGGGCGTAATGTTCAACTTTCCGCCTTGGTAACTAACAAACAATTCTGATGTAGTTATGCGTAAAATAATTATAAGCAGAAATATAATTAATGACATGATCTTTTCATAATTTATTTCAAAGATAAACCCAAAATTTATTTAATTTGATTTTTTTTTTTCAATATTTTACTTAAGGATATAAAATGCCTAAATTCAGAAAAAATACTTTATCGAAGGGCCCAAAAATATATATGCCATCCCAGACTACACTCCATTCGCGATAGCGAGAGAATGTGGAACTAATCCTAGAACATGAACAAGTCATTATATTAGTTCGCCTCCAAAATTATCATCTTTTATAGAATGTCTCTTCAAGAATTAGTTCCACATTTGATACAATTCATTTATAAAATTAAACCATAAATTTTTCCATGGCTCCATCATTGAGTAAATTATGTATGAAATTTATTTCTGACAGCTGCCCCTCACAAAATTCATTTGTTCTGGATTGATCTATTAAATAGATATCTTTAACTGTTTAAAAGATATTTAACCAAAAATTACCTGTTTGTTCATCCGGTTCATCTTTTATCACTTCTTCTTTGATTTCTGGTTTAACTTCGTCATCTATTGCGTCAACTGATTTGTATTTATCGACTATTTCAAGCTTTTCCAAAAGGTTTGCAAAGTCTTCCACGCAGTCACCATCTAGTTTAACTTGCCCATTGTACATAAACTCTAAAAGTTTGGATACCACATTTCTTGAAACATTAATACGAATTCTAGACTTTCGATCTGTATTTCTTAGCAATTTGAAGAAATAAGGACTTATAGCACACAAAATAGTTTTGTCAGTTTTAAAAATATATTGTTCACACTCTATTGTAACGTTTTGAAAAGAATTATCTGCATGAAATTGTCTGAATTTGTCTAATATATGATTATAGAAATTGTGGTAAAATATCCGGAATTTTTTCGGTTTTGTATCCATTTTTTCTTATTTCAATTTGATGTGAAACACTTGACAAATGTATAAGGTTAGGCACATAATTTACGCGAATATCACTAAAAAATTATTGCCCGGATACACACCGCTAACGCTTAAATTTTAAATGTTCCTAAACTTGAGAACTCATGTCGTCGAAACAAAACATAGAGGTAAGAATATATAAATGAAGAGAGCGTAAAGTGAGCTTGTGCACAATGACCTTGATGCCTAGTGACGGAAAGGGAATGAAGCGTCAGCCATATTGTGCTGTTCCATTTTTGGCGCGTTATTCAAATGTTTCCATGGTTTCCATTTTACTCGTACATATTTCTAAAATAAAGTTAAGTAGAGAGTAATAAAACAATAAGAATAGTGCAATTTATTTTTAAAAAAATATTGTAGAAAACAATATTTGCTGTAATACAGTGTTTTTATTTATACAAGTATATCTGTTACTAAAGTACATAATATTTAATACTTAAAGAAATACAATAAATATGAACATGTGAATCTAAGAACCTTCGTAAAGAATTAATTAGTTGTATTGTTATCGTCGACTGTGTGATTAATATTTGATATTTTTTGTTATAGTCGTATGGATATTATTAATATATTTAGAATAATTACGCATGAAAAGTCATGTTTTTTCCTTTCAGTAGATTTCTGTGTTTTGATTTCCGCCCAGAACGATTACTGCGGCCTAACATACAGCACACTGGCATATTTATTATAAATATATTACTAAATGTGTCCAAAAAAGGTATTTAAACACAAAAGTTTAAGAACAAATTTCAAATAGCACACGTCAACGAAAGTGAAAGTAAACAATGTATCAGAAATGGAACAGTAAAAGATGGCGAACCATTTCCCCTCACGGCTTCAAGATTTTTGTCTTACGCTCCCTTTATATTATATTGGGCTTCCAAAATTAAAATGCGCCACTGGTGGCAGATTTCTGAACAAAAGTAACGCTATGTAGATAGAAATTAATATATGTACAACTACAGCAATGAAATATAATCTAAATAAAGGAAATCAAATATTTTTTATTAAAAAAACCAATATACTGTTAATTAAAATATGACTAAAGTACTCTTAACCTACAACTACTTACTAAAATTAACCCTATTAACTAAAATATTAGTAAAACTATCACTAAATTGTTACTACAAGAAAGATCAAACTCAATTCTACCGAAATTAACAAAAAAACACTATACTACATCTCAAATTAAATTAAAAACTACGAAAATTAGTCTCACAACAATTGTACTCTTATGGAAGCCATCGAAAAATGTACCATTCGTTTGAATTTTGACGTCAGCACCATCTCTTGATAATTTGGAAGCCCAATATTATTAACTCTATGAAACAAAACATCAAATGAGTAATTGAATATTGAAGCAGTGTTGGTAAATGACTCCCAAATAAATTCCCTATTTCACTTCTAACCAACGACGACACGACGAGGGTTTTCCACGATTTTTTGATTTTTTTATATGTTCATGTAGAGATAAAATTAATAAACCCGTATTTTTTTATTTTGCAAAAAAAATAATAGTAGAATGGGAGAAAAAGGCAAAATTTGAAGAAAATAAGAGAAGAACAATTGTTTTAAGTGAAGTCAGCTACAAAAATGTAGCGCGGGAAAATATAAAAGAAACCCACGCATAACCAGCATTAACTTGAACCCACGCGGTTACTGGTTACTGATTCAGCACGTGTTGTTATTTGTATTTTAAATTAAACGCGTATACGAACTGTAGTTAAGTAAACAAATAATAATAATAAATAAGTAATAAATTAATGTATGAAAATAGTTTCTGTATTATTTTAGCTATGTCGACCTTTGGGAACATGAATAGGGGTTTTCAAGTTTTTTTCATTTTTTAATATGTTAATCTCTATATAAAAATATTAGACCCGTGTTTTTTATTTTCGCCGAAAAGCGTCTAATAAGCCAGAAAAAAATTATTAAAATTTCTATAAATGAGGATCGAAAAAATCATCGGTACGTGTGACGTCATCGACACCGCAAGAACATACGTTTCTAGAGCTGAGTGAGACGGAACACGGTGGGTATGTCGTTTCGCACATGAACATGTAAACAAATGATACATAACCCAAGAAAGTAATCACTTGTTGAATTCTGTTCCTCAACTTAATTTGTAATACTTATCGAAGATATTTTTAAATAAATTGTGATTGTACATGCAAATCAGGTAAAACGTGAGTACTTACAGTAATTTTGGAGATAATTAAATATTATTTTTCTATTTTAAGAGATGGATGATTTCTTTTATTTGCTATTCTGGTTACTATAGCTCTAATAATGAGCATTTTTGTGGTGGTGAAATACTGTTTCGTACCGGGCTGCTATAATTCCTCAGCAAATAATCCAAAGAAAATATATGTAACGGTTCCAAAAAATGAAGAAAAACGTGCAAGTTACAATGACTAAAAATAAATATTCCGTATTATAATGGTATGAAATCTAAACATGTTAATTAATTTACTAATTTAATTATTTGTGTATTCGATTTACAGCCAGAAAGTAAAAACGCTATTCCTTATTCATGTCCTATCCTGTTATCATTAAAATTATAAAATTAGCACATATTTAACTTTCTAATTAATAATAAATTAAACTATTGGTAAAATGATGTTTTATTTAAGGCAAAAAAAATAACAAACAACTATGAAAGTATTTATTGACTTCATAAATTTGGGGAATACTGCAATTTTCCAAAATGTTGTTGCCTCCTCCATCAACTGTTGACAGAAGTCTTTGTCGAATTCAACTTCTACAATAACAGCTTCGTCTCCATACTCTTTAGTTGCTCTACAAATGTTGTATTAAATAAATATTCCATAAATCTGCGTACAAAACATTACATACCTCTGGGCTTTCACATTTCTTATTTCTGCACTAACAAAACTAGGATTGTCTTTGTAATACAAATGCAACATGACTGTATCAAAATACGGGAAATTTCGACTGTCTGCTTTCACAAATTCAGGATCCATATTCTAAAGAAAATGAACAGTTTTAATATAAACAGCATTATTGGTTATTTACTTTACTTACTTGTTTTTTTCAAAAGATTCTTCAAAGAAACTAACAGGAAATTCGGTAAAAATTTCTTGTAACCTTAAATTTCATCAAAATAACAAATGTTCTGGCTTGAATGTCACGTCAGGTCACAGCACGAACATGACCTGCGCGCTCGAAAAGCCATTAGCCAATCAGAATTTTCAGAGTGCCGTTGACGTCATAAAGATGGCCGATACTAAATTGTATGCACTCAATTTAAATGCATTAAATTTTAATTTTGATTTTAGAGTAATAAAAATTAGCAAATTAACGATTATATTCATCTTAATATTACTTATACATGATGAACACGTATGATTTGTTTTAATTTTAACAATTTACCTGAATATTTCGACATTTTCGTCGGCTCGATTGTAAAGTTTAAAAATGCTTTATACAATTATTATATTCATTAACCACTACTATTCATTACAATACATTATCTTAAACCGCTACTATATGTATTATTAAGTTCTGGGGTTTTTTTTTTTGTGTCATTCTATTTGTTAACTACTTGTGTCTTTAAACATGTTAAATTTATGTATTATTATAGTCAACCTGTAATTGGGGTCTTGAACCCTGTTGGTCAGACTAACAATAAATAAATAAACACTGATATCCAATAAGTCTTTCTTAAAAAGCTGTAGCCTTGGAAACCCCTATTTAACTTGCTGGGAATCGCTGCTTTTATAGTGACAATTTTATTGATAGTTTTTGTAATTAAATATTGTTTTGTACCTACATGTAAAAATAATTCGCGAAATAATGTAGACAAAATATATAGGTATAACGGTTCCAAAAGATGAAAAAAGAAGATCTAATTGGTAGGTACAAAGCTGTCGCTCCAGCTCCAAATGAACCAATTTCAAAAAGCAATAACAAGTATATCTGTGAAGATCACTTTGATGTATGTAAATTACATAATTTTTTATATGATTATTGGTGGTATTGACTTTTTAATAATTATTTATAGTTACCGAATAATGCGTCAAACTGGGCATGCTTAAAACAATTGGAGAAACAGTTACACCAAAGCCAGATGCTGTTCCAAAACTCAGGGAAACTGTAGTAATCTACATGTCAGACTCTGCAAAGAAGACGAAACAGGAAAATATTGAAATGTACAATTTAGTCATAGTAGACGAATATCGATTCAGAAGTAACCCAACAAAAATAACTGTATCCACAAGTTTAATAGATTCTCCCTCTGGATCATTTGAAATCGATTAGGCCGTCAGAACAAGAAGCATACAACGACCGAAAACATTATAGAAGCGTGGCCACTATGACAAAACTTCAAACAGAAACTAAGAGTACAATGTGTGTCCCGGAAAATTTCCCTGTACCTGTACGAAATGTAGAATGTGTTAGTCCATCTTCCATACAATCGTCCTCTGTTTATTCTCCTTCAATATTATGTTCTGGTTCTTCAACTGCTTCAGTAATGAAAACAAATATGAATTTTAAAGAAATTAATTTGGGTTGCACAAAAAATAAAATAGAAAATAATAGTAGGTTTTATTTAGGTTTACCGAAAGAGGATTTTTTTTAAATAAAATTTTGCGAAATAAATTTGGAAATATCATACATAAAAATTTTAATTACTTTGAAGAAAATACGTACTAATGATCAATATTCCAGATTAGCTATAGATTTTTCGTTAAGTACAAATACTGTTGGAAATTATTTTACAACTTCATTACCAAAAATAGCTGGTCTTTTTAAAAATTTTGTATTCTGGCCAGAGAAATGGACAATAAGACGACTGTTAACAACAGCATTTTGTTACAGATATAATAAAACTCAATCTACAATAGATTGTTTTGAAACAGAAATTGAAAACCCAAGTAATCCTCTCCATCAAGCTGCAAATTGGAGCCAGTACAAGATATACAATACTGCCAAATATTTAATTTCTTGTAGGCCGTATGGTTTTGTAAATTTTATTTCACATGGTTTCGGAGGACGCACTACTGATTATGAAATTGTAGTGAATAGTGGATATTTACTTGTACTACCAGAAGAATCAGCAGTAATGGCAGATCGTGGGCTTAAAAATATTGTTACCCAGTTATACAGCAAAAAATGTACCTTAATACGCCCACCGTCAGTTGCTGCTGGTACAAAGAGTACAAGAAAGAAGTTATGGAAAGTAAGGGTATCGCGTCTCTTCACATACATGTAGAGCGAGTTACGAGGTGCTATCCAAATTTTTCGGGACTGGTGCTGCCATCTGTTGAAAACCTTATCTTTGGACTTATGGTCACCATCAGCCTCGAAGTACTAGTTCCCATCCGCACGTACACACCGGTCCCAGCGCTTCTGCCACTGGTCAAACATTTTCTGGAAGTCCTGTTCTTTGAGGGTGTTATCACCGCCAGCGATGCTTCTTGAATCCTCTCTAGAGTGTCGAACCGACGGCCTTTCACTTGAGTTTCAGTTTTGGGAATAGCGCGAAATCGCAAGGTGCCAAATCTGGCGAGTACGGTGGGTGGGGTACAACCGCCATGTTGTTTTTTGCCAAAAAGGTCCTGGTAAGCAAGCGTGTGACAGGGCGTGTTGTCGTGATGCAGCAGCCAGTTCCCTTGACGCCAAAGTTCGGTCCGTCGTCGCCGCACGTTTTCACGGAGCCGTCGCAAAACGTCACAGTTGTACGCGGAATTCACTGTTTGGTTGGGCGGAACGAATTCTTTGTGCACAATTCCCTTGGTATCAAAGAAAACGATGATCATGCTTTTTACCTGTCTCGCTTTTTTGGGTCTTGGAGAGGCCGGGCTCTTCCACTGGGACGATTGTTGCTTTGTCTCTTGGTCATAACCGTAAATCCAGCTCTCGTCGCCGGTGGTAACCCGTAACAAGAAGGTTGGATCCATCGTAAAATCGCCACACACCAAACACAAAGTATTACGGAAATCACTATGAACACGTCCTCCCAGCTGAATGCCACTCCGCACACTGACTCATCAGATATGCAGCTCTCGCCACCTAGCGGTGCAAAGATGAACTACTCCTACTTTCCAGATAGCAGCACCAGTCCCGAAAATTTTGGATAGCACCTCGTATACGGCGTTTGAGATGTTAAGTCCACATGCTTGTATCAATACTCATACAATAAAATATTTATATTGTATTGTGTTAATAGCTTGTGGCATTATAAACATGCATAATCCTACACCCGCAAGCATGAAACTAACGCAAATGTCAAAAATATAACCTAAAAACATTTCGTTAGACCCCCCACTACCGATTCATCGGAAATCATAAAATCTTGATCGGACTTCTTTCAAAAATTTTATTGTATATTGTAATGCCTGTAGGGTATTAAAAATAGATTACAAAGAAAAATATTTTACTGATATTAAATATAATAAATAACATTACAAAACTTATATACAAGCAAAAATACCATGTATTAATACATCAATTTGGGAAATACAGCACTTTTCCAAAAACATTCTGCATCTTTCATTATATTTTTACAAAAAAAAAAATCATTAAATTTAACATTCTGTATAATTATTTCCCTATTTTCTTCAAAATTTGATGATGCTACGCAAAAGAGCCCTTCCGATTTCTGCAGCACAAACATCTGAAGTTGTATTTGCGCCAAAAATTTATTACATATTTTGTCATCAACAATGTAATTTTTGACTGTTTTTCCCTTTGGAGGGTCATTTTATTTCTATACAAAAATTATTAGAAATAGCATCAGGTGAAGCTCCAAATAATGGATATACTGGCCTAATGGGGGATTCCACGACTTTTTGATTTTTTTAATATGTTATAGTATTTTTAAACTCAGATATTCCCTAATTTTTCTTTTCTTAAAATTCGGCTTCTTAAGGAAGAAAAAAAAAGGCAAATATTTGGTATCCATCGTTTCCCGCCTTACGACGTAAGCGAACCCAGTGGTGGAGAGCAATGACATTTTGATGAGAGCCAACAAAGTATCTGACATCTGGTGGCAAAATGAAAAATACTAGTCGTAAATATTCGGCATTAAAAATAATTAAAATAAAGCTTACTGTCAAAAATCAGTAGGAATTTTCCAAGACATACGCACAACTGTATTGTAATTGTTTGTTTACATTTTAGTTACCATGGCGAAAAATGAAAGATTACACCCGGCGGGCGGTAAAGTGTAAAGCAAAAGCCCGCCGGGCGGTAAAAAATATATACGAGTAATATTGATATATCACCATACCTTATCATTGAAATATGCGAGCAACACAGTTTCGTTCAAAATTGCCACATTTTTTTTCTGTCACACATCGTATTCGTTTTGATATCGGTCCTTTGACTTAACAGGACATAAATCCGCTAAAGCTTAATTAGCTTCTAGCAAATTTTTTTCAGAAATTTCAGTATCATATTCAGGTTGAAGCTCCATGCTTGACATTTTTAATTATTTGTTTACACAAAACAAATGGTTACCAATACAACGCATCGCCTAAATGTTTCTTGGCATAGCCATCTGGCCATCTAATATTTTTTTACATAGCAACAAGCTTTTAGTTATGCAATTAAAAATTACGTTTCATTTGGTTTCAGTTGTGCGTAACACGTTGTACGTACCTCAGGCCGAAAGAGGTTTACGCCCTTGGACGAATAAATTTCGTCCGCAGGCGTAAACCCTTTCTTTCGGCCCTCTACGTAAATAACTATTTACTACATTTCACGTAAGAAAATATAGATAGCTCATTATTTTACATGTGCTGAAATTAAAGGGCAATTTAAATTTTTGAGACCAAGCCAATACATACATAATCGCCCCAATTCTGTAAGAAAGTTGTTAAGTCTTAACAACGTTGCTATAGCAAATAACCAATAATACTTGCGAACACTGAATAAAACATGAAAATGACAGGCTTTACATTTGTTTTTATTGGTTACAATTTTTAGCAACGTTGCTTAGACTTAACAACTTACTTACAGAATTGGGGTGATAGTATATCATTTTGCAAAATCCGACATTCATGTAAAGAATAGGCTACTTGCGTGGTACTGAAAATCCGATTTCTATCACTATACAGGCTGTCTCAATAAGCTTGCTCACTATTGGTAACTTTTTTATTTGAAGAGATACGAGGTTGATTAAATGAGCAAAATTGTGCCATTTTATATTAGAAAATTGGTCATGTAGACAAAATAAAATTTATGTCAGCGGTTCTCAAAATTTGGGTCAATATATATATTTTTTAAATGGAACCATATATTTTTTATTATCTTATTGGAAAGAGTATTTTTTTCTCTTTCCAATAAGGTAATGTTGTTTATGTACAATTTTTTCAAATAAACGAGTTATTTACGGTTAAAAATTTAAATTTTGTAAACTATTTTATTAGTTTTTTAGTCAAGTAAGCAATGGAAACAATTGATTCTTTGTTTGTTTGACGTTTAATAATTTCTCCCGTAAAGTTCTCTGTGTTTAATAATGTTTAATAACTTTACAAATGAAGAAAAGTTAGACATGATCTTGCTATATGGAAAGTTATATCTAGACACCAGTTACGTAGAACGGTCGGCTCTCTTTCCAGAAGAGTTTAAATGTGCGAAAAAAATAATTGCTTTCAATTTGAATATTTTCTTTGTTTTGTTATTACTGTAAAATAAATTAATAAAATAATAATTTTGTAAAAGACAATTGTTTCCATAGTTTACTTGACCTAAACTAATAAAATATAATTTTTATCTTTAAACGTAAATAACTCGTTTATTAGAAAAAAATTTACATAAACAACATTACCTTATTGGAAAGAGAAAAAAATACTCTTTCCAATAAGATAATAAAAAATATATAGTTCCATTTAAAAAATATATATTCTGTCCCAAATTTTGGGAACCGCTGACACAATTTTTATTTTGTCTACATGACCAATTTTCTAATATAAAATGGCACAATGAGCCTGTTTCACAATTTTCAAAAACTATTTTAAATGAAAGTTTATGGAATGATTTTCTTAGTAATAATTTTTATTTTAATAATTTGTTGTTATTTGTGGAAATAATTTAATAAAAAGATTGGCGTTCTGAAAAACTACCCCCCACTCCTGTGACGTAGAAGCACATACATTACATCATTAATAGCCAATAGGAAAACAGTTTTTCCATCACCTACGTTTATTCATATTGTTTATATAAATAAACGTACGCTAAAGTTTGTCACATGTTAATAACAAAATCTTTTAATTTGACATTTGACGCTGACATTGCTCATTGTAAATGAATAATAAAGTAATAATGGCTAATTCAAATTACACTCAAGCTAAATCGGACAATTAACCGAAGGTCGATAGCTGGATGATGGCTGAATTTATATCAGAACGATTGTTTTACTGCTACCGAAATAAGGGGTGTTAAAGAGTTGAGATAAAATAAAATATAAAAACTGAATTTATTATATAAATTGATAATATATTTTACTTTAAAGTTCTGGTCGTGATTCTTATTTGACACTTGTTTGACAACTTTGACAATACACTTGACACCTTAGAACCGCTGAAGATGTATGTACTCTGACGTCACATTCTGTTTCAGATCACGTGACATATTCAAAATTTTATCCAAATTTCAAAAATTAATTGTAAAATATCTAAAGGATATTTCGCGATATTTTCAAATTTGAGGTTCTTTAAAGAACAATATCTTTTCAAATTTAATACTTAGAAGTCATATAAAAATTCTTGCAACAGCCCTATTTTGCTAATTTAATCAACCTCGTATCTCTTCAAATAAAAAAGTTACCAATAGTGAGCAAGCTTATTGAGACACCCTGTATACGTAACGTTATGTTGAAAACATATAAAAATAAAAAAATTATTTTTAAAAAATATTTGTTCTTTAGTAAATTAAGGGCCGGTTTTTCAATCTCTGGTTAAAATTTTAACTTCTAGTTAAGTAAACAATATTGCATCGTTTTGTTGACAGCAATGATAAATCTGTCATTTGACAGTTCATTTCGTTTCAATTTTGTTTATTTAACTCTTGGTTAAAATTTTAACCAAATATTGAAAAACCGGCCCTAAGAAAGATAATTTTCTGTGACGTCATTATATTAAACTTGAGAAGGAAACCATGTATAAAAATGTAACGTAAAGATGGCACGCCGTGCGAGAAAGTTTTAATTTTAATTTTATATTAGTTCATTGTTCTCTGTCTCTCTCTGGGCTCTCAAATATATTAACTACTTCACAAATACACATAGGTAGTTACATGTAATTTAAAATATCGATGCCAAAAAGACAAACTAAAATACTAACCTCCAAACTATTGTTGAAACGTCAAACAGGAGATCTACATTACCCGTACAAACGCTATGGCTTTACGACCATTCATTGGTGCGGCGTAATTCTACGTCATACATGGCGGTAATTCAAATAATCAAATTTCATTATTTTTTTCCTGGCTAATTAATAAAAATTTTGCAAAAAGAAAAAATATAGGTAGTAAGTTTTTACCTGCTCTTCAAAAATATTAAATAAAAAAAGGTACGCAAGTAGCCCATTGATAGTTTTAATTTTTTTTTACATTATCAGCGTAGAATAGTACTTCAGAATTTTTGACATCAACAATATCGTTTATAAACAATATGAACAACAAAAGACCGTGATTCCCAACTCGTTTACACTTACCGACGATGACTTGGAGGACCACTTCATTGAGGATGAAAACATACACTAACACTTAAAGGGTTGATTGATGAACACGTTTATGGAGGCGGACACACTTAATATGTTTGTACTAAATTTTATTTACAACTTATTATTAACGACTACACTAAACATAACTAAATCCTAAAGATGCCAATGTATCCCTAGTCCAAAATACACGCGTTACGCAGAACGTGAGCCAAAACTAAAACTCTACATGTCGCTTGGACATGAGAAACCAACACAGACTCCATGTCTTTCCAATACGAATCACTAAACTAGTCTAATTAAAATATCTGAGGGGTACAGGGTGAAAGGTTATCAAACAGCATCCATAGCTAAATATCAACCCCACACGTAGGCTTGCAATAACTTATAGACAATCAGTACACTAAATGTCTAAGAGGCTAACATCCAGACTAAACAAGAGAGATGTGGGAAAAATAATAATTATCTCTAAACAGAATTTTGACTTACAAAGATAAGAGAGTTGAAATATTGTTATCGAAACTATAATTTAGAAGAAATATGCCGCAAGATAAATTAAATTACAAGGAGATTTTGTAGGAAATCGAGAACAACCAGTCTTTAAGGCGGCGGTCCCACTGATCAAGTACCTTCAACCGTTTGTTATCGTGTAAATTTTAAACATGTGTATAGTAATAGCGTGTGTCGCACCGGACCACCGTTTTCCATCGAGTTGTTTAATTTTCAAGCTGGTTTGAATTTTTACTCGATGCTCGACGGCACTTGATGCCTTGACGCATTCGTACTGAAGCATTTGCATTTATGTGTAGTAAATAACAATAACCTCACAATCGTTAGTATATGTTTTCTATGCTCACAATCAAGAATCAAGTTCTCATATTGTTCGGTCGGTTTGATTTAATTTATTGAATGAATATAGAAACTAAAATAATTGAAAAGGAATGGAGCACTGACGAAATTGATTTATTAATCAATTTAGTTAGAGATAGCCCAGATCTTTATAATAATAATAATAATAATAATAATACATTTATTACTTTAAAAGGTTTACAACCCATGATAAGTAAATGGACAAATTACAGTAGTAGAGTTTACAAAAAGAAAATATCTAGTTCATCAGAAACAGAATTATAATAACTACACATAACATAAATTGGTGATTTGCACAGCACATTTGAATTATATGAAGAAAGATAAAAGCTTTCAGTACAGCGTGAAGATAATCTCGGTACACGAAAATAAAGTTTCTCTAGTAAATCTGAACAATCAACCTTGTAGTGAATTATTTTGAATAAATAATCTATTTTGATAACATTAAATCTTGATCTAATTGAGTCAATATTGAATGTTCTAAATAGGGTATCAGCGGGCGTATTTTGATCAGGATAATAGTGAAAACATTTAAACCAAAAATACTTTAACATTTTACGTTGTAACTTTTCTAGTCTCGCTATATGAGTTTCATAAAGGGGATACCAAATGATTATAGCATATTCCATCTTGGACTGTATGAAAGCATAATATAAAACTTGCAGTGCATTAATATTAGAAAAATCCGTACAACTTCTAATGATGAAACCTATCATTCTATTGACTGATGCAATTAAATTGACAATATGGAATGTAAACGTAAGTTCTGGATCGAAATAGACTCCTAGGTCTTTAATTTGCGAGGAACGAGATAAGTTGACAGTGTCTATATTATAGTTATATAAAATTGGTGATTTCCGACGGGTAAATGACATAACTTCACATTTACTGATGTTAAGTTCAAGTTTGTTAGTATTACACCAATTTGCAATACTATTTAAGTTATTTTGTAGCTTATTACAATCCCGTACATTTTGGATCTCAGTAAAAATTTTTACATCATCAGCGTAGATTAACACGTTACAAGTCAAATTTTCCACAATGTCATTTACAACAAGGAGAAATAAAAGTGGTCCTAAGTTTGACCCTTGTGGTACACCCGACTTAGCAATATAATACTTGGAACGGTAGTTATTGTAACATACAAACTGTCGACGGTTACATAAGTACGATGCAAAGAAATGAATTAGATCATCATGGAATCCGAAGTTGCGAATTTTATGCAATAAGATCTTATGATTTATTTTATCAAAGGCTTTTGACATGTCTGTATAGATAACATCTACCTGGCCTTTTTTATCCAAAACTTCGGAAACATACTGTGTAAAAACGCAAAGATTAGTTGTAGTTGATCTTTTAGGCATAAAACCATGTTGGTATTGCGAGATGTACTGCCTTACTTGCGGAAAAATCTGATTGTATATGACAATTTCAAATAATTTTGCGAAGTTAGACAATATGGATATCGGTCTATAATTTTGAATAACTGATGGATCTCCCGATTTCAGTACAGGACAAACTTTAGTTAATTTCCAAGCGTCCGGAAATTGTTTGGTTGAAATTGATTTATTAAAAATAAAAAGTAGCGGAACTATCAAAGCCACAACACAATCTTTTACTACGAAACTAGGAATCTGATCATGTCCAGCAGTTAAAGTATTTTTAAGTTTTTCTCTAGCTTTCAGTAAATCAGATTCTGTTATGCTAAGGTCTACATTATGTGACATAATTAAACTGTTTGACACTAATTGTTGACTGTTACTAAAGACAGATAAATCTGAATAAACACTACAAAAATATTCACTAAAAAGATCTAAGATTGAATTTGGAGTGTCGCTGATTGTATTATGTGATTTCATAATGTTAGGTATCCTTGATGTGCCTTTCTTGTTCTGTACAAATGACCAAAATTGTTTAGGATTTGATGTCACAGAGTTTTCAACATCCGAAATATAGCTATTATACGATGATTTTATTGCATTTTTCACAGAACATTTAGTTTGTTTGTATTTGTTTAAGAAGTAAATAGAATTTGTTTTCTTGTACTTTGCATAGTATTTGGATTTTAGTTTGATATTATGAATAATGTCGCGAGTAAACCATGGCGGATAGCTATTTTTCTTATGTTTATATGTAGGTACATACATGTCAAAAATAGAGTACAACAATTCATAAAATTTAGTACAAGCATCATTAACATTGGAACATTGAAGTACTGAAGACCAATCACAGTGCAATAAATCGTGATAGAGTGCAGTAAAATTAGCTTTTTTAAAGTTGTAAGTTTTGACAAAATTATTTGTGCGAAATTTGTTATGTACATTGTGTGTTATTATTAAATCAATCGCTAAGGGTGGATGATGCACATCAACTTTAACCATAGGTAAATCATCACGAGATAAAGTGGCTTTTATGTTAGTAAAAACTAGGTCTAACAATCTGTTATTACAATTTAAGATGTTATTGCACTGCTCCAGGTCATTAAATGTTTCGAAATTAAGCAAATGATCACGCAGGATGTCATTATGATGAGGAGAGTTATAATTTGGTACATTAAAATCGCCCATTATAATAACATACTGATCCTTAATACAGTATTGTTCTATGTAAGAAGTAAGTTTTTCTAAATCAGCTATTTTGGGTGTCTCGGGAATGTAGCAAATAAAAATATAAAGAATATTTCGTTGCAAAAAGCATTTACAGCCTAATATATCAAATGAAATTAGCTCAGGTTGTAAATCAGACAAATCAATTTGTTCAATTTTAAAAGTATTTTTACAAGCAAGTAATACGCCGCCACCTCTAGAGATATTCAACGCACTAAAATTTCTATCTTTCCTGAGAACAGTATGAAGCGCCGTTTGGGTCATAATTAAATGTGGGAAATATTTATTTTTGCATCGTGAGAAATATATTTTTTTAAGAAATAAATAAAAATACTGAGAAATAATTTTTATTTCTTAAATTATTTTTTATTTTGTGTGCTATAATGAAATGAGGGAAATATTTATTTTTTAAAATATTTCTCCCGGTCGACACAGGGCGTTTCGGGAAAAATATTTTTCAAAATATTTTTCCCGATTGATGCCGAGCTTTTCGGGAAAAATATTTTTTTAAATATTTTTTCCCGGTCGACGCAGCGCATTGCAGGAGAAATATTTATTTAAATATTTCTCCCGGTCGACGCGGCGCAGTTCGTGAGAAATATTTAAATAAATATTTCTCCCAGTCGACGCGGCGCAGTTCGGGAGAAATATTTTACGCACAAAAATATTTCTCACAAAGTGCAATGCTTCGTCTGGGAGAAATAATTTTCATAACTATGCTAGTTTCCGTTAGATGGCACAGAGCTAGTTACCGCTGGATGGCGCTGAGCTATCTGTTATTACCGGAGTGCGTAGTAGCATTTAATAAATAATATTTATTAAATATTATATTATTATATATATATATATATATATATATATATATATATATATATATTATTATATTAAATAAATAAATATATATATATATATATTATATTAAATATTTATTAAATGGTAGTAGTGAGTGCTCGTGGCCGTGGCCATCCCCCGTGTTTGTCAGAGGTGTTTGTGTTTTGCTTGTGGACGCGTACGTACGCGCGAATCTAGTGAAGCCGGAAAAACTGACATAACCTATTTATGTTATGAAACGCGCAGCGGAAAATTGCCCAGAATATCAAAGTAAGTTGTACTGGATGATTATAATTAATTAAGCACATTGGACCATATTCAGCACTTAACTACATATTGTACGCTTCTCTAAAAATAACAAAACAAATGCAAGTCAAATATAGTAAATATTATTCTAAGATTATGTCAAATGTCCCATGGTTGTTATGGATACTTTTAACATGCTTAATTAATTTGTTATTGATGTTTTTGTAGCTTTTATACAATTTATTATAAGATGGGAGACGATCTGGTGAACCAGGTTCTGCAGAGCCCAAATGTACGGAATGCAATTTTAACCTGCATTAGGCAGGTAGAGGCAGAAGCACCAGTAATAGCAACAAACAATAATAATTCGCCGTCAATTTCTCAGCAACCAGCAGGTGTCAGGGATGAACTTAGACGGCTCTTCCCAACGTTGGGACCAAATAGTAATAGATTTGTCAGTAAAAGAATGCGAAAGGGAAGGACGAAAAATATTATTTTTGCAACAGACGTAATATTAGTTGAGCCCCAAGTAAAGCGCACCTTGATGGGGAAAAAAAAAGCCGAAGCATACGAAAAAGGTAATAAAAATAAATAAAATAAATATATCATCACGGCATATTACCCATTGCTGGGTGTGCCACTCTGCTTTGTACACAGATCTCGGTAAATGGTGATATATTTGTACCGTGCGGGCGTTTACCAGACGTCACCTCACGGGCACTCATTGCTGACGTGGAGATTGCACCACAGGGGTCAGTTTTTGTGCCATATAAAATTGGATAATTTTTGGTGTCGGTCGGGATCGAACCCGGGTCCCCGGATTCGCGACCAGACACTCAAAGCACACGGTAATTTATTAATTAATGCGATATTTAGTGATAATGAATAGGCTCTAATAATTACATCTAGTGATCTTATAAGAAAAATTGTTGTGATACTTTTTGGGAGCAGCTATAAATAAAAATCAGATCTCTCACTAAATCGTTTAGCAATTTTGAAATTTCAGTAGAACCTCGATTATCCGGGTTAGCTTACGAGTAATTTTTGTTGTTCTCATAAGCATGGATAAGTTATTTAATATAAAAAAATATTTAAGACAAAATTTGTAGAGAATCTTATACTCTACAACTTTTATAATAAATGCATATACGATTTGAGGCAAAAGAAGCGAAATATTTTCAAAAAACTTATTTTCGCGACCTTTGACCTTGAATATCTAAGGACGCTCACACGTGACCTTATGAGACTTTTGAGACAACATTTAGAATGCCAAAATAAAGGTTTATACAAATTTTCAGCTTATTCCGTTTCATTCCAAGGTTGACCCCTTTTTTAGCTTAAGGTACTTCATTCGTTGATGGTCACAATTTAAAATGTGGCTAAAATTAATATATAATATTAATTACACGTCGTAGAATTTGAATGTAAATTAGAAATCTTAGGTACCCGTTGAAATAACGACGATAATTGAATTTGTTGACACTGAAATGATTTACGTATACAGGGTGAGTCTAACTTTTTTATTATAAGTAATAGATAAAAATGGCTCATATAAAAGTTTTATTATTTTAAATATACTATTTCATGGCGCATGCAGATAATATTTATAAGGTCATGTTTACAAGATACGACTATCAACATTTATTTTTTAAATGGCAACCTATAATTATTTTATTAAAATATAAACCGCCATTTTTTTCTCTTTTCAACTATGTAAATTTTTATATATCAAAAATTGGAAAAAATCGAGAAAAATACGAATTAAAAAATATTAAAAATTATTTTTATTCAAATATTCTAGGTGGCTATGTAAAAATAAATGAAATATAACAAAAGGAAACAACAAACTATTTGTCCTACCTGTTTTTTAAATGAATAAATTAACTTTTAAATTAAATTTTCACATAGCCACCTAGAATATTTGAATAAAAATAAATTCTGATATGCTTCAATTATCTTATTTTTCTCAAATTTTTTCATATTTTTGATATACAAATTTTTACATCGTTGAAAAGAGAAAAAAATGGCGGTTTATATTTTAGAAGAAAAGTAATAGGTTGCTATTAAAAAAATAAAAGTTGACAGTCGTATCTTGTAAATCTGACTTTATAAAAAATATCTACATCTGCCATCATATAGTATATTTAATATAATAAAACTTTTATATAAGCCATTTTTTTCTATTATAATAAAAAAGTTAAAGGGGGAGGCGTCTTCCTAGACTCACCCTGTATGTAGGTTAGCAGGGTTAGCAGTAGTTTCACCAAACGATTAGAAAATATTATATCATAATAACTTAACACATTTTTGAAAAACGAATATGTTATTCTTTGATGTTTGAAATATTTATTAAGAAAATGAAAACTATGAGTTACCGCAATAATTGTTGAGAAATCGCACGTAAAAGGTTGTATTCTCAAGAAAAATTATAGTTTTGAAATTAATACGCGCACGCGCAGCAAAGTGTGAAGTGAACTGGCAATGGTGCAATCTGGTGCAATCAGTTTCACGCACTATGGCGTGCATGGAGGTAGGAATAAATATGGAGGGAGCCTAAACTTAAACTATGGGCAAGGGGAATGACCAATGGTAGGCCAGTTCAGTCTTGTACAATTTGATGTGGGGAGACGCACAGCAAATATAAAATTAAATATTTGAAATTGAAACTACAACTTGAAGAGGGGGTAGATTCTTCACTAGCGATTTCATTTACTCCCTCCATATTTATTCCTACCTCTATGGTTTACACGCAAATAAGGTTATGTCGTTCACGAAACATAAACATGTAAACAAACCAATGTTGCCATATCACTGGGCTGGATTTTTCATTTCGATTCTGCTGAAGTCATACATAGAACTTATGATAATTTTTTTTTTTTAATGTTAACCATACATTTGGTTTTCATCAATTAAAAGTATACATTATTTGAATAAGTTTTGAAGTAACAATACAATTTTTTTAATGAGTTTAAATATAGTGACTCATTTGATTAGGGAAGTCACGGATGAACTACCTTAAGTGACTGTACTAAGAGTAAATATTGCGATAAATTATTTATTTAATTAGATATTTACAAATACACTATACACTTTTCGGTTTAGTTTATATATTATTGTTTAAACAGTTGTTATATACTTTCTATAAAAGTCCCTTAAATTTTAAATTTCATAATTGTATTGTAACAAAGAGACATCGAGAGATATCAAAACGTGCTTATTCATTAAAATATCAGTATCGCAAAATTGTAGATTTGTAGATATACTTTCATGCAAAAAAAAATAAATAAATTCAGAACCCATGAAAATTTATAGCCTTGTCCTTTTGTATCTGTTTCGATGCAATAAACATATTATTATTATTATTACTATTATTATTATGGACATATTTATAAAACAATATACATATTGAATACATTTCAGCTGATATCCGTATGTGTGTGTTTTAGGATTTGCAGTATCTTCTGTCGAATTTACAAAAATATTAAGTGCAATTGAAGTCAGAAATCAGTTGAGGCAAGTTTTTCATTCAAAATTAGAGAATAAAGAATTCGATATACTAGTCCCCATTGGAGGGCACCTGGCAAAACCCAATTTAAATGATAATCAGCTGCTAGATGGATTAAACTTGTTCAAGATATTCTACAAAAAAACTATATACTTACGTCCACTTACTAATAATGAATATTTTGGGCAAAATATGTCTTCAACTTCCCTTAATGAGAACGAAAATTCTGAATTTAACACCGTATCTTCAAATAATAATTTAGTCGCGAATTTATGTGATTTAACCGGAACTGAACTTGAATGTAATCTCAATTTAGATTGTGAAGAAATTATTGGAAACGACTCGGAACCAACATGTATAAATGATATTTTAATGAAATTGAGGCAGAAAATTTTAGAAGATAAGTGCACCAATTTCAATATATTCCGAGAAGACATATATAAAGGATATTTGCGAGCAGTGCGAAGAAAAAGTTTCTCTCCCTATAATAAAATATCAGTTTGTTTCACCGACTGTGACAATAATTCGGAAGGAGCCGGTGATGCTGGTGGACCCAAAAGAGAGATGTTTCGTTTGTTGCTTAACTTTATTAAGGATTCACGAATTTTTAAAGGGCCTGAAAATGATAAGTACATTGTTCTTAATAGGGATGCCCTAGAAAAGCAAGAATATCTAGAAGCAGGAAGGATAATAGTATTATCAATAATCCATTGTGGATTATGTCCTCACTTTTTCTCTGAATTTTTATTTAATTTAATAACTTCAGATTGTGTAGAACCAAAATTAGATCACATCATTGATAATGAAATTAAACAGGAGATAGAATCTGTAATTAATTGTAAAAATGAAGCCAGTTTAAGAACTGCTATTATTGAAAGTACCTACTTCAGATTAGCAGGTTGGGATAATATTACAAATTTTGAAAGAAAAGAGGATATTATCAAAGGTATGCGTTAATATAATTTGAATGAATAAATAAAACTAATTTATTATTTTTTTCCAGATGTAATTAAATTTTATGCTATTGAACATATTATGACATGCGTAAATCAATTCATTGATGGATTAAAAACTTTTAATTTTCTTGAAAAGATGCAACAATACCCGGAATACTTTGTTGAAGTCATGTGCAATTCTAATGTAACTATTTTAAACGTACAATCATTCGAAGCACTATTTCAAATACAGTACAGTGAGGAAGGTAGCAATAAACGAAGGATAGAAAATAAAATTATTGCCTATTGGAAAGATTTTCTTATAGACTGTTACGGTAAACTTTCATATATGTTTTGAAATATACATTTATGTGCTCCATTTTGATGTATTTTTTACAGAAAATGAGCTTACTGATGAAGATAATACTTGTTCCCTAGAAGAAATTCTAACTTTCTGTACAGGTTCAGACACTGTTCCAATCTATGGGTTCCCTACACCTATTTCATTGCAATTTTTGCATGATGATCAAAGTCAATTTCCAAAAGGGAATACTTGTGGGCTTATACTACATTTGCCAACGGTTCACAGTGAATATGAAGCATTCAAATTAAAAATGTCATATGGAATAAAAAATGGAATGGTTTTTGGTAGTTACTATGATTTTATTTAAAGAAAATAAGTATTATTTTTGTATTTTTATTTAAAATTATATTAATCCAGATCACATTTTTTAATTTCAACATGATTTGTCATATGAAAAATAAGAAAATTGCAACCCGAATTTTGACATCCACTAGTATAATAAAAAGTTCCTGTTTGTCTCATTTATCTCATATGATAAATGAAAAACTTCAATTAAAATTACCAAATTCGTATCCAAAACGTTTTTAGCTAGATGGCTATGAAATTAAAACAATGTGTGACATTTTAAATGTTAAAAAATATATATAAAAATAAATGAAATTTCAAGTTTATTTTTTTTTATCCACAACATAATGAATACATATTTTGTTTTTATAAGCTTTTTTCTAATCTTACTTTCAAAACGTCAGACATGTTTATATTTTGTTTAAATTTCGTAGTCATCTTAACGTAAATTATGTTGTTCATAGAAATTAAATGAATTCTATTGACGGTTTTATGTCCAGTTGCACCAACAATACTTTAATTTTAAACTTAGTTTAAATAAATAAAAGCAAATCAATAAATCAAATGATCGACACCAATGTCAGTTACTACATATGACAGGAAATTTCGATTTGCTTTTATTTATATAAACCGAGTTTAAAATTTTAAGTTTTGTTGGAGCAACTGGCCATTAGATGCAAAAATTCAATATTTTTACTACTTTTACCTGAAGCAATTTTGTTTAAAATAATTAAGGTAGCAGGAAATAACGAAAATATTATTTTACATGCTCAAGACTTGACTGAGAGTCGTAGTCACCAACCAGTATGTCATGATAATTATATAAATTTTCCCTATGTAACCGTAACATTTTATTTTTCATATGACAAATCATTCCCTGACAAACAAGTGTGATCGTGGCTTAATATGATGATGAATAGATAAGTACAGAAGTGACAGTGATGTCGAAACTCGAAACAGTTGTATCTTCTCGGTAACTATGTTAAGTGTTGCTTCTGTATGTGTACGATATGTATACAGGGTGCCCGTTTTTCGAGCGTAACCATTGGGATCTCGGAAACCGTAAGAGATACGAAGTCGGTTAAATTGGAGCAAAGTTGTCGCATTGGTAGGCCACTTTAATTATGTATTTGTTTTTCCAAAAAATACCTAGGTGACTAGAAAAACGAACATTCAGAATTTGGCCGATTTAATTTTACACATAACTTTTTTGTTTGAATTACTACATGTTTCTAATTTGCACGTTTTACGCAGAATTTAAAGCCGTCCCCAACTTGTACCCTTTTTGAGAAATTCATACGAACTTTCATTTTTCTTATGGGGCTAAAAGCTGTGTTTAATACTATTAAATTTAGTTACACAGTTCAGTTTTGTTTTACTTCTGTAAATTTTGCCGAAAAAATACAATTTTGTTTAGAGGTTGAAGGTGATACATTCGAGCATTTGTTGTAATATTACATAAACAACCAATGCAATTGTAATGAATTTCATAAAAATTGATGAATAAAACCAATAATTTTATAATTTCTTAGTTAATTTTCATTTTAATGTACATGTATTTTATATCATTGGAAAGAGAAAAAAAAAACTAAATTTAATAGTATTAAACACAGCTTTTAGCCCCATAAGAAAAATGAAAGTTCGTATGAATTTCTCAAAAAGGGTACAAGTTGAGGACGGCTTTAAATTCTGCGTAAAACGTGCAAATTAGAAACATGTAGTAATTCAAACAAAAAAGTTATAAGTGAAAAACTATATCGGCCAAAATCTGAATTTTCGCTTTATCTAGTCACCTATGTATTTTTTCGGAAAAACAAATACATCATTAAAGTGGCCTACCAATGCAACAACTTTGCTCCAATTTCACCGACTTCGTATCTTTTACGGTTTCCGAGATCCCAATGGATAACGCTCTGAAAACGGCAGCCTGTATTCAGTGACTATGACAAAACTGGCACTACTAATATAATTAGTATTTAATTTTGTTATTTTTGACATTGTAAAAATTATTATTACCGATATCAGTTAAGTTTAATAAATGTGAATAAAATCACTTTATTATATACTTTTTTTTTATATTTACTGAAACGCTTTATTTGCATTATTTTTGTAAGATGAGTAAATTTTTAATTAATCAATTTATATAATTTATTTTTTTCACTACTGCCTAGAAAAATACCATAATTGACCTGTTATTGAGTTTTGAAATTATTTTTCTTTGCCGCTTTCTTAGCAACGCTTAACAACGGCCAATAATGGATTATTATTGACCGTCGTTAAGCGTTGCTAAGAAAACATGTCAAACATGTTTATTGTTACCAAAATGAAATGTCAGATAATAAAAACAATGATAAAAACAAAAGGAATTTTATTTTTGCCTGCTTAGTTTTTTAAAATTAAAGTAAAGTATGTCTCAAAAGTTTTGGCACAAAATATTTAGCCATTTTTTTGCATTAAACAACCTTATTCAAATTTTTATTATTTGCTATAATTAACAACCTAGTAACTAACAAAATTATTAACTTAAACTAATCGAAGGGGCCCGTGTTTCTCAATGAGGCGTAAGTTTCATTAACCATGAGGTTCTGAACAACTTGAACATCAATTTCGGGTATCTTTCTGAAAATTCTACGCCTTAAGGGGGTATTAAGGCGTTATCACACGAATGCTAAAATCAACAACTAGTTGCCGATTTGCAGCAACTTCATGCATTTCGAGCAATCTTGCACGTGTGATAACAAACTTCAATATGAGCAACTAGTTTTCGGTAATGATCGAAAACTTTGCTCAGAGTTGCCGATTTTGAAGCGACCTCATGTAATGCGCATGTGCAATAATTTGAAAGTCCCTAGATTTAAATATTAGTGTAAAAAGTATAAAAAAGATAGTGGATACAGGTAGTGGTGAGAAGAAACAAAAACACAAAATGACATCCCAAAAGGAAAATGAATTCGATCAGTGCTTGAATGAAATAATTAAGAAAGATAAAGTTGTATGGGACATGACAGATACATGTTTTAAATCGAAAAAAAAATAAAAAAAAAATGCGATTTGACATTCTCAGTAAATGGAGGATTTGTATGGAACTTCAAATAAGAGTTTTCTACACAAATTATCTCCATACTCCAAACGCCTTTTTCGTTGCAACCAGGGCTTAACTAATATTGTCCTTTATTTTTATTTTTTGTGACTTTATGACTTTTTTCATCAAGAAGCAATATTGTAGCTGCAGATAATACTACAGTTTTCATTTTGTCCATTTTAATTTTTTAAAACGTTAAATTCTTGATCTACCAATCTACCAACTGTTTAAACTTAAAAGCACAATATTACGAGCAACTTCAAACTGGTGTGATAGAAAAAATTGATGATTTTGAAGTTGCCTGTCAAATTAGTTGCCGATTTTACCTCTCGTGTGATAACTGCTTTAGACGTATGCACGTATCTGCAACTTTTTTGACAACAGTTGTTGCAACTTGCAACCTACGTTATCAGACGTACGCAAAGTTGCAAGAAATATAGAATTTTTTCAGTCTCGACGTTGGTACACATGATATTTAATTCCTGTTGTCATTTTTTAAAGTTTAAATCATTTATTTGTATCTATGATTTGTATTTAGACGAATAATAGAAATGAACAACCAAGTATTGCTGCTACTACGTTATTTTTATGGTTAGATAATAGTGAGAATGATATAATTGTTATGAGACGCAGAAAAGAAAGAAAAACATGGGTGAATCCGTGGTTACTTCAAAGAAGATTGCATGGTATTGGTGATAACCTTTTTCGAGAATTGAAATTTGAAGATCCATTTAAATTTAGAAGACTTCTGAGAATGTCATGTGATACTTTTTAGGAGTTAGTAAATTTAATTTCACCTAAAGTTCAAAAGAACGATACGGTAATGAGAAAAGCGATTCCCGTTCACCTACGTTTAGCCGTAGCGCTTCTTCTTTTCTTACGAGATCAATCAAATTTTGATAAAATTCGTCCGATTTTATTTCGAAGCCAACTCCTCCAGCCATTTTTAAATATCTTGTGTATCTCGTACTGTTTACTAGCTATTTACAAACAAATGTCAGTTTAGGGATTTTTACTCCCTAAGCCCCTTTACTACGCATGCGTATATTGATAGTTGCAGATACGTGTGACTAGTTTTCGAACAAGATATAAAACTAGTTGCAGGAAAATTGTCGCACTATCACACGTCAAAAGTTGCACGAAACGCTTGAAGTTGCAGAAAATGTTTGACAGGTTGCAGATACGTGCGTACGTGTGATAACCCCTTTAGCTGTTCTTCATTGTCAACTTGCCATCCTTCATGATACACTTTGCGAGATAAAAGTGCCCAAAAATCTTCAATTGGGCGGGTGTGAGGTAAAATAGGGGGATTATCGTCTTTTGGAACAAAAGGTATATTGTTTTGACGAAGCTAATTTTGTTATTCGTGCTAATTAATTTGGAATATATTTAGGACACATTCCCTTTTTTCGATATTTTTGACCATTTCTTTAAAATTCCAGCGAAATTGCATCCTATGAAGTACGATATTCACGCACTAATTTCCTTACAGATACTCCGACTCTGTCTTTTGCTTTCCTCACCAATCTTTCTGCTCTTTCTCGGTTGAAAATCCTTGGTCTTCTACTTTTTGGGAGATTTAGAGTAGACAAGGGATCCCTTTTTCGCATTCTGCTATCGTTCGGTAAATGCTTCTGCGCGAGTTATTTTGATTTTAAAAATTTTAAACTATATCATCTTCAGGAATTCGCCCCGTATCGTGCGTTGAATCACTTAGTTAGTCGAGATGGATTGTTTTATTCAACTAGTTTCCTAACACACAACCCTTCTACCACCTTTCTCCACTGGTTTCCCATGTTAAACGCCTATGGCCCGCTTTTTATGTTACACCCGGTATATATATAAACATAAATATACCAAATATTTAGTAAAAAGTATTGTTCGCGAAGCCATTTGCTTTGTATCTCCAATAAATAACTTTTGAAAAAAAATCGTTATTTTGTCCGCCTTGAATCTTCGAAACTATCCTAAAAAACAATAATAATACCATTTTTGTAGCATATTTTATCTACATTAATTTTTTATATAAAGTGTTTTTCGTTAGGACCTGTAGTTTGCAAAAATCGTGAACAGAATACATTTAGGGTCCCCACCCCCTGCTCACCACCCACCCTCGGGGACTTTTACTATATTATACAGTAGACATAACAGGAATAACTGTGCCAAGTTTCAAAACTCCGGTATTTTTTCCCTTAAAAAATCTAATTTTATTGGCCTACCTACTCTGTGTGTGATACAAGTAGTACATACACGCTACAGCGCTGCGCGGCCTGCGATTTCGAGCGTCAACTAAATATTGTTGTAATTTTTTAAGAAAACTTCCTCAAGTATTCGACAACAAGTGGAATAGAGAAAAATACAAAAATAATCTCACAAATCCGTTGGATTTTTTTTTAATTCGCCATTTTGTTTCTAATTAATATTAAGAGCTCGGATAAAGCTTAATATTTTGAGACTCACTTAAACTTTCAAATCAATATCTAGGAAATTAGCTGAGATATGGCGAGGTAAAGTGTAAATTTCGGTTGAACAGCGCACCGAAAAAAAATGCATTTTTATGGTTCTTGGCGTTTTGTATCCCTAGGGCTTCGCCGTCGGATTGCAATTTTGGCGCTGGGTCAATAATGATCATCTTCTCAATCTTGACGTATAATGTATAATATATATTAACAAACGTATAAGTACAACGTTTTATTTAATATCTGTGTAGCATTTTTTAATTTAGGTTTGTTCCTTTCGCTTTCTTGCTTGAAAATAATTAGGTTGCTTTGTCTTAATAAAAATAACAGTACCGTAATAAATATTACAGTATCTAATACCGTAAAGCCTCACTTACCGAATTTAAAATACCCCTGTAAATATAGAAATCCGCTACAGTATAAAATAATAGTATATTCCTGGACTGTTATTTTTGTGCTGTCTTGTAACATCTGCATGTTTCGTATGTGTTTATCTTGTTACCTAGAAGCAACTCAGTCATACAGGAATAATGCTTTTTCCGGCTCGAAAACATGCCGGAAATATATGATTTTTCTTCCGTTTGGATAAAAATAGATATTATGAAACATAAAGTCAACATCGACAACTTTTCCCATTCTCGGTTTTGAACTCTTTCTAACGTTACGTTTACGTATTTATTCACTGATATAATTGTATCCATGTCAGCAGTCTTAATATTTTCTTAGTCAAGCAAAAAATACGCCATTGCATATTGGTAAAACGTTAAAGAACAATAATTATTAAATTTGATAACTAAAATAAAAGTTTATAAAAAATACGCTTCTAAACCATTGTCTAAATTTAACTATTTTAACATAAAAAAGTGAAAATATATGTCAATTAATTATTTATTTATTTCGTGTCCAAGCCATAATAGACATAAGGTATATATCACAGATACATAGTATGTAATCAAATCACGGTATCATATATCCAGTTTGACTGATGTCTATTTGCTTTACGATTTGTCGCCATACTTTCTTCTCGAATAGGCTTCTCATCCAGTTTTCGTTCTTCTGTATATCCGAAGGCAACAAGCAGCTTGGTGGTAGCAGAATTATTAGGTCCACAATTACAAGTAGACCTACTTTGGTCGCGACGTATTCGCTTCTGCTGTGATCGGGAGAATTATTATACTAGAAGTTACCATTCCAACATAATGAGAGTCTTACACCACAAAACAATATTATAAATATAAAATGATTGTATATAATAACATATTTCAACATAAAAATACAAAATAATCTGACAGATGTATGAGTATAGTTGAAAGAATTATATTTAAATATTATTTCGTTCACAAGTTATAAGGCACGGAAAATCACGTGACCTATCATAATTATGTTTTGTCCCTTTCTCACTTCAGCTCTGTCCCATGCTAACTTCAGACTGTACTTTATAACGAAGTGCGCATGCGTCAGTTTGAATTCCTGTCACATTTCTAGCGGTAAGTTTGTTGCCATTTTGTTTCTCGTATTTGGCGGCTCTTATGCATTTAACAATAATTTAAACCATGGGTTTAATAATATTGATAAAAGTTATAAAATTGTCAAGATATTTTTAATCACTATGTAACGTTTAATTAACGAAATTATTTTTATTATTAATAGGTATAAAACTATAAAATATTTCCAATCAGTATAAAATGATAATATTAACATTTGTGAAACAAGTGCAATTTACAAATTCTAACAAAAATATATAATAAAATAGGTAATAATAATTTGAATGTTAAATTTATACAACAAAAATATAGGCCCGTATTCTCACATCTTGAAATAGCGCTACTTCCGAAAAATCGCTACTTCAAATGTCAACTTTAATATCAAAAATTAGAGAAATAAAAATTAATTAAATTGTAAATAGCACTTAATTCAAATATAATTGGTTTCCTTTACAAAAATATAAAACCTATTCTTGTCTATTCACAAAATAAAATAAAATTTAAAAAATCGAAATATCGCTACTTCCGAAGTAGCGCTACTTCCAAAGTAGCGCTACTTCAATATGTGAGAATACGGGTCATTGATATCTGTTATAAGCTGTTGATATAAAATTTGAATTCAATATCTTGTTTCAGTTCAATATTTCCTGTCTATTAAAGAAAATTTTAATATTCTAGAATTTATTACTTTTTCAATATTCAAATTTCAAAGTTTTTATTTTTTATTTTAAAATTAAAGTTTTCTTGGCTGACACATGCGTTAAATAAATTGATGCTCTACAATTTTGAAGCATTTTTATATAATATAGTTTGAGAAGCAATGCACAAAGAAAAACTGATTTCCCATGTTAATCACTTGTGTATCGGTCGGGGCAGGACACCTGTATGTATGTATAACTTTATAAATATTAAATGTGTTCTTATTCTGTTAAATGTAAACGTTTTGGTCAAACTGTCGAAGTACGTCCTCACGTCCAAAATGAATGAAACTTTGTGGAAAAATCCTCCCAAAAATTAGGATTATGGGAAAAATATTCGTAAGTGGTGGAAACCTTTAGATGACCTTGAAATTAATTTGTTTTTATAGCTATTTATTGAATACAATCAATCTGTGGTGTGTGTGCGGGTTGCAGTCGTTTAGGTTATGTCAATAAAGTATCGGCCTCCGCTTCAAGATCCGGCAAGCCGGACCTTGCCCATGGGGCGCTCTCGGTCTAAAAAGAACACTCTTCGGCTACGCCGATCTAACAGACCCGGCGGGTGCTCAGGGGACTGACAGTCTCGACAGTACCACCAAACAACTGCAACCCGCACACACACACACACACACACACCACAGATTGATTGTATTCAATAAATAGCTATAAAAACAAATTAATTTCAAGGTCATGTAAAGGTTTCCCCCACTTGCGAATATTTTTCCCATAATCCTAATTTTTGGGAGAATTTTTCCACAAAGTTTCATTCATTTTGGACGTGAGGACGTACTTCGACAGTTTGACCAACCTGATCATTGAGAACAAACTAGCAATGCAGACAAGTTTATATTGTAAAAATTTGCAATAAATAATTTCGAATACATAAATATTTTGCAATTCCATGGCATCCATCATCTTCTAGAGGATTTTGCAGCAAATTAACAATTTCTTGCTTTTGAACTTCATTTAGTACAAGGTTTGATTCAGGCACTACAACATTGTTTTCGGTTTGGAGGGGTGGTGTAGACGGAAACTCATCAATTCCGTACCATTCCGGATTTTCATTGTAAATAGGATCATCACAATCAAACTCATTATTTTGTATCATTCCAACTTGCCACAATTGCATCGGCGATGCTCCTCTAGCTGAACTTAAACCATGAAAATTCCATTGCTGCACAAAGGTATTTAAACTTCTTCGAATTCTTGGTAAATAAACAGCAGCTAAGGCAAATAAATCAATCTCGCTTGTTTCATCTAAGATATTTTCACTCTCCATGAAAAGAAAAAGTTCTTTAAAATGCTTTGAGACTATTCGATTTACTTCGGCCCACAAACGCTCAATTCTTTGGTTATGTACTGATCTACCAGTGATAAAACTACCTCTGTTTACTCCCCGTTTTTCCAACATATACTGTGCGACCAAAATATTTTCCATTCCTTTATCAGCTCTAACTCTACTTGGTAATCCAAATTGGCGTACACCATCTTGGAAAAATTGTAAAACACTTGGTGCTTTGTTATCCATAATACAGTTTAAATATATGATACATCTACTGAATCCATCTACACATCCATGAAATACAAATCGGAATGCAATAAGTTTATGGTTTGAGTCTATATGCCTATAATAAATATGTACATGAGTATTTTAAAATAAATTACTTGAAATATAACAAATAATAGCATACCACAAATAATTAGGGCCCTTAACATTATATATTCTTCTTCTTAATGAAGTCCTGCGGCGTTGTGCTCGACCTACTGGATCAATAATATTGAGACGCTCCCTTATTCGACGTCTAGGAAGATTCACATTTCTAGCTCGTAATGCTCCAATGATGTAAATCTCGCCTGCATTAGGAGTTTGGCTTAAAATATCTCGAATAATCAGATCCAATTCTTCATTAGAAATAAATCGTGCTGGCTCTTCTATATGTAACAACTTTCTATGGCGATACAAAGTTTTTCTACTTATCTGTAAAACATTGGACATTCTAGTCCAGTTCATGCCACTCCTTTTTAAAAAAGCTACATGTTCTCTTGTTATACTATATGTTGGTGCTTCTGCCTCTACCTGCCTAATGCAGGTTAAAATTGCATTCCGTACATTTGGGCTCTGCAGAACCTGGTTCACCAGATCGTCTCCCATCTTATAATAAATTGTATAAAAGCTACAAAAACATCAATAACAAATTAATTAAGCATGTTAAAAGTATCCATAACAACCATGGGACATTTGACATAATCTTAGAATAATATTTACTATATTTGACTTGCATTTGTTTTGTTATTTTTAGAGAAGCGTACAATATGTAGTTAAGTGCTGAATATGGTCCAATGTGCTTAATTAATTATAATCATCCAGTACAACTTACTTTGATATTCTGGGCAATTTTCCGCTGCGCGTTTCATAACATAAATAGGTTATGTCAGTTTTTCCGGCTTCACTAGATTCGCGCGTACGTACGCGTCCACAAGCAAAACACAAACACCTCTGACAAACACGGGGGATGGCCACGGCCACGAGCACTCACTACTACCATTTAATAAATATTTAATATAATATATATATATATATATATATATTTATTTATTTAATATAATAATATATATATATATATATATATATATATATATATATAATAATATAATATTTAATAAATATTATTTATTAAATGCTACTACGCACTCCGGTAATAACAGATAGCTCAGCGCCATCCAGCGGTAACTAGCTCTGTGCCATCTAACGGAAACTAGCATAGTTATGAAAATTATTTCTCCCAGACGAAGCATTGCACTTTGTGAGAAATATTTTTGTGCGTAAAATATTTCTCCCGAACTGCGCCGCGTCGACTGGGAGAAATATTTATTTAAATATTTCTCACGAACTGCGCCGCGTCGACCGGGAGAAATATTTAAATAAATATTTCTCCTGCAATGCGCTGCGTCGACCGGGAAAAAATATTTAAAAAAATATTTTTCCCGAAAAGCTCGGCATCAATCGGGAAAAATATTTTGAAAAATATTTTTCCCGAAACGCCCTGTGTCGACCGGGAGAAATATTTTAAAAAATAAATATTTCCCTCATTTCATTATAGCACACAAAATAAAAAATAATTTAAGAAATAAAAATTATTTCTCAGTATTTTTATTTATTTCTTAAAAAAATATATTTCTCACGATGCAAAAATAAATATTTCCCACATTTAATTATGACCCAAACGGCGCTTCATAGAACAGTGTAGGACTCAGGGGGAAATAATTCTGAATTATGAATATCTGAGCTCAACCATGTTTCAGTGAGTCCTATAACATCATACTCAAATTGTGAGACTGAACAGTAGAAATCGTGAGATTTATTTTTAATGCTACGTACATTTTGATAATAACATCGTATACTTGTATGAGAAATTTTTGAAGAATTTACTTTTGTGCTGGCTGTCCTAAAAAAGCACTATCTTGGTTGACGCGTTTACGGGGGAACCAAAATTTTTTAATGAGGATGCCACTGGGCCACAAACTTGAATTTAAGAAAGAGGAGAATTCGTCATGGGGTACACGTAGTTTGAAAGACGCGAAGTCACCATCGTGTTCGATTTTCTCACACTGGTACTCCGATTTCTTCTCTTTGGAGCGTAGATAATCGATAATATCGTCAGGAGTTACCTGTTTGTTGGCAATTCGACTAAGATGCAGGTAGGAGTAACGCGGAGCACCTGTCAATTTGCAGTCAGTACCACCCTGTGCGGTTCCAAAGGTACGTTGCCGGTAGTGAGAGCCGCCCGACTCTTGGACATCACTTGTAGTTTGTAACTGAGATTTGACGTGTTTAGTTTCGTTGCGATTGTTCGTATTCTTCCTTGAGGCCAATGAACTTTTGAGAGATTCAGCTGATTTTTTAGTTTTAGGATTCACACTAGGCAAACCAATTGCAGTTATTTGATCAGCACTCTGTTTAACTTTAGAAGCAAATGTAGTTTTATCAATCGAATCAGTGTTTAAGCCTTTAGTATTTATTAACACGTTTTGTTCCGCAACAATAGTTTTATAATTTGAAAGTTCATCTTTAAGACACTGGATCTCGAGCTTCAAATCTTCAATAATCGATTCAAATTTGGTTTGAAAATCACTTAAAGCACTATTTAACACACTTTTCACAGTAGCACTAATTTCTGCTACGATTTCAGATTCAGAACTTTTTGGTTTAGTCGGCATTTTAAACGCAGGAGTAAAGAGGTACACGTCTGCACAGAACGACAGATACTATAATATTGATCAGTCTTAGGCCAGGTTATGCGAATATGAATGTAATAGATACATGTTGGCGACACATAATAATAATATTAATAACATTACCTTCTAAAAATCTCAAAAGCTTCAAAGATTTTAAAGATTAAGAAATCTACTCGACACTAAATGATCGAAGCAATTCGATCAGTGAGACCGGACCTTCGATTTTTAAACGACACGGCATGAAACGATACTACACCACGTGACACGACTCGTGCAGTGAGACCGCCGCCTAACACTCCAAATAAGAAACGGAAGAGGAAACGCACAAAGTCGGAAGTTAACGAACACACATAAGTTTGTTCGGCGACATATCAGCAAATAAAAAAGAACATCCGACTATTGACCGTCTTACAGTTTCTATAAAAAAGATGATCTACCTTTTGAAGGCAGTAAGCAGTCCCTCGCCAGATTATTACATAAAATAGGATTCAAGTACATACACACATACATACATACATACAAACATACATACATACATACATACACACATACGAGTACATACATACATACAACATAATTTAAATATTTTGAATACTATTATTTCATAATTGGTTCTACGCCACTGATGCAACAAAGAGGTTACAACTACGGCTGTGAAAAAAGATCGAGTGATCACTTTTTTATAAAAACAAGATTGGTCTTGTTTTTTGAAAAGAGCGATCAATCGAAAAGAGCGATCAATTGAAAAATCGATTTTTTTCAAAAAGATCGATCAACTAAAAAATCATTTATTCGTATTCCGGTAAATTGATCTTTCTAAAAGATATCGATCTTTTAGTTTCTGAAAGATCGGTTTTTCTAAAAAATAGATTTATTCAAAGATCGATAAAAAATCTCTTAATTTCAGCAGTATTTGGCATTTGAAGCGAGTTAGATGTTAATGAGGTCATGCACGACTTTTTTTTTATAATTTTAATCGATAGAGTAGTGAAAAATAATAGACCCGTATTTTTTATTTTTCCTCAAATCGATCTTTAATCATGAAAAAATTGTAATTGAAAATGACATTCTTTAAAATGCGGCTGAAGACCCCCGCTTCGTCCCTTATCCAATGACGTCACAGAGTGAGAAGCACGACCATTTTGATTTTCACATTGTCTTAAACGTCAAAGTGACATTTAAAGATAACCTAAAATTTATGAAAGTAAACATGTCGATGGCACGTTGTTTCGTGCCAAAATAAAGAATAAAATAATATTCTGGAATATATTCAATGTCTCATATGTGTTTATAACCTCCTGCCGTCTAATTCAAAGATTCAAAAGTGAAAGAAACATCTGATGTAACGTAGATAATTTCACGCCAAATGAAAATTATATTTATAAAATTAAATAGAACGATATTATATTAATATAAAATAGCATATTTAGATATGTAATCCTCAATTTATAGTTTATATATATTTTTCTTTTAGAAATTATGTGTCCATATAAAATGTCTGTTTGAAATGAGTCTGAACTTCGTTCGTAACGTTGTGACGACAAAACATGGCTGGTTTTTGCAACTTTTTAAAAATACCATACTTTAAAACGATTTTATACAACAAAAAATATAAATAAAAAATAATTTAATCATACTGATCGATGAATTAGACTATCCTTTTTTGATTTAAACAGAAAAAATCTGTTGTGGCCAGCACAAGACCTTCCGTCAATTCCATGTATTTTGCACAAATCCCATACTAAAAGGTCCTTGGAACAGATTCTATATAATATCATGTAAAATCGAACACGAACACATACTATTTTTTACAAATTCCATACCAAAAGTTCATTTAAAAAGGTTCTATAAATCCAATAAAATTATAACATAAACTACACTAAGTAATGTCCTTCCATCTTCTCTTTGGCCTTTCTCTGCGTGTCACTTGCGAGCAACACTATGACATACCAATTTTAGATCCTATACTTTTTTTCCATATTTGGTTTTGCACTTGCAACTGACATCTGTCAATTAAATTTTTTTGAATAATTATGTCAGCTGTTTCCATGATAAAGAACAAAGCTGACTAATTTTTGAAAATTAATTTCTTTATAATGCTTTAACTCTACATCTATTGAATATGAAGGAAAATAAATAATCAAACCATATAGAGGAGAGTATTTTCTTTAATAAATATAATAACAAAATGTCAAAAAATAATATTTAACTGCGTTTTTTTAAGAAAAACTGTTAAAAACTTCAAATAAGGGTACTTCCGGTGGATCAATTATAACCAAAATCTAATCAACTCTTCATATGGATGTACAGAAGAGGAATACGAAAGAATTATAATTTTTAGAATTGTAGTATTGGAGTTATCGTCGGAGAAAAAATTGTCACACACGGACACACATACACACACACGCACACACACACACACACGCACACACGGACACACACACATACATACAGACATCATCTTAAAAATAGTAAATTCGTATTGTAGGGACCCTAAAACGTGCTTATTCATTAAAAACTCACTACCGAATTTTTTGACCAAAGACAATACCTTCCTTACCTAAAGGTGACGGAAGGTAAAAAGGTACAATTATTTTTTTTTGCATGACCTCATTCGTGAATTGTGTTACGTGATTTGATGGGCGTGTGCATAGTAGTAACTTCTTATCAATAAAGATCGATCTTTTATTACAATCAGTTTTTACCTTCCGTAAAAGGAAGGTATTGTCTTTGGTCAAAAAATTCGTTGGTGAGTTTTTAATGAATAAGCACGTTTTAGGGCCCCTAGAATACGAATTTACTATTTTTAAGATGATGTCTGTATGTGTGTGTGTGTGTGTGTCCGTGTGTGTGTCCGTGTGTGACAAATTTTTCTCCGACGATAACTCCAATACTACAATTCTAAAAATTATAATTCTTTCGTATTCCTCTTCTCTACATCCATATGAAGAGCTGATTAGATTTTGGTTATAATTGATCCACCGGAAGTACTCTTATTTGAAGTTTTTAACAGTTTTTCTTGAAAAAACGCAGTTAAATATTATTTTTTGACATTTTGTTATTATATATATTAAAGAAAATACTCTTCTCTATACAGTTTGATTATACATTTTCCTTCATATTCAATAGATGTAAATTTAAAGCATTATAAAGAAATTAATTTTCAAAAATTAGTTAGCTTTGCTGTTTATCATGGAAACAGCTGACATAATTATTCAAAAAAATTTAATTGACAGATGTCAGTTGCAAGTGCAAAACCAAATATGGACAAAAAAAGTATAGGATCTAAAATTGGTATGTCATAGTGTTGCTCGCAAGTGATACGCAGAGAAAGGCCAAAGAGAAGATGGAAGGACATTACTTAGTGTAGTTTATTTTATAATTTTATTGGATTTATAGAACCTTTTCAAATGAACTTTGGGTATGGAATTTGTAAAAAATAGTATGTGTTTTTACATGATATTATATAGAATCTGTTCCAAGGACCTTTTGGTATGGGATTTGTACAAAATCCATGGAATTGACGGAAGGTCTTGTGCTGGCCACAACAGATTTTTTGATCTATTATTAAAATCGATCTTTTCATTACCTTCCGTCAAAAGGAAGGTATTGTTTTTGGTCAAAAAATTCGGTGGTGAGTTTTTAATGAATAAGCACGTTTTAGGGTCCCTGCAATACGAATGTACTATTTTTAAGATGATGTCTGTATGTCTGTGTGTGTGTGTGTGTGACAAATTTTTCTCCGACGATAACTCCAAAACTACAATTCTAAAAATTATGATTCTTTCATATTCCTCTTCTTTACAACCATATGAAGAGCTGATTACATTTTGGTTATAATTGGTCAACCGGAAGTACCCTTATTTGAAGTTCTTAACAGTTTTTCTTGAAAAATCGCAGTTAAATATCATTTTCGACATTTTATGTGATTATCAATAGAAAGAATATCTTATTCTCTATACGGTTCGATAATACATTTTCCTTCATATTCAATAGATATAGAGTTATAGAGAGATTAACTTTCGAAAATCAGTCAACTTTGCAAAAAATATGAAAACAACAGATACATATATTCAAAAAAATCTAATTGACAGATGTCAATGGCAAGTGCAAAACCAAAGTGGAAAGTATATGATCTGAAAGTGATATAAGTGACAGAGTGTCCCTCGTCAGTGACTTGCATTTGCGGCCTCGCCTCAAGATAGGAACTTATAATGCCAGAAGTACGAGAAAGGCAAAAGAGAAGATGGAAGGACTGTATAGCAGAAGATTTGAGAGAGGAAGAACTGTGTCACGAAGGTGCTTTGGACAGGAATGAGTAGAAGAGAAGAGTAAGAAACAGCGACTTCTAATAAAATAGGGCAAAGTTGAAGCAGGAGGAAGTGCAATACATAATGTACGTTCGTATTCGTATTAAAATTTTATTAGATTTTAGAATCTTTTCAAAGGAACTTTCAATATGGATATGTAAAAATAGTGTGTTCTTGTTACAATTATACAGGATATATAGAATCTTTTTCAAGGAACTTTTGGTATAGGATATGTACAAAACACATCGAATTGACGGAAGGTTTTGTGCTGGCCACAACAGATTTTTTTTTATTGAAATCGATTATTTAATATAGTATTGCGATTTCTTTTAAAAAAAAATCGATCTTTTACGATTGATCAAATCGATCAGTCGCGACAAATCGATTTTATCAAAAGATCGAAAAATTCTAAAATCGCACAGCCGTAGTTACAACCATTGTTAGTTGAACGCTTGTATCTTCACCGATTGCAGTTACGTCGTTGCAGTAACTTAGATGAGCGACTAGTGGACAGTACAATACGTAGTACTATATTATGTGGCAAGTGTGTGAAGCTGAAATTTTTACATGAGGGTGGAGATTGCGACATGAGCCGAAGGCGAGTGTTGCAAACCACTCGAATGTAAAATAGGCTTCACACACGTATTACATACTATACTTTTTCTACGACCTTGCAACAAAATATATTTTTTCTTCACATTGTCATTCTTTTAACGTAAAGTCTCTGTATTATCGACTTGTGTAACCCTGGTTACCAACGTTACGGGTGTTTAACAGCTTTGTTTTATTAAAATGCAATTCAGTTTGTAATATTGAAAATAATGAACGGTGCGTGAAGTGCTACTTCACGCACAGTGTACAAAAAATCAAACTTCACACATAAAAATTGATACGTGAAGTACTCACTTCACGCATGGGAGTAGAAAAAATTCTTTTTGGGTAAGCTGTGAGATCTATGACGTCAGGGATGACGTCGACATTTCATGCTCATAGTGTTCACGCCCCAGGGGAGATAGGCAATGTAAGCATGCTTGTTTTCTTTGACGGCATTGATTACCGAAACAACGAAAGCCCGTATTCTCACCTCTTGAAGTTACTCCAGAAAATCATTACTTCAACTGTCAACTTTAATATTAAAAATTAGAGAAATAATAAATTAAATTACAAACAGCACTTATTTCATATATTATCGGTTTAATATATAAAAATTTGGCTTTGGCTTGTCTATTCATAAAATAAAATTTAAATCGATAGAATACAGGCCGAAGTGTTTTTGTCAAGATAGAAGTTGTTATACCGTGTTTTTAAACTATAGACAGCACAGTCACATTTACACCGCTAGAAGTTACCAAAAAAGTCACTAGATTTATTTGGCGGGAGAACTGAAATGTTGAAATGAAGGTCACGTCAGCATTTATACTTTCCAGATTATATTTTCATTAACCAAAACTATTATAGATAATCTACTTAATTTATTCATATAAAATCATGGGGTCCCGTGGTCGCGTGCCTGAGTGTCTGTTCGCGAACCTGGGGGAGCCGGGTTCGATCCCGACAGACGCCAAATATTTCCAATTTTAAATGGCACAAAAGTGACCCCTGTGGTGCACTCTCCACACCAGCTATGAGTGCCTTTGAGGTGACGCCTGGTAAGTGCCCACACGGTAAAATATATCATCGTCATTACCGATGTCTACATGTGTTGTAGATACTGGCACACTCAGAAATAGGTAATATGCCGTGATGATATATTTATTTAAAATCATAAATACATAACTTTTAATTATAAATTAATTAATTGCATTATTTTTTTTTGTAATTCCTTGATGAAAAATTTATATATTTTTAAAAATAGTAGTAGTAGTAGTTCTGAAAAGAACTGTTTTAATTCGTGAAATATCACAAAAAGAGAAATGAAACAAAAAACACGTGCAAATTCAACAAGTGAATTAACAACTACTGAAGGTGCGTGCGGTAAATCATACGGAGTTGGAGTATTTACGGAGCGGTGTTGGAGAGGAGTGCGAGTAGAGCTGGAGTTGGAGTAGATCGAGGGAACAAGGTACACTCCTTTATTTGTGATTAACCAAAGTTATTCAGTTTGGTATTATTCTTTAATGATTCTGAAGAAAGTATATATTAGAAATGGTACAGAATTCTTACCGTTCCGACATACTGTACCTTGTTATATTACAAAACAATATTATAAATATAAAATAATTGTGTATAATAAAATATTTCAGCATAAAAATACAAAATGATCTGACAGATATCAAATAAAACAAAAAAAACTGCATGTATGCTTGCATATCGAGCTTGGACTTATGGAGTTAACACTTTTCACTCCACTTGACTCCATTCTGCATTTGCCGAACGCTCCATTTTAAGACGCTTCTCACTCCATGTAATTACCGAACGGTGCTAGGAGTGTACAGAGTGAACAGAACTTATTTGCCGAACGCACCTTGAGAGTTTGACGTTTCAATTATGTTTAAAGGTTAACTTGAAATTTCGTCTGGTTAAATGCGGCTTCACGAAATAGCACAGCAGCCAATCACAGGCTTTGATTTTCTCACTAGAATTTGTAGTTACCATCGACCTTTAAACTAATGGACCAAGTGTATCCTATTCTTTTATTGTTAGAATAATGCTCGAACATAAAAGGATAGAAATATATATTCTGTCCTTCAACAGTACGGAAGTTCTCAGTTAAAGTATACTGCGCACACGTTCGTACTCATTGTACATCTTTTTCAGCCATATGTAAACATCTATACATCGCTCTCTATCACTAAATAGTTGTCAAAATCTACATTTGACGTTTCGTGACTGTGTATTATTTTTTTTTGGAGAACATTTACAATTATTTCTGTCAATACATACGTATGTGTTGTGAGGTGTGTATGCGACAAAATAATGGGGAAACGGTGTACTTCGTGCAGTCAACAGTACGTTCGAGGTTCAGCTGTGTCATTTCATAAATAAGTTCTTATTAATTATTACTTGCTCCCTATAATATAATATGTATATAATATATTGTATTAAAAATATATAATATGCACAAAAAAATTAAATATATACTCTTAGCGATTATGCACCAAGTATAACAAGTTAGGGACAAATCATTTTTATTTTTGCCGCGTTTTCTTAACTTCCGTACTGTTGAAGGATAGAGATACTGTATCTGTACCGTTATGGCGGGACAAACGTTTTGCTCGTACGCTGCGTCTATTAGTTTAAAGCAGGGATGCTAACCATAAAAAATATCGGTTTGGGTTACGGTTTCGGTCATCGTGAAAATAAAAATTCGGTTTTGATTTGGATTTCGGTTTTTATACAGCAATCGGTTTTGGTATACCGGTTTTACTAAAAGGGTTTCGGTTTTGCAAAAGAAATTTACGAGAATAATAATAATATTGATTTTGATTGAACAATAATTATTATAATGATCCAAAAAGTGTCCACAAACACGTGTACAAAGTTTTTAACAATCAATTTTAATGGGAAGCAAATATTCAAAATATTCTAATTTCCCATATGTTAAATGCCTATGTAAACGTAACATGTAAGAGATTTCGAACGCCACCCGATTGAGGTACTACGTTGAAAATTGAAATACGTTTCGATAAAAAAAATATGTTTATACTTTTTTATACATAAGTATTTTAATAATAAAAATTTAGAATATTTAACAACTAACAAGAGACCTGTATACAATGCGGTTAACCGATAAATAAAAAAGGGGTTCTGCTTTCGGTTCCGGTTTTGTATCTGTTTCGAATTTCGGTACAGGTTTCGGTTCTCATATTTTTCCGGTATTTTTCGGTTAATGGTTTCGGTTCCGGTTTCTGTTACCATCCCTGGTTTAAAGGTCGATGGTAGTTACTGTCTATAGTTTAAAAACAGAGTATAGCGAAATAAAGGTTTTTTTTTAAGGAAACTAATCCATTCATCTCTCGCAATCATATTACATGCAACGAGATAAGCGAGCTTACCGTCTTCACAGTCGTCAGCGTGCTCATTCAAATTGGACCAGCGGTCAGCACTGTAAGCTATGATGATTCGGACCGCACCCAAAGTTTGTAACTAGATAATGACGTCACGGAATTACTAGGTTTACATGGTATACTAATTTAATTTTAGTAACGAAGCACAACTGGAAAAATAGTTACTGTTTGTATTGAGAAATACAAATTTGATACGCAACAAGGCAACAGTAATGAAATCTAAGAATATACAATGAACAATGTAAACAAATACAGTGAAAGTTCCCTTTGCGGACAGCTCCCACAAGCGGACATCTCTCATAACAGGACAGTTTTTCTGGAACCATATTTTTCGGTATCAATTCCTATATAAAACACGCTCTCATAAGCGCACTCTCTACCGGACGGACACGGACAATACATTTTTCCCGACAGGCCCGAAACGCTCTCATAAGCGAACGAGAAACTCCGAAACCGGACATAAACAGCCTCCTCAGTATATCCTCTCAAGGTAACGTTAACACAGGGGGGTTCCCTATTTTACAGAAATGCAGTGTTTTATGTGTCTCCGAGATTCATTGTTTGCATCTTGTGTGACAATGGCATCCAGGAAAACGTTTTTTTACATTAAGGCAGAAAATGGAGGTGAAAGGTATGTCCATTGTAGCATTTTTATTGATCTTGAAGGTCGTTGAAAACCTAAAAAAGTTTTCAAAAGAAGATTTTATTGCGTTTGAACATCTAAAAAATATTTAGTCGCATTATCAACATTATTTTTTACAAGAAAAACATAGAAAGTTGAAACAGTTAAAAATATCAGATTTTTTTAAAAATAATCTTTTTTCGATATGTTGTTTTGTTTTGTGTTCAATCGAATACATACCGTGAGTATTTTTTAACGTGAAACATTGGGTTTGTCGTATCCATGGGTACAACTTGACATTTGATTGACAGCAATGTATTTGCCTGTCCCATTTATAATGAAACATAGGGAACGAATTTGACATTTGACAAGACGTCATTAGAGGTTACTTTGTTTAAATAATTGTACCTGCTTTCTAAATTAAATTTAGTTATTATACCTTGTGCACTAGTGATTTTCTGACTTGGCTAAATTTCTTACAATATTTAAATATCATACTTCTGCCAAATTCATTCCTTATGTTTTATTTTAAATGAGACAGGCAAATACATTGCTGTCAATCAAATGTCACATTGACAAGATGTCATTAGAGGTTAATTTTGTTTAAATAATTATATATGTTTTCTAAAAATTAAATTTAGTTGTAGAAAAAATATTATGTGTATCTTGTGCCCGAAATATATTTAGTGCGCTCGAGTGGTTTCCTGACTAGGCTAAATTTCTTACAATATTTAAATATAATACTTCTGTCAAATTCGTTCCCTATGTTTCATATTAAATGGGACACGCAAATACATTGCTGTCAATCAAATGTCGTAACCATGGATATGACACCCCCAATGTTTCACGTTAAAAAATACTCACGGTATTATTATTATTATTATTATTATTATTATTATTTTTAGATATATTTCAACTATTTTGAAGTATGTACATATACATATTCTTCAAGTGCATATTTTTCAATAAAAAAATTCGTAGTAAATTTGTACTTTATTTAGCGAACACCTCCCATAAGGGGACAAAAAAATTGGAACCATCGGTGTCCGCTTATGAGAGCTTTCACTGTATTATCATATCATGCCACTTTGCCACATAAACGTATACATATTGAAATCCAATAGTGCCAACATGTGGTGAAAAATGAACTACAAACTACAATTATTTGAAATAAATTTAAAATGCATTAAAAACATTGGCTGGTAGCACAAGCCTTGTTTTAACTAAAACACAGTTTTAAGAAATGTCAAATTTCATTATTTAATAACAAAAATAAATAACATCAAATATATTAAAATATGATTTTGAAGCAGAACATAGTTTGTATTCAATCAAATATTTTTTAAAAAATCGTTCTTTACACATAAGGGTGAAATTAAACATTGAAATTTGAATTTGACATTTCTTAAAACAGCGTTTTAGTTAGAACAGGGCTTGTGCTACCAGCCATAATGTTCGACTTTGAAAATTTAATTAAATGTATTTTTCTTATAGTATGCAAAATATAGTATTTATTTTCTTAGTTTTTCTAAACATAAACCACTCGGTTATTACTACAGTTTTTTTTCATATTGTAATGTTTTTATGATGTAATTCCTCTGCATATTTTTTTTACTATATTTGGCAGGAACTATAAAAATATATTTTAAGGATGCAAGCAGGAGATGGATGCAAGCTTTTATAATATAGTATGGGTGAACGATTTTTTATGTTTTTTTTTGTGTAGGGATAGATTATTACTATGTGGAAATTTTTTTATCGCATATTGTACATTCATACTCTTTTTACAGTATGAATTTTCATATGCTTTAATAGGTAACTACGATGTGTGAATTGTTTATTGCACAAATTACACTCATAATCTCTTGTTTCACTATGAGTTTTCATATGTTGGTGTAGATATCTGTTTTGTGCAAATTGTTTATTACATATTGTACATTTATAATCTTTTATTCCAGTATGAAGTTTCAAATGTTTGGACAGATCACTACTATGTGTAAAGCGTTTATTGCACGTACTACATTCATAGTCTTTTATGCCACTATGGATTTTCATGTGAACTTTTAAATTAAAATGTTTTGTAAATAATTTGTTACATATCAAACATTCAAATTCTTTTATTCCAATATGAATTTTAATATGATCTCTAAAATGATCACGTCGTGTAAATGATTTATTACAAGTAGCACATCGAAATTCCGTTATTCCACTGTGAATTAACATGTGTTTTTGTAATTGTTCATTTCTGATAAACATTTTACATACTTTACACTCAAATTCCTGAATTCCATTGTGTATCTTTACATGTCTTATCAATAATGTCTTCTTCATAAAACTCTTATTACATACCGCACAACAAAATCTGTTTGAATCAATATTTTCTAATTTCAGAATATCATTATTTTCAGTAATTGGAACGTCATATGATTTGTGAATTTGTTCATCATTATCAGTTATAAATTCTTCCTCCTTTACGTCGTGTAACACATTTTCATACAAATCTCGATCCTGGTGATTTTCTTCCAGCGGTTCTTCTTTTATATAAATTTCTTCAAAGTTTTGAAAATTTGTTATTGTTGTTGTATCTTCGTTTTTCGAATCAACGCTAACCGTGTTTAGTTGAGGATCCATGAATGCTTCTTGATTAAATGACAAATGGAACAGATGCACTGAAGAATTCTTTCCAACTTGATGATAATCTGAAATACAAAGTTCATGAGGTGCGGGAGGCAACGTGACTTTGACAAGTGCTTGTGGGGCCCAAACATGGTTGCCAAGAATACGGCTTGTGTACGTTGCCTGTGTTGCCAAATAAATTTGAGTGTAAAATTAATAAATAAAATTGTAAAGCTAGTTATTATTAATGAATATCATGTTGTTTTACTTTCTAACGCATGAACTTATTTTTATGTTTAAAAAAAAAAATATGCGTCTTGTGCTGCCATCTGAAATTTTACTTTGACAACTTGAGTTACAACTAAAGTCACTAGATATATAAAGTACCGCAATTCATTGTACCAATGTGTTAGAGAGAGAAGAACGGTTTTTAGACACAATATGGCGGTATCAGGCCAATCAGGGTCTAGTTGTAGTTGGCTGTGCCTAAAAAAGTCACTATATCTGGTGACTTTAACGTCAATGCTGTCATTGTGTCAAACGACCTGAAAAAAATTAACCTCAATTGTACTTATTTTATATTGTTTTCTTTATAATTTTGATCAGTTATGTTTGTATTTATATGTATGCATATTATAAAAATTATGAACATAAAATCAACATTAATTAATTACCTTCATAGATTTATTTCACTGCCGATTATTTTTCTTTGTAATAACGCACTCGTTTCAAGATAATCCATTTTAAATTTGGCGCCGAAGCTCGACACAATATGGCGGCCAATTGCGGTACTTTATATATCTTGTGACTTTAGTTACAACTGACTTTAAGCGGTACGCTAATTAGTGGCAAAAATTCGAACTCTAGGAGTTGAGGTAGATTTGGCGCGCTCTGTATATAAAACATTGTCGTATCTGAAAAAATTAATATTATTTAATTATTTCTTGCTTTCTATTATAATAATTTGTGAAATTTGCCATCGTAGATCTGTTTTGCAGATAATGTATTGTATGTACAATAATTAACTTATTGTATTAATTATTATATACAAATAATTGCATTCTAACCTTTAAAACTAGTTTGTTTTCGAAGTTTCGTTAATTTTTGCATAATTGTTTTTTATATTAAAATAAGTAATATTTACTGTTCTGTACCCCAATGCAAGTCGTTATTTAAAAAAACAGAATATGTAAGTTACCATTCTTTCTCTCAAAAAAATAAAGATTTATGTTATCATCGAGAACAAATTTGGAGATAAAGAGAAAATTGACCGGCGAAAAACCTGGATAATAAAATTAAAAATAGGGAAACCAGTTTCTATATTTATGAAGGTCTTTACATTTGGCTGATAGTGATTATTTTACCAGAGGTATGTATACTGCAAGAGGAAAAGTTTTATTTGCAATAAGTATATGTTCTTTTTTAAATGTTAATACAAATAAATGAAAATGTTTAAAAAAAACTGCTGTACCTTCCAAAAATTTGCCCACTTTAAAGTATGAAGACAAACCTTCCACTAGCAGTAGCCGAAATTCTCGCTTATTTGCAAGAAATTATAGAAAAAATAAAACTAATATTTATCATGTTGAAAATGTATTACATTCTTAAGCAGAGTTTGTTGCTGCCGAAGCTTTATTAGTTTAAAAAACACGAAGAAAACACAAAAACACTCCTACAAATATTATAAAGTTATCATATGATTATATCAACTCCATGAGTTCAAGTAAATTCCGCTTTGGCGCTGCGAGCTTAAAGACAGTTGCCAATTGGAACAAAGAAGATCGCAACCTGATATGCTTCTCCTCTTCAAATTATTAAATAACTATATTGATAACTATAATATTATAGACCATATAAGAATTCATATTCCATGTATTTATACTCGCAATAGAAACTTTTTTTATGTACCAAAATGCAATACAAATAATTACAGGAATTCACCCTTCAACAGAGTCATGTGAACTTATCACAGATAATATATAACCTACTTATAATCAATGGGGGCTGTCAGGCAAAGCTATCGCAGATGGCAGCACTCCAGTAAAAGCGATTTGAATGATTTAAAGCGGGGAAAATAATGGCGGTTATTACGAATATTTTGATGTAAAAATAATTAGATAAAAATACATAAGAAACATTGTACACAATTTAACAATAATTTTGCAACACTTTTATTGCAATCGTAAATCCTTAACAATAAAATCAAATTGTCAAAATTTGACAGTGACAGTAGCGAGTCTTCCGACAGTATTTTCAGTTTGCATTCTCTTTGGGTAAATACACATTATTGAAAATAATTATAATTTGTGGTCCATTAATAATTTAAAAGAGGAATTAAAGTTATACTTTTTATGAGCGTTGTTGGTTGTCAGATTTGATACCAGAATGTGCAATTGTAGACAAATTTTGTACTAGCGCTTACTTGCTCACATGCACATTTCATTGCTGAATCGCAGAGAGCTATTGCTGGAGTGGCGCCATTAGTTCATCAAAATCCCACCGACAGCTCTCATTATATCCACACATGGACATCTTTCATTTATCCCTAGCTCAGTTCAAGGGTGTATTACATACAGATACTTAATGTTTTTCATGTAAGTCTTTTTTATGTTTTATATGTTTTTCATGTTATCTATTATTATTTTTTATGTTATGGACTGTGTGACAATGGCTGGTAGCACAAGCCTTGTTTTAACTAAAACACTGTTTTAAGAAATGTCAAATTTCATTATTTAATAACAAAAATAAATAACATCAAATATATTAAAATATGATTTTGAAGCAGCACATAGTTTGTATTCAATCAAATATTTTTTTAAAAATCGTTCTTCACACATAAGGGTGAAATTAAACATTGAAATTTGAATTTGACATTTCTTAAAACAGTGTTTTAGTTAGAACAGGGCTTGTGCTACCAGCCTATGTTATTACTTATGTTGTTGTTAATCAGTGGAAGCCTTTAATTGGGCAACTGTTGGCTTCCCAAATATTTCAAATAAATAAATCTATGACACAGATTTCTTGGCGCGCTAAATTTAAGGAAAACCATCAGATGAATGTTGAACGTCTTGTATATTTTGAAAATTAAGTTTATATGTTAGAAAGTAAAACAACATGATATTTATTAATAATAACTAGCGTTACTATTTTATTTATTAATTGTACACTCAAATTTATTTGGCATCACAGGCAAAGTACATAAGCCGTATTCTTGGCAACCATGTTTGGGCCCCACAAGCACTTGTTAAAGTCACGTGGCCTCCCGCACCTCATTCTTATGAGCCATTTCTTTTTATTTTGTTACGAACGTTAGATTTGGGCCCAATGGGGGATTCCACGATTTTTTGATTTTTTATAGGTTATAGTATTTTTAAATACAGAAATTGTCTAATTTTTAATTTTTTAAAATTCTGCTTCTTGTGGAAGAAAAAAACATGGCAAATATTTGGTATCCAGCGTTTCCCGCCTTACGACGGAAGCGAACCCAGTGGTGGAGAGCATTGACTTTATGGGTACGTTTCACTTGACGACCACAACGCTCACAAATGCGTTCCACTTGGAGCCGCGATCGTCCTGGTTGCCCCTCAATACGTCACGGCTGACGTCATTAACAACGACCACACGGCAACCGCCACGCTCATCAATATACTTATAAAACTACTATAATATATATATATATATATATATATATATATATATATATATATATATATATATATATATATATATATATATATATATACTGCTGGTGGGAGTGAGATTTGTGAGACCAACATTGGACGAGAGTAGAGATATATATCTGCACTTGTCTGTAAGAATAGCTCTGCGCAAGTACACGATTTTACTTTGATCTTATTGGCGTAGTGCGTAGAATGTTCTAGCGGGAGGAAAAGAAAATTTCATTCTTTGTTGTACGAATTGAAGTTTGTGGGGAACAAGACTTTAAAATTGACGAATTTGACCACGACTATTTAATATCAATGTGGAATTTAAATCCTTATATTGAAAACATAAAAGAATACATTTCAGGGCATGTAGTGAAAAAAATTATATCTTTGAAATTTTGTACTTTTTGTGCGCAATATTTAAAAAGTGAAAATACATCTAATGCTTTCATAACACTAAAAAATAGAGGGAAATATTTATTTCCATCAAAAGACGTTATTTTCATTTGTAAGACAGCTGAGATAATATTTAGACAATGCATTAATAAAATGAGTACTAAAAATTTTACGAAAATTCTGTGCAATGATATTTTTTCTAAACGTATCCACAACGTATTTAATAAGCCTGAAATATTAAAACATATAATGGGTCAAAATATTTTTGATAATCATTTAACCCAAATGGTGAAAATTATAATATCACCTTATATTAAGATAAGACTTCACCATGAGTGTAAATTACTTTCAGAAAAATACAACTTCGAAATAAATACAATAGGTTAATTATTTTTAAAAATCAAAAGTATTAAGTTTTAAAATGTAATATTAGAATATTTGTAGAATGTATGTTTTTTTTTTTAAGTCTAAATAAAATTATTTAATAAAATTACTGTTTTACTCTCTACAACCTCGTAAAAATTTCTACAATTTTACTATCGATTACTGTTTTATTTCACAAGTTTGGCAAAAATAAAAATTATGCATATCATACAAAGAAAATGGTTAAATAAAATTTGAAAATCCTTCTTGAGAATTTTTAACTTTATGAAAATGACTATGTAATTGAATGTGGAGTATTCATTTTTAATCCGATTTGCTCAATGACATCTTAATATTAAGCGGGCATTCCCCTTCTTAATTTGCTGAGGAATTTTAATATTTAATCCTTTATTTAAAATGTGAGGAATACTTTTCTAATTTGAAAAGGTATTTTCTTTTCCAAAATTTTACACTTTAATTCTTTGTTTGTAATATATTCTTAATATTTTCCAGGTATACCTTTTCTCTAACATTAATAATATTAACATTCAATTCTCACCGCACACTGTGATTTTAATCTTGAACAGGTCATTTATTTTTCGAAATTTTGTTCTTAATCTTATAAATTTTCAATTTAATGAAGGTATTTTATGTATACTTATTTTATTTTTAAAGTTGCAAATTTTTATCGAAATATTCTAACATATATAAAATTTTAATAATAAATCATATTTTCTTACTTTTCAAATTTTGCGCGCTAGCTTTAATTCTTACACTAACTGACAAGGATAGACAATAATGTTTGTAGCAGACAGAGATAGGGCATAAGCCAACGACCAAAACTTCAAAGCATTTGTTTTGTTTTCGGCTGGACAGAAAGAGACAACTAAGGATAGAGATCATGGAGGTAGGAATAAAGAAGGAGGGAGCAAGTGGCTGTAAAAGTGAAGCCATTTCCCCCACTCCAAGCCGGGCCTATCTGTCAACCTTCTTTGACCTTAAAGCCATATAAAATGTATATAAAAACACATTAATATCATATTTCAATAAATAATATATGTACAACACATTTCTTTCAGTATTAAAAGTTTTATGAAATTTTAATTGAACGAATAAAACAATGTTGTTTAAAAATTGCTGCGCTTATCCCCTCTCTAGGACGGTCCAACAGCTGTGTTCGTCCGTCCCCACTAGGCTTCATTCCCCTGGCCCACAATATAACCTCATGCTCCCTCCTTTATGTATTCCTACCTCCATGATAGAGATATACAAAGTCGCCTCCTGAAGTAACCGCTAGATGTCACTGCTTGTTCTGTAAACATTTATTGTACTATATTTGAAACATTTGAATTATAATTAACGAAAACAAATTATAAAATGCATGAAACAAATTGATATTAGTATAAGGAAAGGATACAAATAATTTTATATAGGTAATTATTTATTTTATTCTATTGATTTTTAAATAATATTGTTTTTGTGTACATACTTCTTATTCTACTAGTACTTTTTTCTAAATTAATTTTGGTTTCATGATGGATCCTAATTTTGAAGTAAATATCTAAAATTAAATTTATTAATTGAATACCATGATTATTTAAAGGATCTTGATCCAGTATATGATTGTGGAGGCAGTCCAAAATACCGGTAGGCAAATTTCTCATCGTAGTATGAGTTAATTGTTTTTTTTATATTATTTCTAAAAATATTGCCGTTTGCTTTAGCATGTCTTATGCATTTTTCTGCAGCCCTGCACACGTCTATGACAAAATTAGATGCCTGCTGTAAATTGCCGTACGTTTTGCGGACTTGTAATTTATAATTATCAGTAAGAATCATCTCATTATTTTCTAGTGATTCAAGGCAAATACCACAAACGATACAATTTTTTATTTTCTTGACAACAAACCCTGCCATGTATGTGACAATGTTGTCAACATAACAAGTCAGATCCCACGTTGTCGGGGAGAAATAAGTATCGGTGAGATCATTATACACTTCATTCGATACAGTTAAATCTTCACCTGTGTTCATGTTCACGGTGATAGTTCTTTGTGCCACGTTTAATATAGATGTATTGTCTATGGCAATACAGTTTCCGTACTCGGAGCCTTTTAATTCCGCATGTACAATTAGTCTTTTGTACGCTGCTTCGAACTGCCTAGCTGTTGGGTTATTGTTATGACCACCTCTACTTCTAATGGCACTAAAAAATAATTCGAGGTGATCTTGACTGAATTTGTAAGTCAATATGAAATTTAATTTTGGATCGGTGCTGTTTATATATTTTTCATAAAAAGCTTTTAAACTTTCAATTCCAGCAATAAAACAAATGAAACCAGTTTTTCTCCCGCTTTCTATCAGTGCAGTTCCTTGGATATTTTTTAATGTTTGTAAATATGTTTTACAATTATTTAAATAACTGAATATTTCTTCAGAATTCGATGACGACAAAGGTTTCTTAAAATGTGTTTTGCTCAATAAATTTTTCGAATTGAAAATATCGAAAATATTATTGATGATTCGGCAAAACTGCACCGTGGCCTCGACTCCACGGAAATCTACTAATTTTAAATCTAGTGCACAAAATTCCAAAGCATTTGCAACACTGTTGCTGAAAGTTTGCGAAGCTAAAAACACCTTCATTTTCTCTCTATACCATTCTATATGACGTTTCCTGAGTTTTGTCCCTGCATGCAACCCTTCCTCTTCTTGAAAACGGACTAATTTTTTAAAATAATTCCATTCTATTGTACGGCCATCTCCATCAACAATAACTTCTTGACTTGCTAAGCAGTTTCTCAACAATTTTAGCATATGACAGGCGTCCGGTATTATAAATACATCATCTTCGGTCACAGGATGTTTAAATGACACTTTCATTTTGTCGATTTCTGTTATATTAGCACCCAAATGCTTCACCATGTTCAAGTTTGTCGCCGCTCCATCGAAAGTGAGAGACGTAACAATGACCCCAGAATCATGAACGAACTCCAGACACAATAAAACTAAATTTGCCTTCTCTGCACCACTGAGACCATTTAATAAAAAATATCCAACTGGAATTTTCCAGTGTCCATTTATTGCCACCAACATAAAAACTAAAACTTCTTTGGCTTCTTTTAGTTCATCAGAATCTATGTTTGAACTACTGAACTGATTACCAACAATGCCAGTAAATTTTGTGCCAGTCCATTCCACTTGCCGTCTGATTGACATTTCATCCATTACTAAATGACAAAGTTTTTTTATTAGCATTGTTTGCTTCTGCTACTTTTATTTTCAAAGCATTTATTGCTTCGGTGGTGAAACCTGGTGAACCATCTACTGATCTGAACCATCTGCTGATGGTTTGCGGGTGTGGTAAGGAGTTATTAAATTGTTTTCTCACATAGTCGTAGCCTTTTCGAGAATAAAAATTTAAGGTGATGGCAAAATTGCGCAATTCTGGAGTATATTCCTGCCGAGTAGATCCATACAACATTCTTTTAAACAATTCATTGGCAGATTTAGGTAATGATGCCTAGAATAAAAGTATGTTACGAATAAATTAAATATGTATGATATATTTTAAAAATAGTTTTTAACTTACCATAATATTTATTTCTGCATTTTCAGATGATATTAAATTCTTTTCTTTTAAATGAATTAATAATGAATTTAAATTGTTCACTTTTGCTCTTAGCCGTCTATTTGCTACGTTTAAATGCTGAATACGCTTCTTTTGTACACCAATTTGTTGCTTAGCAATTTTCCAGTTTCTTCTAGCTTTATTTGGTGAAGACATATCCGAACTAGTACAGTCACCAACGTAACGAGGATTCCATGGTCTGCATTTTCTAAATGCAATCAGTACTGTTAACATTTATTTCAAAATTATTTATTTGTTATTTACCTTACTTTAAGAGGACTCTTTCTTGGAGACAGAGTGGAAACACTATCGAAACTTGTTAAAATAGGATTGTTTGATTCAGCTGTAATGGTAGATGAATCGCTTACAGATTCATCGCTCTGCTGCTGACTTTCGGCCATTTGTTCACTAAAAATTAATAAGCTGTGTGTTGCATATAAGTTTTAAATTTATTATGAATTTTCTTACATTTCCATAAGAGATGAAGATTTTTCTTCCGAAGTATTTTTTGTTACCGAAGTTTCAGGTTCTTGTTGCTGTTTGTAAGATGATGTTGATGGCCTATTCTCTTCTTCATTGAAATCCAATTGTTTCCTTATAATAAAAAGAGTTACACGTTTACCATGACACCGAGTATGTATTTAAATGATTATTAAAAATAATTATTTGACAGATGCGAGTGGAGTCGAATAAAAAATTGTTGGTACTGCATCATGTTTTAAAGTTCTAGTTTTACGTGGACCAGCAATACCAGAAGTGATAAAACAATCTTCTGTAAAATGCTTTGAGCATATGTAACTAAATTTTCCTGGAATAAAATTCCAAGCTGTTTTCCGGGCTTCTTTCAAAGCTGTAATCCACAGATTCCTTTTTTCTGGATCTGAAGGAAACCTGATGAAAACCAAGTTATATTATGTTAAAGTTTACTTAATTTGATATGTATGTATATGCTTACAGGTGGAAAGACACTTGTCCTCCTTTTATAAACTGTAAATGACAGCGATAAACACAACAGTGGCGGCTCGTGGTATTTTTGAGCGGGGGGGCAAATTAATCTGTGGTCATGGAACTTTATTTAGAAATCCGATTTGCTTACTAACAATTTTAATATTAATTATCAACAAGAATATAGATACAATAGAAAAAACTAGAAGAAGACCTCCAAAAACAAGAGATAACAATACAAAAATATTTTACAATAGAAGGAAGTAGAAGTAACAAGATAAGAATAAATAGTAAAATTGGAATATTACAGTACTACACATTCAAGCTTTGAGTAACGCAAGTTTCATACGACAGACCTGAGACTGAGGTTCTTTGTGAGACTTGCTCCTACTACGCGAAACGCGAGGTACGAAGTGCTCCGAGTACGTGCGATTCTTTCCGATTCACAACGGGGGCTTGCCACCTCTGCGGCTCTCTCACTCAGATATTGGGATTATTTTTATGAATTAATTTACAAGCTTGAAAAATAAGCAAAACATTCATTTGGAAATTAAAATATCAATTTTGTTAAAAAAACTCTTCGATGATTTTTTAAAATTTTTTTTGAAAATATTTTATGTATGTTGTTATATCAGTTTTACAGAATGTTTACTTTAACTTTAAATTATTAATTTGTTTTATACAAATTAATTCTGTATAACTCCATATTAATCATTAATATCATAGAATTTATTATAAATATAATATATACATATTTATTATTTAAATAATAAATCCAATGTTTAAATGCGAACAAACCGGTAAATAGATTTCATATTTTCATAAGAATAAGAAAATAATAAGAATACTGAAAATATAGTGTACCCATTAGCACGGGTAATTTGCTGTAGAACATAAGTAAAGAAATCAGTATTATAGATGGCCAGGGGGGGCTTGCCGCCTCTGTGTGCTGCGTGACCCGACGTACGTCTTACTTGTTCATCACTGGTGAGCGCTGCGCTAGTTACTGCACAAGTTTGGAACGTATCGCGGAGTATAATGCCATAATTTTTCTCTGAAGGGGGCATGCCCCCTCAAGCAGAATTTCATGCATATTGCGCTGATGAGCGGCACAGCGCCAATTTCAATTTAAACATTACATTGTTTAATGATAACTATAGGATCAAATTGATACTTTTATAATAATTAATTTATAATATATTGATATAAAAAAATCTGAGGGGGCACTGCCCCCTCTGCCACCCTGGACGAGCCGCCACTGAAACACAACACGTTCGTACCATTTTAATTTATGAAAATATATTGTCTGGGTCTGAAAAATGCAAAAATATTAAGCTCATTATTTATTTTTATGAAAATATTCTACAACTTAGTTCAAATATATATAAACAAGACAAATAATGAATGTCAATAAAGTTGCCCTAAAAATACAAAATTAATAACGTTATGAGTTTTTAGAATTAAGCACATCTTATTTCAATACTTACTTGAAAAAGGCAGATTTATAAAGAATAAAAGCGGAAAACTTTAAATACACAAAACAAAACAACTTGACAACTTCCAAACAAAGTAGCAAAATGTCACAAGTAGATTATAAGGAACGTAGTGACATCTATCGACAAACTTTAGAGTAGACTTTATATATCGCTATCTCTAGTTGTCTCTTTCTGTCCAGCCGAGAACATAACAAACAATAGTGAAGTATAGAGCATGTTTTGTCTGCATAAGCAGTATACTCATCTCAAGAGCATGGGTCGGCGCGGCCGTTTGGAATTTTTGGGCGCAATTTTCAAAAATGTTTACGCAAAAAGTTTCGTTTTACCTTCCGCCATCCGTAGGTAAGAAGAAAGTTATTATCTTTGGTCAAAAAATTCGATTATTTTAATTAATAAATACATTGTAGAATCCCTACAATTAAAAAAATTACAACTTTTTAGTATTTCTCGTCTTTACATCTTTGATTAGAATTTGATAATAATTGGTCAAATGGAAGTGCCCTCATTTGAAGCTTTTTAACAGTTTTCCTTGGAAAAACGCAATTAAATCTCATCTAGTAGCGAACAATGATTTGCGCCAGTTCTCAATAAATTTTGGATTCAGTGTTTCAACAATTTGATGTTTGTTGTAAACCAATAAAAATGTTTTTGCTGAAGTTGTGCGGATTTCGCACGAAACGCCCATTGTAATATAATTTTTTCATGCAACATGAGTTATAATTAAAAACTAAGGAACTATAAGACTCCATTATTATGCTAAATTAGAACTGGAAGTTCCCACAAAATTTAAATTTCGATATTTTACGTTATTATAATTATTCATGAATATTTTATTTTATACGATTTGACTGCATTTTTTTCTTTATATTCAATGCATTTAGAGATAAAAATTATAAAGATATTTATAAAAGACAGAATAAAATACATAGATTGACTGCAGGTAATGATGGTCACATCAGTTTTTTTAATTTCATATCTATTTCTTCACAACATCTATGTGCCAATAGAAGCAATAGCAGCCATCTTAGTGTTCACAAGTGCGTTCCACTTGGGTTCTCGCCCGCGACGTTTGTAAGCAAGTGGAACGGGAAAATTGGCGGTCGTGGTCGCGAGCGTTGTGGTCGCCAAGTGAAACGTACGCTATATCGGGCTTTCTCTCTCAACAGCTGCAGTCTTGGCTGTTGTTATCAGAGGTTCTAAATCATTTGTCAATATTGTGCGGCTGTTAAAATTGAAAATTTCATGTTGATCTCATTTTCTTTTCTTTTACTTATCTTAAATTTAGTGTATTGTAGTTATAGTTTATTGGTATTTAAGTATTTGTAAAAATAATAGCGTGTAGCCACATAACCCCATAACCAAATACTGAAGTGAAACAGTCTGGTAGTCACTGGTTTGATGAAGGGAATGCCTACTTATTGTGTCGGCCAATAAAAGAAAGCCGGGTTCGGTTGCGTCATCAAGCCCGAAAAAATCCACACGTTTTGAAAGTGTGTAATATATTCTAGCATTTATAAAAAAAGTGATAAAACATAGAAAAGAAATTTGCGTCAAAAACAGTTATATGGGAAGAAATAATTATGTATATAATTTAAATAAAAATTCAATATAAGTGGAATCCCCTATTCTCAATTTTCACCGGAATGATAATATGCAGTGAAAATTTTTCACTTTATAACTTGTAGCTATTCTCAATAATTGCAAAGTGATCAGGAGTGGGATCACGTAAAAGTGAAAACGATATTGCGATTATCGAGAAGTGAAAACGATATTCGTTTCCTTAGCGATCACGTAAAATTAGTCACTCACTACGTTTTCAACTTCGGTTATTTCTGTAAAGTGACTACGTTTAGCGATAACGATATCGTTTAAAGACTAATGTTTTTGTATTAAATAGTAGTTTGGCAGATAATTTAAATGAATGTCATCAAAAATTTTAATCTAATATATTAGTCACTCACTACGTTTTCAACTTCGGTTATTTCCGTAAAGTGACTACGTTTAGCGAAAACGATATCGTTTATAGACTAATGTTTTCGTATTAAATAGTATTTTTGACAGATAATTTATATGAATGTCATCAAAAATTTTAATCTAATATCAAAACGTATTATTCTGGCCTTTCGTTCATAATAGCAATGCTATAAGAATTGAAGAAGGATACAAGTTAAATTAGCAATTACTTACAAATGCTATGTGTCATCTAATTTTGTTCCTTTTCATATTCCAGAAGAAAAATTTATGAAGTAAACAATAATATTTCTAAATATATAATTAAAACTTTAAGAGACCATTTAAGACCGCAAGTAGACAAGCTAGTTATATTGTTGTAACGTGTTAGGGTTCTCACGTCGGGTTGTGTTTTAAGGGTTGTTAAATTATTAAGTGTATCTTGTATTACCTATTAGTTTATTAATGTTGAAATAATACAATTATGAATATTGATTATCGACTATTGCTTATTGCTATTGCTGTCTACTTATTAACTTGACTATACAAGTAACTTCTTACTACTCTGTACTGACTAACTCTTACTCACTGTCTGGTAACGGAGCAGAGAAAACCCTTTTGCATCTCTCCCACTACATTATTTGATTACATAGTGCAAGGATCGCACTTTCTATACAAAGACTTGGAATATATAGTTCATTCCTATTTACATTAGAATATATAGTTCAAACCGGTTTACAACAATATTAAAGTAATCTAGTTTTTATTACGTTTTGTATTTCAAAAAAAAAAAAACAAAATACAAAATATTAATCACAAAACGCAAGCTAGAATCGTTATCTCTGTTGTTTTGTAGAATGCAATAGTTATTAAAATTTCCTTTCTTGGATTTATTCTTGTAATCAATTATCTTGGGCTGGAATCAAAATATGCTTTGTTGTAAATCAACACTTTTACAGTTACTAGAATATCAACAATATCAGAAAGTATTTCTTTTAGATAGTTTTTTTTACTAACTAAGAAAATATCTAATCAACAATATTTCAATTTTCTATCATAATTTTCAAAGGAGTAACAATACAGGTATAATAAATCATACGCATTTGGTTCTTTGCAACATGCGAGTATTAAAACATTCATGAATTTTTTCGTAGATTCATTCTTGTAATCAATATTCATTTTATAATTATCGTATTTTATTACAATTATTTCATTTTTGCCTTGCTAAAAAAATACCTTTTAAATTTGATATATTCATTTATTTTTAAATCATTTATAATGACATTTCTTTCCAAAACGTCAAATTTAACTCACTGCTCACTACATTCTGTTACTTAAATGCAAGTAATTAGAAAAAGATACACCTATACCCAAATGTATGAAATAAAAAGGGACATAAGATACGACTATCGTTTTCACATGCTTTGAGTGTGTCGACTAGAACTCACATTTTTTTCGGTCCAAAAAGATATCGTTTTCTGTTCTCACTATTTACGTGATCACATTTTCACTTGTCGACAGTCACAATATCGTTTTCAAAGTTACATGATCCCACTCCTGGTATAAATAGTGTGATATTTTAAGTATTTACCGTAAGTTGATAATATTGGGAGCAGGTGGTGGTGATATAGAGTAACTATAGCGCCACCCTAGCTATGAACTATCTAGATTCTAGAACTATGTAATAAAATTTGTGCACTTTAGTATGCACGCGCTAGGCCAAAGTACTCATAATTGGACAATCCGGTATTAAGAGTGACAGATAGTTACATAAAACTATCTTGTATTTGGATTTTTCTTTTAAATAATGCGTTATTGTTATGTTCTTATAATTTACCAAAGGATTAAAAAAGAAAAAAATAATAAAATTTAAGTTCAAATATAAAACAAGTATTTGTTTGTCAAATCATTTTGAGAAAAATGAATTTTTAGTTATACTACTGGTAAAAATATAATAATTAAATATTTCATATGGATTTGATTTTATAATTGTACTTTTATGTCAGAAACACAATAAAAAGTCATTCAAAATTATCGGCGGCAACAGTTCATGGCTAGGGTGCTGCCATCCAACGTTAGGAAACTTATATGGCGCGTGCCGGGCATTTACCAGTAGTACTCAATTCCAGTCAATAGATGTCGCTAACGTCAATTTAAGAACCTGCATATTTTATTTCTAAGCAACTATTGGTCCACGTATTTTTCTGAGGTGGAAAATAAGGATGCGTGGGAGAGTGGTGGGAGACATTTGAATTTGACATATTTCCATTTGTGTTTTTGATTCTATCAGGATTCCATTTAATTCGCTTTGATTATTGAATTAACTTCTGTGTATCTATTAAGCAAGTTTTTAATGTAGCATTGTTTAATATTATATGTTCATATAAGTAATCCGTGTTTTATTTAAATCGGTACAATTACGAGGGTTGCCTTTTAAGTTTTTACAATCGAACAATAGATGGCGTAAGTGAGTTGTGGCGTCACTGTATTTGTGAACATTGATGTTTGTTATTGCGAAGCCAGTGGCAACCACAGACTACAGATACTATTAAGATAGTCAACTGCAATGATAAAGTAGTAGGCATTCATGCCCTGCAACACTAGCGCTCGGTGTCGTAAGACATAACTAAAATCAGCATTTATTTATTCTTTTTTATTGATGTATTTAACTGCAGTTTCCTCAATCTGACATTCATGGGAAGAACTGATTAGATTTTGGTAACAATTGGACAAATTTTTATTACAAATATTGAAGAACATAAAATTTTCCACCTAATATACTTAAAAATTTTATTATATCTTGTATAGATTTAGAGATAAAAACACTATAATATATAGAATAATCGCACAGGCTAAACTATATTAAGGAAAGCAGTTGACAAATTCAAATGCTTATAACATATTAATGTTTATAACATAGTTTGTAAATGACAGATGTCAGTGTCAAAAATCAACAGTTTTAGTGACATTCTGAAAGCTTTTTCTGGGAAGTACATTTAATCTTTCTTATTGTTTTATTAATTAAATATTTAAAATTGTAGGTAAAATGCATATATCCATCAGAAATACCGCCAATCTAGTTAATGATTCCAATAATTGAAAGAATCTCTGACATTTCGGAATTTCCCCATATAATGAAAATAGATATAATTAGAATTGTATGTGTGCAGAAGACATGTTAAATACAATAAAAAACAATATTTGGGTAAAGTTCTGTAATTTTATTTGTTATAAAACGACGGTTCGATAGCGAATACAATACTTATATAAAATGGAAATGGCGAGAGGTATTGTGCTGGCCACAACAGATTTTTTATTATATGTAATAGAAAACAATGGCTCATATAAGTTTTATTATTTTAAATATACTATTTAATGGCAGATATAGAATTTTTATAAAACCAGTAGTGGTAGCACGCACTTTAGAATTCTATCGTAGAAAGCAGGCGAATGCGATTTTACTTTTACGAATCTTGGTAGCATGCACTTTAGAATTCTATATCCATTTTTTGATTCGGAAATTATTGGATTTTATACTATTAAAATAAAAAATATTATGACAGTTGTATGTAATAAATGTATAAATTATATGTAAATTGGCTTTGAATAGAATTGTGGGAAAATAATGACGTTACTTTGACACTTTCGCCTCGAGTCGTACGCTTGCAGGCGAATATTTTGATACACACATGCTACCAAATTTTCGCTTCGTGGCGAAAAGCGAAAACAAATGCCTCTTTTGATAGAATTCTAAAGTACGTGCTACCACTACAGGTTTACAAGATACGACTAACAACTTTTATTTTTTATATAGCAACCTATAGTTATTTTACTAAAACAAACCACCATTTTTTCTCTTTTTAACGATGTAAAAGTTTGTATATCAAATATATGAAAAAATTCGAGAGAAATAAGATAATTGTACACTATTAGAAATTATTCTAGGTGGCTATGTGAAAATAAACAAAATGTAAAATAAAAAACAACGAAATAAAATGGAATTTTTTGTTATTTGTTAAACGTGTTTTTTTAAATTAATAAATAAACTTTTAAATTTAATTTTTACATAGCCACCTAGAATATTCGAATAAAAATAATATCTAATATTGTTCAATTATCATACTTTTTTCGAATTTTTTCATATACAGTGTGTCCCATTTAGAAGTGCCATCATTGGGATCTCGAGAACTATAAGAGATACGATGTCGGTTAAATGGAACTTTTTATGCGCCTTTGGGAGGCCATCTCAGATGTGCTTTTGTTTTCCCAAAAATTCTTATAGGGCACTAGATAATGACGAAAAACTGAATATTGTTGATTTTTTCTTTTTCAAATAACTTCTAAACTATTAGTAATTAAGAAAAACATTTCAAATATAAAATATAGATATTTTTATTAGCTAACCAGTGGCGTACGAAATAAATTTTTATATCTGTAAGTTTTCGAGATATAACACAAACTTATATTTTTTTAAATGGAACCCATATCTGATTTTAGTCTCAAAAAAATCATTATTTTTTTCTCTTTTCAATTATGTAAGAGTTATTATGTTTTATATTTGTTTTGCTCCTAAAATTTAATTTTTCTCTTTAATTTCCTGAACTTTCTTATTATTTCCCAATAAAACATTATTATTTTTATTAATTATATTGTTTTTGATCAAAATAATTTGTTTTATGCCTTTATTATTTAATATTTTCATTCTAGACTCATAATTACAAATTACCCTATAATGTGCCAAGGGCGACCAGATACAAAATATAAAAATTAGTTTGATACGAGTTTTGAGCAAAATTTTCTAACTAAATAAATTATTTAAATACAAGGAGTATTTCTAAATAGAAATCTACCAATATTTTCAAAATAATTATAAATTTAATACAAAATAAGGAAAAAATAATAATTTTGAAGGTGAAACAAATATAAAACATAATAACCCTTACATCATTGAAAAGACAAAAAATAATGATTTTTTTGAGACTAAAATCAGATATGGGTTCCATTTAAAAAAATATAAGTTTGTGTTATATCTCGAAAACTTACAGATATAAAAATTTATTTCGTACGCCACTGGTTAGCTAATAAAAATATCTATATTTTATATTTGAAATGTTTTTCTTAATTACTAATAGTTTAGAAGTTATTTGAAAAAGAAAAAATCAACAATATTCAGTTTTTCGTCATTATCTAGTGCCCTATGAGAATTTTTGGGAAAACAAAAGCACATCTGAGATGGCCTCCCAAAGGCGCATAAAAAGTTCCATTTAACCGACATCGTATCTCTTATAGTTCTCGAGATCCCAATGGTGGCACCTCTAAATGGGACACACTGTATGTATTTGATATACGAGTACAAACTTTTACATCGTTGAAAAGCAGCGGCGTCTCGTGCATTTTATAAGAAGGCAAGCAGCAATGGCGTAGGTAAGGTATAAAAAAAATTTTTTTTTCATTCAAGGTCAAATTTTTTATAATTGACTTACATGTTTCGAAGGGATGTGCAAATGCATGTTTTTCCCCTTTCATATGCAAAAAACAAAAATTGCCAGATCACAGACTTGAGGTGATATTGCGTATGTATATTATTTAAGTCGCAAAAGCCTCGCTTAATATCATTCCATACTGATTTTTCTTTATTAAATAATAAACATGGTCAACAATATAATTTTAGTAATGTTTCACTATCACATAGCCACATATGTTTGTCATATAAATCGGTATTAAAATGCCTTGTTATATGTTTAACAGTTGTTGTTAATAACTTCATAGGAGGACTGGTCTGCCATTTGCAAAAAAGGTTTTTTTTCTTCAAAATTGCCAAATGGCTTTTCTTGTAATTTTTTTATTATTATTGCACAAATGTTATCCATTCTGTATAAAATATAAGGAGTATTATTATTTTCAAAATTTAATTGAAACAAAATAAATGTAGAACTATAAAATATAGATACCTTATAAATAAATTTTACTTTTATTCGTATCCTATTTTAACATTTACTATCTATTTCACTTAAATTTTGTTCATGGAAGCAATATAAAAACTGCTTGCAGATGAACTTAAACAGCGTTTGCATCTTTCCAGACTCACCTGTATATCTATTGAAAATGAAGGAAAATGTATAATCAAACCATATAGACAATAAGATATACTTTCACATAAAATGTCAAAAAATAATATTTAACTTGGGGTTTTTTTTAAAAAAAAAACTGTTAAGAATTTCAAATAAGGAAACTTCCGGTTATCCAATTATAACCAAAATCTAATCAGCTCTTCATATGGATGTAAAGTAGAGGAATACGAAAGAATTACAATTTTTAGAATTGTAGTATTGGAGTTATTGTCGGAGGAATTTTTGTCAGACACATACAGACAGACATCGTAAAGTTAGTAAAATCTTATTGTAGGGACCCTAAAAGTGCTTATCCATTAAAAACTCACCACAGATTTTTTTTGACCAAAGACAATATCTTCCTTACCTAAAGGCGATGGAAGGTAAAAATTAAAAGTGGAGGACTCCCATTTTTAATAAACTAAAGGGGTGGTAGTATGAACAAGTGATTAAGGGTGATTAGCTAGGAGTTGACTAGCACTGTTTTAGCGCTGTCAATCGTTTATGGATTATTTTAAAGAAAAATTCTTCAAATAAAAGTTGTGCACAATTATTTTTTCTATAACTGCTATTTGAAGTACTTTTCTCTAAAATAATCTATAAACGATTGACAGCGCTAAAACACTGCTAGTCATCTCCTAGCTAATCACACTTAATCACTTGTTCATACTACCACCCAAGGTGTTTACGTGTGAATGGTATAAAATCATACAATCGTTTTTCGTAGTCATTTTTAACAAATATTAGAAATGTCACAAAAATTGGTCTCTGTCATTATTGTTTTATTTTTATTAAGACCAAAACGATATGATTTTTTTAAAGAAAAAAATGAGGTATTATGGTAATCTTTGGTCAAAAAATGCGACACAAGTATGAAATAAAATGTACGTCATACATCCGTTAAATGACTTGTACGGTACTCATTCAGAAATTCCTGACTCGGCTCCTTCGTCGCCTCGTCCAGACATCTTATTCGTACCGTAAAAACTCATTTACTGGACTTATAACACAGAATAAACATTTATACAGAAGCGACAGTCAGAGAGAAACGAAAATTAGAGAGAGAAAGAGTGTGCCAACAAATTTAAAGGGCTAATCGGATAAAATCGGATTGTTTCGGCATATTTTCGTATCTTACGATTCTTTGTTCTTTTCATTATCTCGACGTGAATATTTTCCGTTAGAGGTCAATAATAAAAGTATATTGAGAAACACAAATTGATTTCTATTAAGAACAAATATGTTATTTTTTCAACAAACGATAAGAAAATTCGTTATCATAAAGAAAATCATTATATTTCACATATTCTGGAGGAGCTTTTGTCTCAGCTTGTCACGCCTATGCATTTTAGGGTTATGGCTAATTCAAGCAAACCAAACACGTCTTCTCACTTTTGACATATGTCATTTTGTGATCTGTTTGTGAATTTTAGAAGTGGTGTTAGTTTCTAATAAAATGAAAAAAACGAAGAAGGGAGAATCGGGAGGACTTTGTTTGTTCATATAAAGACTGTATAATTAGATTTAAAATATCTGATGTGGACACCACATGACTTCCTTGTACGCCAGTTACACTAAGGGCCGGTTTTTCAATGTCCTGGCAAGTGTCTGTTAAGTCTCTGTAAAATTTATCCTCCTGGTAAACACCTATTTCAGTTTTTCAATGTCATGTTAGCGTTGCCAACAGGATAAGTCTTAGCTAAACAAGAGGATAACGTAACAGACACTTTGACCTACCGATAAAATTTTACCAGTAGGATAAATTCAGCTGTTCTGACATATTGACATTGACAGTTAAATAATATTCGTAAAAAATTATAGAAATATGTATACAATAGACTTATGTAAATGTGTTTTTCGATAATAAAGACAAGGACAAAGAAAATTGGAAGATTTCGTTTGTTATTATAATGGTAGTGAATCGAAAACCACATATTGAAAGAAGTCGACCAGATCTCGTTGACTTCTAGTGACGATAAATATTTTGAAAGGTTCAAATTTAGCAGAAAAATACTGCTATGTATCCAGAGAATACTGATATTTCCAATGGTATAAACATTTGTTCTAAAAATGTCTTGTATACCAATGAATGTGGCAGAGTACTTTTCACGGCTTATTAAAAAATGTATACATTTCATTAAATTATAATACATAATCCACTTTATAATAATTTATTTTGATTACAAGAATGAGAAGAATTAATAACAAGCAAAACGTTGATCACAACAATGTTGCGTCAATATACAACAAAGTTATTGTTTAATCCTAATAATGAACCAAACCTGCTCTTACAAAATACTGAAATTCGCTACCTTTTCTAATTAATGACCAATGAGACAGTATATTTTTTAAGAAACAGAACATACGAGTATGTGTACATTTGTAGGCAAAATCTCAGTACAAATTTACAACTGCTTGATGCTTGAAGCCCGAAAGATGCATACATGTAATAAAATAAAATCCATAATTATATGACAGTCAGTAGAAAAATAGTTTTTCCATTCTTCAGTTCATGTATTCTTACCACATATTGCTACAAACTAAAGCAAACTTTAAATTTGCTTGAACGTCACAGATTCAGTTCTGTCAACAACTATAACTGTCAATCATATTCGAAACAAAATGTGTGGAAATTATGTTCAAAATGACACATGAATCGTTACGAACACAGCAAATATCAGCTTATAATTATTGCCAACCTTACAGTTGACAACCAAAAGTGTCTGTTACTTACCGGACAGATAAATTCGTATTGAAAAACGCATTTTCATTACCATGGAGTTTATCTGATGGATAAATTTAATCTGCTAGGTAGTTAACAAACACTTTAACAAGCGATTGAAAAACCGGCCCTAAATGTACATATTTTGTTAATAATTAAAATATGTATTATAACAGACCCATCATAAAATTGCACGTATTTGACATAATTTGACATTGACATTAAATTCTTTATTTTTTGTTATTTTATTGTCCTAATTCATAACAAACTTAATTACAGAAATCAAAAAGTACATAATTTTTAAATTTACATATGTCGCTTATACAAAGAGCTAATTTAATCATACTTAATGTTTTCGACGCAGAATTTAAGTCTCTAAAACTTTTATATGAAGCATTTATTATTAAAATCAAAACAACATTTTTTTCAAGAAAAACTGGTAACAGCTTCAAGTAAAGTATCACTTCCGATTATACTATTTTAACCAAAATCTATTAAGTTATTCCCATTGATATAAAAGTATTATATACCAAATTTGAAAAGTTTCGGATAATATTTTAATATAGTTTTTCATTAAAATCCATTATAGGCTACAAGTAAAGTACCACTTCCGGATAAACCTTTTTAACTATAATCAATTATATTATTCCCATTGACATAAAAGTCTTATATACCAAATTTGAAAAGGTTTGGATTATATTTTAATATAGTTTTTCTTTAAAATCTATTATAGGGTTCAAGTAAAGTGCCACTTCCGAAAGTTATGTAATGACCAAAAAGGGAGGTGCACAACTAGATGTTATAACAGTCCTAAATACAAATTTTTAACTTTCTACGGCTTCCCGTTTTTCAGTTATGCGAGATACGTACGTACGCACATACGTACGTACAGACGTCACGACGAAATTAGTCAAAATGGATTTAGGGATAGTCAAAATGGATATTTCCGTTGAAAACTGGAAACCGAAATTTTTCGCGATTACAATACTTCCTTTACTTCGTACAAGGAAGTAAAAATGGAAGAAGGGAAATGTATGTTTTTTCGTTTTCGAAAGATCCAGAAATGTAAGTTATGAAAAACGACTACAATATCATGTAAAATGTATATTCATTTAATAAATATAGGTGTAAAATGTGCCTCAAAGCCTGTGGAAGAGAAGATTTGATGGAAAAGGAAATGGGACATATTCATCAAGACTGACGTTTGTGTTTCTCACATCAAAGATATAGACAATTCTGCATTGTAATGAATTTGTAAAATTCAGGTATTTGTTTAATAAAAACATAATTATGTGTTAATTTCATCTGATTTCTTTTTAATTCGTTAATAAAATAAAAATTTTAATACTTTTATGTTCTAATTTTTCTTTTACCATTTAAAAATATTTAAATTTCGCGCGTAAATTTGCCAACAAATTTAAAGTTCAAGGTCATAAACGTAAAATTGCAACAACAATGGTGCCAACAAGGAGTGTCGTTTCTGTATAAATGTATTCTGTGCTTATAACGTAAATAACTATAATAGTAAAGATGTCATCATTACATGGTCATTCAATTTTGCTGAGCTGAAGGCTAACATGGACCTCATGCTGGTTTGTGAGGAAATTATTTTCTTTGCAATTGACCTTCCAGTCCCACCAAGCACAATATAGTGTGTCTGGTGTGTATGTCCGTGTGTTGCCTGCGCACTGCAACTGCACCTCGCAGCGATGCAGGTGGAGCTCCTCGCAGGGCATAGGTGCATACACCAGCAAAGTGAACTCGTACTGAGTGTTGTAGTGGCACATGCATATAACACGGCCCACAGCGGTCTCAACCAGGAAGCGTTGCCAGTAATTGTTCTGCTGGACGAGGAACTTGGAGCCGGCCGCGATTACCGTCAACTTGTTGCAGGTTGTATAGTGCTGCTGCAATTGCGTGCCGCGCTGCAAGACAGCATTACAATAACTGCAGCTGGTGCGCCGCTGACAGAACAAGTCTCTGTGTTTGTTCCTCTTCTCTTCGCCGATGTCCTGCAGACAGAGGAATAGTATATTATATCCGAGGTGGGAGATGTCTTATTACAGCCGAAGGCTTATGTATATTACCGAGAGGCGAAGCCTAGAGGTGAAATAGAGCGCGAGGTTATGTATACTATTTTATTCACAATCATCCTCATTTTAAATCAACAATTTTCAAAATAAATCAATGAGTTATATTATATATATGCCTCAATTATGGTCATGCATTAAAGCCCTATAGCGCTTTAACACTTTAAAATTTAAGAATTAAAATTGAAAACAATTATGGACAAAACTTTAAATATTTACGCTTTAGAATTTAAGAGTTAAAGTTTGAAGACAATTATAGTCATGGCTTTAAATATTTAGTTACTAAATATTTCATATTTCTATAAATTTTACAGTGACAAAAACCTGGCTAAAAAATTTAATTTTCTGTGATCAAAAATCCAAGCAAAATATGGACAATATTCCAATTTTTGTGGTTTTATTGTTAAATGAAGATGATGAAGGGTAAAAAATACATACCTATTCCTATAATCTTGCAAGTTAATTTTTTTTTTTTCTTATGTTGGAATGAAATGAGAATTTAAAGAAGAATATTAAGGGATACTACGAATCCTTTCGAATATCCCGAAAATAAATTTATTAAAGACTTTCGTTTAAACAAAGTTATAATTTAGTTTCATAGCTAATTCTTTCCATTTCTTTTCAATGTAATCGGGAGGTAATGTTGGGTTCATTATTCCCGTTCTAAACACACTGGGTGGTAGCATGAATGGTTTTAGGAGAAGACTAAAGAGGAGATGACTAGCAGTGTTTTAGAGCTGTAAATCGTTTATGGATTATTTTAAAGAAAAATACTTCAAGTAAAAGTTACGGATAATTAAATTTTCTATAACTGCTATTTGAAGTATTCTTTTCTAAAATAATCCATAAACTATTTATAGCGCTAAAACACTACTAGCCAATCACCCTTAACGTGTTCATGCTAACACCCAGTATCACTTTCCATAGCTCTTATAACTCTTCATATTGTTCAGTAGATATATTGGCATGCCTTACAGGATTTTTATTATTTATTAACTAGTCTATTAACGTAAATACGTGATATATTTTATTTACCATGAGTTACGGTGAAAATTTTCCATATTTTGATGTGATAAATATGTTTTATTTTCTAACCTAAATGTCACTATAACAGCAACATAACATAAATGAAGTTAGCTGCTCTACAGTGTTGCCAACCCAAAAGAAGTTAAATTCCCTCAAATTATGTCTAAAATTCCCTTTTTGAATAAAAATTCCCTTCCTTACTTATTTTATAATAAAACACTTTAAAAAACCATAATAACTGAAAGTTAGTTCCTAAATATATTACTAGATGGCAAGGGCAAGCTAAAATTTCGTATAATAAAATTGTTATATTTCTTTAATTGTGTCTGTTCCTACATGGTAAAATGGATAAAAATAAGAATTAAGTAAATTTGTTAACTATTTACTAAAATTCCCTCAAAGTATCAAAAAATCCCTTTTTCCCTCAGCATAACCAAAAATACATAAAAAAGGGAAAAATCCCTCCGGTTGGCAACACTGCTGCTCTATAAAATGACATTTCGAATTTAAGAAATTAAATTGAAATGGCCGTAATCAGAATTCGTTAAATTATTTAAGAATCTCTTTAAGACAACTCTTTAAGCTTAAATTCTATAATTCTTAAAGAGAAGACCATAATGGGGTAATAATCTGTAACCCTTTTAGTAGCTTTCGGTGTAAGGGTGCCGGGCGCACCGAGCCGCAGTGTGATAAATTTTTGTTGCTGATCGTTCATCCATCTAATATATCGCTGCTGTGTAGCCTGCTCGGACTTGCCGATCACAAAGCTGACACTCTACCCACACTGCGGTACTGCCGGCAATGAGTTATAACCTTTAATTTTATTAATATTTTTGACAGCTTTCTTAAAATTTGTTTAGCCTACTTAATGGCAATGTTGCTAGGCAACCCCTACATAAACATTTCCAACCCAAGAGATGGAAGTGAAATCTGTTAATTCCAACGACGAAATATAACTAGACAAAACATCGTTTCATTTGTTTTGATTTCGGCTAGCCAGACATAGATAGAGATATGTTTTATCTAGTTCGAGCATTCCTTACTAGAGGTGCAATGTCATTGACATTTTAGATTAGAAAGTTTTTTAAAACATACATCAAGTTATACACATATTTCGATTATAGGTCAAATCTGCAAGTCTTACAGATCTGGAAATCTGTAAAAAACTTACAAAAACGCATCCATTTTGCATATGAGACGCGGGCTTTGACATTTGCTTGTATGACCCACCGCAACAAGGTTGCCAAGAATACAGCTTGTGCACCTTGCCTGTGTTGCCAAATGAATTAAAGCGTAAAGTTAATTTATAAAAATATCCAATATGATTTGTTCATTTAATTATTTATAAGCTTTGGTATTAAATAAAAACCAACGTTTCACTCAAAAACAAAACCGCAAATGTCAAATTACACTGATATATTCAAGTGGCCTCTAGTGAGAAATTCACGAACTAGATAAAACATATCTCTGTCTCTTTCTGGCCAGCCGAAATCAAAACATTCAGTGAAGAGGGATAGGGAATGTTTTGTCTAGTTATATTTCGTCGTTGGTTATTTCCAACCCAAGAGACTGTTATTAAAGTTAGGAATGACGTATTTCCCAACCTCCAAAAAGTTAGGAATCGGTATATTACTATTATGATTGTGAATAAATGTATATACACCACTCCACTCACACCCTCAAGTACATCCCAGACGCGAATAGCACTTTTGTCGTTTTTAAACTACAACAAAGTGGTTGTTTTCCTGTTTTATCGATTTATGGCGAGGCGTGATATCACATGTTGAAGCGTGTGTTAATGTAAAAATATTATTATAATTATGTGATTTGTAATATTTCGGTCTTTTGTTATAGATTTTTCGAAAAACACGCAAAGTAAACATAAGTATAAAGCAAAGTGTAAAACAATTAAAAGTATTGGAATAATAAATACTCATTGTTTATTGTTTGTTTCCACATTCATGTAAGTATATTGTCATAATTATTTGATTTGCAATGATATTTCAATCTTTTGTTATAGATTTGGTGAGTTATACTTAGAATAAATATTTATAACCAGAAGGAATTAGTTTCCCATAGTTTCAACAGTTTTTTACAGACAACTTTTTTTATGTATTAAAATAGTTTATTTTTATATTTTATAGATATACAATATCAATATGATTGTCCCTTAAATAAATAGTTTGTGATACAATTTGTCTTTTTTAGTTAAGATCAATTTTTGGAAACGAATGTAAGATTTAATTCTGAATTTTATTAATTTTTTTACCTCTCGCTAAGAGAGGTATTGGATTCATGCTAAAATTCGCATATCCAGATTTTATTGAATAAGCACGATTTAAAGTCCCTAGAATCCGATTATAACATTTTTAAAATGATGTCTGTGTGTGTGGATGTGTGTATGTGTGTGTGTGGATGTGTGTGTGTGTGTGTGTGTGTATGTATGTATGTCTGGATGTTGTAGACACGATTCCTCAAAAACTATAAGACTTAAAAAATATTTAACTGCAGTTTCCTCAATCTGACATTCCTGGGAAGAGCTGAAAAGGTTTTGGTAACAATTGAACAACCGGAAGTAGTACTTTCTTAGAAAAAATCTTCTAAATATAATTTTTTGGGAGTTTTTTGAAGAACATAAAATTCTCCATCTAATACACTTAAAATTTTTATTATATCTTGCATAGATTTAGAGATAAAGACACTATAATTTATAGAGTACACTAATCGCAGAGGCTAAGGCACTAAGGAAACCAGTTGACAAATTCCAATGTTTATAACATGACACATGTCATTGTCCAATATCAACATTTTTAGTGACATTCTGATAGCTTTTTCTGGGAAGTATATTTAATTTTTCTTATTGTTTTATTAATTAAATATTTGAAATTATAGGTAAAATTGTGGTAAAATGCATATATCCATCAGAAATACCGCCAATCTGGTTACATTTAGAAACTTCCTCATACAATGAAATATATATCATTAGAATTATATGTGTGCAGAAGACATGTTAAATATTATAAAAAAACAATATTTGGGTAAAGTTCTGTAATATTTTGTTATAAAACGACGGTTCGAAAGCGAAATGCAGTACAATACTTATATAGCCTAATATAGAAATGGCGAGAGGTCTTGTGCTGGCCACAACAGATTTTATTTCTTTAGAGATATAATTAAATATTTAATTCATATTTTAATTTTTTTTATAACTTCTTATTTATTTACAAACATGTTATTTATTTTGTAAATAAATATGTTGCAAAATTGAATAATACAAGTTCATTCACCCTTATGCAGTTCACAATCGAGGTGAACTTAGCGACGCGTCGCTCAGCGACGCGCGAGTATATCCCTACCGTTCAATTAAGTACTGGGCAAGAAAAATCTTAATTTCTAAGGACGAATTCTAGCACCCTGACCTAAAATACAATGATTACACGATATGGGGGTACTTGCCAATGCCCCTAGATATTAATTAAAGTATTAACACAAATGGGACAACAAAAAAACTTAGTACGGTCCCTAGCTATGAAATAAAACTGAATTTGAAGTGGTACAACGCTTCATTTTTTTTTTTAATAATAATTTTGAAGTTACCTTTAATGCTTATATAACGCGGTTTTGTTTAGGGTAAAACTGCATCACCCCTACGGGATGGCCAGCTACATGGCTATATGGGGGTGATTAGTACGGTCCCTAGCTATGAAATAAAACTGAATTTGCAGTGGTATAACGCATCATTTTTTTTTTTTTAATAATTTTGAAGTTACATTTAATGCTTATATGACGCGGTTTTGTTTAGGGTAAAACTGCATCACCCCTACGGGATGGCCAGCTACATGGCTATATGGGGGTGATTAGTACGGTCCTTAGCTATGTACTAAAAAAGAGAAAAATTGTAATATTTAAAATTTAAATTTTAAATTTTTTAAAATATTAATAAAACAAAAATTTAACGAGAAAGATAAACAAGCTCTAGTTTTCAGTTCCAATTTACACTACTCTTATGAATCTAAAATTACTTCTCAGGTACGTGGTTTTGAATATTATTAAAAGCATCACCTCGCAGAGTCAATCGTGGTAATCTTCAAAATATAAAATCCATGCCAACTTTAAGAAAGGAGAATTCTGAATCTTTAAGTGTAAATGATCAACATAACAATGAAAGAATAGATACTTATGTACAGACATCATCATTATATTGAACAGGTTACAAGTTAGTGAACCATTTCGCATTTATATTTATAGTCAGGACCAATTATATGTAGTCTCATCTTGTCAAACAAATGACTTTTTTTGGTCGGGTATTTGGATGCTACAGGATCTACATTCACCCAATAAAAATTTGAAACGCATGGTTGTACGACATAAAAAAAGTGTATTCAGTTTTTGAAATGTGAAATTACAACCATGATAACATCCATTGCAATATGGCCAGCTAAATTTAAATCATTTGTACATATAATAGAATAAAATGGCTTTTGTTCAGAATAGTAAAAGACATCTAATAGTACTTTACAGATTGCAATGCATTTATGTTGCTGTTACTATATTATGAAAATAATGACAACTACAATGAATAAACACGTAACAGACAAAAAATTAAAAACATTTTGAAAGAATTTATAGCTTCGATTTTGGACAAGGCTTCATTAGAAAAGATTAGCAAGTAATTTGGAAACTTTATATTTATTTTACGTACACAACAAAAATTGTTAAGTTCAAAGAATGATTTATATATTTAATAGTTCTATGTACAGATAAAGATTTTGTAAGCGAATCGGATGAAGACCTTATAATAGCAAAAGAAAATAATCTGTAGAGCAATATATAAAATAAGTTTATTTTATAAACTTTTTGAAATATTTATAATAATATCATGGAAATTAGAGAATTTATACCAGGATCAGAAACTACGCTCCGTATTCCGAAATCATTTTAAGGACACATATCCCATATTTACCAATGTTGACTAAATATGTAACCTCTCAAGAGGAACAATTTCGCAATGCTGCAGTGGAATATTGGTTTGGACAAGCTCAAAACAATATTTTATTGGGAGCCATATAGCCATGCAGCTGGCCATCCCGTAGGGGTGATGAAGTTTTACCCTAAACAAAACCACGTTATGTAAGCATTAAAGGTAACTTCAAAATTATATATAAAAAAAAAAGATGCGTTGTACCACTCAAAATTCAGTTTTATTTCATAGCTAGGGACCGTACTAATCACCCCCATATAGCCATGCAGCTGGCCATCCCATAGGGGTGATGTAGTTTTACCCTAAACAAAACCGCGTTATATAAGCATTAAAGGTAACTTCAAAATTATTTAAAAAAAAAATGAGGCGTTGTACCACTCCAAATTCAGTTTTATTTCATAGCTAGGGACCGTACTAATCACCTCCATATAGCCATGTAGCTGGCCATCCCGTAGGGGTGATGCAGTTTTACCCTAAACAAAACCGCGTCATATAAGCATTAAATGTAACTTCAAAATTATTTAAAAAAAAATGAGGCGTTATACCACTGCAAATTCAGTTTTATTTCATAGCTAGGGACCGTACTAATCACCCCCATATAGCCATGTAGCTGGCCATCCCGTAGGGGTGATGCAGTTTTACCCTAAACAAAACCGCGTCATATAAGCATTAAATGTTTTTTTTTTTTTTATTGTAATAATTTATTTACAACTGGCCTTAGGTAGGCCAACCAGCAAATCTGATACATTCATATTTTAACGGGTGTGAGGTATATACCCAATGGTACATCGTCTTTACAATATAATTAATGTGTATAAGTACATTTCATTTAAATAAATTTTAGATCAAGTGGTTTGGTTCTCTTGAGACGTCTGGGGTCGTCCTCATTATTTAAAAGGTTGATGGCGAGTTCATTGGAATGGTTGTTTAATTTTTCTTCATATTTTGTGGCGTATTCTCGGATTTGTTCGTAGACGTATTTGATTTTAAGATCTTTATGTATCGTACGGTTGTTTACGTACCAGGGTGCGTTGATAATCATTCGCAGGGTTTTGTTCTGGAATCGTTGTATGATATTCGTATTTGATTTCTTCGCGCATCCCCACAGTTGGATACCATACGACCATATTGGAACTATGGCGACTTTATAAAGTAATATTTTATTTTCTAACGACAGGTGTGATTTAGGTCCTAGAAGCCAGTACATTTTTTTAACTTTCGTGTCTAATTGTTTTCTTTTTGTTTGCAGGTGTTTTTGCCATGTTTGTCTCTTTTCTAGTTTCATTCCTAGATAAGTTACCTCATCTTTTGTTTCCAGTTGTTTGCCATTTATTTTAATCTTAGGACATGTTATTTTTCGATTTGTAAAGACAATGTGAGTAGATTTATTTTCATTTATTTTTATTCGCCATTTTGTAGCCCATTCTTCGATTTGGTCGACAGCTTTTTGTAGTGTTTTAGATGATTCGTTTGGGTTTTCGTGCGTAGAAATAATTGCGGTATCATCTGCATAAGTAGCGGTTATAACATCTTCTGGACATGGCATATCAGCTGTATACAGCTGATACAGAGTTGGGCCTAGTACGCTACCTTGAGGTACCCCAGCTTGAATTTGGAAGAGTTTGGAAGTACTTTCTTCATATTTTACTCGAAAGTATCTTTCTTCCAAGTAGGACTTGATAAGGCTATAGTATTGGTGTGGAAGTTGTTTTTTAATTTTATATAGAAGGCCAGGTTGCCATACCTTGTCAAACGCTTGACTGATATTAATGAATATGCCAGAGCATATTTTTCCATATTGAAGTCCATTTTCTATTTCGTTTATTATGCGATGTATTTGTTGTACGGTTGAATGCTGCTCCCTGAACCCAAATTGATGTGCCGGGATTAACTTTTTGCTTTCAATTTCTGTTGATAACCTCTTTAGGAATAATTTTTCAAATAATTTATAAAAAAGTGGAAGTAAAGAGATAGGCCTGTATGAGGATACTTCGTGTGCTGGTTTTCCCGGTTTCAGAATTACAATTATATCAGCAAGTTTCCATTGGATAGGGAAGTAGTAGATTCTTAGCATAGCATTAAAGATTTGTGTTATTAACACTATTGCCTTTCTTGGTAGTTCTTTTAGTGTTTGTGCTGTAATAAGATCGTATCCTGGGGCTTTTTTATTGTTCAAGAACTTAATTTCGTTCATGATTTCTACTGGGGTAAAATATTTAAGTGGAGTGGATAATTGTAAAGGAGATGATATATAGTTTTGGATTTCATTCTCTTCATCAGCTGTCATTGTTGATGGATGGGGTTGAAAAACTTTAGCAAAATATTTTGCAAAAATTTCCGCCTTTTCGTTGTCTTCTCTGGCCCAGTTTCCATCTTCTCTTTTAATTGGTGGGATATGTTGTTTGGGTCTCTTTAAATGTTTTGTTGCTCTCCATAGGGAGTAATCATTTTCGGGGAGATTGGAGAGATTAGTCAAATAAGATTGAAATGATTCATTCTTAATATTTTGAATTAGTTTTTTAACTTCTTTAGTTAAAGTATTTAGTTTCTTTTTGTCCCCAGGGTGTCTTGTTTGTTGCCAGATTCGTCTCATTTTTCTTTTTTCCAATATTTTTTCTCTCAAATATTTTGGATAATTTGGTGTATTTTCATTTTTATTTTTATTGATGGGCGTAGAAGTCCATGCAGCGTTTTGGATGAGGCTTGTAATATTTTCCGCAGCTTCGTCAATATCGTTCTGTGTTTTTAGTGGTATTTGGAGATTTATGTTTTCATTTATATATTTCCTGTACATTTCCCAATTTGTATATTTATTGTGCAGCATAGGTTTTCTCTCTCTTGTTATTATGGTAGAGCTTAAAGTAAGTATAACTGCTGAGTGATCCGATGAGAAATCATAATTTGATTCGATTTCGGTGAAATTTTGCGAAATACCTTTTGTAACGAAAAAATCTAACAGGTCTGGTAATTTTTTAGTATCGGTGGGCCAGTACGTTGGTTTTCCTGTACTGATATAGTTATAGTTTTTTGCCATCATTGCTTTTCGTAGTTCCCGCCCCTTCGGGTTTATTAATCTTGATCCCCATAAGGGATTTTTTGAGTTAAAATCGCCTCCTGCTATGAATCTATCATCTAATTTACTGAAGTATTCTACAAACTCGTCTTGTTTAATTGTATGTCTAGGTGGACAATATGCTGCGTATATGGTTAAATAGCCATAGCTGTCTTTTATTTTAATATTTGTAGCTTGGATATGATTTTTCTGATATTTTTCTCTTTCAAAATGCTTTATGTTTTCTTTTATTATTATGGCAGTTCCTCCATGCGCTGTACCATCTGGATAATTTGTGTAGTATGTGTTGTACTTAGATATTTTAAAATAATTGCGGTTTGTAAAATGAGTTTCACTTACTAACATGATGTCTATCTTTTGTTCTTTTAAGAGAACTTCTACTTCATTTCGATGTTGCGCCAGTCCGTTGGCATTCCACAAGAGTATTCTTACTGTATTAATCATTTTGTTTATTGATTAACGTGGTTAATAGATTTAGTATCATAGAATTTTGCTGGATTAGTTGATTGACCATTGATTCGAATTTATTTAAAAACATAGATAAAAAAGTTTCATTTTGCGGATTCGATTGTGTTTCATTGTTTTTATTATTTAAAGATTGTCTTGCTACATCACTGTAGGTTACGTTCTTTGTACTTATCTGAGAGTAGTATCTCTGAGGAGGGTTGTTTATATTTTGTGATACCTTTTGAGTTTGATTTTTTCTAGCATTTTGGAGTTCTTTGTAGACTGCACAACCTTTGTAGTTTGCCGGGTGTGGGCCTAGACAATGAATGCATTTGGCTGGTGTGTTTTTTGGTTTTTTGCAGTCTTTGTATGAGTGGTTTTCAGCACATTTTACGCAGTAATGTGGTTTTTTACAGTAGGTTTTCGTATGACCGTAATCTTGGCATCGCATGCATTGTGGTAAGTCACTCTTTTTCTTGGGAGGTTCTACTGTAATTTTAGTGTTTAATAGATATTGTAGTTCATATATCTTTTTATTATTTTCGGATGGCTCTTGGTCGACGAAGAACATTGGGAGTATCTCTTTGGTTTGCCAGCTTTTAATATTTGATACGTTTCGAATTTCGAATCCTTCTTCTTCCAAGGCTGCCTTTATGTCCTGAACGGGAACTGACTGGTGAATATTTTTAATTACAACCCTGTATGATCTTTCATTTCTTGGTTGATATGTATGGTACGCTATGCCATTCACGTCTAACAGTCGTATAAGTTTTCGATATGCATCAGAGGAGTTAGTATTTACTTTGACACTATCTTTTGCGAAGGTTTTGCATATAAATTCTTCTTTTTTTAGAGTGGTTTCAAGAGTTACAAGCATGGATTGATAGTTTGATACATTCTGTATGTACACGGGTGGCAGTTTCGGGTCAGTTTTAATTTGTTCTTCGTTTGATTCGTTATCAAGGACAATAAATCTGTTCGAGTTATTAAAAATTTTGGCTGTAGTAATTGGGTTGGAATTTTTATTGCGTTTTTCTTTTGATCCTGTGTGTTTGTCATCTTCTCTTGTCCTTTTTGAAGAACGTTTTGGATATATTTTTTGCCAGCCTAATGTGTTATAAGAGGGTGAGTTGCTTAGTTGGGATTGCTCTGGTTGTAAAACTGGGGTGTGTGCTGAAGGAGTTGATGCGGGAGAAACTCGCCCTATTTCTGTAGTATAAATTCGCGGAGTGAGATGTAGTGGAGTAGTTATTGGTGTTGTTTGCATTGCCATGGTTGTTTGCATATATTGGAGTGACGAGGCTAAAGTAGTTACCACGTTAGTTACAGAAGTTGTCATTAAATTTAGTCCTCCGCTGGTTTGTTGCATGATTAAAATTTTATTTTCACTAGAGTTGGCAACACTGATTATTTTTGGGAATTTGCGGGCGGTACGAATGCGTAGGCCGAATGCGCGCTCGTTTCCACGTGTTTTTATTAAACTTTTATTTATTTATTTCACTTGAATGTAACTGAAATTAAGTTTTGATACATATATGAATATTAGATGCACTTAGCACTGTAAATGTATCATTACAATGTTTTTAATGTTAATAATTCCAGATGAATTATAACTTCAAAAAAGTTTTTTAACAAAAGCACTGTTCAAATCGCACTGTAACCAACTATATAAGCATTAAATGTAACTTCAAAATTATTAAAAAAAAAAAATGATGAGACTACATATAATTGGTCCTGACTATAAATATAAATGCGAAATGGTTCACTAACTTGTAACCTGTTCAATATAATGATGATGTCTGTACATAAGTATCTATTCTTTCATTGTTATGTTGATCATTTACACTTAAAGATTCAGAATTCTCCTTTCTTAAAGTTGGCATGGATTTTATATTTTGAAGATTACCACGATTGACTCTGCGAGGTGATGTTTTTAATAATATTCAAAACCACGTACCTGAGAAGTAATTTTAGATTCATAAGAGTAGTGTAAATTGGAACTGAAAACTAGAGCTTGTTTATCTTTCTCGTTAAATTTTTGCTTTATTAATATTTTAAAAAATTTAAAATTTAAATTTTAAATATTACAATTTTTCTCTTTTTTAGTACATAGCTAAGGACCGTACTAATCACCCCCATATAGCCATGTAGCTGGCCATCCCGTAGGGGTGATGCAGTTTTACCCTAAACAAAACCGCGTCATATAAGCATTAAATGTAACTTCAAAATTATTAAAAAAAAAAAATGATGCGTTATACCACTGCAAATTCAGTTTTATTTCATAGCAGGGACTGTACTAATCACCCCCATATAGCCATGTAGCTGGCCATCCCGTAGGGGTGATGCAGTTTTACCCTAAACAAAACCGCGTTATATAAGCATTAAAGGTAACTTCAAAATTATTATTAAAAAAAAAATGAAGCGTTGTACCACTTCAAATTCAGTTTTATTTCATAGCTAGGGACCGTACTAAGTTTTTTTGTTGTCCCATTTGTGTTAATACTTTAATTAATATCTAGGGGCATTGGCAAGTACCCCCATATCGTGTAATCATTGTATTTTAGGTCAGGGTGCTAGAATTCGTCCTTAGAAATTAAGATTTTTCTTGCCCAGTACTTAATTGAACGGTAGGGAAATACTCGCGCGTCGCTGAGCGACGCGTCGCTAAGTTCACCTCGATCAGTTCACACAAGAATTTGGTTTCTTACCTGGAAGTCGCAGCCCTCGTTATTACACGTCTTCTTCTCTGGAGCACACCCCGCACATAGCCACCCCTGCTCGTTCCGGTATAGGCGAGGCGTGTTCGCCCTACACTTGTAACAATATTCCTGCTCTTGCTCCGCCTGTGGCTCCCGAGCTTTTACCTCCATTGAGAGAGAGGCCCGTCCCAGCCGCCCAGCAAACTGTTGATGCTTAAATTCAGAGCGGAATTCTCCTGCAGCACCAACAGTTCCTGCGGAAGAACTTCCCGATTCTAAACAGTCGAACCTAGAATTCGAACAAGCAAATCTACTAGGCGCCACTGTTTTTGTATACCGAACCGTAAAGGAAAATATAACACACTATTGGGCTTCCAAATTATCAAGAGATGGCGCTGACGTCAAACGTCAAAATTCAAACGAATGGTACATTTTTCGCTGGCTTCCATAAGAGTACAATTGGTGTGAGACTAATTTTTGTAGTTTTTAATTTAATTTCGGATTTAGCATAGTGTTTTTTTTTTTGTTAATTTCGGTAGAATTGAGTTTGATCTTTCTTGTAGTAACAATTTAGTGATAGTTTTAATAATATTTTAGTTAATAGGGTTAATTTTAGTAAGTATTTGTAGGTTAAGAGTATTTTAGTCATATTTTAATTAACAGTATATTAGGTTTTTTAATAAAGAAAAACATTTGATTTCCTTTATTTAGATTGTATTTCATTGCCGTAGTAGTACATATATTAATTTCTATCTACATAGCTTTACTTTTATTTATTTTTCTTTCATAATGAACAATTTTCTTTGCTTAGAGTTAGATACTATTTGTAGATTTAGGAATTGTAGTGTATCATCTAGAATTATGGTGGAAGGCCAGCAAGTAATAAATAGTGGCCACATAATATTATGTGGTAAATATTTTCGGAGAAAACACCATCGTAACTTTAACCTATAAATTGCATATCTCCTAATTTGTTCATTAATTTTTTAAAAATCAAAAACTTACCTGTTATATTAGCAGTAATTCAGATCCTACTAAGAATAAAACAGTAATAGCCGAAGATAAAAGCGTATTAAAATTCGTATACAAGTAAATACAATCCCTGAATAAAATAACCTCCTTTGTACATGTACACTTCACTCAGTTCAGAAATCTGCCACCAGTGGCGCATTGTAATTTTGGAAGCCCAATTAGGCTAGGGGATTTTCTAATAAAAATTCTACACTCAACTGAGTAAAATAAAATGAATTTAATGAATGAATCAGTGAAATTTTACTACAAATAAATAAATTCAGTTTCGCAACCCGAAATATACCAAAGTACTGTTTAAAATTCAAATAAAGGCGAGCGATTATCGGTGCTCTGTTAATGACTCCGGAAAATAAACAAAGTTCATAAATAAATCTACTTTTCAAACGATTGAGCCCTTCGAGCATATACTGACTAGAGCCGCCTTACGGTGTTTGTTGTGATCGAAACACATACGGAAGCCGTGGTGTATTGCGGGCTGCGTATTGAAGCCGTGGTGTATTGCGGACTGCGTATTATCTTAATATTTGTACTACGCTTTTTACAAAGTAATGACTAATTGCTGCTTTTGAAATATGTAAATCACCTTTATTTCCAATAAATTTCAGTCTCGTCACTCTTACGTTATTATTAGCAGGAAACCTAAAAGTTACACTTTGTTTATAATATTATTTGTAAAAAAATCCCAGTTACTTACACATGAAACGAAATACCCTTACTTTCTTTGTATTTTTCATTACAGTTTGAGATACTCCGAGATATACTCACAAACTACACGCAAAAAATAAGGTTTGGTTACAGTAAAATGAAAAGTAGTAACATATAACACAACAAAACACTGCCCGCAATTCACCATGACTTCCAGCCCCCCGCCTACATGTCTTCCGATCACAACATCCTATGCACTGGTATAGGAATTACTTCTCTCGAAGATTGAGCCACTTTCACAATGTACTGATATAACAATACATAACTCAATGGCAGTTTTTAATCAGTAATGTGTTCTAAATAATGAGGTCATGCAAAAAAAAATAATTGTACCTTTTTTCTGTTTAAATCGAAAAAGGATATTCTAATTCATCGATCAGTATGATTAAATTATTTTTTATTTATATTTTTTTTTTTTGTATAAAATCGTTTTAAAGTATATTTTTAAAAAGTTGCAAAAACCAGCCATGTTTTATCGTCACAACGTTACGTACCAAGTTCAGAGTCATTTCAAACAGACATTTTATATGGACACATAATTTCTAAAAGAAAAATATATATAAACTATAAATTGAGGAGTACATATCTGAATATGCTATAATATATTAATATAATATCGTTCTATTTATTTTTATAAATATAATTTTCATTTGGCGTGAAATTATTTACGTTACATCAGATGTTTCTTTCACTTTTGAATCTTTGAATTAGACGGTAGAAGGTTATAAACGCATGTGAGACATTGAATATATTGCAGAATATTATTTTATTCTTTATTTTGGCACGAAACAATGTTTACTTTCATAAATTTTAGGTTATCTTTGCATGTCACTTTGACGTTTAAAACAATGTGAAAATCAAAATGGTCGTGCCTGTCACTCTGTGACGTCATTGGACAAGGGACGAAGCCGGGGTCTAGCAGCCTCATTTTAAAGAATGTCGTTTCAATTACAATTTTTTTATGATTAAAGATCGATTTGAGGAAAAATAAAAAATAAGGGTCTATTATTTTTCACTACTCTATCGATTAAAATTATAAAAAAAAGTCGTGCATGACCTCATTCGTTCAAATATACAGAATAATGACAATTAAATATTCGAATTGTTTAACAATATACTCAGTAAGTGAACGACGACAGCTGATGGACATTAACACACAATTACACAGACCGACAAATGAATAGTGAATTGGATAAACAAAAACTACTATTTATATATAAAAGAATCGGATAAGCCTGAAGCACGAAGCCTGAAGTAATGGCCGGCGTAGAATATAAAATGGAAACTTCTCACTAGATTCCAATGGCCGATGATGACGTATGACGTGACGTTAAGCGACGATGACTGCTGAATGACGTCACGGAGTGGAATAGGGTCCTATACCATAGTCAAATTTTAACCATCTTAAATAAGAAGACGAAAATATATATAAATTAATTAATATTAGTGAAAAAAAATTGTTTAAATATTGATTAGGTCACGAACTACAAGCGATTGAAGCTGATTACTAATTGGGTATGACGCATTAGGTACTAAGAATGTGATTGGTCGCCTGATTCTAAAAAGGAGATTCGCGCGTCTGCTGCGGTCACCTTTAAAACATTATGAAATGTCACGTTGATGTATAACCTAACAAAAAATTTAACAATTTTTTGTTTGATGAATTTATTTAATTATCACAGCTAGTAACATTAAGATAGGCGACCAACAAAACACCCCGCAATTATCCAATTCGCCGATAGAGGACACTAAACGTCCGCGCGGAGCGGATGAATGACTACGACGCCAACACAACAAGAAGAAAAAGAATAAGATGGTGGTCGACTTGCCACACTGTGACGTCTTTGTGTTTTTCCATTGCTACTTTGTTATTTTAGAAGTGTTTGTTAACAGTATTAATTTGTTTTTGTAATTTGTGACCTGTATTAATTAGTGAATATAAATAAACGCACATCTCATTGTAGTAACGCTCACAAGTATACCAACCGCCGACCAAATTCCTACAATGTATTTATAATAGGGTCCTATACCATAGTCATATTTTAACTATCTTAAATAAGAAGACGAAAATATACATAAATTAATGAGTATTATTGAACCTGATTACTAATTGGGTATGACGTGTTAGGTACTAAGAATTTGATTGGTCGCCTGATTTTAAAAAGAAGATTCGCGCGTCTGTAGATGTCACCTTTGAAAGAATATGAAATGTCATGATGTTCTATAACCTAACAAAACGTTTAACAATTTTGTGTTTGATGAATTTGTTTAATTATAACATCTATTAATATTAACAATAATCATGTATTTATAAATAAATCAATTTGTAATATGAATTAAATTAATAATAATATTAATTAAATTAATATTGAAACTTCAAAACAGGCAAACATTAGCGCCATCCGTCGTCATACTTTGTGTAATAATATTGTCAAACTGTTTCAATGTTCTGTAATTTATTAGGAAGAAATCCTTGTTAAATGCTTATTATTTATGTTATTTATACTTAATAATAATTTCTTCGTAAATATAACGTATAAGTTTTTATATAAAAACATTTCAGCTATGCAAACATGAAAAAAATTGTTTCCAGTATAACTAACAGTTTGTCCCATTGTTTGTCGATCACTCGTTAGTACCCGCTATGTCACGTACAAATTCTTAAACTTTAAAAATTCATATCTCGCTTATTACGTAAAATTTTTAAGTCGCGTTTGCACTGAAGTTCTTATTTTATCCTGTTCTTACAGGAAAAAAAATAAAAGAAAAATGGTATAGGACCCCATTACATCAATTTCTAATATTAATTACATAAATAATAATATTAATTAAATTAATATTGAAACTTCAAAACACACAAACATATTTGTGTCAGAATATTATCTAACTGTTTCAATGTTCTATAATTTATTAGGAAAAAATGCTTATTATTTATGTTTTTGGCGCAAAATTATGTCAGGAATTTAAAAAAAGAAAATCAATTTTTTTTATAAAATATAAATGTTACCATGCGGTGGAATCTCCTATTACACGAAGCGGGCCAGCATTATAACTTTTCTTCCCGCGTATAGATGGCGGTAGTATATAAAATACGTAAAAAAATATTTTTTAGATTTTGCGTTCATAATGAAGTCATTACGATACGCAATTGCGTATCGTAATGGCCTTCATTTCGATACGCATTTTTTTGTTTTAGAAGGTTGGTACTAGATGACATTTACACTACAAATAATTAAATTTAACCTTCAAATGTTCAAATAAATATTAATTGAATGTGGTCAGTTCAACTACAACATTTCACTTGCAAATTTCCTTAAATTGACTCGGTTTAATATTAGCAGTTTTTTACAATATTTTAGTATGTAGAAGGCGCAAAATCTAAAAAATAGTATAAAGAACTCATTTTATAAGACTTTTTTTCGCACTTGTCAATTAGAAAACTCGCCAAGGCTCGTTTTCTAAACTTTGACGCGTGCGAAAAAAACATGTCTTATAAAACTTGTTCTTTAATATACTATTTTTTGTTTCTTTTTTATTTATTTTTATTTTTAGTGTTAATATTTAAAATATTTGTGTATATATCACTTAAGTTTGATATGTACGTTTTTTTATTAATATTATTTTTGTCATTATTATTATATAGCATTTCAAGTGTTAATCTTTTATGTAGATTTTGTTCAGTGTCCTGTCCAAAATTTTTATATTGTCAAAATCGAAACTGTGGCCTGATGATGATGATACTACATGTCCCACTAAAGCGCATTTTCCATTGTTGTTACTTTTATTCTTTCAATGTTTGCAGAATTTTACTAATAAAAAGGTCTCACATCTACCCGCGTATGATAGTCATTTTTTGAATAACTGGTTATTACCTACTCTTTTTATGTCAATTGCTATATTTTATTACTTGTTATAATTATTAGTTTCTTTCTAGAAAATTACAATTGTTTTTTCATTCATGTTAACCTAAAAAGGGGGAGGGGGGGGGGGCGCAAAAATTTCAAGGGCTTCTGGCGCCAAAATATCTTAATACGCCACTGGATATATGTATACCATGTGCGTGTATAAAATTGCACAGATTTACAGCAACTTTGCCTGAATCAAAAAGGCTAAAAAAAATACAAATCGACACAAGAATATGTATAATTCAACATGAAATAATGAACTGCATGTCTACTTACGAAGAATTTGTCTTCCCTTGTGATAATGCACCGATACGGATAAACCGAGGAAAGATTTCGCCAATAATGAAACTCTTCTATGTACCAGCGACCAGAAATATTCCGCAAATAGGCGAATTCTCCCAATACGAAGACAAAATGTACAAAAATGTAACAAACTCGTGGGTGAAGATTCACTTCTAGCCGCAAAATCACGAAACAAAACTCACTGTGCAAGTTCTGACAAACGAATGGCGATTTTTTATAAATATTAATATAAAACCTTATCTGCCCAGATGAACAAAAGATGTCTCCACGATACCATAAAATGTAAGTAACGAATAAAGAAATGAAATATACATGAAAAAAAAAAATTACTAAATACAAAACAACATATGAAACTACAAAATAGGATGTAACAATACGTTACTGTCAAAAAACACATTTCAAATTATTAATAACATTTTAAAAAGATAAAATAGCAGTTATAGTTATACGAATGCAAAGGAATATACATAATGTTTTTAGTGAATAAGCACGTTTTCAGGTCCCTACAAACCGATTTAATATTTTCACGATGATGTCACACAGTGAATGTACTATAATACTAAAGACCTGTTTACCTACGTATTCCTCAATCTGATATTAATGGGAAGAGCTGAAAAGGTCTTGGTAACAAATGAACAACCGGAAGTAATAGTTTCTTTAAAAAAACTTCTAAATATTATTTTTGAAAATTTATGGTATTACAAATAGTATAGAACTTTAAATTCCAAATCTGGTGGAATATAATAAATAAGATAAACTGATGTAATAAATCACACAATCCAAACTACACCAAGAAAACCAGTTGACAAATTCAAATGTTCGTAATTGACAGATAAATGTCAGTGTCAAAAATTAACAGTTTTAGTGACATTACTGAAAGCTTTTTCTGGGAAGTACATTTAATCAAACTAATTGTTTTATTAATTATAGGTAAAATGCATAATAACCATAAGAAATACCGCCAATCTTGTCAATGAATTGGAAGAATCTCTGAAATGTTAAATAAACAATAAATAAAACAATATTTGGGTAAAGTTCTGTAATTATTTTATTATAAAATGGCGTTTCGACAGCAAAGTGCAATACAATATTAAATGACATAAAGTAGAAACGGCGAGAGGTAATGTGCTGGCCACATCCGATTTTTTTACCTAGGATGAATTGTCAAAGAGTTACGTTAATAGTTATTTAATTATCAAGTGTTTTAACGATTAATTGTTGAGATCATTAATTGCCAATTAACACATGTGCTTGTTACAATGTTTTCCGTTGATCCTATCCTAGGGAATTGAAAAATCTAATTTAATTTCATGACAAAAATTTTTTAGGTTTGTAACGTTTGAAACATAAGTTTTGACAATGGGATCCTCCACTCATTTTTTTTTATTATTTTAAATGAAAGTTCGTTTATTTATGAAGCCATTCGGATTATTAAAAAGTCTTAGTTCTATTTAGTTTAACTGCAATTGATTTTTAATGTCAATATGACGTCACAGCGACACTCCTATCTTTTTCTCGCTCCGAACGAGACTACGAGAGAAAGATAGCAATTGTGTGACGTCACAATGACACTGACAACAAATATCAAATATCTCGGAAAGTAATTATTTAAAAAATATACAACCGTGCGTAAAGTACATACTTTACGCACTCTTTACAATGTGTAAAGTGTCACTTTTCAAACACATGTGCGTAAAAAGTAAATACGTTGCTAGGCAACATGCACTTTCGGTATTATGAGAAATAACACTAACATTTTGGGTGTAGGTTGTAGGAATAATATTGTATGCAACTCGTATGTGAAATACTATTTTATATCTCGTGCCAAAAAAAGTACTACTTTACACACTTGTTACATAAATAACTATTTTCTCTTAATCGTCATTTATTGAATAGCGCTTTAGTATGGTAGAAATGATTAGGCAAATGACTTACGACATAAAATAATATTACTAAAGTAATGACGTCATATACTACTACGTTTACATGGGATACTAATTTATAAGGCGCGAGCAGTAACATGACTTTGTTGGTCTTTCTTGACAAGCAGATATGGGGGGCCCGTGTCAGATTGACTGCTAGTAATTATGTACATAGATGTCCAATGTCATCATTACCGTACCGTACCGTAAAGAATAATAAGACTAAAACCTCATTTCCTAGACTGAAATCACTCCAGTAAACAATGAAATGCGACTCAGTATGACATAAAAATGTTAAACAGTTGTAATGTTTGAATTTGACATTATTTTGCCTCTTTCTTGTGAACGGATAGTAGTTATTTATGTAACAAGACATGACAGTGATACTTTACTAAATAGGTGAGAAAGTATATTCTAGACAAGCCGTAGCGCCGTAGGCGACCTTTGGAAGCTTGTGAGCCCAGTAAAGTAGTAGACACTTTCAGGTCATGTCGGATAAATAAGAAATAAATAAAGAACTGATCGTCATGGGAACATAACGTTCTAAAATAAATCGGACAGAAATTACAGCCCTATAAAATTTCTACCATTATATTTCCTATAGTTCATAAAAAAAGTAGGTACCCGGTATAACCCCAGGTAACCATTACAAATTCCGAAATGAAACCACGGTAACCACTGAAAATGGTTACGGTTTAACCGCGGTTACAATGTTACCGACACCGCACTGGAAAAACGGACCAGCTAACCCCAACTTGACAAATTTAAAATAGTTGTTGAAACTACTACTGCTCATCTTTCCTGCGCCAAAATGTAACCACACCACAACCGCCGATCTAGCGCGGTTAGCGTGGTTACAGAAAAGTTACCAGCTTTCAGTAACCGCGTTCCGAAATTATAACCAGTTACTGAAAAAGTAACCGCGTTTAGCCTGGTTCAATTTCGGAATACACTAAAAATGAGCCCCATACATCCAAGGTCTTTGTATCTTAAAATAGTTCTTTCTAGGGATAAAAGATGCAGGGAATAAACAAAAATTTAATACTAAATCCAAAGTTATCGTACTTGAAAACTGTGTCAATAGGTATCTAGACGAATATTTTGTTTCGACTTTGTCGTTAACTAGTTAGATGCATGGAAAATGGAGACTGACTATAAGTATGTCTGCGTTCTCTGATCCAAAATCTGAGACAGATTTTTAATTAATTTTGTATTTCTGAAGGTAATTCTATATTATTTATTTAACATTTTACTATACAACTGTAATTTGTCGATGGAAATAAAGATTTGTATTGTATATTGAATGTAAAGTTCATATTCAAATCATATGGTGATATGAATTTTCAATATTGTATTAATAGTTTTTGTCACAATCACTTTCGTAATGAATAAGTCAAAAACTTGAATATTACTTCTATAACACTTTATCAGATATTGATATTCTAATTAAATGTACTTACAACACAACATAGATGGTTTTTTGAAACGACTTCCATAAGAGCTTTATATCGGAAAGAACTGATGCACTTCGTGTGATTTATACCCTGATTTGTCTTTTCAAAGACAAATTAAATGAACCACTTCATCATAACGACACTGCGATGGAAGAAATGATCTTTGGACTTGGTAGATACATCGGAAGAATACTTTAAAAAGAAAACATTTACAAGTATTGTTACCGAAGCACATATAAAAAAATATATAACGCAAAATCTACTATCTGAACGTAACTTCTAACCGCTTCGAACATATATTTGAAATCTATCACCTTCACATTTCTGTCTATAGGTTAGAATATATTTGTTTTACAATTTATATCATAGATGGCACTGTAACATTAAGCCCGTTTTACACTTCATAATAAATTATACAATTTATTTTTAAAAACACAATTTTTGACCCGTACAATCGATTGTATGAATGGAGCAGGCATGCAAAGCCCAATGTAGATGGCAGCATCCTAGCTTTGAACTGTTACCGCCTATAATTTTGAATGACTTCACTGACAATTACAATTTTTTATTGTTTCTAACGTAAAAATACAATAGACACTTACAAAATTGCATTTTTACAATTACAATTTTTTATTGTTTCTAACGTAAAAATACAATAGACACTTACAAAATTGCATTTGCACGAGCGCCTCTAACGGCAAAGCATAGAACTCAAGGTTGCTATGGTTACCACGACCAAACAAAGACCTGTCATCAGCCGTAGACTCTACACTCTAGCCATCGTTTTAGTTGAATAATCGAATGATCTTCAATATTATCAAACAAAAAAGTTGCCCCAGACACATTTTCTGGTTTTAAACTCATTTTTATTAAACACAACGTACAAATCACAATAAAGAATTAGGTTTAACACTGAGTAACAGATGCGAACACGATGACAGCTAGGAACAGGGAACGGGACGTAAGACAACGAGGGGAGGTTTGTTTGGATACATGATCTTCTATCTCTCTCTTGCAGTGACGTCAATTTTGTAAGTGTCTATTATAAAGTCAAATTCACATGAAACAATGTTAATTAATATAATTTTTACCAATTATATATCTAAAAATTCATTTTTTTCAAAATTATTTGGACAAACAAATACTTGTTTTATATTTGGACTTAAATTTTATTATTCTTTTCTTCTTTCATCCTTTGCTAAAATATAACAACATAATTAGAACGCATTAATTAAAATAAGAGTCTAGATACAAGATAGTTTTAAGGGTTTTAAGTAACTATCTGTCACTTTCAATACTGGATTCTCCAATGGGGACTTATAATTTTGACGTCATCCGCGGCGGATCGGCGGTGGACCCCCCTCCACACAATTTAGCAAAGGACAACAAATTTTTTAGAAAGAGCGAGGTGATATCTTGGCCGAGTAGATCAAATGCTCTCCCCTTCCCATTCGACATTATTTGTTGTCAGTCCTGTTGTCAGTATCAGTAACGTGCAGAAGTTTGGTTATGTCATTAGTCATTTTGTGCAATACGTTATTAATTTATATTCATTTTGTATTAATCATATTTCTACTTACGTATTCGCTCTCAGACATGTTTACGTTTCTTTTCAAAGAGCATTTGTTGTGATCACGTGGGGTCACGTGGTGGATCACATGATATACGTCAAACTGTAGAGTTAAATCTTGCCAAAGCTATCTAGATAACAACTTATTAAATACATTTTTACTCACTAGATGACAACCGAAAATTTTGAATTGTATAAGTCCCCATTATGAGTACTTTCGGCGAATACATGTCACGCGGTCTAAAGTCCACGCGGCCTAAAGTTCGGTCAACTAAAACTACTTTGACAGTTCCCCACTATAAATGTCCACTTTACTAAAATTTGCGCGAAATTCAAACATGTCCACTCTGACTAAAAATCGCGCGAAATTTAAACATGTCCACTTTATCTAAAATTAACGGTAAATTCAAGCATGTCCATTCTGTCTAAAGTGCGCGCCGTTTCCGTGCTGTCAAGAACCACGGCAACTAAACGTTTCCCCGCCACAAATTTCAAATATGTTTAAAATTCGCACTATGAAGTCCACCACGTCTAAATTCACGCCGAAACTACTTATACTATTATATTATAGATGGTGTTAAGTAATAGGAACTGTTTTTGCTGATTCTTTTCAAATATTTATTTCTCTATTTCCATGTGCACATAACTCATTTTTATATGTTTAAAACACAATGTTATTTTATCGAATCCAATGACCACCATAATGAGTATATAACCACTGTCCCAAGTCTTCTAAATTTTTGCACATTCAATCCTAAATAAAAGTAATAAAAACAGTAAATCATAGTTCAATAAACTATACATAAAAAATTGATCTACAGGATGGTGACTCGAACACCCGAACATAGTGATTTAACATGTAAAATCGTATTTTCGTAATTTGCGTGCCTTGTAACCTCTAATATTAGGTATGAAAATGACGTAAATCACCCTAAAAATAGCGACAGCCATGGAATTGAAACAAAAATTAACAAATGTTAACAGTTTATCTGTCAAGTTACGCTGAGTTAGTTTATTTTTACTATTACTTGTAATTACTGTTGAAGTGAACATAAATTAATTTTAAATTTCAACAATCTGATGTGGTCACCACAATATTTCCCGCTTTTTAAGTTTTATTAATTTAAATACATACCTACATATTTACTAATTCTGCAAACTATATTAAGTTCCTTTGCATATATCTATTGCATTATTGGTTTTAGTCGCGGTGGAATTTAGGCCGCGTGGACTTTAGATCGAGTGGTTTTAGACCGCGTGACATGCTTCGTATTTTACTGGATATGCTGGATATTTAGTATCTTTTCCAAGCATCTTTTGGTATAGGATTTGTACAAAATACATACAATTGACGGAAGGTAATGTGCTGGCCACATCAGTTTTTTTAATGATAAACTTTAAATTGAACAAAGTTATCCATTTGTTTTTATGTAATCCAAACATCTTCATTTTTACCTCTCGCTAAGAGAGGTATTGGATTCATGCTAAAATTCGCATATCCAGATTTTATTGAATAAGCACGATTTAAGGTCCCTACAATCCGATTATAACATTTTTAAAATGATGTCTGTGTGTGTGTGTGTGTGTGGATGTATGTGTGTGTGTGTGTGTGTGTGTGTATGTATGTATGTCTGGATGTTGTAGTCACGATTCCTCAAAAACTATAAGACTTAAAAAATATTTAACTGCAGTTTCCTCAATCTGACATTCCTGGGAAGAGCTGAAAAGGTTTTGGTAACAATTGAACAACCGGATGTAGTAGTTTCTTAGAAAAATTCTTCTAAATATAATTTTTTGGGAATTTTTTTTATTAAATATTGAAGAACATAAAATTCTCCATCTAATACACTTAAAAATTTTATTATATCTTGTATAGATTTAGAGATAAAGACTCTATAATTTATACAGTATACTAATCGCAGAGGCCAAGGCACTAAGGAAACCAGTTGACAAATTCCAATGTTTATAACATGACATATGTCATTGTCAAATATCAACAGTTTTAGTGACATTCTGATAGCTTTTCCTGGGAAGTATATTTAACTTTTCTTATTCTTTTATTAATTAAATATTTGAAATTATAGGTAAAATTGTGGTAAAATGCATATATCTATCAGAAATACCGCCAATCTGGTTAATGAATTGGAACAATATTTGACATTTAGAAACTTCCTCATACAATGAAAAATAGATATAATTTGAATTACATGTGTGCAGAAGACATGCTAAATATAGTAAGAAACAATATTTGGGTAATGTTCTGTAAGATTTTGTTATAAAACGACGGTTGGAAAGCGAAGTGCAATACAATACTTATATAGCCTAATATGAAAATGGCGAGAGGTCTTGTGCTGGCCACAACAGATTTTTCTTTTAGTTTTATTAGAGTAAAGTTTTTAACGAAAATACCAGTTTTCCTTTGATTATTAATTATCTTTTGGGATTTACGCTCCCCTCTTTCCTCTCTTAATCATTCTTGACCTTGATTGTACACAACATCTCACCATACTACATTCTGCAAAGATATTTCAAAACCACAATAAATAGAATCCGTTTGTTGATTCAAAATAGTGCTACAATAATTTTATTACATATGTATTAATATAATTTCACTTTCACAAAATAATGGCAATGACTGCAAGTGTAACAAATAAAATATGTATTTATTTTTTAATTGTTACCGTCGTAAGTTCGGAACACAATTCTTCATTTCATCACCGTAGTACACGACAATCGTTAAGGTAAGATAACTATCTTTATTGGTATTATGTTACACTTTTGTTTCTCAGGGATAGTTGTTCTCCTCCGACGATTAGAAATGGAAAAATTGTGGTATTAGTTGACAATTATATACAAGGATCGCCGATACCAAATTATGCCTCAGTGAAATTTTTCTGCAATGAAAATTACGCCTTATATCCTAACAAAAAAATAATCACATGCGATGAAGGTTCTTGGTCCGGTTCTATACCTGAATGCAAACGTAAGTTTTGAACACTGCATTACACTATTTGAAGTTATTAATGGGGTCCTCCACCATAACAAAAAAATAATAAAATGTACATTTTGAACTTAAAGTACTACTCAATAAATAACGATTAAGATGTTGTCAGTGTCACTGTGACGTCACTATTGCTATCTTTTCGCAGCCTCCTGCTGTAGAGTCTGGTGCGGAGCGAAAAAAAACAGTGTCGTCGTGACGTCATATTGGCTTTAAAAATCAAATGCAGTTAAACTAAAGACAATTAAGAATTTTTATGCTGGGTTTATGCAACAAGTAAATTATGAAATTAAATTAAGCCACTAAATTAAGAAATGGGGTCATGCCACATTTTCTGTTTTATTTTTTTCCTGGAAGTCTACCGGTCACAGTATATGTAAATAATATTTTCATGCCATTTGTGTGCATTGTTTTGTAGATATAATTTTTTAAAAATAGGGGTCAATTTCAAATCTCAATGAGGTCACGTGAGCGCATACGTCATGTATCTGAACGATTCCAGTTCACCCTAGCGGACAAAATGTAAATTAAGATTGTTTATAAATAGTTTTTTTGGGTTTTTTTTTAATAAATTGTTTCCACAAGTTGGAACTGCACAGTTCTTCTTCACCATGTTTTATCATTATTATCATTATAAATATACAATTATTACACTTTTATGTATTAAATTATATATCAAGCACACAAACCTGCAATTAAAAATAATATTTCTCTAATGAAATAACTAAATCTTTATGAAACAAAAAAGATTGAATAGAGCACACTTTTCCTCTGACAGCTTTATAAATATTTGGTTAGTTTACTCTGATCTTACGTTTAATTTCGCGTTTGAAGTTTGTGACATTGTGACCTTCATGTACGTGTGACTAGTGTCGGTGTGTGAGTAGCCGATACATGACATCACAGAAAATCGTAGCGCGAATATCTTTTAAGTAAATTATGAATGAAAAGTATTATATTTTGGAATGTTCTATGTTGCAATATGGATAATAAGTGTCATAGATTCTATTTTTATAAAAATATTAGCAACATTTTTTTTTGGCATGACCCCATTAAACTAAAATAACGTCGTTTATGTAGTAAATTAAAATTCAGAATTTTGTTTGACGTTTCGTATAATCTAACTTTTATAGGTGAAATGAGCCTGTTTCACATTTTTCAAAAACTATTTTAAATGAAAGTTTATGGACTGATTTTCTTAGTAATAATTTTTATTTTAATAATTTGTTGTTATTTGTGGAAATAATTAAAAAAAAAAAAGATTGGCGTCCTGAAAAACTACCCCCCACTCCTGTGACGTAGAAGCACATACATTACATCATTAATAGCCAATAGGAAAATAGTTTTTCCATTACCTACGTTTATTCATATTATTTATATAATAAAAGTAGGCTAAAGTTTGTCACATGTTAATAACAAAATCTTTTAATTTGACATTTGACGCTGACATTGCTCATTGTAAATGAATAATAAAGTAATAATGATGGCTGAATTTATATCAGAACGATTGTTTTACTGCTACCGAAATAATGGGTGTTAAAGAGTTGAGGTAAAATAAAATATAATAACTGAATTATTTTACTTTAAAGTTCTGGTCGTGATTCTTATTTGACACTTGTTTGACAACTTTGACAATACACTTGACACCTTAGAACCGCTGAAGATGTATGTACTCTGACGTCACATTATGTTTCAGATCACGTGACTTATTCAAAATTTTGTCCAAATATCAAAAATTAATTGTAAAATATCTAAAGGATATTTCGTGATATTTTCGAATTTGAGGCTCTTTAAAGAACAATATCTTTTCAAATTTGATACTTAGAAGTCATATAAAAATTCTTGCAACAGCCCTATTGCTATACATTATACAGGATGTCTCACAACTCGCGCCCCAGACGAAACTGACACTTGCCGACGAGAATAGGTTGCCAATAAATAGAAGTAAATAATTTGCAGCTGCTTGCATAACGGAGTTACAAGACTTTTTAATCCACCAATCCCGGAAGGATATATTGAGGTGTGATGATATTATTATTACAAAATAAAACTGGTTGCTAGGTTTTAAAAATACTACTAGTGAGTTACAAAATTTGTTTGACTTACTGTAATTTTGACACTTTAGAGTTGACTTTTCACTGTCAACAAATTTAGGTTAGCGAAGGTGTCATTGGAGATCAGCATTTATATCGTACAGTGCAACGTGTTGTAGCAGCTGTGTAAAATGTGTTAATCGAAAATATTATTGTCCACATTTTCGGAAAATTATAATCATTTCTAAGTAATCAGCGGCTGAATACATGGTAAGAATTTGCCTTTTTTTATTCACCATGTCAAATTTAATTTGACATTGACACTTTTCAAAACTACTGTCGCCCACACATTTTAAAGAAAATTTGATTTGTATAAAACCATAGTAACGTAAAATTACAGATGTAGGTCTCTGATTGGTCAATTTTAAGACGTCTTTTCTCTAATATCTTTTAAGCTAGATTTTTTTTCTTCGAAATTACACGTTCGAGTGCAGTCTCGTGTTTCCTCATTCGCTCTGGGGCGCGAGTTGTGAGACACCCTGTATTTACATAGGATAAAAAAAATAATGGTAAACAATTTCTTGAATAAGTCCAATTAGTATTTCGTCGCCCTTTTCTGCAGAAACTTTGTTATCATCGTACAATCTGTCATACGTTCGCGAATGGCGCAGGCGCAAAACTAAGAAATTATAAAGTTAAACTAAAAGTTGAAAATAGCCAACTTTTTAATTTAGTTTCATTAGTTTAATTCTTCAGTTCAGTTGCATAAACGTTATCATTGATAACAATGGTTTCTACTTGTTTAGTTTAGTTTTACAATTTAATTTTTTAATTTAGTTGCCTGCATAAACCCAGCATTGAAACTACGAATAGGGTAGTTGCGAGAAAAATAAATGTTATTTTTTCCTATTAATTATGAAAAATAAACTAATTCTAAACATATTAATGTAAAAATTATTAGAAAATGTAAAACTTTTCTTTCATAATTTCCATAAATAAAGTTCACGGTTGAATTCTTGTGACGTAGACTTTTAATAATTATATAGTTCGACCAAGTCTGTATGACTCATACAAGCTGGTAGTAATACCACGACAAAGCGAAAATGTTGCATTATGTTCTAATGGGGGCTGTCAGGCAAAGCTATCGCAGATGGCAGCACTCCAGTAAAAGCGATTTGAATGATTTAAAGCGGGGAAAATAATGGCGGTTATTACGTATATTTTGATGCAAAAATAATTAGATAAAAATACGTAAGAAATATTGTACACAATTTAACAATAATTTTGCAATACTTTTATTGCAATCGTAAATCCTTAACAATAAAATCAAATTGTCAAAATTTGACAGTGACAGTAGTGAGTCATCCGACAGTATTTTCAGTTTGCATTCTCTATGGGTAAATACACATTATGGAAAATAATTATAATTTATGGTCCATTAATAATTTAAAAGAGGAATTAAGGTTATACCTCTTATGAGCGCTGTTGGTTATCAGATTTGATACCAGAATGTGCAATTGTAGACAAATTTTGTACTAGCGCTTACTTGCTCACATGCACATTTCATTGCTGAATCGCAGAGAGCTATTGCTGGAGTGGCGCCATTAGTTCATCAAAATCCCACTGACAGCTCTCATTGTATCATACAAATATTTACAGTATAATTATAGAAGTAAAATAACAGATACATTTTAACAGTACGTATATTTTATAATTATTTACTTGAATACCAGATATTTTCAAGATGCTTAATTCTTATATAGACTTCATAATTTTGACACCAGGTGGCTGCACACTCCAGTGAATGTACATGTCATTTTTAGTGACATAACCTATGTTTTACGTGTTAAAATCATTTTTTATTTTTCTTTTCTATATCAGCATATTTAACAAGGTAATGAAACTAATGAATTTGTGTGAAAATGAATAATTTCTTTTGAAATAGTGCTTCTCTCAAACATATAAATCGTTTCAGATAAAAATGGTAGTATTGTGTACAGAATGTACAACCGAGAGTGTACCTCTAGGGCAAGAAAGAGTGTGATTGTTATTAATAAAAAACGTCACCACGGGAAACTTTTTTTTTTAAATTATATATTGAAAAATATACAGTTGCCAGACATAAAATAAGTATTAAAGTGAATAACTTGAATAATTCTTTCTGAAAAAAAATAAATTGGAAAATGCGCAACTACCCTTCATTTAAAATATTGTACTAATAAGGTTTAAGCACGTGTGTACGATCATATATATTATAAAATTTGTTAACAAACTATAGGTAATAAACGAATGTGTTGAAATGTAAATCGAATTTTGAACAGCAATACATAGAAATTTGTTTAACATTCTATTTCGATGTGATATTCTCACCAATCACGTCATAGTTCAAAATTTTGTAAAAAAGTAAAAATCAATGGTATTCTCTTGAAAAAACATTGTTTGTCAAAACTGACGTTAAACGTCTTTTGCATCTGGCGTCTATGCACAATTTATATTGTTTTTTTTTTTTTGATATTCTCAAAATGCGATTTACCTTCAACAATCAAGCGGTATGCATATGGTTTATTTCGAGTGCTGCTACAAGGCGGTATAGATACAGAAAGTTATTTCCAAATAAACGTTAATGATCATGTATGTCATTTGTGACACGTATAACATATTTTCCAGAGAAAACTGATTTTAGCTTTTTTTTTAAAAAAAATTGAATTATTGGCAACTGACTTTAAGCGATACGCTAACTAGTGGCAAAAATTCGAACTCTAGGAGTTGACATAGATTTGGCGCGCTCTGTATATAAAACATTGTCGTATCTGAAAAAATTAATATTATTTAATTATTTCTTGCTTTCTATTGTAATAATTTGTGAAATTTGCCATCGTAGATCTGTTTTGCGGATAGTGTATTGTATGTATAATAATTAACTTATTGTATTAATTATTATATACAAATAATTGCATTCTAACCTTTAAAACAAGTTTGTTTTCGAAGTTTCGTTAATTTTTGCATAATTGTTTTTTATATTAAAATGAGTAATATTTACTGTTCTGTACCCCAATGCAAGTCGTTATTTAAAAAAAAAAAAACAGAATATGTAAGTTACCATTGTTTCTCTAAAAAAAAAAATAAAGATTATGTTATCATCGAGAACAAATTTGGAGATAAAGAGAACCAGAAGAGAATATTGACCAGCGAAAAACCTGGATAATAAAATTAAAAATAGGGAAACCAGTTTCTAAATTTATAAAGGTGTTTACGTTTGGATGATAGTGATTATTTTACCAGAGGTATGTTTACTGCAAGAGGAAAAGTTTTATTTGCAATAAGTATATGCTTTTTTTAAATGTTAATACAAATAAACAAATATGTTTTAAAAAAAAACTGCTGTACCTTCCAAAAATTTGCCCACAATAAAGTATGAAGACAAACCTTCCACTAGTAGAAGTCGAAATTCTCGCTTATTTGCAAGAAATTATAGAAAAAATAAAACGTAATATTTATCATGTAGAAAATGTATTGCATTCTTAAGCAGAGTTTGTTGCTGCCGAAGCTTTATTATTAGTTTAAAAAACACGAAGAAAACACAAAAACACTCCTACAAAGATTATAGTTATCATATGGTTATCTCAACTCCGTGAGTTCAAGTAAATTCCGCTTTGGCGCTGCGAGCTTAAAGTTAGTAAAGTTAGTTGCCAATAACGTGAATGGTCAGTTTTAAAGGCCTCCAGTTCTTGTAGAAAGCATATTAAATAAAAGTTATTTCCAGATTTATTATTTATGGGTTCAGTTCTATCAAGGGCTAAACGTTGTACACTTACTTAAATAACATCCTGTATAGGGTGGTTGGTTTTTATTGGTCCAGCTTATATCTGCTGAAATATTAAAGATACAAGAAAAAGTTAAATGTCAGAGTTGTTAATACCACCTGATTCAGTGGCGTAACTAGGATTTAGAGCCCCCCCCCCCCCCCATTCTGAAAATTATATGATTAGGTACAAGAAAACACAATGTATATTTTGATTAATTTTACTGTAAATAATTATAAATACAATATTTATTTTGTCAATTGACAGTAAAATTGCGATTTTTTGACAGCTAACAATCTGTAAAATAGTTAAGCAAATAGCTATTATAAAAAAAGAGAAAACAAAAATAAATAATAATTCACATATTCAAAATATACATCATCAACATAAGTTATGATTCGCTATAATAATAAAAAAAATAATGATATCCCTAGTAAATAGGGATATTAAATTTTTTTTTGTGTAAATATTGATACAAATAAATATAAGTTATGGTTCGCTATCATAAAAAAACTTTATTAAATCCCTATTCACTTTTGAGTAATTTATAAATTATAAAACTGAAATAGTTAAAAAAAGTAGTAAGGCAGTCCAAACTTCACATAATAATATAAATTATTTAATGGTAGTTTCGTGGCAGTTTGAGGCCCCAATATCTGCGGGGCCCCCCCGCAAATCGGAGTTTTGCGGACCCTATTTACGCCACTGACCTGATTTATAATCTAGAATAAACAATTTTTTTCCATGCGCTACTAATTTTCCAGAAAAATACTTTGATTTTTTTAAATGCAACAACCTGTATATTTTCACGGAATAAGATTCTAAATCAATTTCTCTTTACAATGATGTATAACAAATAGGGATTTATCTTTAAATTATGTGTAATAAAGCAATTAATAAAATGATAACAGTCGGCTGTGATGTTTATTGCTTATCCTTATTCACAGCTCCGAAAGTAAAAATAAAAATTATACATAAAAATAAAAATAACGATATGAACAATAGGTTCTTATGAAAGTGTTTACAGCTCTCGAAAATAAAATTAAACTTAAGACAAACACAAGGATTTGCAAATGTTATAGTAACTTACGTAACAAGACCTGAAAGTGATACTTTACTGGGTGAGCAAGCATATGGAAGCTTGTGAGCCCAATATAGACACTTTCATCTCATGTTGGGTACAATATTTTTTTTGCGATCCTGAAAAAAAGAATAAAAAAGTATTATTTTATTTTTTACTGCGAGCAAATAAGAAATAAATAAACAACTGATCTCCATCGAAACATTTAGCCTTACCGGTCCCGGGATCGGTAAAGTACTTTCCGATCCCTTATAGACAACTTTCCGAGCTAGCTCAGCAAAGAAGGACTTTCCGGTCTAAATAGTGATCAGAAAGAGCGCTTTTCCTGGGCGATCGCGAAAAAAATATTTTACACAAAAATAAGCACATACGAGGTATGATCAAAAAATTCGTGCAAAATTTTAATTTCTAAAGTAATATTTATTTATTCGTTAATTTTTATATATTCCCCTTCAAAGCAGTCCCCACTGGATATAATGCACATATGCCACTGTTTATTCAAGCCTTCAAAATATTTCTGAAATGAGGTCTAGCAAAAAAAAATAAGTGTACCTTTTTTCTGTTTAAATCGAAAAAGGATAGTCTAATTCATCGATTAGTATGATTAAATTATTTTTTATTTATATTTTTTGTTGTATAAAATCGTTTTAAATTATGATATTTTTAAAAAGTTGCAAAAACCAGCCATGTTTTGTCGTCACAACGTTACGAACCAAGTTCAGACTCATTTCAAACAGACATTTTATATGGACACATAATTTCTAAAAGAAAAATATATATAAACTATAAATTGAGGATTACATAATTATCTGAATATGCTATAATATATTAATATAATATCGTTCTATTTATTTTTATAAATATAATTTTCATTTGGTGTGAAATTATCTACGTTACATCAGATGTTTCTTTCACTTTTGAATCTTTGAATTAGACGGTAAAAGGTTATAAACGCATGTGAGTGTGAGACATTGAATATATTGCAGAATATTATTTTATTCTCTATTTTGGCACGAAACACCGTTCCATCGACATGTTTACATTCATAAATTTTAGGTTATCTTTAAATGTCACTTTGACGTTTAAGATGATGTGAAAATCAAAATGGTCGTGCCTTTCACTCTGTGACGTCAGTGGACAAGGGTCGAAGCGGGGGTCTAGCAGCCTCATTTTAAAGAATGCCATTTCCAATTACAATTTTTTCATGATTAAAGATAGATTTGAGGAAAAATAAAAAATACGGGTCTATTATTTTTCACTACTCTATCGATTAAAATTATAAAAAAAAGTCGTGCATGACCTCATTCAGATTTTGGTATATCGTTCAATTCCTTCAGCGATTTTGTATTTATTTCTTCAAAGATCGCAAAACGTTTTCTTTTCATTGTTTTTTTCATCTGTGGGAAGAGAAAAAATTATATATAGCCCAATCTGGTGAAATGGGTGGTTGCGGTATCAATATAAATGCTATTTTTTACAGAAAATTGCGAACAAGCAATGAAGTGTGAGCTGGCGCATTATCACGGTGCAATTTCCAAGAATTGTCCTTCCATAAATTTGGCGAATTGCTTTATTCAGCCAACGCAACATGCTCAAATAGTATTCTTTATTAACTGTAGCACCTTGAGGTACAAATTCATAATTCATGGGATACAATACGATGATAATCGAAAAAACAGTGAGAAGAACTTTAACATTCGATGAAACTTGGCGTGCTTTTTTGGGTCTTGGTTAATTTGGAAGCTTCCATTGCGATTATTGAGCCTTTGTTCCGATGTCATATGTGTACACCCACGTCTCCTCATCCATTATTATGCGCTGAAGAAATGTTGAGTCTTTGGCGATATCATGTACCATTTCCTGAGCGATGGTTTTACGACGCAATTTTTGTTCAAAATTTGACAATTTCGGAATAAATTTTGCTGCCACTCGCTCATGCCCAAAACATTGGTGAAAATTTCATCGCATGAACCATATGATATAACAATTTCGGTTTTCAAGAAGTTTTTCCTTAACTTCTTCCACGTTTTTTTCGGTGATTGAAGTACTGGGGCTCCCAACTCTAGCGTCATCTTTAACTGATTCACGACCATCTTGAAAGCGTTTATATCATTTGTAAATCACTCGTTCATTAATACTCGATTCACCAAATTATTTCTGTAACATTTCCACTAATTTACAGCACTTGATTTCATTTTTCATGCGAAACTTCATGCATACTCTTTGATCACTCATTATGGAAATTAAAAAATCGCAAATATACAGCAACGCAACTCATTTAATTGTCTGTTAAATCTAAACTACACATCAAATGTGGCTGCAAATTGAGATAAATGTCAAAGATAGGTTAACCAACATGTCAACAAATATATATATATATATATATATATATATATATATATATATATATATATATATATATATATATATATCAATCCGACAAATGTAGCGCGAGAATTTTAAAAATTGCACGAATTTTTTGACCATACCTCGTACATAAAAACTGTCGTTTGAGCCGTCAATTTACGTTCTGAAAAAAGGATTTAAATTTAAATATAATTTTAAAAAGCTATCTTAAGACAAAGGTTCTCATGTATGATTGCGTACAGTGCTTTAAAATGTACGAAGTTGTTAAGCTGTTATTATTGCTTGTTAATTATGAATATATTAAATGACAATTGATGTTTTATTTTCGAAGCTGTGAACACCAACCACAAAGTCTTATTTGTAATTTTATATATATATATATATATATATATATATATATATATATATATATATATATATTTCTTATTTAGATCTGATATCTGATAGTAGTGTTTTTTAATAAGAATAAAATAATAAAAATAATAAAAATAGTGAAAAAGCTGATATGCTTTGCTGTTTTCACAGATGTGCACGTATAACAGGCCCAATTCTCAATTTTCACTGAAGTGATATTCAGTGAATTTTTTCACTTTATCACTTGAAGATATTCTGAATTGCAAAGTGATCTGATATAAATGACTGAAGAAGTGTGACATTGTAGGTATTTACCATATGTTAACAATATTGCTTGCGTATAATTTGGTGCATGTGTTTGTTCATATTTAACAAATAATATCATGACATTGTCAAGTGATATGAAATAAATTTATCATTTCATATCATATCACAATGGTGAAAATTGAGAATTAGGCCCTATATGTAAGTACATATTTGGTTTTCTAGGACGTATAAACAAATGCTTTGTTCATAGAATAGCTTGCGGACACTCACGTGACGAAGCGAATTAGCTAATCAAAAACTGGGGACAAACTGTCAGATTGAAGGTCAGAAAGCTGGGCAGCTTTCCAAATTCAAGAGTACTGTAATTTAAGAGTGTAGTGTGTTTTGGAAGAATGAGTTTTGTTGGAGTAAAAAATTTAAATTAAATTAAATATAATTTAAAAAATCTGTTGTGGCCAGCACAAAACCTTCCGTCAATTCGATGTATTTTGTACATATCCTATACCAAAAGTTCCTTGAAAAAGATTCTATATATCCTGTATAATTGTAACAAGAACACACTATTTTTTACATATTCATACTGAAAGTTCCTTTGAAAAGATTCTAAAATCTAATAAAATTTTAATACGAATACGAACGTACATTACGTATTGCACTTAACACTTCCTCCTGCTTCAACTTTTCCCTATTTTATTAGAAGTCGCTGTTTCTTACTCTTCTCTTCTACTCATTCCTGTCCAAAGCACCTTCGTGACACAGTTCTTCCTCTCTCAAATCTTCTGCTATACAGTCCTTCCATCTTCTCTTTTGCCTTTCTCGTACTTCTGGCATTATAAGTTTCTATCTTGAGGCGAGGCCGCAAATGCAAGTCACTGGCGAGGGACACTCTGTCACTTATATCACTTTCAGATCATATACTTTCCACTTTGGTTTTGCACTTGCCACTGACATCTGTCAATTAGATTTTTTTTAATATTTGTTGTTTTCATAATTTTTGCAATGCTGACTGATTTTCGAAAGTTAATCTCTCTTAATCTCTCTATGACTCTATATCTATTGAATATGAAGGAAAAAGAATAATCGAACCGTATAGAGAATAAGATATTCTTTCTATTGATAATCACATAAAATGTCGAAAATGATATTTAACTGCGATTTTCCAGGAAAAACTGTTAAGAACTTCAAATAAGGGTACTTCCGGTTGACCAATTATAATCAAAATCTAATCAGCTCTTCATATGGTTGTAAAGAAGAGGAATATGAAAGAATCATAATTTTTAGAATTGTAGTTTTGGAGTTATCGTTGGAGAAAAATTTGTCACACACACACGGACACACAGACACACACACGGACACACATACACACATCATCTTAAAAATAGTACATTCGTATTGTAGGGACCCTAAAACGTGCTTATACATTAAAAACTCACCACCGAATTTTTTGACCAAAAACAATACCTTCCTTTTGACGGAAGGTAAAAATTAACAAACCTATTTATAATTAGAACATTAATGTCAAGCTCCCTCTGAGAGTAAGGTTATTAGTTTTGGAACTATTTTGAGTAATTTCGTACCCATGAGTAGGGTTTTGGAACGCAGCCCTGAAGTTTGCTTTGGTAGCGTATTTAGACGTTCATAGGTTATGCGTTTAGTTTTCATAGTTTGGCAGTTTTCATATTGAAGTTTTTACTGCGTATTGGGTTATTTTATATTTTTTTGCCAAACTATGAAAACAAAACGCATAATACGCTATAAACCAAAACAAACTTCAGCTCCCCGTCCTTCAATCTGAGAGTTTCTCCCCAGTTTTTGATTGGCCAATTCGCTTCGTCACGTGAGTGTCCGCAAGCTATCCGGGAGAGCCACATCCTAGAGATGGCAGCACTAATGACCGACTTATAGGGAAAACATTATATTTTACGTTTGTGCTAGTTGTGTTTTGAGGCTTTGTTTTGAGGATATTTTGTTATTTTTAATTGAAATCAAATATATTTATCATATTGTCAGATATATATATTTATTTAAATGATGCTGTGCGGCCTATGGTCGAAGGAGAGACAGTATATAAGGGTAAAATAAGATTCAAAATTGAGGTTATCTGCATGTTAACTACTTATTTAATTATTTTTAGCTGGACATTTTATCTTGTGCGGATATAAGACAGATAAACAGAATATATAGAAATAAATTAACTGTGTGTTCAAACATCTAATTTGAAAGGGGCTAACCACTCAATCGTAATAACACTAAATACAAATGCACATCAAGTTCTTTGTTTTGCACGTATTCCTCTTGCTCAATTTCTGATATTTTTGTAGTTTCTTCTTCTTCCCTGTCTTTCCTACAAACAATTTAAAATAAATATATAATATTAAAGAATAATAGTTACTACTTACAGGTAACGTCTCTCTATTTTTCTTTTCTGTACAGGGGTTTTGTCGAATTTTCTTTGCTGTAATTTTTAGCTTGCTATATCATTTTTTTAAAAATATTTTTCTTTTATTGACTACAAAAACAATCTAATAATGTTTTGAAGTATAAATTTTTATAAATACTTACATGGAATAAAATCGCTTAGGTAAAAATGTGAACAAACGTTCATGAACGGTGATTTGTCCTTTCCGATTTTTAACGCGATTTTCAACTTATTTTTTAATATTTCTCTTTTTGGGAAATAATGAACGGATATGCCAGCACTTGCATAATTATTGCACTGCGGTACAGAACAATATCTCTTCGATTTGCTGGTCATTTTTGGTTGTTGTTTACTTATAACCCTGTATGACAGCACAACGTTTTCCCTACAACTTATATGTTTTATTTTGCCACCAGATGTCAGACACTTTGTTGGCTCTTGCCAATAGAAGGTTTGAAACCGTCAGCAACCCTCAGAGGCATGCGCAGTTACATAATAGCGTTTACAATCACAAATTTCAAACTCTGACTACTAGTTGGTTGGAAACTGAATGGCAACGGTCAAAATAATTTCCAACTCGGCTGGAAATTTATAGTTTGAGATATGCGCATTTATATTTTTCAGAAGTTTTGACATTTCCACTTGTTCGAGTTTGTTTCGTTTGCAGAAAATTAGGTTATACGTTATATGTGAAATTGCTGTTTGATACTTTAGAAATAAATTTATATTTATTATTTTAGTGTGATTGTATTATTGCTAAATAATAAGATACATATAATATTAAAATTCACTTAATAATAGATAACGGATTCGGATAGAGACATGTCCAGTGAAAATTTTGACTTTGTGGATGTTTCTTCAAGTAAAGGTAATGATTTTGAAATAATGGCTATTGAAAAAAAAGAGAGTTATTTTGAAATAACAATACTCTAGTATTCTGAAGATTTTGTAGAACACTTCTTGTCAACAAACAAATTGCAAATGATATATAGTATTTTTTCCATTATCAAGTTGGCAGAAAGTGCAAACTAGATGCTTCTATATGCATACTACTTTTTATTATGTGTTCATAGAAAAATTCAAACCGTTTGATTTGCAACTAATTTGAAACAGGGCATGCGTATTGGATCTCAAACTCCAGCCGTTTGCAAATCGTTCTATGAACAAAGCTATACATCATTGTAAAGAGAAATTGATTTAGAACCTTATTCCGTCATATTACACAGCTGTTCCATTTAAAAAATCAAAGTAACATTTTTCCATAAAATCAGTAGGCCATTGAAAAAAAATGTTAAGCTAAATTATAGATTAGATAGATCGTATTATACTTCATTTCACGCATATACCTATTAACTAATATATTGCGGATCCTTTGCTTTTCTTGAAGGAAACACTGTGAAATGGAAATATCATTTCTGCATAAGTCTATCTCATACAAACACCCAACCACGAATTATGCGCATGCTTGGAAACCTTGACTACTATTGGCTAATGAGGAAATCATGATCACTTTTTGCGAATCACAGAGTTCTGTTTATTAACGCATAGCTCGAGAAATTTTAAATTTAAATTTGAGAAATTAAACAATGTACCTACTATTTATTTTGTATGTAAATTCTTGAATATAAATATTAGTAATAATAAAAAAACATTGACATATTCTAGTGCTAAATTTGAATTAAATAATTATTTTTTGTACTGTAAAAATAATAGGAATACAATCTGGTCAGGATTAATTTATTTAGGTGACAATAAATTACTGTATGATGAAACACAAAGCAAATGCTTTCGAAGTGCAACTACAAACAGAAATGAAATCAAACGTCAAAGTCAAACCATGCGCTCGCTGCATCACTAGGGCAGCGTTACAAAACCAAGAATACCGAGTTTTGCCGTAGAGTATGATGTGTTGTGTTTTGGAACGAATGAGAGTTTTGTTGAAGTAAAAAATTGAAACTAAATTGAAAATAATTTTATAAAACTAACAAAACTATTTATAATAACAATATTAATGTCAAGCCCGTAATAAAAGCGCTTTTATGGAGCACTCTCCTCAATATAATATGAAAGTACGCTCCATAAAAGCGCTTTTATTATAAAAGTATGCTCGTATACACGCCAACGTATTTACTTATGTTTATTTTCAACCAAAAGCATGTTTTCTTCCTCAAGAAGGCAAATTACTTTCATATGTTGAGAATCGTGAGCATCTTCGTTTGAAAATATTGTGGAGTAATTTCTATACCCTCCTCGTTAGTAGAGTAAGTAGAAGATCACTTTGGAATAAACTCTGGCTGTTTTGGAACAGGTTGAGTAAACTCTGAGAGTAATAGCCGAGACAGACGACAAAAATTAATGATCATTATGGGTTACATATAGTATGCGTACCTTAACGTGAGACTGTTGACAGATATCAAAACTGCGTCTATTAACAAACCAAAAAATATTAAATGTAGTAAGCACGTATTACTTATTGTAAGGCTGGTACTGGGTGCGTATACTATATCTAACCCTTAATGATCATTAATTTTTGTCGTCTGTCTCGGCTATAAGGTTATTAGTTTTGAAACGACTTTGAATAATTTCGTACTCTAAGAGTAGGATTTTGGAACGCAGCCCAGCCAGCGACGCTGTCAGTGTTAGCCAATAGTAGTTAAGATTTCCGAGCATGCGCATAATTGCCTGTTGGGTGTTTGTGAGAGATAGACTTATGCAGAAATGATATTTCCATTTCACTGTGTTCCCTTCACCTACTCTTATGGGAAAGATACGAGCATTAGCAATATATTAGTTAATATGTATATGATTTCACGTAAGAAAATAGTGACGGGAAGATGGGTGCAGTTTGATCTCGTTTTTTGGTTGGTACTCCGATATCCAATCAATCAAACAACCATATACCTATTAACGTGAACTCTATTCTACGCACATGGAATGGAAACGTGTATACCTATAGCATTGTAAGGGGCTGGGCCCTGATTCTGTAACTTGCGTGAGCATTTACAACACCAATACTAATACAAATTAGTCACATGTATACAGTATGCCATCTATTAGAGATCTGAAGAAGTACAAGTTATGACGTCATACATTGCGAGACACGCAAATATAGTTGCGTGACCTACAGAGGTCTTGTTTCATACTTGCGTGACTATCTATCTCACTTTAATTCTGTCGTTGTCTCGTATTGCTGTCATTTTGCGCTTATTGTTGTTGTTTTATTTTTATTGTTATATTGCGTTTTTTTTTTTTGTTATTTCAAGTTTGTTAGTTTTAATTTGTTTTTATTTTTATCGTTTCTTTTAGTGATTAAATAATTCACAAATGTACGTATATCATAATTTGAGGTTATCAATTTACTTTATTATTTGTGTTATATTGTTTCAGATTATAACTAATTCTCCTCATAATGGCTTTAGCTATGATGATTTCAAACCTAATACCAACATTAAACTTAGCGGCGTAAAAACCAGGGAATACTGTAAAAACCTAACACACAAAATTCTCTATAAAAAGAACTAGGAGTAAACAGTGACGTCATAAAATATGCTGACGCAAATCTAGTCACGCAAGTGCTAACGGTCATGCGAACTGTCACATATTCCACCAGTTTCACGCATGCGTAGAGCACAGCTCATGATTTTCCAGAGGTTTTAATATATTTTGGAATGGGTACTTTTACTAATTATTCACTTAACAGTGGTTATGAAAACATCGTTCTTTGAAAAGTTTGGTTATATTTTGCGTTCGTTTTAATTTTTTTGGAAAAATCTTCTCGTACTGCAGGTTGCCTAGAAATTTGAAGTACCACGGCAGTAACGTTCGTTTCCGTTCCATAGTAGTATAGAGTTCACTGCCTATTAACTATTAGTTAAGGTATATGCAAACGAGTATTCCCTGATGCAAACAAGATCAAACTGCATCTATCTTCCCATCACTATTTTCTTAGCTGTTTTACACTTCACAATAAATTGTACAATTTTGTGACTTTCAATTTATTGGCGAATTATCGGTAAGTGTAATACATCAAAGTCGTATAATTTATTTTGAAAATAAATCGCACAATAATTTGTGAAAATTAGAATGTGTTAAATTTTCTCCGATTTTCTTAAAAATTTTTGGTTACTTTTCCAGTGCCAACTGTATAATAATTGACATATTGAACCATTTACGTGCTTTGTGTGTATCATGGAAGGTTTTTATTCTTGTGAAATGTCATAATGTTGTCGTAGAAGAAAAACCGAAACGAAACAAAAAGTTAACCTTAAAATATATCTTTCATTAAATGCGGTTGGTAGTTCTTCCCCCGACAACAATAAATTGTTAGAAAATTGTGAAGTGTAAAATATATTCAAAATAAATTGTGCAATTTATTTTATGATAAATTGTACGATTTATTGTGAAGTGTAATACTGGCTTTACATGAAAAGAAGTATAGACAACTCTTATTCGCTAGTGAAATAGAGAAATATGACGTCTAGCGGCGAAAATATGAACTAGTGCATGGTAGTAAGTCCTAGCCGAGGTAGCAGCGAATGCATCGTTTCTGTCACTTATTTAACAAATAAATCTTGAGTGAAGTGAAATTTGTAGGCTATACTTCATTTTACTTAAGAAAATAGTAGATTACTCTTAAGAGCCGACCGTTTTTACATGCATTGAATAAATAATTTAAATTTGTGAAACCAAGTTTTGTCAATAATAAATATATTTATCTGTAAAAATGTCAAAATCTAAAATTGCAACAAAATTTGGTTAAACATCACTTAATTCTTAACTCTCCACACCAGCTATGAGTGCCCGTGAGGTGACGCCCGAAAATAAGAACCTAAATTCTATAGAAAAATTTATTAGACAAATTTGCCAATTTGAAATAGTTGGTAGACGAAAGTTATGCATTCATCTTTTAAAATGGGAAAGGAACCGAGTAAAAATATGCGTGGTCCTTGCATTTTGTAAAGCAAGATTATATTTTGCCAGGTATAACTACAAGATTATAATTACTTGACAATAAAATAATAATACTTATCTCTCCATTAATCTACCAAAGACTAATAATGCAGTACTATGTAGATTCAAGAAAACAAAGACTCGAATCATGTAAATTCAAAATTCGAGAGAATGCTGAACATAATTTTTATATACTCTATCATTTGTGCCTCATATTCGTGATGTTACAATTCAGCTATGCGTATGTTGGGTTTCGTAATCAGGAATACTCGAGATTTCAATAATATTTCTGCTGTTTTTACACTATTTTATTCATTTATTAGATCCAAATTGGAATATTGCAGCATAATTTGGAATCCTGTTTACGAGATTCACCAAGATTTGCTGGAATCAGTTCAAAAAACATTTCTTAAATTTATTTATTTTAAAATTAATAAATCTTACCCAGAAAGAAATATGCCTTATTCAGCCTTGTTTGATGTAAAGAGCCTTTTGGAACGCCGGGAAAACACTCTTATTCTTCATCTATTTAGTCTAATTAATAATAGGATCGATGATCCCTGCTGTCTTGCTCTACTAAATTTCCACGCCCCCTCTATCTCTACTCGCTTCTCCTCCACTTTTTATCTCCCTTTCTCCCGTACCAATCTGCTCATGTCTTCCCCACTTTTCCGTATGTGTGCTCTTTACAATAAGAAATTCTCTGATTTAGACATATTTCTCTTGAATTACAAACTTTTGCGCAATACTTTAAATTCGTAATGTTTTTTTTATCTTGTATTGTATTTTTTGTACCACTATCCGTTTTGGGCTTGTCCTGTAGGATAGTTTTTCTTAAATAAATAAATAAATAAATATGAAACGGACTAGTTCGCAAAATTCAAAATGTTATTCATACTAGAAACATTATTTTTATTTAATATTAACTATTATATTAATATTACTTTGTATTTCAAACGCCGCAGTGTATAAGAATACAGTTGCGGGAAACGAAGCATCTACCTTAAACCGGCCATATTGTTACGTCACGCGCTAAGCTCCTCCTCTTATTTACTCGCGAATAGTCCAGCAATTATCTAGTGAAAGTCCCCACTACAAATCTTCGCGATGCTACTGCGCATTCTGACGTCACGCACCACGAGATATTTGCTGGACTGTACATTTAACTTTTGCTAGTTTCTTTACTAATTCATCAGATATAAGCAGGACAATGAAAAACCATCCATTCTGTGCTGTGTAACTGTTTACTGCTTTAAGTAAACGACTATTTCCGGTTGTTTAATTAAGAATTTTTTTCAGTGGCCTGTCCACCATTGACATCATCTTCAGTGGATATAGAGTGTACATACAATAATAGAACAGTGAATTGCGGGTATCCCGTAGTAGACGGAACAATAGCAAGATGCAAATGTAAAGAATTTTATGTATCATTAAATACATATCAATTTCCTACAATTAAATGTTCCAGAGGACATTGGGACAAACTTTTGATAGAATGTGTTCCAGGTTGATGACATAGACATTATTAATAACTATTTTTAGTGCAAGTGAGTAAAGTATGTCTTTTTCTTACGCTGAGAGCGAGTGCGCCAACTGGAAAAGTGAGAAAAAGACATACGTTGCTCACGTGTGCTAAACATGATTTTTTCCACAATCTTTGAAATATAATTTTTCTAAAAAACGAAACATTGTACTTTTTTTTATTAATGAAAAACTCAACAGTACATTAAGTTTATAAATGAATTTAATATAAAGTTAACTACAAAAAATTATTGTTCCTTCAAGTAGAATGGTAGATATTTATTGTGCAGTTTGTAACTCCATCAAAAATTTATGACTCCTGACATAGATTATTATAGGCTTGTGTATTTTGCTCATTTGTGAAAAAAGTTATTTACTTTGCTCACTTATGCTCCACATGCTACTTTCCTCACTATTTTAAGTTGAATAATAATGAATTTTGCTAACGGTTGTGGAAAAAACCCTTTTTTTCAATAGCAGATTTTAAAGTGTTTTTTCTACTGAAAATAGTGGATTAACTCAGTGGCGTAGCGCAGGTATTTGCCGCCCCCCCCCCCCCCCCCTACAAAACTTAAATTTTTATAAATGCAGATGCAAACATAATGACAGATAGAATCAGGGAGCGGGACGTAAGACAACGAGGGGAGGTTTGTTTGGGAGCATGTATAGTGACTGTATATACATCATATACCTATTAGACTAATATACTGCTGATCCCCTATCTCGCCAATGTGTTGTACATCCGTTAAAGAATATGAGATAGAAGATATATCTCCATCGCTCACAAGCGATACAGTGCTTTGTATGCGCATACTCGTGAAACTAAAATATATTTCTTAAGGTGAAATGGTACCCCAGCCCGCGAAATTCAAAATTACCAAAAAGGTTTTTCATTTTTTATTTAAAATTGTATGAAGTAATATGATTTCTTTGTATACACGAATAAAAAGGAGACAATTTGTCATCAAAATAACATACTTTCAATAATATTTGTATTTATTTAGACACCCAAAAAATATTTTAAATATTATTTTCAATATATCTCGAGTTCAAAACGTATTTTTTTTATTAAACTTGCATAAAATATTTATAAATAATAATATAAGGAATAAAATATGTAAAAATTAAAAAAAACGACTTTCGAGAACAATTTTAAAAATCCAAAAAACCTACTTTTTTCATACATTTTAATGTTTATCTTCTATACTAAACCTACAATTTTGTTCATACTTTAATATGTTTTGAAGAATATTGTTATACATAAATATAAAAAAAAATCGAAAATTAAATTCCGGAAACATACTTAAAAAAAATAAAATGTTCAATTTTATTTTTTTTCTCAAGTGTGTGAGGCGCTATTTCTAAAATTTATTTAGTGTTACGTACTGTACATATTTCTATATTTCTCAGGTAAATATTGTAAATATTTATCATTTAATATAAAAGATATTTGTAATTAAAACAAATTTGGTAAATATTTTCGTGAAATATAAGGACGTGGCGCTACGAGTAGACCTAGCGGTAGAAAGCTCAACTATAATGAAATCGGTGGCTCCATGGACAATTGAAAAATATTTTTACTGAATTTGTATTCTACGCCATTTATGAATTATAAAAAAACAAAGTAAAAGATTTACTACAAATACAAATTATAATTACATTTTATTTCTATTAAAATCGGTATTGTGCGTGAGAGAGAGTGAGATGGTGCTATGTAGAATGTAGAGATGGAAGATATGACGAAATGGTGGAGACGCGTACTGCTCAACAATCGCGGAATTGCAGAAAAAACGAGATGGTGATATGGAGAATGTAGATCTGATGTAGGTAGAAGGTATCACGTAATGGGGGAGGGGACGTAATATATTATAATTTGTAAAATAATTTGATTATCGTACCTCCATAAATAATAAAAAATACACACATTAATTTTTCAAATAATCTAGTGCAAACATAAGAATGGACCCAAAACCATAACAAAAAATAGTAAAATGTACACTGCTCAATAAATAACGACTAAGATAAAACTAACATTTTTTTAATAATTGCTTAATTGCTTCAAAATTAAGCGAACTTTCATTTAAAAATATTTCAAACAAATTGGTTTATGGGCCCATTCGTGGTACCAAAAAGTCATAATTGTTTTTTGTATAACTGCATTTGATCTTTAAAGAAACCTATAGCTATCTTTCTCACACCAGGTTTCTGTAGTAGGCTGCGCGAGAGAGATACCAGTAGTATTATGTCATCTGTGGCCCTGGAAATAAATTTAAATATCTCGCAAAGTAATTATGTACTACCAATGGAAGTTAAGAAATTCAAATTCGAAGGGGGGGGGGGACTAGCATTCCTGTACTGCACTTTTCAAACAGTTTTTATTTTAACATAAATTTCTTGCATTAAACTTAATAATTTAAATACACCTGTAATTATAAAGTATGTAGACTTATACAATGTTATAATATTCATTTATTTCAGGTAAATATAACTTAAAATAGCATATATTTCAAGAACATTTAGGTCCATGTTCATATAAAAACACATAAGCGTGACGTCACGTCAATCTTTTCAAAATTCGGGAGACCATAACTCGCTTATTAAAAAAAAAGTATATTTTCTTTAGTAGCTTAACTAAAGATTTTATATGCTATTTCAACGTCATACCAACGAACCTTTTAAAAAATAATAAATAATGTAATACAACTTATATTTTATTGTAAATTATATTTTGTTGTTTAAATAATACGAAAAATGGCTTAGAATACAAATTCAAACTGCATACACATTTTCCTATCGTACAAATAAATCGTTGAAATTATATTCTTTGTTTGTACATTTCTCGCCTTGAACACTTGTCACTTGTCACTGTGTACAAATCTATAACATGAAGTTGCTGCACATCAGTGAATTCGAACTTCGCACGTTATCTGTATTTCGGAACTTTGAAAATAAAATTATTTTTTCTACAGTCTATATGTAAAGTAGGCATTTGCGATCGCTTTTGTCAACGCAAATGTCACTTTGCCGCTCATGCGCGACATATAGTAGAAAAAACGCCCGCTGTCCGAATTTCTAACTATAAAATGCATCTCCACAAGTCAATCTGACTTATGATTGTTCTTTGTTTTGTCGGTATATTACATAACCAAACAAAATGCCGTACTGCTTAAAAGCTGTTTAAAACTGTCAAACTTATTTCTTGTGACTTAAAAACTGCCAAAGCTGTTAAATTTTCCTAACAAATCTTATTTTGGAATGTTTTAAAACTAATTTCTGGGAGATTTAAAAGCTGTGAAACTTTCAAATTGTTTTCTGGTGACTTAAAAACTGCCAAAGCTGTCAAATTTTTTCAACAAAATCTTTTGATGTGTTTTAAAACTAATTTCTGTGAGACTTAAAATCTGTTTAAAACTGTCAAATTGATTTCTGGTGACTTAAAAACTGCCAAAACTGTCAAATTCTTTCAACAAAATCTTCTTTTGGAATGCTTTAAAATAATTTCTGAGAGACTTTAACGCTGTTTAAAACTGTCAAATTGATTTCTGGCGACGTAAAAACTGCCAAAGCTGTCAAATTCTCTCAACAAAATCTTCTTTTGATATGTTTTAAAACTAATTTCTGGGAGGCTTAAAAGCTGTTTAAAACTGTCAAATTGATTTCTGGTGACTTAAAAACTGCCAAAACTGTCAAATTCTTTTAGCAAAATCTTCTTTTGGAATGTTTAAAAATAATCTCTGGGAGAATTAAAAGCTGTTTAAAACTGTCAAATTGATTTCTGGCGACGTAAAAACTGCCAAAGATGTCAAATTCTTCCAACAAATCTTCTTTTGGAAGTTTTAAAACAAATTTCAGGGAGACTTAAAAGCTGTTGAAAAATGTCACTTGTCTACATTCTTAATGGCAACGTTTAGTCAGGACTGCTTTGTCGGTATATTACATAACCAAAAAAAAATCCCGTACTGCTGTGTAAAGGAGAACAAAAATAAAATAGGACAATCATTTACTAAAACGAAAGTAAAAAATGCTTAGATTAGATTATTTCAATAGCTCAAGAAGAATGCAAAATAACGATAAATTAAAATTAAAAAATGTAATCGTTATTTTTTTAGTAGTACTGTAAATACAAGAGTGTACATTTTATTAATTTTATTATGGTGGATGACCCCATTGTGGCGACTGTTGAAAAAATCTTGTGTGTGTTTCGAGCGCAAATGGACATTGTCGATTTCGAGAGAACCTCTTAATCGACAATGTCCCATTTTGCGCTCTTAATACACAAATAGCTATTATACTTTTTAATATTATAAATCTGTTGTGGCCAGCACAATACCTTTCGCCATTTTCATTTTAATAAAAAAATTTTACGGTAAATACAAAATATTATGTAATAAGTGAATTTTATGTAATATATGTTACGATTTTAAAATTTGTTATTTGTTATCCATTCTCTTCCCAAGAAACGTTATTTTTAAAATATATTATTAATATTTCATACGAACAAAATATTTTTACTTCGTTAATAAATTTGAAAATATTATTTGACGTCGCGTTCAATAAGTTTAGTAAGGTTAAAATATGTTGGTATTAAAGTTTGTATCATAGATGGCCCTGTAGTGTAAAGCTTGATTTACACAATTTTTTCTTTACATAAATACAAAATTAATTCCCGGTTTCTCCACAGCAACTTGAGTTGTTGATTATTGCTGCTCTATGATTGGTCAATTTGAAATTTAGCGATTCAAAATAAAATGCCATCTGCCAAACGTTAAAGCTGTCATTGTGTTTATCAGGGTTTAAGTTTGTATTCATTCAACAATATTCTACGTGGATACAGGATTTCCCTAATTTTGTCGACGTTAACGTCGTGGATACTGTGAAGAAAGTCGATATTGTCGAAAATGGCAGAAATCCGCGACAAATAAGTAACAGAATTGATTTGTTCCAAATATATTATATTATTTATTTTTAATATTTCTATGTAGACCACCGACAGTCCTATAAACGGAAGCCTTTTTCTTCGATGTCGTCCTCCTTGCATTAGTCTTCATATTTTCACACATTTTATTACCAATGCTGCGGCAATTAATTTCCCGGTGTTATCTTTTTGAATATTGGACAAAGACAGCAATGATTTTTACCTCCCGCTACCCTAGGTAAGGGAGGTATAGGGATCGTGCTAAAAATTATTATTTTCATTTGTTCTAGGTAACCTATAAATTTGTACCATCCGACATATATTTACTTTTAGAATGTTTTTAGGTTTGTGACTTGGAACAAAGTATGACAATTATCGAATAGATGGAGATCGTAAAATATACAAATATTTCTACTTTATCGACTTAGTCATAATTATTCATTTCAGTGCTCACTAGCGCTCGCCTCGGTACAGAAACAAAATAACGGGGGGTACCATTTCACCTTAACGGTCAGGAAAATTTCCTTCCAAGTGACAATTTTGTAATTAGATTGAAATAAATATATATACAAATATCAACAAAGTAAAGAATTTTTATACATAATATTATCATTATAATTTAATATTGTTTATGTATAATAACTTTACTATAACGCGAAATTTAAAATTCAATGAAATTATGATAACTAAACAAATATTCTCACCCTTTAAAATTGAGCCAAAGTTTTCTAGGTAAGAAATACATGAGGAGTAAAATTATGTTTTCAGCGTTATGAACTGAGTTTGAATTTGGCGCCTACAATTGACCGTTACACTTTTCTGGTGTATCACAGTGACTTCCAATAACGCAAGTGATTTACAGGAAACTTCAACTTTAAAATCCCACTCTTTCGTTATCTCTGTGGCGACGCCAGTAGCCAATAGAATTATAGAATGCGAGCATGCGCATCCAAAGCACTGTATCGCTTGTGAGCGATGGAGATGTATCTTCTATCTCATATTCTTTAACGGATGAATCGCGGAGGATTAGCAGTATATTAGTCTAATAGGTATATGATATACATAGTGTGGCCAACCGCCGCCATATTTAGGCAAAATACGCGGGAAATTTGAATTTATATGATGTGAAAATTTAACAAAATTCAATAAACAATTAATGAAATAGCATATTAAATGGAAACAATATTTATTTTCATTTTAAATCCTTTCGAAGAACTGTTTTCACAACCAACCGCCAGAAACCAGGCATCTAAAATATATTCCTTAATATTAGACATTTTTAGTAATTTTGACAGTTAACCTAAAAAAGATATGATGTTAAAAAATATGTATATATTACTTTGTTATAAATATACATACACGTGTAATTTAATTATTTACACTATCTAAAATATAAATATAGTATAATTACCTTCAATTCACGTATAATTCACGTAACAAATCTGAAAATGTCACTTTGTCGGCATAATATCCGCCATATTTAGGGAAATTCTCGCCAACCAATCAAAATCGATCCCCCTATTGGCCAAACTACCGTGAGTATTTTTTAACGTGAAACATTGGGTTTGTCATATCCATGGTAACTTGACATTTGATTGACAGCAATGTATTTGCCCGTTCCGTTTAAAATGAAACATAGGGAACGAATTTGACATTTGATAAAACGTCAATGAAGGTTAATTTTGTTTAAATAATTATACCTGCATTCTAAATTAAAATTAGTTGTAGAAAAAATATAGTGTGTACCTTGTGCCCGAGGGGTTTTCTGACTAGGCTAAATTTCTTACAATATTTAAATACAATACTTCTGTCAAATTCATTCCCCATGTGACATTTTAAATGAGACAGACAAATACATTGCTGTCAACCAAATGTCAAATCATAACTTATAGGAAAATCCAACGGTTATCTGTCATATTGACAAGATGTCATTAGAGGTTAACTTTGTTTAAATAATTATACCTGTTTTCTAAAAATTAAATTTAGATGTAGAAAAAACTGTGTGCACCTTGTGCCCGAAATATGTTTAGTGCTCTCGAGTGGTTTTCTGACTCTGCTAAATTCCTTACAATATTTAAATATAATACTTCTGTCAGATTCGTTCACTATGTTTCATTTTAAATGGAACGGGCAAATACATTGCTGTCAATCAAATAAAAAATCAAGCCGTAACCATGGATATGACAAACCCAATGTTTCACGTTAAAGAATACTCACGGTATATACAGTCACTATAGTAGCATGCTCTTCTATCTCTCTCTCTTGCATATGACGTCAGTTCTGTAAGTGGCTATTCATAGAAACCGAAAAGTACATAATTTTTAAATTTACATATCTCGCTTATACAAAGAGCTACTTTAATCATACTTGATGTTTTCGACGCAGAATTCAATTGTCTAAAACTTTTATTTGAAGCATTTATTATTAAAATCAAAATAACACCATTTTTTTCAAGAAAAACTGATACCAGTTTCAAGTAAAGTATCACTTCCGGTTAGACTATTTAGACTATTATGTTATTACCATTGATATAAAAGTATTATATACCAAATTTGAAAAGTTTTGGATTATATTTTAATATAGTTTTTCATTAAAATCTATTATAGGCTTCAAGTAAAGTACCACTTCCGAAAGTTATGTAATGACCAAAAAGGGAGTTGCAGAACTAGATGTTATAACAGTCCTAAATACAAAATTTTAACTTTCTACGGCTTCCCGTTTTTCAGTTATGCGAGATACGTACGTACAGACGTCACGACGAAATTAGTCAAAATGGATTCAGGGATGGTTTAGAAACCGAAATTTTTTGCGATTACAATACTTCCTTCACTTCATACAAGGAAGTAAAAAGTAAAAGTGCTAGATCTCAGCTTCTGTTAATAACTTAACAATTGAAATTTTGTATGTTGATTGAAAATGCTACGCTACTGGATCAAGTTTAACCGCAAGGGTATATAAAATAATTATTTAACAGCCAGAACTTGAATTTTCTATTCTTTTGTTTTTGAGCTACAGGTTAAACCTTGTTTTACACTTATTTTGAAAAAACACTTCATATCTCGCTTATTATGAGAGATAAAGAAAAAATTAGATACTTTTTATATTGTTTTTTTACGTAGAATAACATGTTGTAATTAGGTTTTTTTTTTTCAAAAGTTGATCATTCTCGAGATATATCAAAACATAATACCAAAATATCTGATGTGGACACCACATGACTTCCTTTTACGCCTGTTACTTTGACATTGACATTAAATTCTTTATTTTTTTGTTATTTTTTTCCTAATTCCTAGCAAACTTAATTACAGAAACCAATAGGTACATAATTTTTAAATTTACATATCTCGCATATACAAAGAGCTAATTTAATCATACTTGATGCTTTCGACACAGAATTCAATTCTCTAAAACTTTTATTTGAAGCATTTATTATTAAAATCAAAATAACACTATTTTTTTCAAGAAAAACTGATAACAGCTTCAAGTAAAGTATCACTTCCGGTTAGACTATTTGAACCAAAATCTATTATGTTATTCCCATTGATATAAAAGTATTATATACCAAATTTGAAAAGTTTTTGATTATACTTTAATATAATTTTCATTAAAATCTCTTATAGGCTTCAAGTAAAGTATTACTTCCGGGTAGACCATTTTAACTAAAATCTATTACGTTATTCCCATTGATATAAAAATATTATATACCAAATTTGAAAAGTTTTGAATTATATTTTAATATAGTTTTTCATTAAATTCTATTATAGGCTTCAAGTAAAATACCACTTCCGCGTAGACCATTTTAACTAAAGTCTATTATGTTATTCCCATTGATATAAAAGTCTTATATACCAAATTTGAAAAGATTTGGATTATATTTTAATATAGTTTTTCATTAAAATCTATTATAGGCTTCAAGTAAAGTACCACTTGCGAAAGTTATGTAACGACCAAAAAGGGAGGTGCGCAACTAGATCTTATTGCAGTCCTAAATACAAAATTTTAACTTTCTACGGCTTCCCGTTTTTTAGTTATGCGAGATACGTACGTACGTACACACGTACGTACGTGCAGACGTCACGCCGAAATTAGTCAAAATGGATTCAGTTATGGTCAAAATGGATATTTCCGTTGAAATCTGGAAACCGAAATTTTTCGCGATTACAATACTTCCTTTACTTCGTACAAGGAAGTAAAAATTAATAATTCAAGTTTTAACCAGTTTAAAAAAAAGAATGTAGACTTGTTATACATCATTGAAAAGCTTATAAAATACGGAAAAGATGAGACTATTTTTAACATATGGTCCCATATAAAAAAAAATATTGTGTTTGTGTTATTTCTCGAGATTTATTATGTTTTGAAAAAATCTAATTACACCATGTTATTCCAAATAAAAAAAAACCGTATAAAAAGTGTCTAAACATGTTTTCTTTATCTCTCATAATAAGTGAGATATGAGATATTTTTATAATAAACGAAAAACAAGTTTTAGCTTACATACATATATACATACATAAAATCACGCGTGTCCCACTTAGTGGATTAGCAAAAACCCGAAAACAATAAGAAAAGGGATGAGTAAGAGCTCAGCTGAATCACTTAACTCTTTAATAACATTCTTCTTTCGACTAGTCGAAAATCATCATAACATTCATACAAAGAACATATTAAAGTGACCGATTTTCGGTAGCGAATAACCACATCCGGACCACAATAATAGTTACGCAACAATCATCCTTCGCCACACATTCCTATCCATGCACACTTCTTTCACCTCAGCCACATTCATAAACGTATTCATACATAAGAACATATTAAAGTGACCTATTTTCGGTAGCGAATAACCGCATCCGGACCACAATAATAGTTACACAAAAATCATCTTTCGCCACATATTTCTGTACAAACATACTTCGTTCACCTCGTCCACATAAAAGTTCAGCTGTCTCTCCATTCTCATAAAACATTCTTACTAACCATACATCTTCACACCACATTAATTACGAAATAATCATCCCTCGCCACACATTCCTATCCAGGCACACTTCTTTCGCCTCAGTTGTAGCCTAGCTCAAAAACAAAAAACGATGGAAAATTCCTTTGGTTGTCTTAAAAAAGACTCGAATTTGTCCGATCCTGTAAAATTAACGTTATCTGAAAGATCTGTTTTTCAAACAGAATAACAACTTTTTATATTTTAAAATTGTACTTGAATAAAAATTTAAATTATAATTGATTTTTCTTATTTTTTTAAAATCTGCTATAGAAAAAATGAAAAAAAAAAATAGAATTTTATACACGACGATAAAATAAATAATCTTATTATTTATGAATTTTAGAATGTGGTGAAGGTGTAGCAAAAGGTGCAACAAATGTAGTTAAAGGTGGAGAAGCAAAATTTGGCGAATTTCCTTGGCACATTGCAATTTACCACCTCGAAGAAAACGAACATATCTACAAATGTGGTGGTTCCATTGTAAATCCTTTAATTATCATATCAGGTAAGTAATAGTACATTGAAAGACAAGTCTTACGATGACCATTAATGTTAATGTTGTAACGGCGACGAAAAGAAGGACACTGTTGTCCCTATTCGGTCGCCATTTTGTAATGACGTCCCTGCTCGTTCTGCATGCTGTCAAAGGGTTTGCTCGGGCGCCAATAAATCGGAAACACAGCACAAGGAGAGATGGTCGATCCTGTAAAGGACGCTCTCATAGCGTCGCTGAAAAGGGTGGCTTGAACGCCAAAAAGGGCTCGGGTAGCTTAGTGGAGACAGAGTTCGGTTTTTGACAATGAAATCAATTGTAATCATTTTTAATATTTTATTAAAATAAATTAAAACGAGGAAGTAATAAATATAACAAAGCAAAGTAACAATCGTTGGCATTCTATCGGCAAATGAACAAGCGATACTTGCAGGATATTTTCTCTACCACGCACGATCAACAATGAACGGGCAACAATGGCACACACCAAGGTTGCGGGAACACGCTATGAACGAGTAACAATGGCACACACCAAAGTTACGGGAACACGGTACGGTTACAGTGTTGTCACTTTGACAACACTCATCAACAATCGCGATTTCAATCTAAGACAGTGTTGGCACACACCAACACTCATTGACAAACGCGATTACGGTAAACAGCGGCCAACACCACTGCACAAAACAACCGGCTACACCAGTACGGTCCACCTTCTGCGCTCTCTCACGAGCTGCTGGCACACACCAACAGCACTGAGTCAGAGGCAGCCAGCTCACCTGGCCCTCACCAGGTTCGCAGAAGACGGCACACACCATCTTAAGCTCGTTGGAGAGCTAACGCTCCCTTGAGAGAGCACACACTCTCTGCCTGTAGCTAATGCTCGAGCTCGTATTTATATCCCGAAAAACCGTTAAAAATATCAAAAAAGGTTCAAACACGTTTTTACTCATCCTGCAAATTCTCGCCAAGTTTGAATAAAAATATAAAAAATACAGTTTCTTGTAGGATCGAACCGAAGATCTCTAGCGTGCTGGTCAAGCGCACTAGCCACTCGACCACACAATAGCTGACAGATAAACAACAATTTTATAAACATTAGCAGCTATAACCAAAATACAACAATACATTTTACAACAAACGACATACAATATAACCAAACAGTTATATTGTATGCGTAATTCAAAACAATACAAACCAATGAAAAATGCAAAACAATATTTTTACTTGTGGGATTTGAACTTTGATTTAAATAATCAAACTTTAGCAAAAAACTGACATGCTAACCACAAGACTATAACGTTAAACACGAAGAATAAATTCAGATCTAGTGACCATCGTCACAATGTATAGAAAATCATTCACTAACACCTTCGCTGCCAAGCGGTCATTTCAAAATTGTCCCTGAAGACCAGAACTATTACCTTATAACATGGTTAATTCTATGTAGTTTGGTAGTTTTATTTTAATTTTAGCTATATTCAGTAATTAGTTATTAATAAAAATACGAGCGGACACCGGTGTCTGCCGTTGGCGCAGAATAGGGGTTTCCAAGGCTACAGCTTTTTAAGAAATACTTATTGGATATCAGAGTTCATCATGTATAAGTAATATTAAGATGAATAAAATCGTTAATTTGCTTATTTTTATTACTCTAAAATCAAAATTAAAATGTAATGCATTTAAATTGAGTGCATAAAATTCACTATCTGCCATCTTTGTGACGTCAACGGCACTCTGAAAATTCTGATTGGCTAATGGCTTTTCGAGCGCGCAGATCATGTTCGCGCTGGTTCTGACATGACATTTGAACGAGCCAGAACAAGTGTTATTTTGACGAAATTTAAGGTTACAAGAAATTTTTACTGAATTTCCTGTTAGTTTTTTGAAGAATCTTTTGAAAAAACAAGTGAAGTAAATAACCAATAATGCTGTTTATATTAAAATTGTTCACTTTCTTTAGAATATGGATCCTGAATTTGTGCAGACAGTCGACAAAGAACTGTGTCAGCAGTTGATGGAGGAGGCAACAATATTTTGGAAAATAGACACTTACAAAATTGCAATTTGCACGAGCGCTTCTAACGGCAAAGCATAAAAATCAAGGTTGCTATGGTTACCCCGTACAAACAAAGACCTGTCATCAGCCGTAGACTTTACACTCTAGCCATCGTTTTAGTTGAATAATCGAATCATCTTCAATATTATCAAACAACACATCTTCTGGTTTTAAACTCATTTTTATTAAACACAACGTACAAATCACAATAAAGAATTAGGTTTAACACTGAATAACAGATGCGAGTACAATGACAGATAGGAACAGGGAACGGGACTCAAGACAACGAGGGGAGGTTTGTTTGTATGCATGACCTTCTATATCTCTCTTGACGTCAATTTTGTAAGTGTCTATTGCAGTATTCCCCAAATTAATTTATGAAATCAAATAAATAGTTTCATAGTTGTTTGTTATTTTTTTGTCTTAAATAAAACATCATTTTACCAATAATTTTATTTATTATTAATTAGAAAGTTAAACATGTGCTAATTTTATAATTTTAATGATAACAGGATAGGACAAGAATCAGGAGCAGCGTTTTTACTTTCTGGCTGTAAATTGAATACACAAATAATTAAATTAGTAAATTAATTAACATGTTTAGATTTAACTCCATTATAATACGGAATATTTATATTTAGTCATTATAACTTGCACGTGCTTCTTCATTTTTTGGAACCGTTACATATACATATTTTCTTTGGATTATTTTTCTGAGGAATTAGAGCAGCTCGGTACGAAACAGTATTTCATCACCACCACAAAAAAATAGAAAAATAATATTTAATTATCTCCAAAATTACTATAAATACTCAAGTTTTACCTGATTTGTATGTACAATCACAATTTTTTTAAAAATATCTTCGATAAGTACTACAAAATAAGTTGAGGAACAGAATTTAACAACTGGTTACTTTCTTGGGTTATGTATCATTTGTTTACATCTTATAGATCTTACATGTTCAATGTCCATGTGCGGAACGACCTACCCACAGTGTTTGTTATATATCCGTCTCACTCAGCTCTAGAAACGTATGTTCTCGCGGTGTCATTGAGGTCACACGCACCGATGATTTTCTCGATCCTCATTTATAGTAACTTTAATAATTTTTTTCTGGCTTATTAGACGCTTTTTGGCCAAAATAAAAAACACAGGTCTAATATTTTTATATAGAGATTAACATATTAAAAAATGAAAAAACTTGGAAACCCCTATTATTACATACTGGATTTTGGATCTCAATGCGCCATAGCGGACACATTTTATCTTTTTTCCTGCGCCACAGCAGATACCTTTAGCGGACACATGGAGGTATGAAACAAATATGGAGGTAGCTTATGCGAACTCAAATGAAGCCAACTGCTCCCCACTACCAGTCGGGACCATCTGTCATTTTGTGTCGTGTACAATACAAAGTTTTGTTGAGATTTAATTTTCTGGTGTGTTGAGCGAAGTAATATATTGTGGACTATTTTTATTATTGTTACTTCTTTATTAAAAAGGTGTTTACAAAAAATTAGAGTAGAATTTGCTAATCCAAAAATGAGGATTAGCTTAAACTTAAATGTTTTAAAAAAATGTATAAATACAAACATTTTTTTTTACTTTGCATGAACATTGTTTTGAACATGGGCCCCTGGAAAATCATATAGTTCATTTAATTAAATCTATATGTCATAATTATTTTAAAGTTAGTTTGCATTTTTTAACAAAATCAAATATTGATAAATCCCAAAATATTAGAATTTGAAATAACAAAATGACATTGTTTAGAAGCTACTAAAAGACTGTTTTTTTATAATAAAAATGATCTAAATCAATTGTTTATTTTTTAATGTACTCTTATACCTTTTTCATTTAATTTAGACGTAACATATTTTATTTAATTTTTACAAATTGTAGTGAATAAAAGATTAGTAATTATTTACTACTGTAATTTAATGTCTAGTATATATTTGAAGTAACTTTTTACTATTTAATATTTCCAAATAGTTTTTAATTTATTTTCATAAGAAATATAATTATCAGTAAATCCCTTTTTTAAAAAAACAAAGTAATGATATTGTTTCAGTTACACGTGCCGTTACCGCGAGATCCCTACTCTAGCTCGGGACCAATACATGTATGCGTCCGTCCCCACTAGGCTTCACTCCCCTCGCCAATAGTATCGCTTTACGCTCTCTCCATATTTGTTTCATACCTCCATGAGCGGACACAACGGAATCGGCGGACACAAATAAACTTGTATGGACAATATGCGCAATAATGTTGAATTGTTGTATTCTGTAAGTTTCTTTTCATCAGTGTAGTATAATCTGTCTTTAGGGTTGTATCTAAATCATGACAGAACATGCAAAAAAAATTGTAAATATGGCTATGGAGATGCCTTCTCTAAGTCCAAGTCCTGAAGGTATTATTTTAATTTTTAATAATTATTAGTAACTATTTTGGACAGATCCATTCCATGCTTCGGATGATTCGAGGTGCTGCCGAGAGATGAATTGTCTGATGATTCCGATGAATACGAGGGACATGTGTACAAAGAGTATACATCAGTTTCTTCAGAGTTATCAAGCAGCGAGTCTTTTTATAATACTGATTTACTCAAATGTGTATACTTGATTTTTTTTTACCGTGTCCGCTTGGCCTCTTAAAATAAAAATATTAATTTATCTTCTGTACGCCAGAGCGTACACAAATAGCGGACACATATCTAAAACTATTAGTATAAAACATATCGAAAAACTAAGATAGTCAAAGTATCCTAAGGCGCCACAGTATAGACTCATATTCAATGCTTCATCTAATACATTTTTTAGGCGGCTATTACATAAATAGTTGTTTCACGTATCGTTTGTCAACCGTAAAGTGTCACTTTTTTTTGACATCTGTCAAAAACAACTTTACGGCCGCTTTTACTTTACGGCCGCATTTACTTTACGGCCGCTACAATCACTCGTTTGTTTAAATAGTAAATTCAATACTCCCTAATAGACAAATACATATATTTAGAAATAATTACAATTTAACTTACAATTACAACGAATAGAAACTATTTAAATGAACAAAAAAACACAAAACTAACTTAAAATATAGACAAGATATTAAACTTAAAATTAGAACATGAATTGAAACCATTTAAATGAACAGGCAACAAAACTAACTTAAAATATAGCCAAGATATTAAATTTACAATTTTAACATGAATAGAAAATATTTAAATGATACTAATTAATTTATATTTTACTTATTATTAATACTAATATGAAATGTGCAATTAGTGCATTTAGAAAACTTCATTCCACTTGCAGAGGTAGTGGACAATGCTTGACTGCCAGTTGTTACAGATTTGCAATTGTTCACATCAACCACCAAATTTTCAGTCTCAATTACATTGTTGGTGGTAACAAAGGAAGTTGAAGCTCCATCTCTACCTGTAAGAATTCTGCTTGAAATTTCTTTTTTGCTGTTTATGCAATCTTCCACATAACCCTCCGCCACAGTCGAAGATTTCCAACCGCCATGCCGTTTTAGCATTAAAATATCGCCTCCTGCTTCTACTAAGAGTGAGGCTGAGCTTCTTCTGAAGCAGTGGCCTGTGTAATTGTTGGGGTTCGGCAATTGTAAATATTTTGCAATTAGACTTGGAATTTTTCCAAATGTATGCACTCCTATAACTTGAGTGCTGCACTTTCCTTGGCGACAGTTAACAAAAAACGTTTTGTGGCTTGTATGGGGAGGACGTAGGACTAAATATTGCCTGTATAACTCTAAAGCACTTAATTCTTCGACTATTTCATCGGTTATGGTGAAAATTCTTTTATTTCCTGTTTTTGTCTCTGGGATTGTAATTATCAGCATATCACCTTTATCTTGAATGTCATCCATCGCTATTTTTCGTAACTCCTCTCTCCTGCATGCTCCAGCTAATCCAATTATCAAGCAAACCTTCATGAAAAAGTAAACCATTTAAACTATGTGCATACGTATAAAAAAATGAATACCTACCTTCCACATGAGATAATTTTCATTCGGCGCTTCTCGCAAGAATTTTATTATTTCACTTCTTGTTTCTTTAAAAACGCAATGAGTTTTGAAAATTTACTGATATCGATATCCTTTTTTACCATCACGGTTAATTTTATCATAGAATAGCAAGACCACAACGTCGAAGCTTTTAATGATTTAGCTTTCTCCGAAAAAAACGCAAGAAACACATTTTCCGTTAAATTTTTAATTTTATGTAGCTTGCACCATTCTTCAAAAATATCAAATTATTTAAGATCAATTTTCTGGGACTTTTCGGGCAATAAATTTAACGTCGCCCTACCCGCAGCTTCATGTATTTCTGGCGGAGTATTAGAGATATCTTCGCTATCTGAACTGCTCATTTTCTTGCTTCTCAGTTAATAATTGTAGATATTTTATCACGAGATACACACGTTTTCACCACGATTTAAAATATTTTGGCAGTAAACAACACAACAGTACAAAACAGATTGTTTTGTGAGTTGTCCAGGTGATACAGCAAAGCACTCTGCAAGTGACATGAGGTGCGTTCGGCAAATGAGTTCTGTTCACTCTTTTCACTCTGTACACTCCTAGCACCGTTCGGTAATTACATGGAGTGATAAGCGTCGTAAAATGGAGCGTTCGGCAAATGCAGAATGGAGTCAAGTGGAATGAAAAATGTTAACTCCATAAGCCCCAACCTCGATATGCAAGCATACATGGAGTTTTTTTTTTGTTTTATTTGACATCTGTCAGATCATTTTGTATGTCGGAATGGTAAGAATTCTGTACCTTTTCTAATATATACTTTCTTCAGAATCATTAAAGAATAATACCAAACTGATTAACTTCTGTATGGTTCATTATTTATTTTTTTAGCAGTGCAGTATATAAGATTGTCAAAAAAAGGAGGTTATTATATTCGTGCACCAAAATTTTAACTCTACTCGTTCGGTTAATCACAAATAAAGGAGTGTACCTTGTTCCCTCGATCTACACCAACTCCAGCTCTACTCCCACTCCACTCCAACACCGCTCCGTAAATACTCCAACTCCGTATGATTTACCGAACGCACCTATGAATAACCAAATATATGTAATTGTCAGATAACTGTCACTGTCAAAATTGTGAAATTGATTTTTAAAATAAAGTTTATATCTTTTTGTGATAGTCGCCGAAAAAAATGTTGTGTGCACCTCGGTTAAAAGTTCTTTTTAGCCTCATCTGATTTTCTGGCCTCGGCATTCGCCTCGGCTGCAATCTACAGATTCGGCCAAAAAAGATCACTTTTACAACCTTGATACACAAATAACTATTATCTGCTTGGCGAAAAGCGAAAAAAAGACGCTGACGGACACCGGTGTCCGCCTTGGCGCATAACGAAATATCACGATGTCCGCCATGGCAGCGAAGGTGTTAATGACCCCCTACTAGTGCATGATTTTTATTAATAAACGATGTTAGTGGGTAGCTATAGATACCGCATAATATTGCTGAACAATTGTTAAAACATGTGTCAAACGTTACGAACCTAAATTTTTTTGTCATGGAATAAAATCAGTAAGATAAGGTCAACGAAAAAAAAATCTGATATGGCCAACACAAAACCTCCCGCTATTTAATTTTCATTAATTTAAATACATACCTACCTACGTACTTACTAACGCTGCAAACTATTCCATTGCAGAAAACTATTGTTTTATTTACTATTTTCTTTTTAAAATGTCACTATTATTAATTTGAAGTGATAAGTTTTCTGACAGTGACATTTACTGTCAGTTACATTCATTTGAAAAATGAACTGTGTAACAAAGGAATAGTTTTTATCTTAGGCTTCGCGACTAATAAAAAAAATATTTTTAAATTTATCTGTAAAATATATAGAAAAAGTATTAATGGATTCCTGTAGAAAATTCAATAATCTTTTTCATTAGACATAAAATTCGAAAAAATGGCATTTAATGGTATTTTTTGAAGAAAAACCACTATGAGCTTCAGGTAAAGTGCCATTTCCGGTTATCCGATTTACACCAAAATCTAATGGCATCTTTTCATATTAGAATAGGATATAAATACAAGGTTTCAGAATTTTCTGAATGATATTTGAGTTAGAGCGAAGACAAAATCCATACACATACATTACATACACACATACACACACACATACACACATACAGACATCATCGTGAAAATGTTAAAAATGGATTCTAGGGACCTTAAAACGTGGTCATCTACTAAAATCTCGATATGAGATTTTTAGCACGATCCGTATACCTCCATTACTAAGGATAGCGGGAGGTAAAAATTGTAACTCCTGTGTTAGGAGATTTCACTCATATCGAATTTTTATATAAATTTTATACATAATTATTTCTCCCCATATAACTGTTATTGACGCAAATTTCTTTTCTATATATTTTATCATTCTTTTTTATAAATGCTGAAATATATTACATACTTTCAAAACGCGCGGATTTTTCCGGGCTTGATGACGCAACCGAATCCGGCTCTCTTTTATTGGCCGACACTATAATGGGGGCTGTCAGGCAAAGCTATCGCAGATGGCAGCACTCCAGTAAAAGCGATTTCAATGATTTAAACCGGAGAAAATAATGGCGGTTATTACGAATAATTTGATGCAAAAATAATTAGATAAAAATACATAAGAAACATTATACACAATTTAACAATAATTTTGCAACACTTTTATTGCAATCATAAATCCTTAACAATAAAATTAAATTGTCAAAATTTGACAGTGACAGTAGTGAGTCATCCGACAGTATTTTCAGTTTGCATTCTCTGTGGGTAAATACACATTATGGAAAATAATTATAATTTATGGTCCATTAATAATTTAAAAGAGGAATTAAGGTTATACTTCTTATGAGCGCTGTTGGTTGTCAGATTTGATACCAGAATGTGCAATTGTAGACAAACTTTGTACTAGCGCTTACTTGCTCACATGCATATTTTATTGCTGAATCGCAGAGAGCTATTGCGGGAGTGGCGCCATTAGTTCATCAAAATCCCACTGACAGCCCTCATCAAACCAGTGACTGCCAGACTGTTCCACTGAAGTATTTGGTTATGGGTTTATGCGGCTACACGCTGTTATTTTTACAAATACTACAATGTACTAAATTTAAGATAAGTAAAAGAAAAGAAAATAAGAACAAAATGAAATTTTTAGATTTAACAGCCGCGCAACATTGATAAATGGTTTAGAACCTCTGATAATAACAGCCAAGACAACAACTGCTGAGAGAGAAAGCACGATATAATGCCATTGCTCTCCAGCACTGGGTTCGGTTACGTCGTAAAACGCTGGATACCAAATATTTGCAATTTTTTTCGATAAGAAGCTGAATTTTAAGAAAAGAAAAATTAGGGAATTTCTGAATTTAAAAATACTATAACATATAAAAAAAATCAAAAAATCGTGGAATGCCCCATTAAAATGTCTCAACCATTAATCACCCTCATTAACGCACTTGATAGTTAACAGATATTTATACACCAAGTGACCTAAAATAATGTTTATCCATGAGAAGTTAATTTCTTCGAGTGAATAAACATTCTTAGCTCACGTGGTTAATACAATATTTTATACAATGGGGGATTACGGCTCAATCGAATTAAAGGAAAATAGTAAAAAATACGAATGTATGTGCTGAATAACGAATATTAATAAAAAAAATGAAATGGTATTATTGAGATATTTCGGAAATAAAGGGTTTTTGGTTATAGCGCTTCGACACTAATATGAAAATATTTTGATTGGCGACCGAGAGACCACCTACACATGCATTACAAATAGCGTGTTAGGAGGTGGGGATTATTACCAATGGAAGTTAAGAAATTCAAATTCGAAAGGAGGGGCTAACATTCCTGTACAGCAGTTTTCAAACAGTTTTTATTTTAACATAAATTTCTTGCATTAAACTTAATATTTTAAATACACCTGTAATTATAAAGTATGTAGACTTATACAGTGTTATAATATTCATTTATTTTTATGTAAATATAAATTAAAATAGCATATATTTCAAGAACATTTATGTCCATGATGAAAACAGTTTGATATAAAAACACATAAATGTGACGTCACGTCAATCTTTTCAAAATTCGGGAGACCATAATTCGCTTATTAATAAGAATTTTTTCACCGGATTTTCATCAATAGTCTTAGTTTTCCTAATATTTTCAGATAAAATTATAAAAAAAAAAATTTGTAATCCCCCATTTTGACGAAATAATAATAAAAACCATTATAATATTTAATTTTGACAAAATAAAAAACTAATCAGTTAGTAGGCTGTGCATGACAATCGTCGATGATAGACGTCAAGTCATCTATTTAAAAAGCATTATTGTCTGTCATTTGTGTCGTGAAAAATAATGAAAATGGCTGATAATATCTAATAAATACTGTGGTGAGCGTTATTTTCGTGCCTGATAGAATTCTATCATAGAAAGCAGGCGAATACGAATTTACTATTACGAATCTTGGTAGCACGCACTTTAGAATTCTATATTCATTTTTACCTCCCGCTACCCTTGGTAAGGGAGGTATAGGGATCGTGCTAAAAATCACATATCGAGATTTTAGTAAATGACCACGTTTTAAAGTCCCTAGAATCCATTTTTAACATTTTCACGATGATGTCTGTATGTGTGTGTGTATGTGTGTGTGTGTGTGTGTGTGTGTGTGTGTGTGTGTGTGTGTGTATGTGTGTGTATGTGAATACTATCATTCAGAAAATTCTGAAACCTTGTATTTTTACCCTATTCTAACAGGAATAGAAGCCATTAGATTTTGGTGTAAATCGGATAAACGGAAATGGTACTTTACTTGAAGCTCATAATGGTTTTTCTTCAAAAAAATACCATTAAATGCCATTTTTTCGAATTTTATGTCTTATGAAAATTAAAGATTATTGAATTTTCTACAGGAATACATTAATACTTTTTCTATATATTTTACAGATAAATTTAAAATTTTTTTTTTTTTATTAGTCGCGAAGCCTAAGATAAAAACTATTCCTTTGTTACACAGTTCATTTTTCAAATGAATGTAACTGACAATAAATGTCACTGTCAGAAAACTTATCACTTCAAATTAATAATAGTGACATTTTAAAAAGAAAATAGTAAATAAAGCAATAGTTTTCTGCAATGGAACAGTTTGCAGCGTTAGTAAATACGTAGGTAGGTATGTATTTAAATTAATAAAAATTAAATAGCGGGAGGTTTTGTGTTGGCCACATCAGATTTTTTGATTCGGAAATTATTAGATTATATACCATTAAAATAAAAAATAATATGACAGTTGTATATAATAAATGTATAAATTATATATAAATTGGCTTTGAATAGAACTGTGGCAAAATAATGACGTTACTTTGACACTTTCGCCTCAAGTCGTAAGCGAAAACAAATGCTCGATTTGATAGTATCCTAAAGTGTGTGCTACCACTGATGTTATTTTAAATGCATTATTTGTTGCAGAGTGAGATAAAAAATTTGTGAGAGTGATTTAAAAATTTTTAATTCACTTGTGAATAAAATGTTGTTTATAGTTGTTGCTATGGAGTTAATAATGAAATGACAGTTTAAAACGTCAAAATTGAATAAATACATATTTAACGCATGTAAAAACTGTCGGGTATGAAGCGCTATCTGCTATTTGAAACGAAGTGAACGTTTTAATTGACAGCTAATAACAATGCAATTGTTTATTTTCTTGTCATAATCCATGGCTGTCTAGACTAAAAGCTCCAATGGGGGATTACGGCTCAATCGAATTAAAGGAAAATAGTAAAAAAATACGAATGTATATGCTGAATAATGAATATTAATAAAAAAATGAAATGGGATAATTGAGATATTTCGGAAATAAAGGGTTTTTTGTTATAGCGCTTCGACACTAATATGAAAATATTTTGATTGGCGATCGAGAGACCACCTATACATGCATTACAAATAGCATGTTAGGAGGTGGGGATTACTAAGTTAAGAAATTCAAATTCGAAAGGGGAGGCTAACATTCCTGTACAGCAGTTTTCAAGCAGTTTTTATTTTTACATAAATTTCGTGCATTAAACTTAATAATTTAAATACACCTGTAATTATAAAGTATGTAGACTTATACAGTGTTATAATATTCATTTATTTTTATGTAAATATAACTTAAAATAGCATATATTTCAAAAACATTTAGGTCCATGATGAAAACAGTTTGATATAAAAATACATAAATGTGACGTCACGTCAATCTTTTCAAAATTCGGGAGACCATAAATTTTTTCACCGGATTTTCATCAATAGTCTTAGTTTTCCTAATATTTTCAGATGAAATTATTAAAAAAAAATGGTGTAATCCCCATTACGAAACGAACAAAATTTCAAATTTTGCTGATTAATTTTTTACGGATGGCGTTTCTCAGTAACTATTACAACAGCATCAAAACTAGCGTAAGTAGTAAAATTTAAAGTAGTGAAACGAACAAACTGTTTCAGCTGCACACTGTTTCACGGATTCATTTGGAGAAAAATACCCCGCAGAAACTTATTATGTAGGCGCTGGAAAATATTACAGCGCTTACCAATCACCCAACGATAAACTGTCGCAAACCCGTTCAGTGAAAGAGTATCACATTCCTCCATACTATAAAGGATATGTCACAAATTTTCAAGCAGATTTAGCTGTTGTAGTCCTGAAGGAAGAATTCCAACTAACAAGCGTAGTTCGACCAGTTTGTGTGGACTGGAATAGGGAATTCGAAAGACAGCAGCTTATATCTAATGCCAACGGAACAGTAAGTTATAAATATAAGGCAAGGCCTAGTGTCTGAAGATACACGAGAGAAAAGCCCCACTCCATGCGTGACGTCACAGCGTGAGGCGAACAACTGCATTGTATACATAGGAAATACAGGGTGTCTCAATAAGCTTGCTCACTATTGGTAACTTTTTTATTTGAAGAGGTACGAGGTTGGTTAAATGAGCAAAATTGTGCCATTTTATATTAGAAAATTGGTCAAGTAGACAAAATAAAAATTGTGTCAGCGGTTCTCAAAATTTGAGACAATATACATATTTTTTAAATGGAACCATATATTTTTTATTATCTTATTGGAAAGAGTATTTTTTTCTCTTTCCAATAAGGTAATGTTGTTTATGTTCAATTTTTTCAAATAAACGAGTTATGTATAGTTAAAAATTTAAATTTTGTAAACTATTTTATTAGTTTTTTAGTCAAGTAAGCCATGGACACAATTGATTCTTTGTTTATTTGACGTTTAATCATTTCTCCCGTAAAGTTCTCTGTGTTTAATAATATTTAATAACTTTACAAATGAAGAAAAGTTAGATATGATCGTGCTATATGGAAAGTTATATCTAGACACCAGTTACGTAGAACGGTCGGCTCTCTTTCCAAAAGTTTAAATTTGCGAAAGAAACAATGGCTTTCAATTTGAATATTTTCTTTGTTTTGTTATTACTGTAAAATAAATTAATAAAATAATAATTTTATAAAAGACAATTGTTTCCATAGTTTACTTGCCCTAAACTAATAAAAGATAATTTTACCTTTAAACGTAAATAACTCGTTTATTTGAAAAAATTGTACAGAAACAACATTACATTATTGGAAAGAGAAAAAAATACTCTTTCCAATAAGATAATAGAAAGTATATAGTTCCATTTAAAAAATTTATATTCTGTCCCAAATGTTGGGAACCGCTGACACAATTTTTATTTTGTCTACATGACCAATTTTCTAATATAAAATGGCACAATTTTGCTAATTTAACTAACCTCGTATCTCTTCAAATAAAAAAGTTACCAATAGTGAGCAAGCTTATTGAGACACCCTGTATATGGATTTTTTCTACAAATATGGTACGTTCACTGGCGCTAACGCTATGTATTTGAACCAACGAACTATAAGTAAATATAGAGTGGCGGATGAGCGCTGCTGGCCGTGCACACTTGGACGCCTGGCAGGTTATAGTAGACATGGCGTCTACTATAACCTGCCAGGCAGGTTGCAGCCTTCCACTAATATTTCTGAATTATTTTTAACGAAATAATTTACCTTTTATGTTAGAATTATAAATATAAATAATGCAATCATATTTCGAAATAAATAAATAAATTAATACATATTTAGTTTCACAGATATATAATTGCTGTGCTGCAATACTATTTATAATATTGCATTTTAAAATGGATAAAAATATTACATTGCTGTCATTTTTGACAATAGTGAGTAACCATGGAAGTGATGAACTATAATGTTGCATTTTAAAATAAACTCTCTGTATTGAAAAAGTAGCAAGGCAGGTAGATAGATACATAAAAACGAAAATAGTGAAAATTAAATTATATATTTTATTATGACAATAATGTATATAAAAAATATAACATAAAATACAATAACAAAAACATATTCTTTAAATAAAATAAACAAAATTGTGAAAATAATCACTACATATATGAAATAGAAAATAATGTTTTTATTGACCTTTAAATATGATTGTTTTGGTCAAAAATTGTCGAATGTTAGTTCCTTGAATATCTGTAGAAACAGTCCTACTATTTACACAAAAAATTGATTACCTATAATAATTGTTCTTGTATTTATTTTAATTACAACAGAAATTTTTGTTTCAATAAAGAAAATTTGATTGTAATAAATATTAGTAATTACATAAAAATAAATTGATTATATTCGTTGTTGTATTTAGGCGAGAAACTATTATCAGACTACAGGCGGTAAAATCGTAAATCCGTCGCTAATTAAAACTTTGAGTTAAAATTTTTGAATATAAAATTTACCTGTGAAACGACTTGCAACTATTTCTAATTTGTCTGTTTCCACACTGAAGAACAACACACTTTGCGGGCATTTTTAATAAATAGTGCAATAAGCGCCGAGAAAAACAACGTATAGCGTTTGAGTTGAGCGCTCAGTTATAGTAATGGCCGCCGATCTAAGCATTCAACTGTGTACGGGTAAAGTACGCGTTCATCATGCGATGCGCCACTCTATATTTACTTATAGCTCGTTGATTTGAACGTATTGCTAGGGATCTTTTGTTTCCGGCTTAGCGTATAGAATAGGACTAGAAAGAGCGTAAAGTATAGATATGGACAGAGTTTTTGTCGCCATGAGACGGAAAAAGAATCTCGTTGCCGCCATCTTGGGACGATCAACATTATAATGTGTTTAAGTGCACATTCTTCAGTTTTATTACAAAAATACAATAATGTAACAGAAAATGAAGCTATTTGTAATTAGCAAGTATTAATTCAGTAAGAAATGTGTTAAAATTAATTCAATTTAAATTTGAATAAAGATTATTCCAAAATGTGTCCCCCTCTATGCCTTACAAAATATCTTAATTACTTTTTGTGTAACTTTTCATATACACGAATAAAATACACTGTTTCATTATCTTGATACATCCTGTATGCAACTCGTGAAATATTATATAATTACCATTTTATTTACATGAATAAAAAATTTAAATGCACGAGTTGTTTGTATTTATAAAGCATATTATACAAGCGAAATGCTAGAAAAATGAATGGTTTGCTGTTGCTGTGTCACTGGTTATAAAAGCTTTTATTTACCAGCCATAAAACCCCAGGTTTGGGTAAAATTTGACCTAAAGAATCTCTATCTTTCTGTCTACGTTCATTCAGACATGAACCTAAGTACAGACCCGAACCATTCAATCGCCCTCTTTTGGTTAATTTTATAAGTAAAAATGTAATAGTTCATGGCCTGGCCGATATTACTTCGTGTCGCTTTTTCGAAACCCCCCCTTAAAAATTTCGAATATCTCCTGTGCTTACAATGCAGTCGTTCGCCTCTCGGTGTGACGTCACAAAATAAACATTCAGGGCTGTTCTCTCGTTTGCCGTCGCTAGCATCCCGATAAAGACACCGCAGTCTGATAGTGTAGATGGTCTGTGGTCTGGTCTGGTCCTGGCCTCGACTTCAGTTACGACATCTCATTTGTGACAACAGAGATGGTCGGACTGGTGATTTTTATACAAAATATCCCAGGAGACCATTTTAGTATTGTTCCGTTATTTGAGAAAAGTGCATGGGTCACTAGATAAAATTTTTAATTTTCTATTTTCGAGAGTAATTTGAAAGTGTGAAATAAGGACAAATCTATTTGAATGACCTACAAAAAAAAAAAAAAAAATGGTAACTCAGTATTTAGACAAGAAAGATCGACTATAAAACTAATACTCTACTTCCCAGCCACATAAGTCATCCTATAGTAACAATAATAATTAATAATATTAATTATAATAATAAAATAAATAAATAATACTAATAATAATTAATAATAATAACAATAATAATAATTAATAATGTAAGATTCGGGAACACGCGCATCGTCCTAATGTTCAATCATCAACATGTTCAGTTCTCACTTCGTTCAGTTTTATAACGTTCAAATGTACAAAACGTTCATCCATGAAGTTGGCGCGTAACAAAACGTTTATTTCTCGCGCGCTTCCAAAATTAATCATTACATCACCTGTCTACCTAAATTCGGGTGTGCGTTTAGGTTATGTTTCTTTAAGATTATTTTTATAAAAGTTACACGCCCAGATATGTACAGGCCGATCTATGTGCATTAGGAATTTGTATAAGACAAGAAATGTACAAGATAATATTTGTGCGTTATGAAAATGTACAAGGCAAGGTATGCACAGGGCGATCTATGTACATTATGAATTTGTATACCTACCCATTTGTACTGAGTAAAACATTTTTCTTTGCAATTTGTTCTTTAGAATGTACGTTTAAATTTGAAAGCGCGCGAGAAATAAACGTTTTGATACGCACCAACTTCATGGATGAACGTTTTGTAGATTTGAACGTTATGAAACTGAATGAAGTGAGAATAGGGTAGTTGCGAAAAAAATAAATGTTGTTTTTTCGTATTATGAAATATAAACTAATTCTAAACATATTAATGTACAAATTATTAGAAAATATAAAACTTTTCATTCATAATTTCCATAAATAAAGTTCGCGGTGGAATTCTTGTAACGTAAAGTATTAATAATTATATAGTTCGACCAAGTCTATATGACTCATATAAGCTTGTTGTAATACCACGACAAAGCGAACAAGTTGAATTATGTTTTAATTGTATCATATAAATATTTACAGTATAATTCTAAAAGTAAAATAACAGATACAAAAGTATTATTTAACAGTACGTTTATTTTATAATTATTAACTTGAATACCAGATATTTTCAAGATTTTTAATTCTTATATATAAACTTCATAATTTTGCCAGAAGGTGGCCACACACTCAGGGAACGTACATGTCATTTTTAGTGACTTTTAACCTATGTTTTACGTGTTGGACGCACAGATATACATATAAATTGATATGTATATCTGTGGTTGGACGCAGTTGGACGACTGTTTCGTGTTAAAATCATATGTTATTTTTCTTTTCTATATCAGCAAATTTAAGACAAGGTAATGAAACTAATGAAATTGTGTGAAAATATAAATCTCTTTAGATAAAAAATAGTAGTATTGCGTACAGAGTGTACTTGTGTACTACCGAGAGTGTACCGCTAGGGCAAAAAGACTGATTGGTATTAAAAATACACGCCACACACGGGAAATTTGAAATAAGAATCTTTTTTTAAAAAATTATATTTTGAAAAATATACAGTTGCCAGACGTAAAATATGTATTAAAGTGAATAACTTGAACAATTCTTTCAGAAAATAAATAAATTGGAAACTGCGCAACTACCCTAATAATATGTTGATGAATGAATATTAGAACTTAGGACTATGCCATATACCTATTAGACTATAGACCAATAGAATTATAGAATGCGAGCATGCGCATCCAAAGCACTGTATCGCTTGTGAGCGATGGAGATATATCTTCTATTTCATGTTCTTTAACGGATGAATCGCGGAGGATTAGCAGTATATTAGTCTAATAGGTATATGGACTTTGCATACCTAGCCGTAAGATAATTTTTTTCTTGGGCGCCACTAGTTTGGAACCACTGACGCCAGGTATAAACACTTGACATTCCTACAGAAAATCCAGTGAGTTAAGGGCCTTGACCCTTTAGAAGAAAGAAGATAGTAGTGTCGGTACTGTAGTGATGCACGGAAGTGTGTAAATGTATTAACAAGAAAGACAAGCAGTTTGCTGTACTGTAACATAGAAAATAGATTGTACTACTGACCTGTTGCTGTTATGAAAGGTGTGTGGTATAGCTCACAGTCATTCTAATTGTAGTTTGTATATTCCAGGGTTAACATTTTGAAAAAAGTTTAATAGTCACCACAGGAATTTTCGATCTTATTTTGTTAAAGGTAAAAAAATCTGTTGTGGCCAGCACAAGACCTTCCGTTAATTCGATGTATTTTGTACAAATCCCATACCAAAGGTCCTTGGAACAGATTCTATATAATAACAATAATGAGGTCATGCAAAAAACAATAATTTCACCTTTTTTCTGTTTAAATCGAAGAAGGATAGTCTAATTTATCGTTCAGTATGATTAAATATTTTTTTATTTACATTTTTTGTTGTATAAAATCGTTTTAAAATATGACATTTTTAAAAAGTTGCAAAAACCAGCCATGTTGTGTCGTCACAACGTTCCGAACCAAGTTCAGACTCATTTCAAACAGACATTTTATATGGACACAATTTCTAAAAGAAAAATATATATAAACTATAAATTAAGGATTACATATATAAATATGCTATAATATATTAATATAACATCGTTCTGTTCACTTTTATAAATATAATTTTCATTTGGCGTGAACTTATCTACACGTTACATCAAATGTTATTTCCACTTTTGATTTGGGATTAAACGATGGAAGGTTATAAACGCATGTGAGACATTGAATATATTGCAGAATATTATTTTATTCTTTATTTTGGCACGAAACAACGTTTCATCTGCATGTTTACTTTTATAAATTTCAGGTTATCTTTAAATGTCACTTTGACGTTTAAAAACAGTGTGAAAATCAAAATAGTCGTTCCTTTCACTCTGTGACGTCATGTGACAAGGGACGAAGCGGGGGTCTAGCAGCCTCATTTTAAAAAATTTCATTTTCAATTACAATTTTTTCATGATTAAAGATCGATTTGAGGAAAAATAAAAAATACGGATTTATTATTTTTCACTATTCTATCGATTAAATTTATAAAAAAATAGTCGTGCATGACCTCATTGTTTTATGGGTTTTCAAAAATTTTCTTTGCAATATTCTAAAATTAGTAACATCCGTTTGTTCGGCCTAATAGTATTTTACTACCATTATTATAAATAAGACGATTACATATCTCAGTTTACTCCTAAACAAGTTAAGATTGACAACTCGTTACTGTCATTAAAAATTACTTGTTTGACATTTGGATAGACTGCTAGATTAAATTTATTTTAAAAATTTAGCAGTGCAGACACTCAGATTTTATTGTTATCTGGGTGAACCGTAACAGATATCACAAATTACACAGAGAGAGAAAAGTTTGCTATTGAATGTATCTTTCTGAAGAAAAATAATTTCACGTTTTCGGCATTGCCATTGAAAAGTTACGGTCTAATTAATGTTGGGAGACCTAAGTTTCATACGATAGTGGTTCACTAATAATAACAAGTATCACCTTAAAAGATGACATAACCATATAAACTCTCATACCAAATTTCATCCAAATCGAATAAAGCGTTCGATTATTATAAGCAAAATTAATTTTTTTTCGAAGAACTTTGAAGCAGATTTCTGGCTAAATGGTACACTTTCCGGTAGAAGCAAGTTTGGTTAAATCGGCTTATTTTAGCCTTAGGAATCTGTGGTTAAGCCATGTCCCCCTATTTAAGAGACACCTGTATATCATTGATAAGCTTATAAAATAAGCAACAAAGTGATATTATTTTTAACATAGGTTGCCATTTGAAAAATCATAAGTTTGTGTTATATCTCAAGAACTATAAAGATTTTAATAAATTTAATACCTCATATTATTCTACCTAACAAACGATGCAAAATTTGTTGAAACAATTTCCTCTATCATAATAAATAAGATATGAGATATTTTCGAAATGAGCGAAAAACGGGTTATTACCTGTATTTCAGAAACAAAAGAAGATCGAAAATTCCTGTAGTGACTGTCAAACTTTTCTCAAAAAGTTGACCCTGGAATGTGCAAAACGATTTTGCTCTATCATTATTATTTCCCGAGATAACCTTAAAAAACATCGAAAATGGGACACCTGTATAGGTATAGCGATCGAGTGCGAATCATCAAATGCTTGATTGATATGCTTATACACTGTTTGTGTATTTGGTATGCATGGTATATGTGAGGCATACGTTTGTATTATTTGTTTGTGGCCGCAAACGTGTAATTTTCCTAATGTCTGAAGGGTTGTCTAGGACAACCCTGGGTCCATAAAGCCTTGTGGTCTGCAGGTAGCTAGGGTACAAAGGGGAGGAATACCAAGTGGGTTTGGGACCCATAGGCCTCTTGAAGTTCAACATGTCTGGGACACGAGAACAAATTGATAGAAACATCGTTGGAAAAGTAAAAAATTCTCTTTTTAATGGTGTCACTTTCCAGTATGGCGTCCTTATAAAAATTAAAACTTCGAATGTCAACAGTGATAAAATATTTGAGCATCGCCATTTGAAAGAACATAAAAAAGTGCCCTAAACAAAAATCCGGTAATATTCCACACTGGTGCTATAATACAAAACTGCAAAATTTACATTTTTGCCATATTTAGTGACCTATGCATTTTTTTCTCAAATAACGAAACAGCACTAAAATGGTCTCCTAATAAGGTAACTTTTATCTAAACAAGGTGCATTCTTTTTACACACAATCTCAGTTCATCTCAGTTGTCTCAGTAATTTTGACAGTTCTATTTGTCCCAACTGGGATAAGATGAAGTGAGGCGGATTCCTCCCCCCTTGCCGATACTGAGTTACCTTGCGGGGTGATGCTTGTTGAGTGTCTCACCTCACTTGAGGAGTGGGGGTCTTTTTCAAATTTAAAAATGAATATTTAAGAAAGTGTTAATGTTGGTGATTTAATATTGATAAGTGAAATTGTATTTCTTTAATTATAAATTTAATAAATAAATAGAATTGTTTTATGATGTTATTTGCAATGAAAATTCGTACGATGTAGATTTATTCTTTGACATTTCATCGTCTTAGCGGGTCCACCTTGTCAGATATTTAAAATAAATTCGAAAACAAAATGAAAATGCCAACATACTGATAAATAAAACATATGATAAACAGAGAAAGATAATAGGTATTCCGTTCTTTCTCTAAATTGTATTCTATTTGTTAAGTAACTATCTCAGCTCACCTCACTTCAATCTCATCTCATTTTGAAAACAAGTGAGGTGAGCTGAGATAGTTTCTTAACAAATAGAACACAATTTAGAAAAAGAACGGAATACCTATTATCTTTCTCTGTTTATCAGTATGTTGACATTTTCATTTTGTTTTCGAATTTATTTTAAATATCTGGCAAGGTGGACCCGCTGAGACAATAAAATGTCAAAGAATAAATCTACACCGTACGAATTTTCATTGCAAATAACATTATAAAACAATTCAATTTATTTATTAAATTTAGAATTGAAGAAATACAATTTCACTTATCAATATTAAATCAGCATTAACACTTTCTTAAATATTCATTTTTAAATAAAAAATATCACTGAAAAAAGACCCCCTCTCCTCAACTGAGGTGAGACACTCAACAAGCATCACCCCGCAAGGTAACTCAGTATCGGCAAGGGGGGAGGAATCCGCCTCACTTCATCTTATCTCAGTTGGGACAAATAGAACTGTCAAAATTACTGAGACAACTGAGGTGAGCTGAGATGAACTGAGATTGTGTGTAAAAAGAATGCACCTAAATATAAACTTAATTTTTAAATCATTCTTATAAAAATTAGGTGACTTGTGCTGCCATCTACGATACAAAGATTTCTTGGCGCGCTAAATTTGAGGAAAACCATGAATGTTGAACGTCTTGTATATTTTAAAAATTAAGTTTATGTATTAGAAAGTAAACCAACATGATATTTATTAATAACTACTAGTTTAACAATTTTATTTATTCATTTTACGCTCAAATTCATTTGGCAACACGGGCAAGGTACACAAGCTATAATTTTGGTAATCTGCCCGCGCCTCATTAGCCATAGCCCCCGTAGCCTCATAGCCAGATCGTTGCGAAGTTAGGACAAGACTGCGGTTCGAAGGTCCGGCACATCGTAAATATAAATTGTAAATAGATCATCATGGCATAATACTAATTTCTGGGTGTGCCAATTTGCTTTGTACATTGTACACAGATATCGGTAATGATGATATATTCTATCAGGCATCACATCACTGGCACTCATTGATGACATGGGGAGTGCACCACTGGGGTCACTTTCGTGCCTGGGTCCCAGATTAATTATTCGATTTCAAAGAAAAAATTCTAACTATTACTTTTCGACACAATAGATGATTATGATATTTATTATTTGTAGATGGTAGGATGGGGCTATGTGGATCCAAAACATACTAAAATTAGTGAAGATTTGAAGAAATTGACTGCTCCTTTCATCGAAATTTCAAGATGTTTAGCTGTTGTACCTTCAGACTTTACTAGATGGGTTACGCCTGACAAGTTCTGTGCTGGTTTTACAACTGGTAAGTAACAAAGCCATTTGGCGGTAACTGGTATTCCACGAATGAAACTAAAAATAATAACTTTTATCTAATTCCGCTTTAAAAATTTGAATTTTACCTAATTTTTGACGTTATGAAATGCCACTTTTTACATAATTTATACGAAATGAGTTTTGCATAAATATTACACAGCTGAATATGGGCCCAATTCTTAATTTTCACCAAAATGATATTCAGTGAAAAATTTTCACTTTATCACTTGGAGCTATTCTCAATGGGGTCCTATACCATAGTCATATTTTACCTATCTTAAATAAGAAGACGAAAATATACATAAATTAATGAGTATTAGTGAAAAAATTTTCTTTAAATATTCTCTAGGTCACAAACTATAAGCGATTGAAGATGATTACTAATTGGGTTTGACGCGTTAGGTACTAAGAATTTGATTGGTCGCCTGATTTTAAAAAAGAGATTCGCGCGTCTGTAGCGGTCACCTTTAAAAGAATATGAAATGTCATGTTGTTCCATAACCTAACAAAACATTTAACAAGTTTGTGTTTGATGAATTTGTTTAATTATAACATCTAGTAATATTAACAATAATATATTTATAATTAAATCAATTTGTAATATTAATTAAATTAATAATAATATTAGTTAAATTAATATTGAAACTTCAAAACAGGCCAACACTGGCGCCATCCGTCGTCATGCTTTGTGTAATAATATTGTCAAACTGTTTCAATGTTCTATAATTTATTAGGAAAAAAAAGTTATTATTTACGTTATTTATACTTAATAATAATTTCTTCATGAATATAACGTATAAATTTACAAACATTTCAGCTATGCAAACTTGAAAAAAATTGTTCCCCCTATAACTAACAGTTTGTCCCATTGTTTGTCGATCACTTGTTAGTACCTGCTACGTCACGCACAAATTCTTAAACTTTAAAAATTCATATCTCACTCATTAAGTAAAATTTTTAAGTCGCGTTTGCACTAAAATTCTTATTTTATCCTGTTCTTACAGAAAAAAAAATAAGAGAAAAATGGTATAGGACCCCATTGCAAAGTACTCTGATATAAATGAGTGAGAAAATGGGATATTATATGTATTTATCGTATGTTGACAATATTGGTTGCGCATAACAAGAAAATGCGAATTTGATATTTGGTTTGTTGACATTATTTGAAAAATAATACCCTGACACTGACAAGTGATATGATATAAATTTTTTAGACGATCATTGTGATAAGTATGACATATCAACGTAGTATACTAACACTGAAAGTTGAATTTATAACATTAGTGTTACGATATATTTCATATCGTAATAGTTGACACGGTTGCTAGGTTACTACCTATGTCATTATTTTCTGGCTATATGTATGTATACATTATTCATTTGTCAGCTGTCCGTACGTTTGAACCTAAATTTCAGTTTTGTAAAAAAAGTAAAATTTATTTAAGCTCGTCTAAAACATAATGTTCATAACTTGTATGAAATACAAATATCTTAGCTCGTGTGTATTGACTTGCACTCCGCTGCGCGTCGTGCGTCAATTTACACTCTCATGATATTTGGTATATTTCATAACTTGTTACGAAAATAACTATATCATTTCATATCATATCACTATAGTGAAAATTGAGAATGGGGAAGTTAAGCGATTTTTTTAAAAAAATTTATTCAATGGGAAATGACTTGAAAAATGATGTAACATGTTTTATTTTTTTCAAAAATGCCCAGATTTTCCGGAAAAGCCGATTTTAAGCTGTAATGACTGACGTCGGTAGAGGCTTGGCGCAACGTATGTCGCGGTTGCAGTGACTGGTCACTTAAGACTGAGGTGTTATTACGACCTACGTTCAAGTGGTTCGATTTCACCGTTCTGTCTAAGTTTGCGCATAACTGATTTGTGACATACTTACAGTTTACCCAAAAATTATTAATTATAAATAAATGAAGCAATAATTTTAATTTTTAATTTCAATTTCAGCAGTCATTTGTGTTATATTTGTGAGAAAATAGTATGTTATGTAGAATTTTTACCATGCTAAACTTTCCCATTGGGCCCTATATCAATAATTTCTTTAATATCACTTTATGAATTATTGACTTACACCCAATTCCTCTACATCAGAAGGAAGATCTATATCTGTTTCAACGACTAGTTTTTAACCAATCACGATTCAAAACACTTGAATATTCAACCAATGGGACCAGTATTATACTGATAAATTCCAACGACTAGTTTTTAACCAATCATGATGCAAAACACTTGAAAATTCAACCAATGGGAACAGTATTATACTGATAAAACCTTGTTACCCCGATAAAACCCCGTTACCCCGATAATTTTCCGCTACCAAGTAAATAAACAGTTGTTATGGTTTATAACTGTCAGTGTGACAATTAATGTGTCAAGTTTCATTTTGTGTTGTCTTTGGAATTTATCTCACCAAATACCACACGACCTCTCAGATTTTCTCAGATAAACTTTTATTTTTAAGCTCTCATTTTTTTTTTGCTTTTAAGCAAAATCACTCAAGCAAACTGACATTAGGTAAAACCCCTCCTCCTTCGGAGTCGGGATTTTACCATGCAGTTTGCTTTCGTGTTTGTTGTCCCAATTAGAGGTGCGACCATTGGGATCTCGAGAACTATAAGAGATACAATGTCGGTTAAATGGAACTTTTTGTGCGCCTTTAGGAGGCCATCTCAGATGTGCTTTTGTTTTTCCAAAAATTCTCATAGGGCACTAGATAATAACGAAAAAGTGAATATTGTTGATTTTTTCTTTTTCAAATAATTTCTAAACTATTAGTAATTGAGAAAAACGTTTGCAAATACAAAAGATAGTAATTTTTATTAACTAACCAGTGGCGTACGAAATAAATTTTTATATCCGTAAATTTTTGAGTTATAACACAAACTTATATTTTTTTAAATGGAACCCATATCTCATTTTAGTCTCAAAAAAATAGCTATTTTTTTCTCTTTTCAATGATCTAAGGGTTATTATGTTTTATATTTGTTTTGCTCCAAAAATTTTATTATTCTCTTTATTTTCCTGAACTTTCTTATTATTTCCCAAAAAAAAAACATTATTATTTTTATTAATTATATTGTATTTGATCGAAATAATTTGTTTTATGCCATTATTACTTAATATTTTCATTCTAGACTCATAATTACAAATTACACTATAACGTGCCAAGGGCGACCAAATACAAAATATTATAAAAATTAGTTTGATACGAGTTTTGAGCAAAATTTTCTAACGAAATAGATTATTTAAATACAAGGAGTATTTCTAAATAGAAATCTACCAATATTTTCAAAATAATTATAAATTTAATACAAAATAAGGAAAAAATAATAATTTTGAAAGCAAAACAAATATAAAACATAATAACTCTTACATCATTGAAAAGAGAAAAAAATAGTTATTTTTTTGAGACTAAAATCAGATATGGGTTCCATTTAAAAAAATATAAATTTGTGTTATATCTCAAAAATTTACGGATATAAAAATTTATTTCGTACGCCACTGGTTAGTTAATAAAAATATCTATCTTTTATATTTGAAAAGTTTTTCTCAATTACTAATAGTTTAGAAGTTATTTGAAAAAGAAAAAATCAACAATATTCAGTTTTTCGTCATTATCTAGTGCCCTATGAGAATTTTTGGAAAAACAAATCACATCTGAGATCGCCTCCCAAAGGCGCACAAAAAGTTCCATTTAACCGACATCGTATCTCTTATAGTTCTCGAGATCCCAATGGTGGCACTTCTAAATGGGACACACTATAATTTGCAAAACTCGCTTCACTCGTTTTGGCAAATTCATCAAACAATATCACTCTTTTCATAACTGAATATGTAAATAACTATTTAGCAGTTCAAAATTTTGTTCTTGTCAAAGCGCATACAAATCACCTTATTTGAAGGTCGCTCGAGTCTGCTCGTGGCCCATACTTTTTGAAGAGACCTTTCAAGTTTGTAAATAACAATGTTTTTAGGATCTAGTGTGTGTAAAGGCGACAGTGGCGGCGGCATGGTATTTCCTTGGATCGTGAACAACAAGATAAAATACTATTTACGAGGAATAGTGAGCGTAGGGCCCATAACAATGGATGATACGTGTGATAACCACCAATACGGAGTCTACACTCTTGTCACGCATTACAGTGATTACATCCAAGAAGTAATAGCCAACAACTCTGAAGTAAAGACGCAGGCGTACATTGCTAACAGTTTTGGTTCATGCCGATTACCAGTTTTGGAAAATGGAAAGTTGTTATATTTGGACAGGGAATACAGGGAGGGATACCGTATCCCAAATTACTCATTCCTACTAATTTCTTGTAATAAGGACTTTGTGTTGTACCCCGAAATGCCGTATATGAACTGTATTAATAGCACGTGGCATGTACCTCCACCCAAGTGTAAAAGTAAGTATCGTACTTATTTGGTCTTCTAACCTCCCGATTAGGTGACTGTATTGGGACCCGCAGAATGGGGTCTTCCACCACTATAAGATTTTTAATATTTTGGCATAAATTACTTTTTCTACAGTCACTATAGAAAGTAGCCATTTGCGCTCTCTTTTGTCAACGCAAAATGTCACTTTGCCGCTCATGCGCGACAAAGTAGAAAAAACGCTCGCTGTCCAAATTTCTAAATATACAATGTTGAGAAATGTCACTTGTCTACATTCTTAATGAAAACGTTTAGTTGGGAACTAATGGCACAGTAGTTACACATTTACCACGTTCACAAGTCAATTTGACATATGCTCTGTCGGTATTTAACATAACCAAACAAAATGCCACACTGCTGTGAAAATGAAATAGGGCATTCATTTACAAAAACGAAAGTATAAAATGCTTAGATTAGATTGAATAAAAACTCAAGAAGAATGGAAAATAACAATAAAATAAAATTAAATATAAAATAAATTGTGTGAACAGTTATGTTTAGTAATAGGAATGATTGTACACAGATGGCGGTAGGATAGTTGCGAGTCGTACTCTGACATCTGATCTCGAGTTCACTATTTATTTTGATTACAATAAAGTTATTAGTTATTTCGTTAATAAATAATTGCGAGAAGTCAGTCAATGCACATACATCTATATAATCACAAATTCCTTGAAATATTTGTTAATTTTTTCAGTGTGACAGGCGTGACAACTAACCACACATTTTGGTACAAAAACTTATCAAATCATCACAAATCCTTGCTTCCATGCTCTAATTTTGGTTTTTTTTATGGAATAGATGGCTAATGTAACGAGATAATCATTTAAAAGCCTTTTTAAGTTTAAACCGCATCTTTTGTATTAGCCAATCGTTATTTATTGAGCAGTACTGTAAGTATAAAGTGTACATTTTATTATTTTTTGTTATGGTGGAGGACCCCATTGTGGTGACTGTAGAAAAAATCTTGTGTGTGTTTCGAGCGCAAATGGACATTGTCGATTTCGAGAGAATGCCGTGCGACGAATCGACAATGTCGCATTTTGCGCTCTTAATACACAAATAGCTATTTTATAACACTTCAATAGTTCTGAAAAAATATAAACAATGTTATACGCATTCGAATAAGCTTACAATTAATTTATAAATACGAGGATGGGATGATTAATACCCGGCCTAAGATGGATAGAAACAAAACATGGAACTAAAAATGATTTTATTTTTCGACATAGTCTCCTTGTAACTCATTGCATTTGGTCCAACAATATTCAACGGCCTTTATCCCGTTCCTATAGGAAGATTCTTCCAGCTGTTCAAAATAAGCCATTTGTGCTCTCTATTACTTCCTGATCCGACGCATATTTTTTGCCAGCATGGAAACAAACTAAAGTCGGAAGGAGCCAAGTCTGGAGAATGGGGGTGCATGAGGCAATAATTCGAAACCCAATTCATGAATGTTAGACATTGCAACAACAGATTTGTGGCAGGGCGCATTGTCCTGGTGAAACAGCACTTTTTTTTCGCCAAACGAGGTCTCTGCTCACGAATTTTTTCCTTTAGTTGGTCAAGTAGATTTGCGTAGTATTGTCCATTAATCGTTTTACGTTTTTCAAGGTAGTCTACTAAAAGGATACCCTTCGCATCCCAAAATACGGTTGCCATAACTTTACCGGCTGAGAGAACTGTTTTCGCCTTTTTTGGAACAGGTTCTCCTCTTGCAATCCATTGTTTTGACTGTTGTTTCGTTTCCGGTGTATTATGATGAATTCATGTTTCATCCACTGTTACAAATCTGCGCAGATATTCTGTTGGATTTCATTTATACAGCGCTAAACTCTCCTCT